>CM021763.1:24761347-24835606 GCA_011075105.1 Heteronetta atricapilla | reverse complement strand
TTTTTTTTTTTTTTTTTTTTTTTTTTTTTTTTTTTTTAAATCAGATGGAAAGGTGCAATGCCTAGTTCCACTGACAGCTTGTTTGGTCTGGAATGAAGATACTCCCAATAGACTGGTGGCTTTCTTTCAACTGAGCAGTATCTGTAGTAGAGGACCTAAGAGAGTGTTTTGTGTGTTTGGGATGCAGTTGGCTGTTTTACTTTTGAACTCTCTGAAGCCTGTACCATGTGCGTATTAAAACGTACCAATCCTAGGGACATAAGCAAGTCTGTCTTGTTACTGTGTTGTTTTCTCTGTGATGTTTTCTTCACATCTGATGCAGTGGAACTCCATAGATTCTTTTGTTTCTGTGGAAAGAAAAGAAAGTGTTGTCACTGCTCTGAAACCATTGTATTAGCAACTGACTACATCTATATAGATCCTTAACTGAAACAAACAAACAAAACTAGTGGCTGATTTAGAGGAGGTGAGATGACAGACAACTTAAAAAGGCCAAAATAATTATTAGATACAGAATGTAAAATGTTGGGAGCTACTCTGGGATGCAGATGTTGCTATGCAAAGGTGAAGCACAAGCAGGAGAAGTGAAAAAGTATCATTACATGGTCTAGCAATTAGCAAATATCTTAATGATGACTTGATAAGCATTTAATAGTTGGTATTTACAATTTGAGTGGAAACTGGACTTTTAATTTTGAATTTTTTTTCTCCAAATTTATTTTTAGTGTATTGCAGAAACCCAGGACTGCTGGGGAGTGAGGGATTTCTTGTGTTGTGTGCTGTGTACAGTCATGAATAGCCCATTACTGGATCAAAGTAATGCACAAAGGAAGAGAGTAGGTGTTACAAGCAAGTGTAAATGTGTAGGCTTGCCATAATGTTAACAATTCTGCAGGCATGAGGGCATTTGCTATAGTCATTTGTGGCAGCTGCCACAGCTCTCTGGGGAAGAAAAAAAAGCTTGAATAATTCTTTTCATTCAAATCTGTGTGTGATCAGTCAGCTGCCTAGGAAGCATCAGCTATAACAGAACAGGCCAAAGGGGAGCCTTTTTACCTATGTTTCATCAGTCTTTTCTGCTTAGGAAAGGTTGGAGAAGTGTTGTCTAAACGTGGTTTTATTTTATTTTTCCACTTATGCTTACATGCATGTAATAATATGGAAAACAGCCTGTGTGTCAGCCATACAATTTTCTAATAAGGCTTTTGTTGATGGTAATAGGAAAGGAAATAAATCAAAATAAAAATTTTCTTTTGCAATAAATAGTGTCCCCATCTTCTCCAGGCAAATTTCTTTCCTTCTTAATCCATTTCCATGTTTTCATACTCATGCAGAAGATTTATGATCATGGCTTGAGTTTATTTTGTAGCTACATCAATGTCTTGTGCATGAACTTTCCTCCAGGTAACAGACCCAACAGTCTTGTAAAGCAGGAAAAGAAAAACTCATGTGGCAAATGCTAGTGGTAGATGGTTAACTCTTCCCCATAACTCCATCCTCTTAGTATATTATGCAGAGCCAGATGATACATCTTGATTACTCGTATTGCCCGGATCTCATTACCTTTTCTTTCATTGTAGCAGAGAACTGGAAAATATCCAACGTCTTACAGAAATAAGATGCTCTTTCATAATTCTGAACACCCACAACAAAGTTAAATGGTTATTAAAGTAGCT
Source organism: Heteronetta atricapilla (assembly GCA_011075105.1). Taxonomy (NCBI): domain Eukaryota; kingdom Metazoa; phylum Chordata; class Aves; order Anseriformes; family Anatidae; genus Heteronetta; species Heteronetta atricapilla. The sequence continues at coordinate 24,833,930 of CM021763.1, read as the reverse complement.
GGTTGTATTCTTAGCAATCCTGCTAGTTAATATATTATACTCCTTGAAGATATCCAAAGCATGTTCTGAGAATTCTATTATTCTAATTCTTAGTCCCTATGGAAGAAATATTCTTTAACATCTAATCCCCTTTGAGACCTTGTTTGAAGGTTGAATTAGATCCCAAGTCAAAGTCCTGTGTGCTGAACTTAATTATCATTTTCCCTAGTGAGTGATGTAGATCAACTGTATAAAAAGATATGCTGATGAAATGATGTTAAAGCTTTAGTGCAGGGAGTGTTCTAACAGTTCTGTAGGTGCTCCAAGGCTTGAGCGGGATGTGGGTACTTCTTCTGCCTGTAGCACCATTAGACATGTGAGATATTTTTTTTCCCTTTTATTTTTATTGTGCAATATATGTTTCCTGGTTCATGACTTTCATAAAAGTTAAAATTGTTTAGTTTATTTTGTTTGTTAGTGTCATTATTGTCTGTATGACTTTTATATCGTTTGCCATTTAGTAGACCAGGTAACAGCATTAAACTATGTTTATGTATTTTATGTAGATTTTGCTATGAATGGCTACTAAGCATGTTGGGTGTTTTATCTTTGTATCATTTTTGGAGACTTTTTGGAGTAATAGATAGTACTTAGCTGCTGAAGAACATGTACGTATGCAGTATATGGTGACTTCCTATGCTGCAACAGATTCCTATTAGATGTAGGTAGGCGGGAAGTGAAGCCATGATATGCCTTTTAGGGAATCTCAGCGAGTTTCTTATAAACATGAATGAACGTGAATTTTAAAAGTCAAGTAGTACCCAGCTGTTGCAGAATCTTTCATGTCTTCTACAGATAGAAGTGTCATAGTAAGAGCTTCCCTTAGTTGAATTAACTCCCTATACTACTATATACAAAATGTAGTAATAGAAATATTTGTGGAATAACTTTTACTTTATAAAATGCATGAAAATGAATTTCTTTGTATATGTTTCTAAGATGGAATTTCAGTCCAGCACTTTGGGGTAATTGATATGATATTGTTTCCTGTGAATTACATGAATCACAACAACTTTGAACTTCTTTTTTATAGCCCTACCTGAACCCATTGTTCCATCTCTCCAAAAAAATTACCCAGTAAGTGTTTCTTAAGAATTTACTACATCTGTATGTGTATGAAACTGCTTATCTAAAATATATGTTTTTTTAAGTATCTGTAATGGGTTAAGTTAAACAGTCTGTAAGCCTAGTCGTCAATATGTTAAATAAGTGTGAAAAAGGTTATATACTGCTTTTGATCATTTCTTTAATGAAAACAGTCTGCTTTACATGAAAAGGTTTCACACAGTGAGGAGTGACAACTGCTTAATTGATTCTCTTTATGCTGGGCTGAAAATATCGCTCTGTGATCTGTAACTTTCTGATTGTTATTTCTTTATAAGTTAAGTAGTAATGTTTCAATCCAATGGTGGTATTTCAGATTTCCATACCTTCCAATAGCTGATGAGTTGCCTGCTATTTTTGGTTTCAGAGAGTAAATGTTTACTAGGAGACTTTGGAAACCTCACAAAATTGGGCTCCAGCTCAAACAAGAAAACACCTTTTGGGGACTTTGTTATTATGTCCAGATCTTACTCTGCAGTTTTCCAGAGAACTCTGAATTTGTATGCCTTAATCCACTGCAGAATTAGGACTGTAATTAGTGAGCTTTTATCTAAGAAAGACTACCTAGAAATAACAGCTACTCTCTTAAATAGGTGTTTGAGAACAAAAGAACTGTTGCTGAATAGTCCTGTAAGAAATTCCTTATTCCTTCCTCCTTACATTTCCTCTCGGGTCACACTTTACATTTTTGTTTATTCATAGTTATTATGGCTTGGTGTTCCAAGTAGTGTTTTTTTTTGTTTTTTTTTTTTTTTTAACTGTAGTTTATAACTGTGCTGAGATAGTATCTGAAACCCACTCTTTTTTTTTTTTTTTTGGCATATATTTCATATAATGCTGAAATGGGAATATCTGATGACACTGTACATCAGGGAGAAAATAGGTGTCAACCATCTTGGATGATTAGGATAATCAAGATACATAATGCTTTGAGCTATAGTAAACTGCAGTTTACTATAAAAAAAGTTTTATTCCTGTTTTGTAACCCTATACCTTTTAATCTTTTCATTGCTGAAAGAAGTACTAAAAACTATTCAAAGCTGCTTTTCATTTCTTGTACATTTAACTTTATCTGGTGGTTATTTCTTTTCATAACTAAATTTAATAATTTTATTTGCATAAATGTTATGTGCTGTAGTATTTTAAGTTTGTTTGGCATGTAATTTAAAGAAAACAATTGCAAGAATCAATAACATTTACTTTGTAATTATTATTCAAATATTTATATTTGTAGTTTGAACTGCATAAATGCCTTTACAGCATATTACAAACATTAATGGTTTAAGTGATTAAAGCAGAAGTATATACAATACTATAAGTTTGAAAAATCTGAGTTTCATCTGTAAAAGTGGTAAATCATTTGGAGATTCCTGTGTTTCAAGACTGCTACTGTAAGAATAGCATTTTTATGCTGTTTCAGCATAATTTTTTGTTACTTACCTTGCCTTTGGAGAATGGACTGAATGCTTTAGAACAAGTAATAAAATAACAATAATATTTTGTACATGGATATTGTAAAAATAAATCAGAACTGTGGATTAAGTTGAAAAAACAATCATGCTAGAAATTTGCAAATACATTTTTAGTTTACTCTCTCCATCAGTAATATAATGAAGTATGTAAGATGTGTTGTAAAGCTACAACTTTTGAAAACTGATACTGCAAAGAATTTTAAAATGAGAAGTACACCAAAATGATTTTGGTCTTGTATGTTGTTGCAGTAATAATTATAAATATGGCTAAATCCCAGTTTCCTAAGAAACTATATGTTTTTTCTTGTGATTGTAGCTGATCTAATCTGTATCTCCATTCTAATACAGAAATACCATTTCTATCCTTCTGAAAGAAACCACCCTACTTACAACCTGTTTTTCTTTGAAAATCACACTTGCAGCTCCTTCTGCAGCCTGAAAATATTTCTGCACTTTGAAGGAAACTGTTTGCCTTAGATTATAGGTGCCATGTAAAATAGACACACTTACATTGAACAAGAAACAAAAGGCAAATTCTGTGACTCAGTGTATCACTATCATAAATGTGAAGGGTGAGAAGTCCTGGAGAGACACCAGATCTTCCCACCTGTGCATTCTGTTGCCATGGGGTAGTCTCCAGCTGGCACCAAGCTGACGTTTTGCAACACTCAGAGGGAGTGCTCGAGTATATCAGGCACGGAGTTGAATTCTAGAGCTTCCTGGCTGCCCAACCAGATGGGCTAGATGACAGTAGCCCACAAAATGCGTTGTTCCATTCTGAAGGTTAGGCAAAACTCACTTCTGCTTACAATTTTCACAGATGATCTCTGTAAAACCTCTAATGGCTTTTGTAGTTACTACTTCTGGTTGTTTTGCCTGCATGTTTGCTGGGGTAAACATTGCTGTAACTGAGTGTCAGAAGGCAATGTGTGTGTCAGTCCCCAGTGTTCCAGAGCAGTCTGGCATATTAACTTAAATCAAGAAGGAGGTGGGTTTTCACTAGTGCTCTGGGTTGTGAGCTTCCTAGACTCTAGCCTGAGCACATTTTTGCTTCTGTTGCATCAGTCCGACAAGCAGCAAGATCACTCCCAGAGGTATGTGGTAGAGTACAGGATGGTGCTTGCTATAGCTATTTCATGCACAGGAGACAGTCTTCGAATGGATTAAATTTGCTTCTCCCCTTTGAGCTGCACTTTCTTGAAGTGTAAACTTGAGTTGAAAGATCATTTGCAAGACTAGAGAAAGGTATTTTATGTGCTTGAATATAGACACCTATCAACAATGGCAACATACTATGCTGATGTAAATTTGCCACTAAATTTTTTTTGAAGGAAGAATGTTGGACAGTTGAAATTAAGCTCATTTTTCATTTGAATATTTTGATATATAGTTTTTTTGGATACATACTTCTGTTCCTTTCCAGTATGTAAGGTAGAAATGGGAATATGTGTATGCATTATCAAGCTATGCAATATGAAGCGTGTTACTGAATGCTAGTGTTTAATGGAGTAAGCAGCCAATCTAACTAAATCTAAACCAATCTAACTAAAGATCTAGAAAAAAAAAAAAAAGGATGTGGAATTCCTTTTTCCTTGAATATTTTGAAATAATAAAGATTGGTTATTTATTTCTCAATTGGATCCTGAATTTCTTTTCCATTTCTTAACATGTTATGAGGCAAAGATACAGCAGGCAAATGAAGGACTAATTTTAAAAGAAGCTGAATTTCTTGCTGCCTAGAATAAGTTATAAAGAGGAAAAAATACAGGGAAGGCCTGCTGGAAACTAAGCTAGTTTGAAGGATGATTTGTATTTCTGTTCTATTAACAACCCCCATTATGTGTAGTATCTATAATCTATACTTAGTACTGTTAATTCAGTTATTCTCAACTACTAAAGCAAGAGGATAGGCAAAAATTACTTATAACTGCATACATCTTTAAAACTATTATTTTCTTGTAATGACTAACTGCTGTAGACTGTAACTTTCCTTTTTAATAGAACACTTACATAGTATTGTATGGTTTTATTTTGAAGGCAGACACCCTGAGTAAGAAGAGCTTTGATTTGCTTAACCTATGTAAAGCGAATGTACTTAATATACACAGTAAAACTTAGAATTGTAGGTATCATGAAATTAAACTTAATTTTGAACAGATTTATTATTTTAAACATTACAGTTTTAGAATTCTGGATTACAGTTTTAATCCTAGTTGCTAGTTGAGGATTTATAAAATAGCCATCAATTTAAGTTTAGGAATTCTATCTTTTCTGCTCTGGGTAGGAATCTTTGAAATGTTGTACACTTCAAACAAGGAGCCTTTCACGTTTACAACACTGGTGCTTACATAAGTTTTGGTCAGCTCTAAATTGAGTGAAGAAACATTGAATTGAATAGCCTGAAAAATTATTTCATTTGGAGTATGCTTGTATCAACATCAGCCTTTGAAATGCTGCAAAGCTTAGTAATTTAATATTCCATTAAATGTGAGCAAAGTTTACTGAAAATGTTTACTGGATAAAATGCTACATGAAATAGCTTTATTCGTTCCTTCTTTTCTGGATGCATGTATGCACACAGAGGCATACATGTACTTCTAATCTTTAGCCTTATGTGTTATTACAATATTATTTGATGTATTGACTTTTGCTGTTGGTATAGCTGTTACTGCATGATTAATTTTTTCATTATTCAAATGGTGTACAAACATCAGTGCAAACTAAGTCATATATAAAAATGTAAGTAAAATATACTTAATGTCAATCTTGCTAAGAAAAAACAACATCCTCTAAGTTAAAGCTAAAGAAAATAGCTTATTCTGAAAAATAATGTCCATAATGTAGCTTTTCTTCCTGCTCAGTATGCCAAGTTCATTGTGCTTACAGATTCTTCTTGTAGTTGAGAAGTTCTCAGGCATTTGTACATGAAATCTTGTTTTCATTTTCAAAAAATATCTGCTGCCTCCAAACACTTTCTGGTGTTAGTAGATGTCTGTTACAGTAATTTCATTGTATTTCTGTTTTATGTTGTTAGAGGCCAGCAGCCCTTGTTCTCATTACTTGTTTTCCTTTATGTCCGTTTCCTCGTGAGCTGTTAAACTCCTGATACTAAAATAATTTTTTGTGACTCTTCTACAACTTTTTGTGGATTTTTGCAGGGAGTGACTTTCACTCCAGTACACGTCTGACTAACTTTGGGGTTAAAATTGTATATGCTCTATAAGATATGAACAACTTCTGTTCCCCCTTTAGGTTTTTATATGTATGCTGCATATTTGCTTTTTATGTCTGAGTACATATTTTTGGTGTGTTCTGTTGGATTGTTTGCTGTTGCATTTTGAGCTCCTGTAACTATAACAACTACAATTTTATATGCAAAATCATATTGTTTGAGAAGATGACCTCATTTTTTTCACAGCTGTAAGAATGGCCTTTTTTCACAGAAGGTATGTTTCACAGAAGGTTCCAGGAGGCCCTGCTAGAATTGGCAAAGAGGACAGGTGTCTCAGACTTTCCAGTCCTACTGGTTTGATCACTAACCATACTTTCCCTAGACAAAACATTGCCTGCTGTGAACTACTAAATAGTGCATAGTGCTTCCAGTGATATTCTAGTACATAAAGTTTGAGAGTTATGCGTATTACTCTTCAAAGTAGCAAAGAGGGTGGGGGAAAAAATACAGTAATAACCGAACAGGTCACTGCATTTTTAGATTTGTCTTCTTACGTGAATGTCAAACTTGCTCTTGTGTATCTTGGGTTCTTTTTTCTTAAAATACATGACATCACTATATAATGTAGTATTCTCACACTACCAGGTTTTGAAAAATGTTTCTTTAGCTAGCAATATAAGGTAGTTCTTCTCCACGTACTCCTATCCCTCAGAAGAACTTAAGGGATACACTGAATATTTAAACAGTATAACAAATAAAAAGCCATCTTAATTTAGTCTCATGCAGGATCTTTTAAGATGGCAGTAGTTACTTTCCTTAATGCAAACATCATTTTTTTTTTTTTTTTGATAGAAGAGTATACTTCAGCTTAAATGCTGATTTCTATGTATTCAAGTGTTTTGTGTAAGTCTTTTTTATTCTTTCAGGTAAGTTGGATAGAGAAGATGCTACTAGAGTCTTTGAACTAATCATGTGGCAGAATGCAGGCTCACATTAGAGCTAGTAGGTTTGACATGCAAGTTTTTGTTATGGGGAAAATTAGTCAGGCCTTCCTTTTGGATAGTTTTTATGCTGCAGTTTTGGTGACTTGGTGATTACTGTGTTTATTTCCCCTATCCTATCTCAGTTCAGCTGCAGCCAGCTCAGTGCAGCCTACCTAACTCAGCTTCTGCTCACGTTGTTTTACTAGCGTGTAAACTTAAGTTCAGTTCAGAAATTCTCCTGTGTTAAAATTACTTAGCAAACAGAAGGCAAGGGTGCTCTCAGATGCTCCTGTGCAAGATTGTTCTACCTGAGCTCAATCAGAGTAACAAGTATCTAACAGAGGAGCACAAGAGTAATAGAGCTCTTTGCTTGCAAGTTGTACTTGAACTTCTAATAAGCAAACAATGGGCACCTAATTTAAGGCTGTGTGTGTATACATACTCTCTAATTTTATTTTGACAGGAATCTTTTGATCCTACTATGCAGCTGCATCTCATTCATCAAGTTCCGTCTACCATTCCTCCTTACTTCTCAAAAAATGAATCAAGCCTTGGAGATCTGCTAATAGGCTTCTTCAAATATTATGCCACGGAATTTGAGTAAGTAATAAGCTCTTCTTAGTGTTTCAGAATATTAACATTTTTCATTTGTTCTATTGATTATATCGACACTTTATGACCTTTGAAGAGGAAAGAATAACAGTAATGCAGGAGTAATAACTGACAGAAAAACAGATGAAAAGACTGAAGGAAAACAGGAACACTGATAGAGTGTCTGAAGTCTTCTGCTTAACTAGGCAGATTATTCATTCAGATAGGGAATTTAAAACAAAAATAAAGAAAAATACCTAGTTTTTCTGGCATAAAGTAACTAGAAATTATTTAAAAAATGGGCTAATGATATTTTGCTTTAAAAAAAAAAAGTAAAAATTATCAATTACAAATCCTGTATTGAAAATGTTCTATAGCTGAGAAGTCATCCTGGGAAATGTTACACATCACTTAGCATATTAGGTTATTTTAAATCCTTTCTGCTAGGGAAATAAAACTGAATTGTACTGTTGACTTGGCCATCTATGCATCCCTGATAACTTTAAATTCTGTTGGAAATGAGCAAAACGTTTGCCTTGAACATACCGAAATTCTGTATGGTTTCATTTAAAAATTGCTAGTTGGCTTTAGAAGAGAAACCCAAATTAATGCTTATGCTGAGGAAAAAGCAAGCAGAACATGGTGTTTAAATATTTTCTGTGTGATAGTCAGACAGTGAGAACAAAATAGAGTTATGCTATCCACAGTGTATGTTATCTTTGCTTTGAGGTTGCTGATGGAAACAATAGCATATGAGGGAATGAGAGTAAGAGTTAAATAGACAAAACACAGAACTGTGGTGCCTTTTGTGGAAGAGCTAGTATTTCACTCCTGTATGTGTTGAATATTCTAATTGCTGCAATCAACGTATTTTTCATTCTTTCCTTTTCCTCTAAAACTAGTGTTCTTTTTATGCACAGAATTTTTGAGATTATACTTCAAATTACAAAACTGTGAAGTTAGGTCACATTCAACTGACCTGTACCGTGTCAGTAATCCGTCACTGTGGAATTGTAATGTGTTTCATTAAAAAGATTGCTACTTCAATTTTCATAAAAGTGACTTTTGCAGATTCCTGTCTATGGATTAGGACACCACAATACAGGCTTTGATATACGGGATGCATTCTGCTGAAGGAACAGAGTGAAGTCAAGAATGAGATAATAGGTGGAGCTAATCACTTTAGATACAATGATCAAATGAAGTTGCCTGCCTGAAATGCTCAATTGATCAACTATGTCCATGTATTTGTCAGGAAGATTAAGGGAAGATGGAAATATGTTGTTTTAAACCTCCCCCTGCCCCCAGTATAGCAAAGGCCAGTAGGTACTTCAGTTAGAATGTGTATTTTGTTTCACTTGATGCAGTGCGTAACACTTAAAAGCAGGATAGGTCCAAGGACTAGCGTGCAAAGGAAGAAACAAGAGCACTGCATTCTGTACAGACAGATAATTTTATCACCTTGCGTTGTGATTTTTTTCCCATATGCTATTATCTGTTCTGTTTATTTAGATTGTAGGCTCTTTCAGAAGAGATTGCTGGTTACCATGTGCTCATTCCACAGGCTGAGTCTGGGATTTTTGTTGCTTCTAGAAGTAGTAAATTTTGTCCCCCTTCAGAAGTTATCAGGAACGTGATTTGGAAATGGCTGCATATATGAGACTACAGAGAGCAAGGCTTAAATAATTTACCAATATGGTTGGAGATTCTTTTGCCATAGAGTTCAAGTCTGCATAGTTTTTCACATGATACAGCTGACAAAAAGTAACTATTTCAAATTAACAAAGCTCTGCTGATCATGCAGTGAATGTGACAGAGTAGAAAAGTGTATGGAGGTATCTTAGAAGAAAGTATTTGGAAACTGCTCCATGTTTACCAGGCCCTCTTAAAAGAGTGTCTGATTTCACATCTGCAGCAGTGAGTGAAGGCAGCAGGTTTTCACTTGGCTGCCTCTTTATAAAGTGAGACCTTGAAGCAAGGCCTTGCTACCCTTAAAATGCTGTTAGGGAACCTAGAGATTGTCATTTGGGACTGTGCTGCTTTTGTATTTCTCACTTCAAGTTATGCTGTAGTTGTTCAAGTTGTTAAGTTGTATTTGGTGGACATGATCAAAGATAAGCTACACTATCTTGACAAAATATAAAATACAGTTGCTCTCTCCAGGGCAGAATTAGTCAGAGAATAATAGAACTATATTAAATATGTTTGCAGTTGGTACACATTTCATAAGTCAAAGCTACTTGCAGAAATAGATTAATAATATTGCTTTGGAAAGTACAGACTTCTTAATCCATTTGTAACATTCATACACAGGCTTACATCTGGAAATTCCCTGTTTTTCTTTCAAATTCTTGTGTTCTTCATGAAGCACTCGTACCTGATGTGGAGTGACACTAGACATACCTAATGATTGCTGTTCAAATGGTTATTATTAATTTAAAGATTGAAATACATATGTTAAGAGTATTCACTTAACATTATGAAGTTTTTGTGTGCAAGCCAAAATGTTTAAAATTAATAAAGAAATCATTTCCTATTGGTAATTCACTTATAATTCAAGTTGATTTTGGTACCAAGGCAGTTGGTACTGCCTTGAGAGGTACTGCCTTGAGGAGCTGAAGTTCAAGTTTTTGATGTTCCAGTTGCTTATTTTGTTGTTGGAATCTGTGTGTGTATGTTGTTGGAATCTGTGTGTACGTGTTTCTGTTTATAAGCAGATCATCTGAATTTTTTATTAAGCTTGTGTTGATGACAGGTTATTAAAAAGACATGATGGAAAAGTATTTGGTTCTTCACAATATCTCTAGTTCTTGCAAAAGTACATGAGTAGTCTACTCCAGGAATTAAGAAGAGGGAGGGTGATAGAATTCAGTGAAGACTTTAGTTTGTATTGAATGCTAGGACTGATCTTCACTCATGCTAATTTTCTAGAGTGAAGAGAAATCTAAAAATGCACGGCAGTGAGTAACAAGTAATCTAAGGTACACAAACACGTACTTCAGTGGTTGTGCACTGTGCCTTTTTGAAATATCAGAAAGCCCTAGTCATGTTCTTAAACAGAAGAGTAGTGTAAGTGCTCTATTGAAGTAAAGATGTTAAAGTAAAAACGTTGAATTAAATTCAAGCAACTGAATTTCATAAGTGTCTTTAATAATGAGTTGTACCCAAGTTAACTTACAGAATCTGCAGGCACAGACTTTTAGCTGGTATGAACTGTCTTATTGCTGCTGACTTAGTGGAGTTATGAAAGCTGATCGACCTATGGAACATAGAGTTCTTCCAAATTTAACTGATAATTTAGAGATTGTATTTTGTTATACAGCTGATATTTACAGATTTACTGCAGGTGGTTGATGTACTCAGCTGAGTGCCTGTATCTTTGCATTATGTCAAAAGATCCATATGCTCAACAGATCCAGTCAGGTGTACATAACACCAGTTCAGCTATCAGCATGCTACCCTGCTATTTCTAATCCCTATCTAGTCAGGGTGTATGATGATCTGTTGTTGGCATTCCAGGCTTTTTGCTAATACAGCAGTTGTCTGGCTTAGTTAAGAACAGGTGAAAACTGTTTGGGTAGAACTTGTTAGGATCATAAAACTGCAGGTGGTAGCTTTGGCTGCCATTGTGTTTGGCATGTAATTGTGCCAAGACTCATAAATATTGCCCTCTATGCTGTAGTGCTGCCCTGTTTGTGTGATCATTTCATATGGTTTTCATTGTTCTAAATCTGTGTGCAGAATGCAGTAGATTATCTTCAGATGCACGTTTGAGTTGTTGCACTGATTTTACCGAATATCAAAAATACCACATATTCAAAGTATTAGTGCTTTCTAATAATTTTCTTGCACTGGGAATGCTCATTTGTAAGCATGCTTTCTTTGTGTCAGTTGATTGCTGAATATATGTATATGGCATTCAGTATCAGACTTCCTCTGCACCTAAACTCCTTATGGGCCTTTTTTTTCCTCCACAGAAATACCTGAAAGATAAAGTTTTGAGGCTATAGTTTCTTTTGAATTTAGAAATAAATGTAGGTGTCCATATTCAAGTTGATACTGGCTTCTGGAAAAAAAAAAAAAAAAAAAACCTGTCATGAAGATATGTAACTCATGGGAAACCTCTTATGTTCTGTTTTGCAGAGAATTTTATACATAAACTTAAATGCATGTGGAATTTTTTTCTTGTTTCTTACCCATCATTCCTTACTCTTGTATAGCACTTTATATTAAATTGCTCATTATTGTAAACTACTGTGCTATCCAGGCTTGTTATGTAGCATTATGACAACTTATTAATGTAAACAGACATTATTCAGAACCAAGACTTAAAATGTCTGCAAATTGTTTTTCTCTTCCCCAGCTGGAGCCATCAAATGATTTCAGTTCGTGAGGCCAAAGCTATTCCAAGACCTGATGGTATTGCATGGAGAAACAAATTTATATGTATTGAAGGTAAAACATAAAGCTACTTTATCATCTTTAACTGCTAGGTCACTAAATACGTTAATCTGTCACTTTGTGGTGATTATATTTTAATAATGCACACATGTATATGTATGTAGAAAATGAAGTTTAACCAATGTCAGTAGTTTTGGAAACAGTCTCGTCAAAAACATTTGAGAAGGAACCTTTAAGTTCTATAGAGTTTAAAAATAGTTCTCCTGACCTTTTCTTCAAGAGGACTCATTGCCCTGTTACTTTTGGAACAGAGATTAGGGCTTTGACAAGGAATGGTCTTACAAACAGTAGCATGTTTTGCTGCTCTGTAAAAATAGTCCTCAGTTTTGCCAAGATTGTGCTTCTGAAAAAAACACAGTGGGCACATAATCAGGTTCCTCTCTAAGAATATTCTTTGTTCTAGTAGTGCTCTGGCATCTCAAGTCCTGGCAGTAACTTAATTATGCATACATTGATCCACTTGCGGCTACTATTTTTGACTGTCTTTTGAATGTACAATTTCCATAGAAACTGTGTGATGCCCTCCAGAACTGCAGGGGAAAAAAAAAACAAAACAGGCTACATTTTGGAGTCACAGGTATCAGCCATTGTAATTTAGACTGAACTAGGGAATAGCACAATACGGGGAACCTCCATGTGCTCTTCTTACCTTTCAACTATGATCGGTAGTCTTGGTGGAGAAGACAAACAGTTAACGTGCATAGAAGGTGAAGCTTGGACCAGGGTAAGATAATATAATACACTAATGGGGGGGGGAAGCAGGGAAGGGGCCGATAACTACCACATAACGTGAGAAGAGTTGACTCTGTGAAAATAATCAAAAACAGGAAGTGACAATCGGAATGCAGGAGCTGAAGGTAAATTGGCTGGACAGAAGACCATGGAAAAGGAATTAGGATGGAGAATAAGCAGAATTAGAAACAGCTGGTTTAGGACACTGAGGTGAAGAGGGAAGGTTTGAAATCTGGGATGTGGCCATGGTCCTGGCTGTAAATAAATTGGACACTATTGGGGATTACAGTATCAAGGGTTGAAATTTTAGGTTAAAAGGTGAATGAAGCTTGGACAGGAGCCTAACAGTATGGAAAAGAGTTGTTAAGAGACTGGGAAAATCTTGTTGGTATGGGGGCAGTAAGATAGAAGACCTGTGGGTTAGGTGCAGATATTCTTCAAAATTCCTGTGGGGAGGGAGTACCTAGTATGTGCACTTAACTTCCTACATTTGTGCAAAGGAAGTAAAAAAGAAAAAGGGGGAGGGAGAAAAAAAATACAAGGAAAACCCAAAAAGCAAATATCAGTCATAGGGAAAAATATACTGAAACCGATGAAGAAGGCTGCACACTTGACTTTGAAGTCTCAGAGTTAAGAAATGTGAGAATTAAGAGTATCTGCACAGCTGAAATGATCTACTACACTAGTAGTGCAGGCATTGCCAAGGCTCTGTTCTGAATGTGGGAGGTGGGAATGCTGAGCAGCTGTGCCTGCTGCTGTCATATGATGCTGGTCCTCTGAGTTGCAGGGCAGCTGTATGTTTCAGGCTCTCTATCTTTTCACGACATTGCAAGGTAGTTGAATAATTAGATTTTCTTTCTGCTAGGTTGGAAAACAGAATATTAAAACACAGAATTAGATTTTGCATTGAATATTCTGGATTACATGTAATTTTTTCCTAAGAGTACATTTGCATTTGAACTATTAAAAAGTAAAATTTTTCTATAGTTGGCATACCTGATTCCTTCCTGCTACAGTGTGCATCCAGACTTTTATTAAGAGTGATATTAATCCTCATACACTAATTTTTTTATTTATAAATTGGAAGGGAGAAAATTACATTTCTTATTTCAACCCAAAATAGGCCTCACAGTTCAGCTTAGCAGCTGCTGTAAAAAGTTTAACAAAGTAGTTCGATAGACTTCTGTGTACTTTGAGAAGAAGCTTACAAAAGCTACTTAAACGCGTCAGCTTATTCTGGTTTCCAAGTCGGTTGGATTTTCCATTTAGAGGACTAAAATTTTAGTAATTGGTATAGTGTGTTTTTAAATATTGTAAATATATTTGTTGATAGATTATAGAAGTCTATGCCAGCAAGTTGTCATAATTCTCTATGTAGCATGATATTTAGGGTTGCTCAAAGAAAAAAAAATGTTCTGTTTTAAGTTTTATTTGTCTTAAGACTGATTCTCAGTTTTTCTGCTTTTTGAGAAACAAATGGAGTAGCAGTGATCTTTTAAGACAGTTTAAAATCTGGCAAGCTATTACTAACATAGGTGTAGAGAAAACACCAAGATTTAGCTAATGATGGTGAACATTCTTTGTTGGGTATCTCTAAATTACTGGTGACTGCTGTAGTGTGAGCTTAAATCTTGTCTACACCAAACAATATCGTATCAATATTAAACTGTTCTCTTCGGAAAAGTTTGGAAAAGCTAGAAACTTGGTAATTTTATGACAATTAATTGTCTCTTAGTCACTTAGGGAAACTGGATCAGAACCTGTATAAGCTGCATCTGATTCATTCTTGTATTTACAAGTCTTTCAGTTCAGATATTAAAAATGATAAAAATAACTCTTCAGGGTGTGTTTTGAAGTTTTATGATTTCTTTTGTTTTCATTTGGAAATATGATCCCTTTTAGCCTTTTCTTGTATTATCAGTGTTGGAGTTGGATTACATTTTTTTTTCTCAACTCAGTGTATGAACAAAGTAACTTATGATGGACTCTCTCACTCTTCTGATGGTTAGAAAATATAAAGTGGTATAAATAGTATCTTATTATAGAAGTATTCTTGTTGTGCTCCAGGGAATGAATTTGTCTTTTGACAGCTAGTAAATGTGCAAGAAGAATAAAGGGAAGTCGTGAGTCAGCTTTTTTTGACTAGGAAAAGCATCTTTTTTTTCTCCCCACTGACAGTTTTGGAAGATGGTACAGTCTTGTTACTTCAAAAAATGTCTGTTGTCTCAACATTAAATATATAAAGGTCCTAGCATTAAAGAAACAGTTAACATCAGATATAAGACAAACAAAAGAAAAGAAATGCTGTACTGCTTCACATGTTAAGGGATATGGAATTCTTCATAGTAGAGTGTCAGTATGCCAAAGTATGTGGCTGGTAGTAGAGGAAAAGGCATGTTTTTTATTTCATTGACAGTTTTCTGCTGCAATCTAAATGTATGATGCATTCTACAGTAAAATAAATCTGCCAGTAAACATCCACTAAAAAACTTTGTAAGTAGTTTGAAGAAAAAACTTACAGAAATAATACATTTATTGCTTTAACCATTTTATTTCATTGCAAATTTAAATAGCCTTCAGTAATAAAATTCTAATGCCATGGAACATGTTCCAGATTTGAAGTCACAGTCTATGTAATGACACAATCCCATCTGATGTCTGTTTAAGGCTTTATGTTACTTTATGTCCCTATCTTAATAAAAGCAATACATAGGCAACTGTTGTGGTATAACAGTGGAAGCTAGCCAAGCACTACACAGCTGCTCTCGAGCCTCTCTTACTCTCCCTCCTCAATGGGGCAGGGGGAGAAAATTGGATGAAAAATGCTCATGGGTTGAGATAAGGACAGGGAGATCACTCAACAGTTACTGTGACAGTCATTGTAGGGAACAGTCTCAGTATAGGGAAGATTAATGTTATTTATTGCCTGTTACTAAGAGACTAGAGCAGCAAGAACTCAGAGCACATGAAAGACAACTTCCCCTATCCACCCTCTTCCACCTCCTCCCCCTCAGCGGCGCAGGGGAATGGGGGCTGTGGTCAGTCCCTAACGCTTTGTCTTTCTGGTCACAGTCCCTCCCTGCCCCTGCTCCCCGTGGGGTCCCTCCCATGGATGCCATCCTTCCCAAACTGAGCCTGCAGGGGCTGCCCACAGGCAGCAGCTCTCCAAGAACTGCTCCCACACGGCTCCGTACCACGGGGTCCCCCACAGGTGGCAGCTCCCCCCAGACCCCTGCTCCTACGTGGGCTCCTCTCCACAGGCTGCAGATCCAGCCTGGGGTCTGCAGGGCTGGTTCATGTTTTCTCACTCCTCTCTCCCAGCTGCTCCCACACAGTGCTTTTTCCCTTTTCTTAAATAAGCCCTCACAGAGGTGCAGTCGGTGGAGGTGGCTTTTGTCTGACACAAGGTAATTCCTGGGCTCTTCTCACAGAGGTCACACCTGCAGCACACCTTTGCCATATAAGCCCAATATACCAACTAAACAAAAAATTACGTAATTTAGCACATGCTTCTGTACTTCACTGGTCCTTGAGGACTTTAAAACATTCTGACAGTGTGAAATGTTATTTTCTGACAGTGTTATTTACATAGTTTTCTAGTAAGGAAAAAAAACCTGTATGAAATCTGTTTTCTAGAGCATTGCAATGCATAATTGTTTAGAACCTGTTACTTTGTTACTAGCATCTTATCAGTTGCAAGGAGTACTTTAATCCTTCAATTACAAAAAAAAATTCTGATGTATTAATTATTAGAAAAAAAAAGGAAAACATCACAAACTTGTAGTATATCATCACAAACTTGTAATATGTTAGGAGAAAGCTGCAAATTGTTAACTTATGAACAGATACTGTAGAACAGGTAAGAACTGAAAATATTTTTACAGCAGTTGATACTTAAGTAAAAAGCTGTAGCAAATATTTTAATGTTCTTTATTTATTTCACTAAAACTGTTGATTGAGATGAACCTAACATGTAGCAAACCTCAAAACATTTCAATATGCAAAATCATATTCTGATATGTCATCACAGACTCCAAAGCAGTCACAAATAATTACTGATGCATGAATTTGGCACAATCATACCATGCTTAGATAGAAATAATATTGTGATTTACCTACTATTACAATGTTCAAGGTGTGAGCATTTTTTTTGGAGGAATGTTATATAGACGTAACATAGAAGTGGAATCAGCTGTGCAAAAACGTTTTGGGAAGCAATGATACATTGCCTCTTTTTTTTCCTTCATTCCTAGCTCAGTGAAGACAGCATAGCTGTAGCTTTTAACACATAATGTTTGCATTTGATCTTGCAGAGCCCTTTGATGGGACAAACACTGCTAGAGCTGTACATGAAAAACAGAAGTTTGATTCTATCAGAAGTGAATTTTTCCAGGTAAATATTGCATCTGATGTCATTTTTCCAGACACTTTAGTTTTCAAATTAATTATAAAAAGGTTGGTCATTGAACTGGCCTGCTTCTGATGTTTGTTATGATAGGTTTTATGCTTTGTATTGTGTGTATGTATAAATTTACATATATTGCTTATAAAATTACATATATAATAAATATAAATATTGTTTAAATAGGAGTAGTAACACTATTAATATCTATGCTAATAAGAATCAGGCTTAAATTGAAATGAGTACTTGAAATAGTAAACCCTTTGTCTTAAGAATTTTCAGTTTTACATAAACAAGAAAACACTAAGATAGTTGATAGCTATAAACATATATCCATTTTCAATCATTATTTTTTCCTACACTAATTTGACTGGTAATTAAAAAAGTTTTATACTTCTTACCGTCCCTTTTTGTAATGTCTTGTTTTTCTGCTGTTTTTTGACAACCAAATTAATTTGTTAGTTTTCTTTGGGGAAATCACACTCATAATTTTAGCACATGAGTAATTAAGATTGGAGCTTACACTGCTCCAGTATATTGAGAACATACCTTTCTCAATAATTCAGTACATTTTGTGTACCTTTGGATTCTTCTTCCCTAAAATAAATAAATATTATGACCTGGAGTGGGGGGTGAAGAATCAAACTGGTATTTGTGGATATGTGAGGATTACTGCTTACAGTAGTATTTAAATATAAATGGCAATGATGATTTTGCCTTTTAAATTTTTCACTTTTTTTCCCCAGTCTTGGCAGATACTGGAAAGCAAGAAAAACCTAAACTGTATACTACCCTTAAGAGCAGCTATGCAGAAAAAATAACCAACTACTATTGTTTTCTCCATTTTGGATCCTGCTGAAATACAGAATAGTATCAAAATCAAAATGCAGTTACACACATGGGTTTTTTTATGATGTGCTTTTCTTGGTAAACTTTTGTTAAGGAAATCTTTATAAGACAGAATACATATTTTATTATTGACACTTGTTAATACTGCTGTTTATTCAAATGTGTTTTCTGAAAACACTTGTATTGTTGACTTCCAGAAGAGATTTGTGACTCAAACAGCAGACTACAAGAATAAATGTATTCTAAGGAGATATGGGGAATGTACTGAATTGTTTCCATAATCTGTGTAATCATCAACTGAGACACATTTAATAATCATCAACTGAGACACGTTTAATAATGAAATAAAGTAATTCAGAGCTAATGATGTATGAGTCTGTATCCTTAAGTCATTGCACACATTACACTCTTGATGAACAGACAGCCTGTGCGTTATGTGTGCTTAATGCAGTATGCACTTTTGCTCAGCTCAGCACTTTCTGGTTTTATTTCCCATTTATACAGAAAAAAAAGACAACAATTCATGCAAATTAAGATCAATTATATTTGTTAATTTCTGGATACCAAGAACTGTAATCTAAACTGGAATTTTCAAACAGTTCTAGTACAAAGAAGTTGAAATAAAAAAGGACAAATCAATTTATATAAATGCTTTGTATTGACCAACAGTAAGCAAGATAATTTTCAGTGGTTCATTTTACATATTCAAAGTAGTAGTGGTGTCTGCTTAAAAAGCTCAACCCTACAACTGCTACAGTAAGCTGGGCTTTTGTTCTGATTTTGTGAAAGTATTTATAAGTTGGTCAGGTACTGCAAAATAAATTTTAGAAAGCCTTGAAAACTTCAATAATTTTGAAAATTTTACCTTTTCCAAATAAAAATTGTGAAACTTCTTTTAGACCTGCTGTAGCACAGTTTGTGCCTCTCATTAATTTGTTAATAAAGACCAATTAATTGTCAAAACTGTACCTAAAATTGATGTCAAAATAATATTTTCACTTTTAAAGTTTAATATTTTGTATGGTGTCCAGTGAAATAAAGTTTATACATGGTAAATACAGCTTTTTTCCGTTTTATATTGTTTGGTATTGGATATTTAAAATATTTTCTAAGATTAAATAGTAAAGGAAATGAATGTAAAGGTCAAGGCACCTGTTAAAACTTTTCTATGGCTAGTTTGCACTGCATCCGGGTATAACTTTCATCTATTGCCACTTCTAACAGGGATTGTGAAAGCCCTTATAACTGTTAAACAGCAAAATGTAAATTCTAATTTATTTTAAGTCTTACAATGTAGAAGTAATACAAACTGTAAACTGCCTGCTGAGAGGTCACTTACACAAACAATTAATTGTGATCCAGCCTATCTAATATTTTGGATTGCTTCTTGAAACAGTTTCCTTCTGCAATTTACACAGGTCCTCAGTTTCAGTCTGACTCTGGTAAGCCACTAAAATATTGTCCTTCCATGTGTTTGTGCCCCCACACTGGCCTTTATAAGGAGATAGATGTTTCACCTTTCGTTTTGCCTCATTTTATTTAAAATGCAACCAGAACTTTTTAGCACGGAATGATGCCTTGATTCCAAGATGGCATGCAAATCGGGAGGTGGAGGAGATGTTGGTTCTTTAAAAATAATAATAATAATATTGCCATATTTTTTGTCTATAAAATGTAAACTTTCTCAAAATAGCATAACTAAGAAGGGGCATGTGTTTAAACTTGGCAAAATTGCATTTTAAGTGAGCTGGACATAAATCACAAAACTTTATGCATGACCATCTCTTAAGATTTTGCATTCAGAACATATACAGTAAAAAATAACCAAAAAAATAACCTTTTGGAGTTAACGTGTCCCACACCTTAAATTATTTTATGTTGGAAAATCCCCCCACCCCCCTTTGTTTTGGTATCTGTTTCAAAACAGGCCAATAAAAATCTGAAACCTTCAAACAACTTTTTAAAATTTACCCAGTTCAGTAATCTTTTTAATATAATCTTACAATGGCCTGTATCCTTAAAAATAATACTTTTTTTTTTAAGGTTTATGTACTTCTGATAAGCTATACAAAAATATACTCAATGTATCTTAAGGTGTTCTCACAATATGAGAGTTATTTTTAAGAAATGCCTTCAGAAGAATCATAGAATGGCTCAGGTTGTAAGGGACCTCATAGATCGTTTATTTACAAACCCGCTGCCATAGGCAGGGATGCCACCCACTAAGCCAGGTTGCTCAGAGAATTCAATATGAAACAACTTTAAGACCCAAATTGAAGGGTTACATGGTTATTTTGGATAAATAGGCAGACATAACAGGAGGATGCAAGAGGAATTGTAGATCACATAAAGGTAGTGTTTGTGAATAACATTCTAAATGCCTATTTGGAAACAATGCTTTATTTGAATTTAGATCACTGAACTTGATTCACAGTACATTTATTTGTGTTAAATTTCAGTCCTTCAGAGAATGTCCCTTCTGATCTAACGTACTCTTGCTCTGGTGAATCTCACGTGTACTTTGTAGTGTTCATTTTTGTTGTGTTTGTCTTGTTTTCTCTAGAAATTCAGTTGATCTTTTAATCCTTATGTGTATTGATATAAATCTTTCCCTCATACACAGTTTGATGCTTGTAAGAAAGGCATGAGAGAATATGCTATTTTGGTCAACTTAAAGACTAAAGTAAATTGTGAGAAATACAGAAAGAAGAGAACAAGTTCTGAAAAAAATTTGGAGTGATACTTGTGGAAGAGTTGTCACCTTGTTGTTACCTTCCTCTCACTGTGTGTGGACAGAATCAAAACTTGTGCAATACACATGTTTCATATAGATTCATTTCTACCAGACTGTAATGCTCATCTATCACACATCCACTTTCTCTACACTCACAATAAAATCTAAAGTTTAAGTTTAGTATGCATTTCAAGTACTCTTTGAAAAATTTCATTTTGACCTTGTGAATTGTGTACCACTGGTGTCAGTGGGTTGGTCAGAACAGATTGCTTTTATACACACATGCTGTTTAGGAAGTATTTTACATCAGGTGAATTTGACAGTAAAGTTTTAATTTAGCACTGCAGAGAGAGCTTGTACTTAGAAATACCTGCTTGGGTGTTTCTGTACTTATAACACTAGGAAGAGTTCGCTGATTGCTTGGCAACTGTCTTTTAGAATTAAAATTACTGAGATTAGTAGTTGTGCTGGCTATACAAACGTTGTATATACCTGAAATAATTTGGAAGTTCCTCATTTAGAATCTGAGCATAGATGCTTTTCTCTCCCTCTTTCATTTAATTTTGTTTTCATTTTTATTTTTATTTTTTTTAAAGACTTTCTTTGGCTAGTGGTTTGGAAATACTTCCATTTTGTTTGTGCAAAGTACTGCCTGCTGAATGAAAATCCAGAATATTGAAGAACAAATGTGGCCTGACATTAACTCTTCATGGTAATACAATTAGGTTTTGCTTTAAATTAATATTAGTTCTAGTCCAGCGGAAAACGATACTTGAGATGTCCTGGGATTTAATACATCAGTGGATTTTGGGGTTCAAACATATGCCCTACATGTTGTTAAAAACAACAGCGCACCCGATACCTCTCAGAGCACAGCATTAAGTACTAAAGGTGCACGTCCATGTCTCACCCCCGGGTAATCTCCTGTGACCTCTCTAGCTCCAGGAGGTCTTGCCTTGAGCCACCACGTGACCCCAGGTGGGCTCCGTGCTGGAAATAGCATTTGGGCATGCTAAAAACACTTTTTTTTTTTTTTTTTTTTGCAGGGGCATGAGAAAACACTCACTTTGTTTGTGCCTGCCCCCCTCCAGCTCCTTAATAAGACCCGCTTGGAGCAGCTTGGCCGGGGCTTGGGCCCCGCTCCCCAGCCCGTGGCCTTTGCCTCTGGGGCGGCGTGCGGCCAGCCGGCCGGCTGTCGGCCTCTGCCACGTGCCCTGGCACCCGGTTGGTGCTAGGACCCGGGGTGGGACCGGCAGCCAGTCGGTGCTGCAACTTCGCTGCCTCTATTTAAAGACTGCCCTGAGTCAGGAGAAGTGAGAGCTGCTGGGGATGACAGTTGCTTCAGGCAACCCTGGGGAGGACAGGGTCGGGGGTAAAAATCACCGTCGAGGGCCTGAGCTAGAAAGGGAATGGAGGGGTACCGCGGCGCCGAGTGCGACCGGGCATCTGAGACCTCCTCCTTCATAGAGGATGAAGAAGAAGAGGAGGAGGAGGAGGAGGAGGAAGAAGAGGAGGAGGAGGAAGAAGAGGCCGTGGACCCAGAGGAAGCAGAGGAGCTGACTAACAGGTACTGCGTCCCCCATGGCTGTGCAGCCTCGGGGCTGCTGGCGGCCTCGTGCAGGCAAAGGTTGGGGCCTAGGCCCGGTTCAGTCCCTCTTCCCCCTTCCCACTCCTGCAGGGGCTCCTTGGTTGCTGCAGATATGAGGTGGGGGGTGTTTTGGGTGGGGATGGCCGTAATTAGGTTTTGTGCAGCAAGCGCCATCTCTGAGTTCCCTGAAAGCTTTTCTATTTAAAGAGCCTCTGGCATGCCAGCTCAAGTGGCATCTCCCCCTGCTCCTCCCTTTCTGGCTGACTCTTTGTCACATTTCGATCTGAGACGTGTTGGAGATCTGCCTGTCAGAGAGAAAACGGTCAAATATTATAATGGTGCATTTAAATCTGTTCCTTTTTTCTGCCTTCACTCCTGTCCCTCCCTCATCAGTCCTTTATTTTCTCAAAAAAGTAAAAACTTGTCCTACACACTCTCCACTAATAATCAGGATTTGTGAAGCTGATTTTTGGGGTGGAATGAGGTGTCACTTTGATTTATTTATTTTTTATTTTTTAACTCTTGCACGGAAGCTGTCTTTGTCCTAACACTACGTTTCTACCGTGAGGAAAATAAGGAGAGGGACCTTGGCCCAGCACACCGTGCATGGTGTTGGTCCCGTGCTGGATGCAGGGCGGCTGCAACTCGACTCACCCTACCATCTTCTTTGGCCACGCAAACGCTGTTACTTTCATAAAGAGACAGAGAGGCCACCTCTTTGTACAAGGCCTCAAGGTTTCTTGAGCAAAGCCAGCCAGTTTGGGGTGCGTGCTTTAGGAAGAACCAATAACATTATTGTTGAGGGTTCGAGATATTTTCAGAAAGAATTTTTGTAAGAAATTTTGGTCGTACAGGTCCTCAAACCGAAGTGCTGTGGAGCCATCCTGCATTTAGAAACTGCTCCGAGTATAACAGTGCACAGCATTTCTCATTTTCACTGGGACAGAAAGAGATGGCTGAAGAGAGGCGTAGGGACAGCATCTGTGCAGCCTAAACCACCCTGAGACCTGCAGGAGTGAAATTTAAACAGGGAAAGGTAGCTCAGGAGAGTTGGAAAAGCTCTGTGCTCTGAGAATGAAGAGCTAGTTTTCCAAAAAGGGGGGCGGGGGGGTGCTTCCTGTAGGTAATGCTGCTTTTCTCCCAAGGGGGACATTAACTCGGGTCCACGCTGGCAGTGAGAGGGGTTACATGACTATAAATGGTATTTACACCTGCGCCTAGCTGTAACCTGACAAGAAAACCAGCTGAAGCTGGAGCTACTCACTGCAGACAGCTAAAACACAACAGCTTGGATTCTTTTTTAATGCTATCTGCAATTAAATGGCTAATAATAAAACTCAAATTGTAGAACACAACACAGATAGGAATGGCTAACTTTTCCATGAAAGGAATGGAAATACAAGTCTGTGCGTAGCACGGCAGTTATTTACTGCTCACGATGGGAGGACGACTTCTCCTCAGGTGCCTGTTTGCAGCTCCCCACAGCTGCGACTTGCTTCTGGCTAGCAGCCTCTGCCGCCAAAGCTCAGACGTTGCATTGCAATGCTTAATTAAATCACAGAAATCATTCCCTTTAGCAGTCAGTTACATTACTAATTCCAGAGTTCATACCTACCCTTAACTATCTACTAATAAGAGAGATCAGAGTCTACCAGTGAGTTCTTTAACAGCTGTGCCCAGTGGTGACTGAGTATATAACTCCATTTGATTAGTTTAATTAAGTTAATTGAAATGCAAAATTTTGGTTTTGGCACAGATACAGTAACTGCACTGGGCACTCAGAAATAGCTTACTAAAGTTAAATAAAATGGATTCTTTAATGGCCTAAATTTTGCTATTGCAAATGTCAGTGTGCTAGTGGAGTTTAAAGCCTTCTGCTATGCTTATTGCCTGGGCAAAATTCCTGGGAAGTACTGGCTAAGCAAGAACAGCAGGGCGAAGCCCCTTCCTTGTACTCACTGAGTCTGTAAGATAGTTATTGGTTGACAAACATTTTTTAAAGCCCCGGATGCAGAACATAATTTTCTGGTGTTTTGAAAACGTAGCTGAGAGACGTAACCAATATGCAGACTTGGCTGAAGACAGCCCATCCTGGCCCCTGTCGTCACTGATGTATTTTTAACAGCCCCAACCTCTCTGCTGTTTTTGTGTTCCTCCTTTACACGCAGTTGAATGGCACCTGATTGTGCAACATTGCAGTCAGCGGGAAGTTCCCCATTGGCTCCTTCTATTTCCATCTTCCGAGCACTCATATTCTCATTCCTATTTTATAAAAGAGTTATGCAACACAACGGCTGGCCAAGGTCGGGAAGTGCTTCAGGGAGTGAAGCAGAAGATTCTCGGTGTTCCCATGCTCCCTTCACATCACTGTACGAGCCCTGGCTGACCTGCACCACTTCCACATGTGTTCCTTTGCAGCACTTATGGAGCCGGGCACATTTTTTGCTGCAGCTTTCTTCATGCGTGCCCCTTCCAGCAGAGAAGCCTGGCTTCTGTGTCTTGTTAATCCCCACCGACTGCCTGAGCAGTGAGCAGGTGCCTGCGTACAGGGCTCTGATGGCACACCAGGGTAAAGGCTTGGTTTTGTTTCCCTTCCATAGCACAGGTAAAATGCCAGCCAGCTATCAGACCCCCATAGGTTACTGAGAGCACTTCTGAGGACTAAGAAAATTATACTTCTCTGATAGAAAGTGCTTTCCTGTTGGAAATGCACCACTTAATTCATAAGTCTCTTTAGAGTGTTCAAAAAATGCATAAAGCTGCTGCAGAGCTTATGGCTTGCCCAGGAATTATGATGCCTGCACATAAAGCAGAAAAGTTCAGGTTTTACTGAGCTTTTTAATGTAATCTGTAAACAATTTGGTTTGCTATCACAGTTTGTTATGCAAGTTGTGAGACTAACAGAACCCCGTAAAAAGCTGGAGTAAGGCATCACATCCCGGTCAGTATAAATAACCCATTGATCTTCAGAAGGTTCATGCAATATTTTCTTGCCTTTGGGCGTTTTGCTGTCTGAGACTGATGGCTCTCTACAGATGTCTTTCTTTTCTAGTTCCATGTAGAATAAATCATTTAAATAGCAAAAATATTTTCAAATCACTTGTTTTATATTTTAAGGCAAACAGCAAACATGAGTAGATTTTAATTTTTGTGTTGGTAACTGTGAGATTACAGCTGGGGGAAGATAGCACCCAAGTGGTTTGTGTACCTGCTAGAATACCTGAGCCTCTACTGTTACGTGGCAGTTCTGCCTCTCATAACTTCCCCAACTGATTTCCTTTTGCAGTGGGAAAGTCTCAGCATGTCTGTACACAGGGCTTACGTTCTAAGGGCTCTGCAGTCAATTTATATGTGTTTCCAGGTAGCTGAAATGGGTGTTGGACTCTTTTTATCTGTTTAGTGATGACCTAAAAAGGCCAGTTAATGGGGCAAAACTCTTGGAGTTCTGGAAATTCCTTTTTATTCCTTTTTTTTTCTTCTTCTTTTTTTTCCCTCTCTCCCCCCCACCCCCTTTCAGTTTTAAACGAAGTAGTCATTCCACAGGAATATATGAAGTTAACAGTAGGCTAATACATGAAAGGCTGGGTTTAAAATAATGAATTTCAGTAGTGCCTAATTCTCTTACCCTGCAGAAGGAAATGAATGAGCTGTTGCCCTAGGAAATGCAGAGCAGAAAGGGAGACACAGCTGAGAAAGGGGCAGCATGGTAAAGGCAGAGACTGCAGGAATGTGCAGAACAAAATTACAGAAAAAGAACATGTTTCTTTCAGCTAGGATGGGAAGTTGGCCCATGCAATGTTTTTCTCCTTGCACTGTGCTGCAGAGTTGTGGTAGGAGCCTTTAGGAAATGAGAGACCTTGTCTGTGCAGGCCACTGCCACAGCTTGACATCTCAGTTGCATTGTCCTGGTTGCTTTCAGTTTGCAAGGTGTCGTGCAGCACAACAACAAATGCTGATTGTACCAGGAGTGACGAGGTCTGATGTGAAGAGGAGGATCATAGAAAGCTGGTGGGCTGGCAGTGCTTCTCTGTAATGTCAGTGGTGTAGCAGAGACTTTCTTGGGTCTGCACCCAACTGCTCTGGCATCTGGGGAGGCAAAAAGTCTTCCCCAGCATGATACGCAAGGGAGCACGTGCCCAGCCTGCCACACTGGGCTAAAAATCTGAAATCCCAGCAGGCACAGCATGCAAGTGGCGGTGAGAGGCAGGAGACTGCAAGAAGCAGAAGGCAAAGATAAGAAATTTCTGGGGTTTGGGCTATTACAACAGGAAGCACGAAACAGATTGTTGGTGTCTTCTAGAACTATAGAGGGTTTGAGCCAATGTCCTAGCGTGGAAATAACAGACTGACTGATTTGCCAGCAAGATTGGGTGTGAAATGTCTGTGTGGAAAAAAGCAGCCTCGCCTTTTTTTCCCCGGATGTCAGCACTTTCACATCTATATTTATGCACCTGGAACATTGCGAATGTCTTTTTGCAATGGCAGACACGTCCAGTGACTAGAAGCCTACTGCTGTACAGCATACAAATGCTACAGAAAACTAGAGGAGCATTGGGAAGTATATTGGATGAAAATGCTTGAGTTGTAGGTCTTTTATGCTGGCTTATAAATATAAAGCACCAGCTCATTGCGCTGTAGAGGAAGATGGACTGTGACTGCAACTTTGGAAAAGAGAAGGTGACTTGAATAATTGAAGCTCTTTGCATAGGCAGGGCCAGGGCAGCCTGTTCTTAATGACTAATACCAGATGAAGTGGGAGAGCTGTTCTGTTCTGTGTGGGATTTTATTTAATAACACCAGTGCAGAAGAGAAGGTTAAAAAATATATGAGGGCTATTCACAAGTTGAAAAATCTATGAAAAGATTATGCTTCTGTTATTGTGGACTCAGTTAGGACCTGAATATACTTCCTTAGTACTAATGCTATTGATTTTATTTATTTATTTATTTGCTTATGCTATGCCCAAGTCAACCCAATGCCAAATCATGAAACTAGCAAAGGAAGATGTAGCAGCAAAACTGATGTAGGTTTTGTTTGCTTTGTCTGTTCTCCCACGCTATAAATCTTACCTTATGAAGCTAACCTTGCTAGGGAGTACCACACCTCGGCAGGTAATCAGTTGTATATGCTGTGTTTGTGTTTTGGTTTTGCTTTGGTTTTGCGGTCTCAGTATTGCATTATGGGTTTTTGTTGTTGTTGTTTTGGTTGGTTGGTAGCTTGCTTTTTTTTTGTTTGTTTGGTGTAGGTTTTTTGCTTGTTTGTTTTTGTTTTGTTTTGCTTTGTTTATGGCTAAGACATGATTATTTGTTATTGTAGTGTCAGACTTGAACTCTGGGCTTTACTCCAATCTGTCCTGCTAAGCACATCCTTCAGGTCAGCCCAGTCACCACAGCTGGATTTAAGTCCTGTCACTGGACTTCAACACTGTGTTGTCCCACCGCTACCTGGTCAGACTGTGTCCCATGGGTGACTTCATTCTTTGGTTAGCACCAAGCACATCAGAGATGGGATATAATCTGCATGAACCTCAGCATGGGCCAGCCCAGGGCAGCTCTTTTGCTCTTAGGAGCAAATTCCCCAAGTTAGAGGAAGGTAACACCAGCAGTGCTAGAAGTATTAGCAGTACTAGAATTCTAGAATTCTCTTCTTTTTTTTCTTTTTTTTTTTTTTTTTTTCTCTTTTTTCCTTCTGGTAGGTAGTGAGCAGAGCAGTTTTGCTGAGTGACTTTATGAATTCTTTATGGTTTGCAAAGTTCGCTTGATGGAGAGATGATGTCTCTGCAGAATTTCCTTTTCTCCTCCTATGCATATACTGTCACATGCATATCATAAGGTTTAAAGTTAGCTTTATAAAATGTTATTTCAGAATATTTAGATTGTTGAACATATTCTAAATTACTTTGTTAAATATGTAGAGTGCTTAGACAATGAAACATAGGTGAAGACAGTAACAAGCCAGATTTGCTACTCCTTTGCACATTATATCAAAGCAATTGTGGATGCTATTAAAATATTGGCAGTATCTTATAAATGTTTAGTGCAAGGTTTAAATTTTACGGTGAGATAATCAGGCACTGGAGAATAGCCCCAGAATCCATTCAATCTCACACTGGCAAATCAAGGTCAGATCAAAGGCTGTTTTTCCTGCATTGTCAAGAGCATTTAAACACCTCTCCTTCATTTAACTAACCTTGCAACATGAACATTTAGAAAAATGTTTCTAAAGTACATTCGTCAGATTAAGTATGACTTTGCTTCTGCTTGTGTTTCAAAATATATGCACATGCAGTATTTTTGCAAGTTTGAAAAACATTATTGTTTAAGTGCACTGGATTTCACAGCAGTAATTTGATGCTATATGATTTTATGGCATTTTTTTCTTTTTTTTCTCTCTTTTTTTTTCTTCAGTTTAAAAGATCTTATCCAAAGTGAAGATGTGAAACCCAAGCTGCAGTACATCATGTCCAACCCCTCCTTTTCTATGGTAACAGTTCAAAGTGAAGATAGTGGAATAACCTGGGAAACCAGCTCAAGCAGATGCTCTACTCCCTGGACCTCTGAAACTAGTACAACTTCTGATCTTTACAGTATGGAAAGTTCACCAGTAGGTTCTCCTCCAGGAAAAGTTATCTTTATTATGGATGAAGGTAAAATTGTTCGGAAAAGGAAGTGTAAACCTTCAAATAGGGTGCCATTGCCTACAACTCTGAAAGGAGGCCAGGGCAACAAAAAACGTGACTCTTCTGGAATGCAGAGACAAGAACCAAGAACTGTTCTAGGAGATGTGCAGGGCTCAGTGTTAAATGTTGAACAGCTGGAAACACGAGATACAGATGAGGAAATGTTGGATGACAAAGAAGATCTGGAGAACATTGCAGAAGAACCAGTAAAACGTGCTCCGATAAGATCAATATTTAGAGAAAGCAGACTGAGAAAAGTAGGACCGATCCTTGGAGGACCAGTAAAAGCTAGAATCCAGCTGTTCAACTCAATTTTTGGAGGAACTGGGCCAGCCCCTGAAACACTAGAGAAAACTAGAATCCAAAGAAAGAGCTCAGTTTCAGGAGATTCAGAACACTTCCTAGATACATCAGTAAAAGAAAGATTGCAACAGTTCAGTTCATTTTCGGAAGCAACACATCCAAGACCTTTCCAGAGGATAAGCAGAAATCTTGAAACCCCATCAGAAAGAAGAAGGAATCAAAGGCAGCAATCTGCAACACATTCAAATCAAAGCTATTCTTCAGCAACACATCTTGAAAAACAACGTACTAATAAAGATATTTCATTTCAAAATATTAAACCTACTAAAATGAAAGATACACCGAACGAATTTTCAAGCTCTGCTGAAAAAACAACTCTTCAGCATAAAGAAAGAAAAGACAGACAGTCTCTACTGGAGCCTCCAGATGAGGTATCAGGACAGTCACTGAAGTCCTGCCCTCCTGAAGAAGCAAGGAAGCAGCAAAGTTTCTCCTATCCACCAGTGGCCAAAAGGGCACTAACAGAGCAGTCAACATCCATTGCATTAGAATCTGATGACAAATCAGAAAAACAAGTGCTGATTCCTTCAGCTGAAACTGCAAACAAGAAAACAGACCAATCACTGCTGACAGCATCAGATCTTCTGGATGAACCAAAGGAGCAGGAAACTCAGGCCAGTTCAGCACCACAGCCTGCTTCAGCAGATTCTGTTAATGAATTAGATAGACAAAGCACTGAACCTATTTTGCCTACAGCATCTGCATCAAAACATCCTGAGAAGGAAATACAGAAGTCAGCAGTTCAGTCTTACTTACCTAGTGCTCCATCAGCTAAATTCAGATATTCTACTCTATCTGAAACAGAACAGGAGGATATTATTCCTCAGTCATCAGAAACTGCACAATCAGAGTCTGAACATGTGCTTTTACCACATTCTGTAGATGAAACAGAGAAGCAAGAAACTGAGAGTCACTCATCAGCAACTGCACAATCAAAAACTGATCTTTCAGGTCCATTGTATTCTGTTAAAAAAACAGAGAGTCAAAGGACCCCAATATCAGAAATGCAAAATGTTCACTTACAGAAGCAAACAGAGTCAGAACAAGACTTCTCCACTCAAATAACAGAGGAGAAAGGAGTTAAACTAAATTCACATATTCCTGAAAATATAGATTCCAAATATCTTGGCATTTCCTATGCTGTTCACACAGAAAAACAAGAAACACAGAAAAGTTCAGTTGTAAATAAAGCAGTAGATATGGATCACCCTGTTGTTTCCACTGAAGAAAACAATCAAGCAGAGAGTGCACAAAGGGAGATGAAGAATCCAGACTTCTCATACTCCAGTGAAGAAATGTCGGAATCAGAGAGTGCAAAACTGGAAACAGAGCATCCAGACTTTTCTTATTCCAAGGAAGACACAGAAGAATCAGAGACTGCACAGCTGGAGATGGAGCAGCCATACTTCTCTTTTTCCAGGGAAGACACAGAAGAATTGGAGCATGCACAACATAAGATGGAGCAACCAGATTTTTTGTATTCCAGAGAAGAAATGGTGGAATCAGAGAGTGCAAACCTGGAGACACAGCATCCAGATTTCTCATACTCCAGAGAAGAAATGGTGGAAACAGAGAGTGCACAGCTGGAGATGGAGCTGCCAGACATCTCTGTTTCCAGGGAAGAAATAGAGGAAATGGAGAGCTCACAACATAAGGCGGAGCTTCCAGATTTTTCATATTCCAGAGAAGAAATGGTGGAATCAGAGAGTGAACAACAGGAAGATGAGCAGCCAGATTTTTCATATTCCAGAGAAGAAACTGAGGAATTGGAAAGTGCACAGCTAGAGATGGAGCAGCCAGACATCTCTTTTTCCAATGAAGAAACAAAGGAAGTGGAGAGTGCCCATAATAAGATGGAACATCCAGATTTTTCATATTCCAGAGAAGAAATGGTGGAATCAGAGAGTGAACAACAGGAAGATGAGCAGCCAGATTTTTCATATTCCAGGGAAGAAACAGAGGAACTGGAAAGTGCACAGCTAGAGATGGAGCAGCCAGACATCTCTCTTTCCAAGGAAGACACAGAAGAATCAGAGAGTGCACAACGTAAGACAGACCATCCAGGTCTTTCATATTCCAGGGAAGAAATGCTGGAATCAGAGAGTACACAGCTGGAGACAGATTATGCAGGTCTTTCTGATTCCAGGGAAGAAATAGTGGAATCAGAGAGTGCACAGCTGGAGATGGAGCAGCCAGACTTTTCATTTTCCAGGGAAGACACGGAGGAATCAGAGAGTGCACGACTGGAGATGGAGCAGCCAGACTTCTCATATACCAAAGAAAAAATGGTGGAATCAGAGAGTGCACAGCTGGAGCATCCAGACCTTTCATTTTCCAGGGAGCAAACAGAGGAATCAGAGAGTGCACAAATGGAGACAGAACATCAAGACTTTTCCTTTTACAAGGAAGAAACAGGAAGGCAAAAATCTATTCCTATTCAACTGGAACACCCAGAGTCTTACTTCTCTGAAGAAGCAGAGCAAGAAACAACGGCAAAACTTGAGTTGGAACCCTCAGATTTATCATGTTTGAGGGAAGAAGTAGAAAAAGAAAACACTACAGAACTTGACTCAGCACATCCAGATATATATGATTCCACTGCAAGAGAGGAGATGCAGCAAATGGGGCATCTGAAAACACGGCATTCAGATTTACCTTATCCCATGGATAAAACAAAGCATCAAGCATTGGAACAGGTAGATTTGGACAGTTCTCTTTTGTCATATTTTGGTGACAAGGGAGAACAGCTGCAGCCTGTACAGCAAGATTCACAATTTGGAGGTAAACTGTACTCACTTGGCAAGGCAGTGCAAGGAGAAACTACTCAACTTGCTCAGTCAGAGAATCCAATTTTGTCATATTCTACTACAAAAGAACATCAACATATAACTTCACAGCTGAGGGCAGAAGAGGCAGATGCTTCATATTCCACTGACAAAACAGAACAGGAAATATTGCAACCAAAGTTGGAACATGCAGATGTCCCATATTGCCAGAGAGAAGAAGCACACGAAGCTGTCCACAAAGACTTAGAAGGTCTAGGGTGGCCAAGTTTCATTAGTGAAGGAGAGCAAAATGAAAATGTTCTACCCTCAGAAAACAGGGACCTGTCATTCACCACTGGAGAAATAGTACAAGAAGGAATAGAGTCGAAATCATTATACTCCTCATGTTCAATTGACAGACCAAATTCCGGGAAAATGGCACAGTTGGAGCAGAAGGATTTATTTCCTTCCTATTCTACTTCTGACAGTAAGCAACAGGAAACATCACCACTGGGTTTGGCCCAGCCAGATACATCTTATTCCTTTGGAAAAATGGAACAAGAAGAGACAGAACACGGAGAGCTGGAAGAGCTGGAAGAAGCCCAGCCAAAAGCTACACACATGGAATTGCAGTATTCAGATTTATCAGAAACCTGGGGTAAAGCAGATTCACAAGACATAGACCAAATGGATTTGGCACAGCAAGAAACAGCTCAGCCAGAGTTAGCATGTCCTCTACCATATTCTTTCAGTGAACAAATGCAGGAAGAAATGCAAATGAAGCCAGCATACCCAGAACAGAAATTTTATGTAAGTACAAGCATGCAGGAGGATGTGACACAATGCAAATCAAAGCAACCACTTCTTTATGGAAAAGTGGAACAAGATGAAACAACACATCCACAGCTGGAGCAATCATTGTTGCCCTCTTCCAGTGGAAAAGAGTC
Source organism: Heteronetta atricapilla (assembly GCA_011075105.1). Classification (NCBI taxonomy): domain Eukaryota; kingdom Metazoa; phylum Chordata; class Aves; order Anseriformes; family Anatidae; genus Heteronetta; species Heteronetta atricapilla. The sequence continues at coordinate 24,801,049 of CM021763.1, read as the reverse complement.
TCCACTGGAAATGGAAGTGAGTTCAGAATATTCAGATTTGTCATATTCTCATGGACCTAAACAACAAGAAAAGTTTAAACATCCAACTTTGCCATTTAGTTCTAAGCAAGAAACTGCACCGCTGGTGATGGAACATCCAGATTTTTCATGTACCTCTGGTGAAGTGAAATCATATGATGCTATACAGCAGGAGTCAGAACATTCAGAGAAGTTACACTCCATGGAAGAAATGCAACAAGAATCAGAATATTTAGATTCACCGGAAACCCTGACTGGAGCACAAGATGAAGCCATGGAGGTAGAATCTAAATACCCAAATTTGTCACGTTCTGTTGACGAAGAAAAACAGCAAGAAACCTTACAATTTGACTCAAAACATCCAGATATATCATTTTCCTTTGGTAAATCAGCAGAACAATCAACTCAAGAGTTTGAGTCAAAATGTAAAGATTTGCCTAAAGTGGCCAGAAAAAGAGCTTTACCAGGAATTGCACAAATCGACTCAAAACATCCAGGTTTGACATATTCCCTCAGTGAAGCTGAGAAGCCAGAAATTGCACAACCAGAAGTGAGACACACTGACTTGTCACATTTCACCAATGAGACAAACAAACCAGAAGCAATACTGTTGGATCAGAAACACAGAAAAATTTCTGTTGACAGAGAAAAGCATCAGCAAACCCCAAAACAGCAGTTGGAGCAAGAAAAGTTTTCATATTCTCCTGGCAACATAGAACAATTAAAATATGCCCAAGAGGACTTGGAACAATCAGGTTTATCATTTCCCACTGAGAGGCCAGATGACAAAATGACCTTGCCAGGGACAGAACATGCTGATATGATACATCCTCTGGATAAATCAGAGGTGCAACTAGAATTAGAGCAAAAGGGTTTAACTTACTCCCTTGGGAAACCTGAACAGAAAATGGTTCACCCAGAAGTGGAAATTCCACATTTGGCCCATTCTGTGAGCCAACAAGAATGTTCTGTAGAACAAGAAGAAACAGCAGAGCCAGGGCAGGGACATCCTGACTTGCCTTATTCAGTTTTCAAAGAAGGAGAACTGAAAACTACAGAGCTGAAACCCAAACATCCTAGTCTATCATGCTCCCTCAGCGAAGTAGAGGAAATAACACAACTGCAAGTGGAACAATTTGATGTGTTGCATGTCCATGACAAAACAGAGCAACACCCACCTGCTCATCTGGAGCTGGACCACAGAGTCTTTGCATCCCCTGCTGACAAAGTGGGATGGCGAGGCATAGCACATACAGACTTGGAACACCCTGATGAGGTGCAGTCTGTCAGCAGAATAGAGCATCCACCACCTGCAAAAGAGAAACAAGGAGTTCCAGGTGCATCACCTCATAGTGAAAAAGAAAAACAAAAAGGAATGGCAAAACCAGAGCTGAAGCATCCTGACTCACCATATTCCATTGATAAAACACAGCCACAAAAAAATACACAAGTGGGGCTAGGAAAACCAGACTTAGCATCTTGGCCTGGCAAAACAGATCGAGCACAAGCTGCTCAAGAGGAGCAGTCAAGCTTCTTCCTTTCTTTCAACAAAGCCAAACAAGGAGAGAAAGCACAGCCAGAACTGGGACATTCAGAGTTATCTAATTCTGTTAGTGAGGCAGAACAAGAAACTGCACATGAGAAATCAATTCATTCAGATTTATCTGCTGGCAGATTAGAACACCATGAAGTTATACAGCCAGAGACAGAAATAATGGATTTGTCATGCACAGTTGGTGAAACACAGCAACCTCAAATTGCCAAGCTGGATTTGGAATGTCCAGATTTATCACATTCCACTGCTGCTTTACAGCAACAAGAAGGAGTTCAACTAGAGCTGGATAAGCCAGGTGATTTTTCATCATCTCTCAGCAAAGAACAATGGGAAAGTGCAGGAATGCAGGCAGAACACTCTGAGTTGCAGTACTCTGTTCAGAAAACAGAAGGAGTGCAAAATTCACAAGCAGAATCAGAATATGCAGATTTGTCATTCTCTGTTGGCACAGCAGAACCTCATAAAGCAACACAACCAGAGTTGGAAGACCTTGATTTGTTGCATTCTACTATCAAAACAAAGCAGTCACGGGCTGCTGCACGAGAGTCTGAACATCCAAATGTCTCAGATGCCACGGCCAAAGTACTACAGCCTGTTTTGTCCTCTTCCATTAGCAAAGAAAAGCAAAGAGCACAACTGGATTTCAAACAGGAGAGGGAAAGCCATACATTACACCCAGAGGAAACAGCAGGACTAAAATTAGAACAGCCAACATTGCCAAGTATTCGTCAAACAGTGGAGCAACCAGAAAGGGCCACAGTGGAAGGGGAGCTCCTGGATGTCTTGCATTCCTCTAGCAAAAAAGCACAACAAGAAATGGCAAAACAAGAGTTGGAGCATTCAGGTTTATCATACTCTACTGATAAAACACACAGACAAGAAACAGCAAAAGTTGTGTTAGGACAAGCAGATATATCATCTTACCCTGAGAAGACAGAGCAATCACGAACTGTTCAAGTGGAAACAGAACATCAGGACTTGCTACATTCACCTGGTAAAACACAGCAGCAAGGAAAAGCACGACCAGAGGTTGAACATCCAGGTTTGTCACATTCTGTTGCCAAAGTAGAGCAGCCACAGGCTATGCAGTGGGAATCAAAGCAAACTGTAACACCCCATCCCATTGTAAAAACAGAGCAACATGGAGTGACACATCCAGAGCAGGAACTTCCCAGTTTACCATATTCCATTTGCAAATCACTGTCACAAGAAAGGACACAACTAGACATAGGACAACAAGATTTAACATATGGCCTTGGTAAAGCAGATGAAATACAAACCATGCAAGGTGAACTGGAACGTAGAGCTTCACTGTATTCTTCTGGCAAAGCGGAACAAGAAATGGTGTTGTCAGAGTTGCAACATAAACAGCTATCTTATCCAGTTAGCGAAACAGAAGAGGAAGCTACACATCAGAAATCAAACTATACAGATTTGTCATATTCCATTGGACAAAAAGAGCACCATGAAATAGTACAAGCTGAAATGGAAGAAATGGATTTATCCTATACAAGTGGCAAGTCAGAACACTCACAACCAGACCAAATAGTACTACAACAGACAGAGGTTTTGGATTCCTTTGGCAAACTAGAGGAAAAATCAATGGCCCAGCCTTCCATTTTGCACTCACATGGTGAAGAAAAGCAGAAACTAGCTTCACATTTAGACTCTACGCAGCCAGGTTTATCACATCTGCTTGATAAAACAGAAATACAGGAAGCTGCAGAAGAAGGGTTTGTGCCTTCTGATTTTTCATATTCTATGGGAAAAGCAGACCAATTGCAAAGAGAACAAATGAAATTAAAATGTCCTAAATTGTCATATTCTCTTGGAAAACTAGAAACTCATGGAGTGAAACCATCAAGTTTAATGCACTCCTATGGCAAAGCAGAGCAGCCACAGGCTGCCCAGATGGAACATCCAGAGACACCATACTTCATGGGTGAAACAGAGCAGAAGGATGGGGCCCATCCTGAAGAGCAGTGTGTTAATTTGCAGTATTCTGTTGTTGAAGCAGAGCAACCAGAAACACCTTCTGTATTTTATACCTTTGACAGGAGTGAGGAGCAGGAGAATGCACAACCAAAGTTTGAACTATCTTTTTCAACCTCTACTGAACAAGCAGAAAAGCATGAAAAGGCTGAACTGAGAGCAGGACATTCAGAGAAGTGGGACACTGGGACTACCTCATCTCTAACTGCTCAGTGGGAAACTGAACAAGGTTTATCCTTTTCCACTGAGGAAGCAGCAAGCCCAAAAATTCAGCCCTATTCATCTCTTACTGAAAAATCAGTGTCTGTACCTCTGGGTGTTTCACATTCTGTTTCTAAAACAAAAATGGAAAGAAGTCCAAAGTCTTCACCTGTAGCTGGAGGCATGTCCCCTGAGCACTTAGATTTATCTTATACCCATTATAAAACAGAGCAGTCAGAAACTGCACAGCCTGTGTCAAGTTTCTTCTCTGCAAGAAAAGAAGCAGAGAATACAAGAACTCATCCACATTTGCATATGGCTGCACATTCAGAAGCTGAACATATAATTACATCTGAAACAGAGAGAGAACAGACTCCACATTACTTCCACACAACTAAACAATTAGAATCTGAACAATTAAATACATCATATTCTACAGATAAAACAGAAACTGTACAAGGTCAAGAGTATTTAACTGTACCTTCAAAACTGGAGACTGAACCTTCAGTTCCGTTTTATTCAGTTGATGAAACACATCAGCAAGAAATTTCACCTTATTCAAAACCTACCTCTGAGTATTTGGCTGCCAAGTGCTCCCTAGCTGAACACGAAAAGCAAAGCATGCTGCTAGTTACTCCCCAGTATGCACAATCAGAGAATAAACGTGTAATTCCACCATATGATGAAACAGAATTGCAAAAAGATCAGCTATATTCACCTAAAACAGCAAGCTTGAATACGGCACAGATGGGGGATAAGTCCCTGTTGCACACACGAGAACAAGACAAGCAAAACCTCGCAGAATACTTGTCATCAGAGCAGCTAAGAAGTCACCCCACATTCACTGCCAACCAGGATAAGCAAGAAACACAACCCCATGTACAGAAGGTGCCATCATTGATGAGCACAGAGTCAAAGGTGACTGCTGTAGCAGACCAGCAACCAGTATCATCAGATTCATTTGTTCCTTTGCATACTTCTTCTGAAAAGTCAGTATCTGTGTCTTTCACTGGTGATAAAGAGAAACAAAATATTTCATTATCTCTATCTAAAATAGTAGGTACATCTGGAAACCAAACAAACATAGAAGAGGATAGACAGAGAATACAACCCTATTTTGCAGAGCAGAAGTATACATCCTTAGAGCAAATGGGATGTGTTTCACCAGATCTTGTTTATGAAGATGTAACACACAAAACTCAGCATTATTCAGGTGAACCAGACAGACTTTCTTCAGCAGAGTCAAAGACTGTCTGCTCTAGTTCTGATGCAAAACCAAGTACAGACATTCCATCTTTGGATTTGGCTAGCTGGCTGGCAGAAGAGGTGAAAGCTCGTTCAATTAATCCTATACGAGCTACAGAAGTAGACGAGCAAGGAATTCAGCTTTCTCTAAAGGGAACTTCTGGTTTTGGATCAAAACAATTCCCAGCTGGAAGCTGTGCAGAACTTACAGCTCTTGGCACTGCCATTAATAAAGGAGATACATTTAGAGTTTCTGATTCAGTGTCAAGTGAAATTTCCCATGGATTGCCCTCAGAAACTGGTCACAGAATGCAAAGACATGATTTACTATCTCCAAGAGCAGATAATCCAGGTCCAGACAAAGTTCCAAAGAGTGAAACTAAGTTTGGAAACCCTACAGAAAGGGAAGAAGTGCAACATCCAGAGGTGGACAAAATGTCTAAAGTGCCCGAACATTACATGACAAGAGAAGAGGAAGAAGTGGAAAAAGCGAGTGCTGTAGAAGACACTCAACATGATCCAGAACCTACTGAACAAAAAGATCTATTTAATATAATTTCAGAAGGTTATGAAATACTCAATATTCATGCTCCTACACATATTTCTTCTGTTGATCAAGAAGAAAGTAAGCACATGCCAGATAAACTAGAATACTTGGAAACAAATCCTTCATTTAAAAGAAAATTAGCTCACGATAGTTGCAGTGCCTTAACTTCTGGAACAACCACAGAAATTTCAGATAGCTCAATGTTGGGAAAGCCAGAAACCCATGAACGAAAAGAATTGGTCAAGAATGATGACATTGAGGAAAGTGAAGGAACACAAAAGGAAAATCCACTGTTGCCAGAAAGCAATATGGATGTGATATTGGATCCTGATAATGGTATGGCTGATATGGATTATTTTGAAAAGTACACCTTGATTGATGACAAGTCACCAGTTAAGCCACATTTTGAAAGACCAAGTTCATCATTTCCTGAGGCAGAAGATCCTAATGAACCTGCGGAACAAGCCGCATCTTTTAAAGAAAGCACAGAGGCAGATACTTTAGAAGAGGAGTTTTCCCTACTTGAGGATCTGGATGAAGTCTTTTATGGTACTGCAAAAGGAGAAAGCAAAATGCAGACCTATGCAGCAGCTCCAGAACCTTTACCTCTGCAGAAATCAATTGACATTAGCAGTAAAAGAGTTACAAATGTAGAAGATGAACGGAAGTCACCAGGGACCCCACTATTTGATTCAGAAGAAGGAGTGCTAGAACGATCTCTATTTTTTCCAACATCAGTTGCTGCTGTTAACCCAGAGCTTCTAGAAGAGCCACCTGCTTTGTCATTTTTGTACAAGGATCTCTATGCAGAAGCAGTAGGAGAAAAGACAAAGGGTGAGACTCCATCTGATGAGGAGAGTGGTAATTCTAATGCATCTTTTCCTAGTAGAAATTCAGACACAGATGATGGAACAGGAATATATTTTGAAAAATACATACTTAAAGATGAAATTCCAGGTAAGGCTTTAGAGCATCAGAAGGATCAGATACCAGAGGATGAATCTTTTACTGGAGGAATTTCAGTTCAGAGTTATGAGGACAAATACCAGTATAGGTCTGCTGGTGTTTTAGGAACTGAGATTCTGCCAGAAAAGGGTGTTGTAGAGACAGAGAAAGTCCAGGTTGATAGTGACATTAAAGCAACAATTTGTAAACCAATGCATGCCATTCCTTTTGGAAGAGAAGCAATTCCTTCAGGTGCTAGAAGCGATACTACTGAACAAAGAGGAGAAGAAAATGTTCCTGTAGAAACAACTGAGGAATTGCCAGAGCAAATGAGTCATCAAGAGTATAGTCAAATAGTTGATTCTCAGGGAGCTGCACATCCAGAAGTTGGCAATAAGCAGGAAGAACAGCACAAAATAACAGCAGTTTCTCAAATGGAAAAGTATGCCCCATATATCAGAACTCCTGTTGAAGACAGTGAAGATGATCAGTTTACCCAGGAAAGTATTTCATGTGTTCCTACCATTCAGCAAAGAGAGAAGACAGACTTGCAAAGAGAGGAGCAGCAGCACCCTGATGCTTATGAAGATCTTGCTGAGTCAATGGACTATGATGTGATTACACAAGAAGAACTGTTACAAGATGAAATCTCATCTGAATTCACACATGAGGAGCTATTATTTGAAGACAGGGACTCTTTTGAGCATGTTGGGGATAGTTATGAATTTGTTAATGAACCAGAGCAAAGAACACCTGTTGAACTTGAAGATTCAGGCTTTGTGGTGATGTATCCTGAAAAATCAACAGCAAACATTCCTCAGGTTGAGAGTCCACAAAGAGAATTAAAGAAAGCACAAACAGACACATATTGTTACCACTGCAAATGTCCAATATCTGCCATTGACAAGCTTTTTGGAGAACACAAGGACCATGAGGTCACAACACTAGATGCTGCTGCAACCAAGATGAAGGTAAGAATGGATGAGGGTGGAAAGGCCTTGCAGAGGGATCTGGATAGGTTGGAGAGCTGGGCGATCACCAACCGCATGAAGTTCAATAAGAGCAAGTGCCGGGTCCTGCACCTGGGACGAGGAAACCCTGGCTGCACGTACAGACTGGGCGATGAGACGCTGGAGAGCAGCCTAAAAGAGAGGGGGATCTGGGGGTCGTGGTAGACAGCAAGTTGAATATGAGCCAGCAGTGTGCCCTGGCAGCCAGGAGGTCCAACCGTGTCCTGGGGTGCATCAAGCACGGCATCGCTAGTAGGTCGAGGGAGGTGATTGTCCCGCTCTACTCTGCGCTGGTGCGGCCTCACCTCGAGTACTGTGTGCAGTTCTGGGCACCACAGTATAAAAAGGACATGAAACTGTTGGAGAGTGTCCAGAGGAGGGCTACGAAGATGGTGAAAGGCCTGGAGGGGAAGATGTACGAGGAACGGCTGAGGGCACTGGGCCTGTTCAGCCTGGAGAAGAGGAGGCTGAGGGGAGACCTCATCGCAGTCTACAACTTCCTCGTAAGGGGGTGTCGAGAGGCAGGAGACCTTTTCTCCATTAACACCAGTGACAGGACCCGCGGGAACGGGGTTAAGCTGAGGCAGGGGAAGTTTAGGCTTGACATCAGGAGGGGATTCTTCACAGAGAGAGTGGTTGCACACTGGAACAGGCTCCCCAGGGAAGTGGTCACTGCACCGAGCCTGACTGAGTTTAAGAAGAGATTGGACTGTGCACTTAGTCACATGGTCTGAACTTCTGGGTAGACCTGTGCGGTGTCAAGAGTTGGACTTGATGATCCTTAAGGGTCCCTTCCAACTCAGGATATTCTATGATTCTATGATTCTAATTAATTTGGATGGGGAAGGAGATACTGAACCTAATTTCTCTAGGCCTCTTGTGTAATCAGAGGAAAGGCTCAGAGAGCAGTCCAGAGACTGTCACAATATCTATAAAATAAAAGCTATTCCTAAACACCAGAGGTCTTGAAGGGAGGATATCTTATCATTAAGGTATTCTGTAGAGTCCTGGGCTTGCTAAGCTGATCTTATTTATTCAGAAGTTTGAATGACTATGTTTATACACAGCTGTTACCAGATTTTCCATCTTCTAGTCTTCTTATCTGTGAACGTTCCTTTGTTTTGTATGAGTAGAGTAAGAGATGAGAAGATATTTCTGTAAAGAGAATTTTAGTAACAGCAGCTCATTTCATTTGACAAGGTACGGAAACCTCAATATGCAGGGACTACCATCATTATAAAATGTTCTCCACCCCAGCTATGTGTGTTGCTGCTTGGATATGTTAGACTAGTTACAGAGTTTATGCTGTAAATTTTTGTTGAAACCCCATCCTCATTTTCTGTTCAGTTCATGTTCATCTGCCTCAATATCATTTTAGCTATGCCACAGGTAAGTTTTGCAATTCCTACTTCTTCCCACAATTTCTAAGCTGTACTACTGTAAAAGACAGAAATGTGCCCCATTTCAAAATAGTACACCTTTGCTATCAACACTAGTGAAAATGCTGTCATTTTTGTGGAAGCTTATTCATTACTTAATTGCAGTTCTGCTTGTGATTTTTATATACAAATATACAGATGTTCCTTTCTTGTTTAGCAGCTGTTCAGTCTCACTCCAGTGTCTGAAGTGTGAAGTCTCTTTTCTAGCAAATGTTCAGTTGTCCATAATTCAGATTTAGTGAAATGTATTTAAATTAAAGAAAATTAAAAGTAGAGAAATTAAAAGTAGAGGAGTAATGTGCCAGTTTCAAATATCAGCATTCGCAAACTATCTCCATGGTATGTAGACGTATGACAGTAGAGTTGCCTTTTATATATGGCCATTCATGCTTGACTTAGAAGTGATAATTAGCCACCAGTAAGTCAGTAATAAAGTCACAGACCACAGCAATCCTTCGAATGTACCTGCATTGCAGCAAGTCAAGTTAAGCCACAAATAAATGTCCCATGATATCACTCCCTGGCTGTGCAGCATGGACATGAAGCCAGTATTAATTCTGGCCACAAATCAGGCCTGGCTTCACATGATTTCTAGTGCTCAGGGCTCAGGTTACTTTGAGATGGTGTTTGTATGTTTCTTGTTACTTCTGTATAATTTCTGAGAAAACATCGAAATAAACATCAAAAAACATCAAAATGCTGGTTGCCTGAATTTTAACTGTAGGGTCATAACTTCACAATAAAAGAAATGAGCTGTGGATGGCACCTCTCAGATTTTATAAGTTATGATGACAAACAGAACTTTGCCTCTGAATATTGGTAATTGGCCCTAAATATTTATAAAGTTAGCTTTTGGTTTTACTGTCCAATGTGCATTTATAGTTAATTGATATTAACTAATATGCTAGTTTTCAAGCAGATGTGGCTGTAGAAGTTTGCTATAATAGGAAGCTGTTAGCAAAGGATGTTAATTTTCCTTTTAGATCTATTCCAGCTAATTACAACTACATATTTCTAAAAATTATAAATTTTACCTGAGCACTCTTCCAGCTTGCTTTCATGAAAGGTCAAGAAGCACTAAGAAAAAGTTCTGAATTGTCTCTGGTGTCTGTTGTTTCTTGGACTGCTTTTATTTGCACATATAATTCAATCAGTGATTTTGATTGATTCTGGTTTAGATACAACATCTTCAAATTCTAATTTTAAAAATATTGCAGTGTTAACCTGTGTCTTAAAAACAATCTGTTAGCCTCATAATTACCTGCCATACTTTTCTTCTTATGAGATTTATCTTCATGAGGACACTTAAGAAGCTCGGAGTGCCCTCTGTTTCTAGCAAAGCTACAGTAGAATTCGTAGTGCCCAACAACTTGTAGAGAATTCAACACCTTGTTGAAATGAGATCACTTTTTTTGTTGCTGTTCTTGTTTTTTTTTTTTTTTGTTTTGTTTTTGTTTTTTTTCATTTGGAAACAGTTTTGTGGCTGTTCCAGTTGCTATATCTGTGCTTGTCGTCAGGGAGATGCCTGAACTTAATTTAGCCATTGTTTCATTATGGCAAAACAAAATATTAATCTCAAGTATGTTCTGCATGAAAACAACATACTTAATCTCTGAAACTTTTTAAATTTCAGGATCAGTTAGGTGAATTGCTAAAAGCACTGGAAGAAAAGTCAATGAAGATTGAAGAGTTTGTGAGTGATATTGAATCCCTGTTTAACTCTGTTGAGGTAAGTCCAGTGTTTTTTCATACTAGTTCTTTCCCTCTACAAAATTGCTTCTAAATTACGTTTGCCTTTTTGTTGTTGTTGTTGTGTCATTTGTGTCATTTATTTTTTTTTTTTTCTGCTAAAATGGGCTGTTTCTCCAGTCCTCAGAATGACGTCTCCTGCAGGAAAGAGTTACTTTAAGGAAGACAAAATACTGCTTTTTTTATACATCATTGCAAAATGGAATATGTGACTATCAAGCACTGGAGGAAAAAGTTCCCTTAATTTTGGTTATGCTTATAAAAAGCTCACACTGTGTCTATATTTAGAGTCCTGTGTAGAATACCTAAATGAGTTGCCCAGTGCCTATAAGTTCTTAAGCTTTGAGGAGTGTATTAATTTCAGTTAAAAACATGGATTTTCAGCTATTTTGTAATCAGACTACCCATCTCTATGCTTAAATATAAAAGTTTAATTTTAAACATTCACAGAAAAATAAATAAATAAATAAAAGACCTACATTTTTTAAGAGTATTTCTCTAGTATAATTTCTCCCAGATGAGCTTGCTTACAGAAATAAAGTTCTCTTAGTGTCAGGATGCCAGAAGGATTTTGGTGGATGGATCATGTATTTCTGCGTATTCATTAACTGTTGTAATTTTAGTCTGCAGATCAATTTACATTTGTTTTCAATTTCCAGGAAAACTGTACAAAAAATGCAGAGTTACTGGAAAAGCAGAATGAAGAGATGCTTAAGAAAGTGGTAGCACAATATGATGAGAAATCAGAGAACTTTGAAGAAGTGAAGAAGATGAAAATGGAATACCTGTATGAGCAGATGGTTAACTACCAGCAAACTGTTGATTCAGCAAAGGAAACTTTGGAGACAACGGTAAAGGAAATGGAAGAACTTGATGGATTTGTTTTCCTAAATGTAAGTATAAATGGCATTCTTACCATAGCCTTTATGATTGTAGTTAGGAAAGCACTTACACAGAGCCTAGGCTGAGAATGGGTTATTTATCTTCCATTTTTCTAAGATCACTAAATCCTGCAAACTCAGTTATTCCACTCTGAAACTGCCAGATCAGTTGTTTTTGTCATGTGAACACTCAAAGAGAATTGCAAAGATGATGCATAGGATGAAATCATGCCTTATGCCATTAAAATAGTTCTATCTATTTTGTTTTGTGAAGAGAAAGCTGAGAGACATCTCAATAATTAATCTAGAATTATTCACTGACCAATAATAAATGTCACAGTAAAAGATACTTTACTCTTGAAAGAAAAGTGGAAAAATAAAGCATAAGTGAAAGTTACCCAGACTGGAAGTAGAGTGGGTTCTTTTGGTGGTTTTTGTTTTTGTTTGTTTGTATTTTTATGAGGAGACACTGGGAGTAGTTATGTACTCATATTGGCTGTGATAAACATTTACTACTGAAAAAAATCAAAATGGGTTAGGTTTAGAAATGTGAATGTGACATTCATGTCTGTAATGGTCCTTTCTGGATTTTAAAAACTTTGTGAATCTGTATGACTTGAGTTACCTGGCTGATACAGTTATCAGCTGGTTTCAGAGAGTCTTGCAGGTTAATTGTTAATGGCCTGGGTCCTCCAAGACTGTTCTTGTGTTGCAAGAATTGCCCACAGGCCAGCTGTGGCATTTTCTCCTCTACAGAAGTGTATCAGGAGGGGATAGGATTTCTGGGACCACAGTCTTTAGCTGTTACAGAATTAGCCAATAATTTGGAAGTTGCAGAAGCTATCCTGGGATGCAAGAAAATGAGAAATTAAAATTACTGTTTGAAGACTGATCATTCATGCAAAATAAGACTGCTTCCCAAGTAGAAGCTCCCAGTCCACATACCAGTTACAGAAATGGTGGAGCAATACCTGGTTTTCCCCATTCTGAGTTACCCAGTGACTTAATATCCTGTAACCAAGTGAGCATTGGGAAAAAGGCTACATTGGGATGGACAAAAAATGTATTTTATCTTCTTGAACTTTGTGAGGTACTGGATTAGTCCTTTGGCAAAAAGAAAGCCTTGTAATGTGAAATTCTTTTGTAGGGTGTGTAACTATTTCCCAGAACCTTCAAGGATTTAACTAGATATGATCATAAAAGGTCCCCTGGCCCTTACTGTTAGTGATATAGGACAGGAACTTTTCTTTCTCTGAGACAGGAGATGTTAGCTGAAGATTCATTAAGTATGAAAGAAACTCTTCCTCCGTTGGTACAAAATCTCACCCAGCTTCTGGCAATCAGAAGCTATGAAGAATATCTCAGGCAGAATTCATATTTAAGTGTTATTAATGTACAAGTGATTTCCTTCTGCAATAGCCTTCATTTAAAAAAAAAAAAAAAAAAAAACTATTTGACTGTGCCCTGGTCTTCATAGCTAGATATTGAATGCTGAGTCCTCAGGAGTTTTAAACCAGACAGACTCTAACAGCCTGCTGAGCAAGAGCTTTGAAGTGAAATATTGTTAAGGAAACAAATTCTCTGCAGGTGTGAATGAGCAGCATCCCAGCCAATATCAAGTCAATAAAGCTGTGTGTATTTATCTCTGTGGAGAGTACCAGAACTGCTAGATGAGTGGCTCTACAGCATTCTTAGGGTTTTGAAAACTGCTAATATGTTTCTTTCTTTCTTTCCTTAGTCATCTAAAGAATTGAATGAAAGGTATATGAAGTATGGGTTCAGTGTACTGTAGTGAATACTAGGCTTCGCCTGCTGGGTGCTTCATTTACTAATTACATTGCTAATATTAGAAGTAACTTTTATAAACCTTGCAAATAATGAAATTAAGAGAAGGTGTTTTATACTGGCTGTTTTAATGCACTGTTTTTGAGGTGTTTTGCACAAGTTCTGTGATATATCAATTAAGTAGAATTTTAAAATATCAACTCAATTTTAAATCTCTACAGAGGCTATTTTAAGCACTTTCCTTGGAGTTATTATTATATACACATTAATAGAAGCCATTCTGTCTGTGTTCACATCTCTTAGCATCGTTATTATATATTTTTGTTTACTAGTCTGGTTTGGTATTACGTGATCTCTGAAAGATTATAATGCAAATTATCATCACTCACATGTATGGGGTTGATGGGCTGTATTTGTGAGCAAAACTCCAGAAGAAAAAAAAAAAAAAAAAAAGTGACTAAGTAACTGTTTTATCCACATTTTCCACCATTGCTCTTTACAAAGCTTACCAGGAGACTACAGGGCAATCCTGTCCTGTCTCCTCATCGGTACCATCTGATTCAGGATGTGTCTAAGGGCTCACATCTCATCACAACTGCATCATGGCCCACCTGCAGAAAACAGTAAATACATACATTGCAAATAATTCTCTGCCATGTACGATTTCCTCAAGGGATTTATTTTGATGACACCCATCCTTCATGAGGGAAGTGTTCAATTATAAGTTCGTATTCACCCAATAAATCTTCCAAGGTGAACTAGAAATATTAGACAGGCTGTCTCCAGGATTCTCATGAGCAAGCCCACAAACCAAGGGAATTTCCTCTTTGCCTGTGTATTTTCAAAAACCACCACCAATGACTTTGCCCAAGGGGCTGGGGCATTGTGTGGTGCAAACCTACCCTTGTCAGTGCTGCCTCAGTCATCAGTGATACAGGTGCCTATGTGGGTTTTGGGACTGAGATGTAAAAATGACACAAGTGTTCCAGTTCATTGTCAAATTACAACCCCAGGAAAATAGTCTGATGAGTACGTGCCAAACATCCCTCCACAGTTTCCATTAATTTGCAGAATTAAGATTATTAATTTGGACTCGCCTGCTGTATAGCAAAATGTGACAGTCTGCTTGCAGGTTTTTTTACAAGGCTTTCTGTATACTTAGTCTTTATTTGTTAACTTACATGATAAACCTAAAGTTGATTCTGTTTTGTGCATGGGTTTGGTTATTACTTTATCAGTTTATTTGATAACACCTGACTTGCTAAAAAGGTTAGGAACAAGCCTGTATCACAATGCATGCTTTTCTAAAGAAAATGTGTTTTATATTTGTTGTGCTTTGTGAAAATTATGCATAATTAACTACTTCAGTGACAGAAAAAAAAAAAAAAGAGGCAGGGAAGAAAGGTAAAATTCAGTTGCTTTGAAAAAATAATCTTTCATACTTTTCAAGCAGCTTCTGCCTCAAAGTTATTTTTTTCCCTATAATGAACTCAGCAAACACAGGGTAATTAGGTGGAATCTGTATTTTTATTATTATTATTATTTTTTTTTTCTGCTTGCCACAAGCAGCTGCTTTATGTTATGTATCTGGAGTCAGCTGCTGTAGTTTAGCTCTGATGTTTGTAACCTTTAAAGGCACTGTGTTACCAAGCTCAAACCCCTGTATTTTTGGGAGTCTTGCTGTGAACTTCAAATCCCCATGTTCTCATGGATCAAGTGTATACAGATTGTGTTTGTCCTCACCACGCTCCTTATCTGAAATCTCAGTATGCTCTAAATGTTCAAAATCAGCAAAACAGCTTCCCCTTGCATGCTGTCCTCAAGTTCATGGGAAATATTTAGAGAAGCGCATGTTGCATGTGCTTTGCTTCTGGCTCTTGCAAGTTATTTGACACCAAAAGGGATTTACACAGCTATGTTTTCTTCCACATAGGTTACTCACTGCAATGGATACTACTCTCTCTTTAGAAAAGGTGCCCAGTGCTTTTTCACTGTTTGAACACTACGCAGACAGTCCAGGAAAAAGCAACCAGCACTGTTTGAAAAATGTGGCTGGTAAGACTCTCTGAATATTATCTTAAAACTAACAAAAGCTAACATTTTGGCAATGCTTTCTAAATTTTGGGAAGCTAAAAACAGTATCTATTTGAGAAGTATGAATTTGCAAACCATATAATTAGCAATCAGAGTTGAATATAAAATGAAGTCTAATTGTGCACAAGTGTTTGGCTTATAGCAGGGCATTAAGATGAGCAGAGGGAAAAGTGCTTAAAAGGGAGATTCTTGCATTCTTGCCTTGTTTAAAATATCAGTATCTCAGACTAGCAGCAGATCTTTTATCTGTAAGTCTCCTGATGCTAAAGAAGTTTCTGTTCCCTTGCAGACAGGGACAGAAGAGTCGATTAAATGGTCTTCTGAGCCTGCTTCCTCCAACTGGGGGGGGCAGCCCCAGCAGCGCTGGTGGGGGGAGGAGAGCAGGGGGATGGCTGAGGTCCCTGGGTTTGTGCCATGTGAATGAAACTGCCTTGAAACCCCTCTGCATGGGGAGATGTGATGTAGCTGACTGTAGCTAGTGATGACTTTACCTGGAAATTGCCTCTACTGAGGACAGTGGCAAAAATTGCATGTGATAAAGAGATGTATTTATCTCTATCTCGTATTTCATACATGGTAAAAAGCCTGCCTGTGTGGACTTTCTGCTCTGTCTGTATACACACCTATAGAAATTATCTGGTTCTGGTCAAGCTGTCGAAGATCCCTGTTTCTCATAATGGGGTCTCAGTCCAATGTAACCTAAAGAGAAGGGATCCCTTTCTGGGATCTCACACCTCACTGTCATGATTTTTGTGATCTCCCATACACTGTCACATGCACTGCTGCCGTCATAGTCACTCTCTGGCTATTCAGGTGTTGCCTCTTTCTCATGTTTGGTCCCTGTGCAGTGCAACTAGAGCACAAATTTCCATTAGGTGCTTTGTTCCCTTGCTGGATTATCACGTGGGACATTGGAGAAGTGCTGTCTTGTGCAGACTTTCCTGTGTCTAGTATGAGCTGAGTGCACTCAGCAATGTCTCCGTGGGAAGTTTGTCTCTCTCCTGCAAGTGGTCACTTAGATTTTATTAGATGTAGAGGTACTGAATATCTCTCAGACCTTCACTTCCCTAACATTTGTGAATTTGCCTAAGGTATTCAAAATTTTTTAGGTAAAGTCTGACAGGCATTTGTGTGTGCAGAGTTATCTCAGCCTTATTTCTTAGGGAAATCATATGAAAAGATTTATTATTATTATTATTTTTAACCTGCAATTAGCAGGTGTTCACTTAGTACTGCAAATGTGCTATCTATTGTAGTTTAGTTTAGTTCCTAGACTCCCTGTCACAGTCCCCTGGGTGCAATCATGCTTTCTTCCTAGGTTGCTATCTACTGGCAAGGTCATACAGAAGAACAGATCTAATTTTTACACGCAGTATTTTCTTTTCCCACGAGTCACTCCAACATGTTTTTCCCCAGACTGCTGAGATCTGCTTTTTTGGTTTTGTATGCATTAGCTACCATGTTTACTGAACACTTCAAGGCTCTTCATCTAATATGCTTTCTACTCTTTTTTTTTTTTTTTTCCTTTAAAATACATGGTTTTCATCCTTCACTTCCACTACTAAGTATTTCAGTGGTTATTGTGATTTTTACTTTGGTGAGCCATAGAACAAATATATATATATAGTTTTTGAACATTATGCCCTTCCTGAAGGAAAATGAAGGTAAATGCCTACATAAAATCAATTTTGAATTTAAAGCTTTGAGTACATCTTTTATCAAATACTGAAGGCAAATGCCAGAGACTCTCAGAATTTGTTTTGACTGAAGCCATTTGATGAAATAGATGTGAATTTGCTATGTCTCTCCAATCAACATATTTTTTCTTCACAAATAATAGTTTTCACTGAATAATTTCACAGAACTTCATTGCTTCAAAAACATCTTTCTTTCAAAACACCCTCCATTTCCAAATTTTCCACATCCACTAATGGAAAGTCCTTTTCTCTGAAATTCTTGCTACTTTCATGTAAACTACCTATTAACAAATGTGTAAGCATAAAGAAGACCTTGCAATATGCTCTTGGTCACACTGGAACAAATGCTCTGTCAGGAGTTAAGTAGTTTAAAAATCATAAAATCATTATTTCCAAAGCCTACTGTGAGTGCTGCCCATTCATAGCAAAAGACAAGGACCTTTGTGATGGTAACAGTCATCCATTAAAATCACAGAGGAATGTAAATGCTCTCTGTCTTGAAGTTCACAAAGCAAAGGAAATATTATTTACTATTACCCTGGAAAGGTGTAAATATCCATAAAATATTTGGGATTATTGTTTTATCATCTGGGGGCTATGAAGATCAGGTAGCATTAAAAAAATGTTTCCTTACTCTAGAGTACTTCAGTGAAAACTGAACTAATCAGAAAATGTCCCACTTTTCTGTTGAAAAATATAGCTTAGTCAAACTTGTGGTGCAAATAGTTCTTTTGTTTGACTAATATTCATTTTAAAAAAGACCAGCATTTTGATAATACTGAAATGTTCTGTTTCCATAGAGAATAGTTCAACTTTTTTAGCTTTGAAATTACTTCCTTTCAAAAGTTTATTTCTTATTATGCAAAAGTAAATTAGGAATCAAATGTTTTTCATTGTTACTGAACTCAATTTGGATTCATAAGGTTTTTTTTGTTGTTGTGGTGGTGTTTTTTTATTGTTCTTTTTTTTTTTTTTTTCCAGAAGTCTCATTCATTAAGCTAGCTTCTCTTCAGATTTGGCATAAGAATAAATTTTCTAATTGTGGGGTTTCTGTGAACATAAATGGCAGTTTCTAGGCAACTTCACAGGAAAAAAAAAAAAAAAAAAAAAACGGGTCCCACTGGGTTCACTAAAAGGAAGTCCTTTCCTACAGGTGATCAATTTCTAGATTGACCAACTCTAGATGCAGTCAAAAGACAAAATATGGATTGTTTTTAGCAATGAAAAAGATATGTTTTCTTCCAGTGGGAAGCAGATGTAATCTTACTCTACTGGTAGCTCTCTGCCTAAATCAACAGTCAGCATCTGCATTTGCCTTGTACATGCCCCAGGGGATCATCATCATTACTATGAAGATAACTGAGGAAAAGTAAAAGCTTTCTACTGAGATTGTAACAGAGTTCATGCAATATGGAAATTTACTGGATGAGGATAAAGACCCATGTATTTTTGTTCCCTGTATTTACTTTAACAATGAACCTCTTTGGGGGATTTTTGCTTCTTTCTTTCCCCTCCCTCCCCGTTAAGCCATAATCTTAGAGGGAAATAGTATCTCAGCAGGGATGGATCTGTGCATATCAGCAGACAAAGTTTGAATTAAATTTGGGGAGCTGTGGTGGTCTTTGAAGCACTTGTTGTGAGGGATGCTCCTGACTGTCTCACAGGGTGCAGATGCTTGGGCTAAGGCAAAATTCAGGCTCACCAGCCCACCAAGGATTCAGACTGCCCTGGGTCTGCAGGGGAAAAGGACTATGTCAGGCAGGATTAGCCAGTTGTCTACGTGCAATATGAGTCCACTTATGGGCAGATGGGATAGCAAGGAGCTTCCTGCTCCTCGGGCTTAGAGTGCAGGAGGCCTGAGCCTTACTTATCCAAAAAGCATATGCCTGTTGTTGCCAGTCTATCAGTGGATTTGAGACTCTGCATGAATCCCACCCGAGTGGGAGCTCCTTTCCCCTACCTGTGTTTCTGGTGTCAGTTATGTCCCTCTCCGCAGGAGGATATCTGCTTTTGCACTCTCCCTCTCCCCATCTGTGTCTATCCCATGCTGCTTGCTACAAACAATACTTTCAGTCCCCAGTTTCACAAGCATCCTTTCCATAGGATTTTCTCTCCTCTGGTGAGGTCAGGTAATGGAGAAGGCAGTCACCCAAAGGAGCCTGCAAGGAAAAGAGAGGGATCCTTGATGCCACTGGGGTTTTGTGACAGTTTTGCATGTCCAGGATTGCCACAGGTCTGGAAGGTAGTGTGCTGCTCCAGGAGGTAGCTTGCTGCTCCTCTCACCCTGCTGGAAGCTGGAAATGAGCAACCACAACATTACTCATCTGTGCAATGGTTCTGTAGGGAAGGACCCTGAGATCTACACAGGGCATGAATGAAAGCTTTTTGCTGGGCTCAAGTGGTCCCAGAACCAGATCTTAATTTGCTGGGGCTGCGAGGGAAATGGGTCATCAGATTCCATTCTGAGCAATTAATTTCTTCCCTCTCTAGTTCAAATAGATCTATTGCTCCAAAATTTCACCAGTATCATCCATATTTCAAATATTTGATGTATTTATTCTGTGAAAATAACAACCCTAGGGAAAATAAGAACTTAATTGCCTCTTGAACATGTAGTATATTCACCTGAATATACAGGGGTGTGAATAACTGAAGACTTTCCATTCAGTCCCACAGACACCGAGTGTAATACCTCAGGAGCAAAATTCAGCTACCAGCACCTCCATTGCCATCTACTGGACTGTGAATGAAGGGGATGCCATTGACTGCTTCCAGGTGTATTGTATGGAGGAGCCACAAGCCAGCAAAGATGAGGCAGGTGCGTAAAGTCTTGCCTTCATGAGAGCAGCAGCCCCTTCTCAATGATCTCAGGTCAGCAGAGGGGAGCCTGAGCTACAAGGGAGGGCTCAGGATGCAGTGAAGAAATCATACATAGGGCAGATAACAGAGGAGGAGAGCATGAGGTAGATGACATTTCTTCTCTCCTTCATGCCAAATACAAGGTAAATATTGCGGTATGCATAATGCAGGGCAGTTGCTCATAGAGAAACAGCAACATCTACATTTAGGTGCTTTTATGAAGCAACCTGACCTTCAGAGAGCATGTGTCCCTGCTGCCCTGTGGGTAGTAATGGGGACTGCAGACAGAGGTCCCAAAAGGATGGATGTGATTAGGTTTTTAGGGCCCTGCATGTACTTTGGAAATGTGTCCTAATAACATAATAATAATAATAAAAACAGGAAAAGATAATTAACATTTCCATAGTATTTCCATATGTTCCAGATTTTTGTTTTCAAAATGACATTACATTATTTAAAGATTAAATAGGAAACTGAGAAAAGAGGATTCAAATGCTCATTCATTAAAAAGCACAGGCTAATCACAAGGTCACTTAGAACACCTGGGTGCTACACATATCTATGTGTGCATGTGCATATGTGTGCACACTAAAGGATGCTTGGGTCATGAATTCCACTACAGGAAATTGTTATTCTCTAAATAAATGAAACCAGTATTGATAATTGTTCATTGTATATCCTGGTTTGCATCTCAGTCCTCGGTAGGACTGAGAACGCACTCAACTCAAGAGCATGTCAAAAGTTTTCTGTCAAAACTGAGCTGGAGTAAAATATTGAGATCTTAGCTAGTTTGACCTTCTGGAGTTTAACACACTATTTTTTACATAGGAGTTGAAAGCAGCAATTATAGGCCATACCAGTGAAATGCATGGGGTGTAACAGCTTGTGTATGTTTCTCCTAGCTTTGGTGGAAGAATACAGAGTGACAGTGAAGGAAAGCCACTGCATTTTGGAGGACCTGGAGCCAGATCACACTTACAGTGTGTGGGTCATGGCTGTGAACTGTACAGGATGTAGCCTACCCAGTGAAAAAGCCATTTTTAAAACAGGTATGTACATAGTTTGGCATTTGATTACTGTAAGCTTCAGGTTCCTAGAGAAATTTTTGGCCATATTGTTACTAAAGCTGATAAAGCTTATTTGTTTAGTCCATCTGGTGGATAGCAGGCAATTCACAGTCATTTTGCTAAAAGATGGCAACATAATTGCTCCTGAGAGGAAATTTGAAAGTATTCAGATTTGAAGATGTTTCCAATCTCAGGTCGTGTGACTGGGGCATTGGGGCAGCACAATACGAATTTCTCTTCTGAGTGGGCTGCAGTGCTCCAGTGCAGCTCTGGGAAATCCACCCTGCTGCTCTCTGCCACTGCTTCTGCTGTGGAAAATGGAGGTGGCAGCTGCATGTTTTTGCCTCACTGCTATCCTCCCAAGCACATCTATGTTGCATTGATTAAATGATTAACTTTTCAGGGGGAGGCCTGCTATACAGAGGTTACATGCCACGTCTAGCTCTGTGGGACACAAATCTCAGGTGTGGCTGTGAGAGGCTCTGCTGCTGTTTAAGTGGTGTAAATTGGGATGAGTAATTAGACGAGTATTGTTTATGAGCTTCATTTGACTGATTCATTTTACTGAGTTTTAATTTCATAAATAATTTGTATTGACAAAACTGTTGCTTCTTAAATTATGAGCAAGATGAAGCATCTTGTGTTCTAGACTTTGAGGCCCTCATGACAGATGATTTTTCTAGTGCTAGAGGGTAAAAAAAATAAATAAAAAATAGAAAAAAATCATTCTGCACTTGAATTTACAAAATAAAGACAAAGATACTCAACATTTTCATAATGTAATAACTTTGTACAATATTGAGTGTATTGTTAAAACACTTGGCAGCAACCACAACTTCAAGCCTTTTGCTTATTCCATTAAACATCAAATTTGTTAATTTTCCGTGACATTCAATTTACTGTTCTTATTTTTAGCAAAGCTGATATTCCAAAGAATTTAAAGTAGAAATTAAAATGTTATGACATCAACAATGTAGTTATGAGCATGGTGCAGAATTCCTTTGAAGTGGTCAAACAGTAATGAATCATTGCTAGCTAAGTCATTATTTATAAAGAGGTTCTCACCCCTCTCAACCAAAACTTTGGTACTTCACAGCCCACTTAGCCATATGAACTCAAAAGCAAGATTGTAGGGAGTTTATTTTCAGTATTTCAGATGAAATGTCTGTAGGAGAAAACCATCTGATGGTATATGCAGTTATGGGAACATTAATAGTGGATCAAAGCTGTGTCTCTTCCAGTTGTTGGGAACCCCCCCAAGGTGCTTCCCTATTGGGATTGCACTCTCAGGCCTGTGGGGAAGGCAGGAGGAGTTCCCCTGTCTCTGGCTCCTTCACTCCAAAACTCGCAGCCTTTCCTCCTTGGGAACACACTCTTTCCTAGACATTTTCAGTGAGGAATGATGGTGAGGGCAGCAAATATCCACCTACACCCCTTCTACCTGTCTGCCCAGGAAAGTGGTGGAGTCACCATCCCTTGGGGGTGTTCAAGGAAGGCTAGAGGTAGTGCTTAGGGACATGGTTTAGTGGGTGATGTTGGTAGGAGGGAGACAGCTGGACCAGATGATTTGGAGGTCTTTTCCAACCCTAATTACTCTATGATTCTATGCTCTAAAGCGATATTTGGATGATAACTCTGCAATCCTAAACTCCAAGCCTGTCATTCAAAACTTACCTGATACTTATCCTGTATCTGAGGGACAGAACAAGAACATAACCCATTTCCACTCTTTGCATCTGGTAAGATCACTTTTGAGTGTGCAGGAATATTACCATGAAATCAGATATGTGTTCTAATTAGAACAGCTTGAGTGACTGCAGTTAATTTGCTAAAAACTCAGAAGCACAGTAACAACTTTTTCTGGCTTTCTGACTCCATCTATTATCTAGGCAGATAATTTCAGATAAAAAAGTGTGTGAGATCTCATGATGTATTGTTTTCACATCCATTAATGTGGGTATGTGTGTCCATTTCTGAATGCAAGCATTTGGAGATTTAGCTATTAATTTTTCGTTCTCTAGAAAGAGATACTTTTAAAAATAGACAGTAATCATGTATGTCAGAAGAGAATTAAAGGACTATTGCCAAGGGAACTGCACAGATTTATTAGTCAATAAGAATCTATCCCACAGATTCTTTGCTCTGGTGAATGCCTAGATTAGATGTTCCTGTAGTAAAACATCACGTGCATCTTAACCTGGAACCTGATTTTCACTAAACCAGGAAATCAATATGTACTTCTGTTTTTTGTTGTTGTTGTTTGTTTGTTTGTTTCCTTTTCTGATAATAAGAAATTAGTTTTGTTACAAAACAAAGTGCATCTTGAACACTCTATAAGATTATCTTGTCATAAAAATGTCCTTTTTCCATCTTTTACCTAGTAGGCCTTCAGTTTGAAACTTAATTACTTTAAAAGCAAGACTACTTCCTATGACACCTTTATATTAAAAAAAAAATTATTTTAATTATTATTGTTAAGACTGTTTATCTGAGAGTCAACAACTGATTGCAATGTTCATATGTTGCTGTTCCCTGGAAAGAGATAGAGTAAGTGAATACAACTGAACAATTTTCAGCCTGTGATGTTGGGTGGGCTATTTTACACAATAGCTTTTGATTACTTGCATTCAGTGCACTGCTTTACATTCAGTTTTCTGTCTTGCAGTAGGGCTTGCAGTTCCTAAACTGAGGCTATAAAAAAGAGAAATTACAGGACCAATTTTTAGAATCCGCATTGCAAAAATAAACAGGACATAATTAAGCAGAAACTCATCATTACCCTTCAGTTCTGCTGCAGTACATTTCTTTCTGATGCAGTTCATACAGAAAGTGCTGAGGACAGGATTGAGGTAACTTGGGCAGGGTTATACACAGCAGAGTCTTGATGCTATGCTCTGTAAAGAATGATGGAAATGGTGAAAATGTGCTTGAGTAGAGGCACAAAAATCTCCTTGGATATTCTAAGGATGTGAAGGTATGCACATATATTCACAGTGACTTTTCCAGCATGTTTTTTTCCCCTGTAACGTAACACTCTGCTGTTGAAACACAAATAAGCAAAAGATTATTGCTGGACAGGTAAAGCTAACTGTCCTTTGTTTTTTCTGGAGGGAGGTGAGTCTTCCTTTCCCTTGAGAGTATCTCACCAGCTGCTGGTGCCTGCCTTGCAGTGCAGCTAATGTGTTCCTGTGTCTGCAGCACCTGCCACCCCCACCATCAAGGCTGAAGACTGCATGGTGTGTTGGGACACAGCCACCATACGCTGGCATGATGGCTCAGCAGCAGCAGAGTCCTTCACCCTGGAGTACTGCCGACAGCACTCGCCGGAAGGAGAG
This sequence comes from Heteronetta atricapilla, assembly GCA_011075105.1. Taxonomy (NCBI): domain Eukaryota; kingdom Metazoa; phylum Chordata; class Aves; order Anseriformes; family Anatidae; genus Heteronetta; species Heteronetta atricapilla. Next base: position 24,776,630 of record CM021763.1, on the reverse strand, counting down.
GGTCTCAGGTCAGTGCTGTGGTTGCAAATGTTGCTCAATCAGATTAGGCAGATGTCAATGAGCGCTCCCCAGACTGCAGGTCATTACGCAAGAGATTATTCTGTCTTCAGCTGTGCAAGAAAGAAATCAGCTTCTGAATGCTGAAGAACTTAGTGGCTGGATACTAATCTATGAGATTAGGCTGAGAGATATAAAAATACTTCCTTTTTATTCTGCTTAACTGGACAATCCCTTTCATTTGGGGTCAAAACCCTGGAGATGTTGCACTGTCTGCAGTCAACCAGAAGTTGCGGGCTGTGCTGGCTGGGGAAGCAATCACTCCCCCACAGCGGTGATGGCTGCAGGCAGGGCAGGAGAGGGCAGCTGAGCTCTGTGGGAGAGAGTAGGATGGAGGAGTCCAGCCCAGTGTGCTCTCTGCTTTCTGGGGAACAAGACAGGAGCCAGCTGGGGGACACAGCAAGGACAATACTGGTATCTCAGTAATGTTGGTTACCCATCTGTGCATGGGCGAATCCCTCCCAAAGCACAATAGAGCACAGTGCTGTCCTGCTCTGCATGTGTGCAGCTGCACCACTCATTGCAAAAATACCACTTGAGTCTGCAACAACTCAAAGAAAGCTTTGAAATTCAGGGTAGCATGTGCTTATGTGAGACCCTCTCTGGTTTTCCCTACACTAAGTGTGAGTGGCATACAGGAGAAGCCAAGATGGTACAGAGATACCACTAAGCAGTGAAATCACTGGCTGTGTTGAAATGCAGAAAAAAATATGTGGTAGTCTGTATGTCTTTATTTTGTATTTTGTTGTTGTTGCTGTTTGTTTGTTTAAAAAAAACATCAGCAACAAAATTCCCCTTGCAATAAAAATTAGTTAAGTGGATTAAAGAGTTCACAGGTTTCTAGTACACAAGTAAGTGCATTTGTGTGTATCTTGTTCCTTAGAAAAGTAGGCTAAAAACTGAAAGAAGAAACTTCTGCAGGGTTGTGAGACCTTGTTTCACCCAGTACCAGCACGCTGTGTTAATGCAAACAAGAGGAGGAGGAGGCATCTTGCCCAGATTTCCTGCTCTCTGGGAGGGCAGCCATGACCTCCTCTGTTTTATACATATTTCATAAGGCCATCAGGTTGCTGTCAAACTGCCAAAGTCGCTGTTGGTCAGGGATAATGTAGCTGCTCCCCAAATCTGGGCTGTGTACTTGTCCTTAAATTTCTTTGCTGTTAACTGGAATTGCCTCTTTTTCTCAAAACTGAACCAGCAAGTGTGTCCATTTCTGTACTCTGTGAGAGAGGTGTTGTTAACACCAAGCCGTTCAGTAGTGTGGAGATAACTGTTGCAACAAGCTGGCAGAACTGACCCATTCCATTTTATCGAATAAGCTCGTGTAAAATCTAAAATGTTTATAATCATATGGAGTCACATTTGACTTTTTGGCTTTTATGTGGGCAGCAGCTGTCCTTTTACTCTGACAACTACAAAAAAATCACAGACGACAAAATCATGACTTTTCTCAGAATTGCTTCTGCTGAAAATCTCTATATTTGTGGAAGGGTTCTGATATCTTTTCACAGTGCCAAAGACCACCTTTTACCACTTATTTTCCCACTTACTTGCCTCTCTTTACTTTTCCAAAAGCACCCCCCCTAAGATTAACCTGGAAATCTTAGTCCGTAATAGCACTGGATGTTTCATGGATGGAGCATTTCTTTTTTAAATTTTCTGTTTAATTCTTTTCTGTGTGTGTAAAAAGTAGTAACTTTGTGGATGGAGCATACTGTCTGTATTGCTCCCAACACCACTGACGCACAAGTTAGGACTAGAAATCAATTCCTCGTGTAGCTGATCAGTGAGACACGTTGCTCCAGGTGGTGAGTCAGGTCTTAGATGGGCTGAGTTGCCCTTTGGAGGTATGTGTAAGGAGTTTTGAGTTACTCTGTAAAGTACCTATACTAGGTGGAATAAAACAGTGTGTTTATACCCATCTAGGAGAGTTTGAGCCTTGAAATGCTATAGTTTCTATTGGCTACTTTCCTTGAAAGTTTGGAGTATGTCCTTCACCCATTTCCTGAGCAACATTCATCTTGGGGACCTGCCAAACTCACAGCCTTCTGACAGACAGCCTGTGCCTCTCACGCTTGCCCCAGTCCCTTAGCTGAGCAATTCCCCTGTCCCTGGGTGGGAGTCCAAACACATTTCTCAGCAGCTCTGTAAAGTTCATACAGCTGCTCTCAGGGGCACAGTGGGTAAGCAGCAGTGACAGAAGAGAACTTGTGGGTGATAATGTTCAGTTATCTCACAAACTTCACTTGGAGAAAGCAACTCAGTCTCACCTTGCATGGCTGTTTTCATGCATGCTGTTCTGGAAGCTCACATGAAGCAAGGGACACTGCCAAGGGAGCAAGCAGGGTGAAATGCCCCCATCGAACAGCTGGGGCCATGTGTGGAGCCCTTGGGTGGGACCAGCCCATTGTAGCCTTCAGTATGTCTTTGAGCAATCCCAGCTCCCCACGGAAAAAGCTTGAGGAACCTCTAGAAATAAATCCTCACAAAAAGTTTTCTTCTACGTACCATCAAAAAATCTAGATTTTCCTTTCTGTGTTCTCTTTGCCAACTTGGCATGGTTTTGCATAAAACGGTGTTAAAACCTACTACAACCACAAGTCCCTAGCCTGCTGCTGTGGTTTTAAAGCTCCTCATTGGGTTGATTCTTTTTCCAGAATCTTTATGCAGCTTTGAAATGTTTCTTTCAGTTTCCAGAGCTCTGCTATTTTCTTGCTGTTCAGGCTCTTTCTGTTGAGAAGTCAATGGAACTGTGGGTGGAAGATGGAAAGCGGTGAGAAGCGTAGTCCAGGGATTAGGTGTGTGGGCTGTTCAGATGGAAGCCATGTATCATGGATCATCATATCCATGAGAAATACGTAAGACTCAAGGAGACAGAAATTAGTGCATTATGCGGTGAGTTCATAGAAGTGGAAGTGACTGAATGTCATCCTCTCCACTAATGGGAGACTGACAACACTAGTGACTGAAATTTTCTGTCCGTTCAAAGAACAGGTTTAACACTGGAAACAGGAGAGCAAACCTCCCTCTTGCTGTTTTGCCCATGACTCTCCAGCCAGCTCAGGAAGCAATGTGTAGAAAACAGGGTATCTTCCTCCTCTCTGCCTGTTCTGAGTTTGACATCTTAGAGATGAAGACCATTGCAGATGGTGCTTTGTTGATCTAACACTGTAACAGTCAGAGCCAGGACAGAGGAGAGGAAAAGAAACATGCAGCACAGCTGGAAGGGAACTCAGGGAAATTTGCTCTTTATATTTAGCTTCTAGGGCTTCTTTGCACTCATGGTGCAAAGCACACTTTTGTGTGCTTCTGCACCTGTCTTTGGAAACCTGCATGTTTTCAGCTATGACTTGGTATCAGTGGTACCTGCACAGGTCTGGAGGTGTTGTTTCAGTGTGATATTGGGGGTGGGAATTACAATGACAACACAGAGGGTGTTCTGAATCACTATGAGGCATATCATTTGCTGGGTTTCTGAAATATCCTCTAGATGCTGCTTTCTTGAAGTAAATGAGGGTGCTGATGAGAGAAACATGCATCAAAACACAGCATCAGGTTTTCCTAAAAACAGGGGAATCACAAACGTAGGAGACAGTTGCTGCTTGTCAATTTAAAGGTGAAGAAGCATGTAACTCCTTTCTGCTCTGCTTTGAATAGTGCATACCTGAAATTTGGAGCCTGAATTTTGAAACTTACAGATTATTCTTAGGAAGATACAGAAGAGATACACCAAATATTTAAATTCAATGTTTCTTGAATTTCTGTTCTCTGAAATTTGTATCATGATACCAAGATGTTGTGGGGAAAGTGTAAATGTGATAATATTTATGCTAAAGGCCAGAACGCATCATGCTTTGACAATAACGTTATTACATTTCCAATCACTTATGAAGTAGTCAGATATATTTTACATAGAAAATAGGTGCCACAAAAAAAAGGTTGCAGTTGCATTTCTTTTTCTTTCATGGCCATAATTACATGCTTCAATACTTTAGGTGAGTTTGAGAAAGACCTAGCTGCAATGCTTGTTACAAGAACTCAGAAATGAAACAGGCTTTTACCCAAAACAATCAGGATATTAGAAATGCACTTTCCCTTCCCTTCTCCCATGCTTGTCCTCTATTGTTGTAAGCTGGGCAGTAGTCGTACCTTCTTTTCATCTTTACTTTTTCATTACTGATTACATGGTTAACCTGAAGCATGAAAAACAACAGTAATTGCTAAGAGCCTGAGAAGCCCTCAGTATTCACTTTCCTCCCTCACCCTATCCTCTAGACAGAAAAGCAATAGCAAAACCTATTTCTTCTTTGCACTCAGCTTTTCATGAGCTTGGATCTGGCTCAGTGTTGCAAGTGAATTTCCTTCTTGTTGGCATATACTGTTTCATTAGTTGGCAGCAGCAGTACTGTTTTTTAAGCTATAATCATAGCTAAAAATGATGGACTCTTACTCTTAGGCAGCTTAGAGATGGCTAAAAAAGATTGCCAAGCAGAGAACACTCTTTGAAAGCCTGAGCACTGCTTTACTGACCAGATCTGCTTAAAGTCCAGGCATTTCCTTCTCACTGTTACAGCTGAAAAGAGGTATGGTATTGGTCTCATATTTAAACACACAACCAAATTCTTCTTTGAAGAATTTCAGGTTTGAAAGAAACACAAGACCGATCTTGGATGGCTGACCCTGTTTTCAATCAGCTGGACCCCAAATCTTTTCTGAATATCCAGGCTCTGGGATCCACACTACAGAACATGAATATCCCAGATCTACCTCTTGCAGTAAAATGTACATGCCTACATAGAATTAAAAGCATTTTTGTGTTTTACTAAGTAGCCATCAGTTAACTAGCTAGTAGTGAAAAAAGAAAACATTTTCTAATTTCTTTGAGAGGGCACTGTCTTACGTAACATTTTCCAGAAGACAGAAGAAGGCACCATAAAGAGAGCATCACTGTGTGCTTAAGACACATGGATCTACATGTTGCCAGAAAAAAAAAGCTTTCAAGGAATATCTTAGTGTATCTTCATCTCATCTCACGTGCAACTACTTGCTCAAACTTCTTTCTGGCGATTTGTGCTTCAGATTCACACCCAAGACGTCAAGATGGTGCTCTTAAAGAGCAGATTGGACTAGACTTACCTAGGAAGCATGGAAAACTTCTTCAAAGCTTGGGTGTCCACTTGGGTGTTCCAGTACCTCAGCTTCCACCCCCATTTTCCTTTCTATTGCTTCCTCTATATTTGCCGCCTTGCTCAGTTCCTATGTTGTATTTTTGTTCGACTCATCTTTCCATTTTCTCATGTTCCCTGGACTCAAACAAGGCCTTTTTCCTGATTCATGTGTGAAGTTCACTCATGAGGTTGCACCTCTTCCGTGAACCTTCCAGCAAGAAGTGATCATCCTGCCTAACTCCCAGAGCCTTGCTAAAGTGCTGTCATGGTTAGGGCTTTGCTTAATTACAGGGGTGAAGCGAGAGTGCAATTGCTTCCATGTTTGGGCAACCCACTTCTTTTGTTTACTGCATTAGTTCTAGCACTAATGTAACACATTCCCCAAGGCAGCAAGACCCAGTGCTGATCACGCAATAGCTCCAAACTGTCTGAAATTCTTTCAAATTGGAAAAATCACAGAGGCACCCAGCGCTTTTTCTCAATGATGTTTTCAATCACTTTTAATGTCAGCTCTCAGTACAAAATACACGTTACAGACTAATAAGGATGAGGCACCAGCCTTTCCCCAGGATGCTGCCCTCCTAGACACAGAGCTCTGTGCGGTGTTAACAGGAATATGCTGTGTGTAGGACTGTGGGGTTTTAGCTCTCTGATAAATGCAGCAGAAGGAGGCGTGTTAAAAATCCTAATGGATGAGCACTGATTATTCTTCAGATTGTGCTGCTCTCTGGTGGGACTTACTGGGAAAAACATTCACAACAAATGAATAGCAATGATCGTACTTCACAGCTGGCTTGCCTGTCTCACCTCCTCTGGGGTCACAGTAATTAGTGGTGGTAAAGGTGATTTGTTTAATCTGGCTCCCCGTGGAGACATTACCTGCAGGAGGCAGACAATCCTGAGCTAGGCTTTCAAACCCTGTTTGGAAAGGAAGGTGCCTTGCATGCTCGCTAGAGACAAATCTCCAGCTTGTGAATTTGCTGGAGTGCAGAGCAACACTCCTGCATTCAGCTCTCCCTCTTACTGCTGAGGTTATCATCTTTCAGCCTGGAGGGCAGGGGGATTATTTCAAAAGACATGTATTATGCTTGAAAATTAAATACGTGTCTTGAAGACTTCCATAAGCATTTGTTGGAGGAAATTGCCTAATCTCCACAGATATACAGTCTTTACCAACAGGCATACAGTGCACCGGGTATACACTGCCTGGCTTTGCCATGCGATGCAAAAATGTGGAAAAGCAGGACCCCTTGTGTGAGAATCTTTTAAGCCAATCTTTCATATTCCCAACAATATATAAAATAAAATTGGCATTTTTCTAGCCATCCCAAGTACCTTCACTGGTGCTTCAAAGTGCCTGTGAAGCAAATTGAGTGGGTGCTGATTCTCATTTCCTTGCCGTGTGTCAATACTTCAGTGGCTGAGGATTTGAGGGCTTGAGCTTTTTAGACACCTCAAAGAGGAGGCAAAGCAGGGCACTGTGCAAAGGCAGTTCTCCTGCTGCTGCTTTTTTCAGAACCAGCCTGTTAGAGGGCATGGCACAGTGAGGGAGACACAGCCAAAACTTTGTTGATGAACAGTTGGTGAGCAAGGCATTCATAATAAGGACTGCAAGGTTTCTACGTGGTCTTAGAAAAGACTATGCCTTCTTTTGGACCTAGAGCGTGTGCCCAGACAGTACAAACACAACAAGAGTGTTCATAATCATGCAGCTGAATTAATTACAAGCTTTTTTTTTTTTTTTTTTTTTTTTTCTTCATAAGCTTGTTAATTTTATAATGCAGACATTGTACAGGAGGTTGATGCAAATTTGATGCTGTGCTGCTAGCATTTTATGTGATGACTTACGCCGTAAAATAAACATAAAGTTAGTGTTGCACCAAATGACTGCTCTGAGTGAGAAGGAGTTAAGGAACAAAGGTTTGAAAATTTATCAGACAAAGTAGTCAGGATACCTCAAGTAAAATTGCAAAGCTCCTTTCTGAACCTGTTTGTTTTTGAAAACAGTTATCACCTTTCTGTTTTGGAGTTTCTCTATGGTGCCTGCTTCAATAGTCAACAATATGTTTAGGTGGCTTAGATTAGTCTTTCCTTTTTTGCGTATCTGCATGCATTTTGATGTATGAAAATTTTAAATATTTGCAGGTCTTTTTCTGGTATAAAGAGAAATGAGTTGAAAGTATCCCTGGAGCCCAATGTGAACTATTTCTTCTACTTGAGGGCTGTCAACACATTTGGGACAAGTGAACAGAGTGAAGCTGCTCTCATCTCAACTAAAGGTATATCACCATTTTCTGATGTCAAAACAATGGTGTAAGTGGGCAAAGCAGTCAAGTATATAATTTTCCGCCAGAAATCATAACTGAACTTTCTGTTATGGGAGCAAGAAAGCTGTTGAGAAAAAAGGCACCATATTTTATCTCCTTAAAATTAGCACAATCTGAGACTACTTTACTTGAAATTGGTAGTTGTCAGTCAGTTTAAAAGTGTTTTGACCTCAGGAGCAAAACTGTTGAATTCTCTAATTCTGTCAGAGATTGAAATTATTAAATCATCCATCGTTCTTCTGAGCCAGCCTCAAAATTCAAATTTGCTATTCTAAAAAAGCAATTTATTGAAAATTCAATCATCTTTAACACCAAAGACATCTTTGACACCTAGCTCATTAGTTTTTTGGACAGTATAACTTGTTACAATCCTTGGGCCTGGTTTCCAGATGAAGAGTCCTTGCATTGTTGCAGCTTTCTGTTACTCTTACCTGCCAGCAGGCACAACTCTGTCCAGCTAAGGTGACAGTAGTTGATATTTAATATATTATGGTTCATGTCATGCCAATGTTGGTAGCCTCTCTGAATTGGTGTTTCTTTTTTTGTGAATTATACCAGGAACTCGATTTCACATACTGAGTGGCACAGCCCATCCTGCTTTGCAAATCTCCCCTGATGCAACTGTGATCTGCCTTCCCGAGAAAGCCAAGTTCACTGGGTGAGTAGCAGCATGCTAGGCGCAGCCAGCCTGGGGGATTCTGGATGCGCAAAACTCCTGCTTTTCTCTGTAGCCAGCTTTCGCACATCACTAACTGATTTTGTAGAAGCACTGAATTTTTCAGTCATGCAGCCCCTGTGCATTATGTGACAGACCTCCTTTCAAACATTGCAATCCTTCAATAACGCTGGTAGCAGCAGTGATGTAGGTGCTAGGCAGAGTTCAACGTTGAACTGAGGAATCTCCACAGAAAGTCAAAGGCAATGGTCAGAGAAAAATTACCTACCGGGACAGCTGAGTTTGCCTCAGTCTGTAGTCACTGCTTAATCCTTGAGTGCAAAGTCTCAAAGAAACTTGAGACTTTTTCAGACTATAGTCTCAAAGAAACTTGTTGCTGCACTGAAAGATGAGATTTGTTGGTTTATTTTTGCATATATTGTGGCTAGAAGTAATCTCTCCTTTCACTTTGTTCCTCTCTTTGTAATCCATTAGTAATTTTAGATGATGCTGCATGATGTAACTATAACAAATATCACAATATGGTTGGTCTATCTCTACACTCACTTTACCCTATGCCATTTCCACAATTAGGTTTCCATCAGTTCTGGGTGAACCACTGCCTGCTCGGGGACGTCATTACTGGGAAACTGTTGTCTCTGCCTGCAGAAGCTACAGGATTGGGATTTGCTATGAGACAACACCTCAGAGCAGTGTCCTGGGACTGAGTGATACTTCCTGGTGCATGCACTGCTGTCCTACACAAACCAGGTAAACCTGAGTGAGTCTGGCTGCTTGGGAAGTTACTTGTCTGTCCTGTAAACAAAACTGGTGAGCTTCAAGAATGTCAAGAGCAGAAAGGACCATTCTGTTTTCTTTCTGAAAATTTTGTAGCAAGAAAAGGACAACTACAAAGTATCTTTAAACCTCCTCCTCTTAAAAAAAATAAATAAATCTTATAGTGCACCTTAAAAAAAATCTCAGACCAACTTAACTCCCTTTACCCAGCCAATGAATCAAAATCCCATTTATTACTGCTTTGTCTTTCCAGGATAATATCCTGAACCATTCCACAGAATGCCACCAATGTCCTTAAGCACAGTCATTATAGAGTCTATTTCCAGCTTCAGGCCTCCAGAGGGAATGCCTTTCGGTGCCTTTCCCTTCACAGCAACAGGGACCCACCTGCTACTGAGACAGGACTGCAGGGTAGTCTTCAGTAGGCCAGTATCAGGAGGCCAAGGGAGGTTTGTGAGCCATAACCCTCTTAATGATGTGAAGGTGCTCTTGATGTAAACAAGTGTGTTTTTTTTTGGTGTGAGATCATGTGAATGTATTAGTATAACCGGCTAAATGAAACATCTGAGATACAAAGGGCTTAGCCATAGCATTGCTCATGCTTAAATCCCCACAAAGACATGTAATAAGAAAAATATAGATTAATACAATTTTAGCAAGTCAGCTTTCAGCATGAGTGTTTGAAGATGCTGAATGAAAAGACTCATCAGCTTGCTGGACAGAGCTTTGAAGCAATGCCATATTTGCTTAGGTAGGCAGGTTATACACTGAGCAAAATTCTGTTGCAATGGGATATGCTGCTGTATCCCGCTGTTAATAGGTGGGAATTAAGTGGTACATTATTTCTGTAAAGTCACAATGAAGAGGCTCAGTGTATTTACTTACCATTTTTCTGCAGCTTTCTTTACAGATTTTTTCACACGGGCGTGATGAGCGATGTCCATGTGACAGAACAGCCAGCCAGGATTGGCATCCTGTTGGATTACAATGGTGGCAGACTGTTATTCTTCAATGCAGAGAGAGGACTGGTGTTGTTTGCCATCAGGCACAAATTTACTGATGCTGCTCACCCAGCCTTTGCCCTGGAGAAGGCTGGAGTGCTTACCCTGCACACAGGAATGGAGCTGCCAGAGTTTGTGAAGCACAGCTAATTCCCTGCTTCACACTCTCAGGAATACTAGCAGTTACAGTGTTAGGGTCAGGGAGGGAAAGGGGATAGTCAGGGAGGGATGTCAAGTTTTCTCTGATGAATGCTATGTGCATGGCTCTCCCTCACATCGTCAGTAATTGTAGTTAGTGCTCAGCCACATAATCACCTTGAGCCTGGAGAGAAAACAGCACCTTCAGATGGAATGTGCACCTAGTGGTATACACAGCAGTATTTTGGAGGAGGAAAAAATGACTTGTTAGATATGAGCATTAAGAGGGGGGGAAATGTACTTTCCCTGTGAAAATAATGACAGTGCTTGCTGTCTTTTTAAAGTTGATGATGAGCCTGTGTATGAAATAAATGCATCTCTCACTGCAATACATGACTTCTTTTGTCAGAAAAAGCCATCATTTCTTCATTTGCCAGGACAATCAGAGCCAAATCCAAGATGATGTGTTTGAAAAATGTGCCAAACTTTCAATAACCGCAACATCTTGCAGGTTAATATATCATGTGTTATTGTTGACCAACTCGTTTCTTTAAATACACAAGAAAACTTGGAAACTTAGAAATCTGTATATTTGCAAAATGAATGAATCCCAGACTAGTCTCCACTTCAGTTGTGTGAAGTTTGAGTATACAACACCTGCCTACCCTGCTCACACCAGACTAACAGAAGCAACCTAACTGTGTTTCAGTAAATATCTGTACCTGTAAATAGGTACTCATGAAAAACACGTATGAGGAAACATAACATCGGTGCTGAAATCTTTTCCTATGTATTTCATTCTCAGTTTGTTGAGTGGATGATTTCTGTGGTGAAGGGGAGGTTGCCACCTGGGACCTAAGAGAACAGTCAAATTACCAGCAACCTTCTTGTGGATTGCCCCTTTTTAATCACTGCTTCTTGCCTTTGCACTTGCAGATTTGTCTAATTTCAGGCTTGTGGACATTTCTGTGAGCCTGCTGTGCTCTGCCCAGTTATCCACACCGGCACCAGAACCACATCAGCCAGATGCAGTGTTTCAGGGGGCTGAACGAGGCAGGCTGAGTGTGGTTGATGCCAGCAGAGGAATAGAATGCTGATTTTTCCCCTTGGCTTGTTCAAACCAAGTTTCAAAGCACTACACAAATCAGTGGTACTGCTTTCTTCCTGCCTGCCCCAAAGGCAGAACACATGAGGGCCAGTGGTGCCAAACGCCAGTGAATGCTGGGCAGAAATTAATCTTAGGGAACGCAGGTAATGGTTTTTATTCTGTGCTGGCCCTGGCAGTTTCTGCCATAGGGGACTGCTTTGCCAGACTCACTTCTGCGCTCAGCTGAAGAGCCATACCCCCTGAAGAAAAGCAGATTTCAAGAGCCTAATGGAGAGGGTTTGCTACTGAAGAGAGAACTTCAGTGGGTTACAACAAGGCTTCTGCTTTTTATGCTCAGAAGAGGTGCCTGCTGTTGCTGTGTAATTTATGGTATAACACCACTAGACGTGTGTTTCAATCAGACATGCTCAGTGTCCAAGAGAAGCCACACTCTTCAAGTGTCACAGCAGGCTAGGGTGGGATGTTCGAGGCAAGATAAACAAGATCCTGTGACCATTTATCTTAAGCCAGTTCTTTTTGGCATTTCAATTAAAGAGTGCCATTTCCGAGTTCCTGCTGGAGAGAGAAGGGAATGAAAAAGCACGGTAGTGCCTTAGTGGCTCAAAAGGGTGTTTTGTAGCAGTGTAGAGGATGGTGAGAAACAGGTCCAGAATTAATTGTAAAAGAAAGACAGCAAGGGTACTGGGGGCAATGTTATCATGAAGGCTGAGGAGGTGGAGGCAGAAGGCAGGACAGAAGCTTACACGGAGCAGATGGTAACAAACTAAGTGTCAGGTCAGTGGTGTCAGCAGCGCGTGTTCCTCAGGCTCCCACTGCCACTGAGCTCACCAGAGGTTTGGCTATCTCACAAGCTTAGCAAGGGGCTTTGAACCAAATCTGAAAAGTCCCAGCATTGGGGCAGTTGTATCTGTGCTCTCCCCTCCCGGATTGCTGCTGTCCGCAGGGTGGGATTGCTTCACCAACACGAACATGGTGTACTGCCGAGGGGGCAGACAGCAAGGAGAACAAAATGACATGAAACTATTTGGGTAGATTTTCAATTAAGGCAAGAAGTGATTGCCTTCTCAAACACAACTGTGTATTAGTAAACAGTGGTTTTAACACAAAAAGCTAAGGCTTCATCTATTGCCACACATTGCAACTCAGGAGCTACCAGAACATTTCAGCCTGGCAAAATTTGTTTTTGAAAGCCCCTCATTGTTAGAAATATTTATTTCATTCTGAAAACGAATCAAACAAGCAACAATAATAACAACAAAAACCGCACCATCATCAACAATGAAAAACACACCTGCTTTGTTTTCTTCCCAATTTTTATTTAACACTCAGATTTTTGGTTGGGTAGTATCAAAAACTGTAGTTATTGTTTAAGTGAAAGCTGGATAAATGATTTGGAGTTAAAAATGTCACTGAAGGCAGCCCTAAAAAAGCTAATTTGACTTTCTAAATCTGGTCTGCACTGAGCCATGTCAAGTGAAGAAATGCCTGGAGACAGGATCCTGGTTTGGAGAGATGGAAGACAGCATACAGTTAAAAAAACAAAACAAAACAAAACAAACAACAACAACAACAACCAAACAAAAACCACACCCAATAACAAAATAATAACACTATGCGAGACTTAAGATTTGGTTTAGGCAGAAAAATCATACTAGTGAGGAAAGCAGATCCTGAAAGCCAAAATCAAGCTGCTAGTTGTCATAATATATGGTGCAAACTCTACTGCCCTTGGGAAACCTAGAGGTACATCTGCTCTGATTTTTTATTTACCTGATGGGCACGAAGTGGCACCATTCAGGAACTCACTTTCCTGAAGATACCTGTCCATGTACAGATAACAGTGCAGTCTGTCTGACGTTCCATTCAGATGAACTGAGACTTTGAGTCTTGTTGCATCGATTTTTCCTGGACATTGCAGTTTGTAACTACACGCCAGAGGAAAAAGGGCAAAAAACCCATGGTCACTGTATTTTTCCTGCACTTCATGAGCTTAGCACTAGAAATATATTAAAAAATATGTGACCAACTTTCCAGCAAAGTATGTTAGCTTGGCTAACAGCAGCTAAGCCTGTGTATAAATGCTGGCAGGGTTACTTAGTGTGTGTATGCTGTCTGATCATTAATCCATGCTTGGATACACATAGGATTACATTTTAAGAGTTAGAGAAAGAACCATAGATGAGTTCCAATATTTGGGGGTTCATTTTCATTCTGAAAGTACAAAAGCAGATACCTAACACTGCAATTATTGTTAATAAATATTTGGAATGATCTGAAACATATTACATTAAAAGGAAGGATTTTGTTTCAGTGGGTTTTAGATTAGGCTCATAAACCATCAAGCTCTGAAATGAGGATATAGGCCTGACTGTAAGAGGGAAACATTGATTTCTACTGTCAAAACAGTGCCAGGCTGGAATATTGCTAGTATCTGTAGTATTGATCCACAAATCCTGCTTAGGTCTTTCTGCTCGAGAAAGATTTTAATGCTTCCCCGCAACATCAGCCAGAGGAGCTTGGCCATGTATCTGTAAACCACAGAGCGCGTGCTGTGCCTGCGTACAGCGACAACTTTGCTCTCATGTGTACAGGGACAACTTTGCTCTCATTTTTACAAAGGGATATGTCGCTAAAATTTAAACATGTTTGTACTGAAAGTGGCCCACTGATGCCCTATTTTAGAAGTTAAGAACATCCTCCCCCTTCCCAATACTACTATTGTGGAGCTTAATTACATGTTATCACCAAAGCTGTGGTGAGACATATACCCACTAAGGCACAGCACCAATAAATTGTTGCTAAATCCACGGCACTGTGATATTGTCTGTGATGCACATGTGAGTTACTATTTCTATCAGCAGGGGTTTGAACAGGTACGTAGCAATGGGTGTTGGAGTAATATAAAGTTACAATCTTTTTGAACCATTCTCATCGCAGAATAATAAATAGGACCTCTGCTGTATTGAGGTTTAAATTGGATTTGGAAAAGTACATTGTGTGTTAGAATCGCTACTGCATTATTGTCATTTTGCTGAAGGATTTGCCAGCTCTCAAGAAGCTAATACGCTCAGATAGTTACACAGCCAGCAAGGAAGTGAGAGTGTCTCTTCTGCTTCCAGCCGTGTGCTGTGGCAGGGAGGTGGGGGTAGAAAAGTATTTTCATTTTTTCATGTAGAGTTTGACGATTTTCTGACATAGAGGCAAGTAACATTTGTTGGTCAGGGCAGCTCCTGGAGCATAAGCACAGCCTGGGACGAGGTGGAGGAGATCCCCACTACAATGATTGTATCAACAGTTAAGATATGTGTATTTTCAAGTGCAGTCCCACTCTGGAAAATGTCTGTGTAGAAAGACAAGGGTTGTATTACAGAGGTACTATATGTCTAAAACATGTTTTTCTCAGCCTTGGAGAAGCGCTGCTACAGGCAGAGAGGGAAATAGCCCATAACTTATCGTACACTGCTAATACAGTGGTCAACCGAATTTCAACCTGCCAAAACATTACCACACTACCAAGGAGTGAGGGATGGAGAACGGAACCCCTGGCCACAGCAGCTACAGGAGAGAACTGGCTTCTGCTGAACTTATAAACCGGTATGACTTTCAGTGCTGGGACTGGCAAAAGGAGACCTTCATCTGAGCGTTATTTTGTGTAGACCAACCTTGTGATATTGTAAAAACCTATCTCACATCATGCCATGAGCCTGGCTCAGGATGCACAGTGCACATGTAGTCCCACAACTCTTATTTGCATATCAACTGCAAAGAGGCCTACATTTTGAAGTGAATTTAAGAGATTACTTTACATAGTCTGAGACTGTATTTTAGATATGTCTATCTGCTTTTCTGAAAAGAAAAAAAAGAGAGAGAAGAGAAGAGAAGAGAAGAGAAGAGAAGAGAAGAGAAGAGAAGAGAAGAGAAGAGAAGAGAAGAGAAGAGAAGAGAAGAGAAGAGAAGAGAAGAGAAGAGAAGAGAAGAGAAGAGAAGAGAAGAGAAGAGAAGAGAAGAGAAGAGAAGAGAAGAGAAGAGAA
>CM021763.1:24695386-24756200 GCA_011075105.1 Heteronetta atricapilla | reverse complement strand
CTCTCTCTCTCTCTCTCTCTCTTTCTCTCTTTCTCTCTTCTTTCTCTCTCTCTTCCTCTCTTCCTTTCTTTCTTTTCCATTTTTGTGAAAAGCTAGTCCTCACCTGCAAGGCTGTGGATAAATTCAGTTCCTCACTGTGCACCCCATGAAGATTAAAACCAGCTTTCTGGATTGATTCTGGAATAACTACATGTTTCTTTCCAAAGAGGACAGGCCTTTCCAATGCAGCCCAGCAGCCAGCAGCTCCCCGAGCCCAGTTTCTCCTCCCAGCCAGCTGTGTCCAGACACCACTCTGCTTGTGAATGCTGTCTGGTTCCCTGCCTGGAAAACTCTTCACCTCCAGTTTGAAATGGTCAGTGTTCAACATTGTCATCAAAAATGGTAGATAAGTGTGATGTGCCATTGACTTACAGGAATTTCACATCTGCATGTCTCTTGCCATAATTCTGGAAGAGTAGAATTACTGTTCTCATTTCTGTACAGCCCAGTTTTGACAAATACGCATTTTTTAAAATGAAAAACTGCTTTATAAGGAAATTCTTGACATCATTAAGTTGAACAAGACCAAGAGCAAGGTCCTGCATCTTGGCCGGAGTAATCCCAAGCACCAATACAGGCTGGGCAGTGAATGTATTGAGAGCAGCCCTGAGGAGAAGGACCTGGGGGGTCTTGGCTGACAGGAAGCTTGACATGAGCTGGCAATGTGAGCTTGCAGCCCAGAAAGCCAGCCGTGTCCTGGGCTGCACCAAAAGCAGGGTGGCCAGCATGGTGAGGGAGGTGATTCTGCCCCTCTGCTCTGCTCTTGTGAGACCCTACCTGGAGCCCAGGTGGGGTCTGGGTCTCCCTACACAGGGACGACATGGACCTATTAGAACAAGTCCAGAGGAAAAGTCAAAGAGATAATCAGAGGGCTGGAGCACCTCTCCTGTGAGGACAGGCTGAGGGAGTTGGGGTTGCTCAGCCTGGAGACGAGAAGGCTCTGGGGAGACCTTAGAGTGGCCTTCCAGTAACTAAAGAGGGCCTACAGGAAAGCTGGGGAGGGACTCTTTGTCAGGGAGTGTAGGGATAGGAGGAATGGCTTTAAACTAAAAGAGATCAGATGTAAGGAAGAAATTCTTCACTCAGGGTGGTGAGGCCCTGGAACAGGCTGCCCAGAGAAGCTGTGGATGCCCCATCCCTGGAAGTGCTGAAGACCAGGCTGAACACTGGGGGGGGGGCTTTGGGCAACTTGGTGTGGTGGGAGGTGTCCCTGCCCATGGCAGGGGTATTGGAACAACATGATCTTTAAGGCCTCTTCAAAACCAAACCATTCTAGGATTCTGTGATTCTGTGAACTATCACTCTGTAATCCCTTCTATGATCTTTCTCTTCAAGTAGGGAGAGACACTTGTACCAGGACACATGGACAGCGCTGCTATGTCACCAGAGTGTGTGACGTATCAGTCCTCCTGGCTGGTGCCTGCTTGGCTAGCCAAGCCTCTTTGGTTGGCTCATCAGGGTGGTGGGCATACTCATATTTGCCTAATAGTTCTGATCTAACTACCTTTTGTACATTAGCCAATATGATTGCTTTATATTTAAAAATGTGTATATCACACACACAGTGTCCTTGCACTAACAACAGGTAACATCTACAGCGCATAACATCTATAAGTAAGCAAACTAGCAGCCACAGCAAGTAGCACATTTTCTCTCTCATTTCTCCTGCAGCCCGCAGTGACAGCACCGTTTTCTGTTTCTGCAAGTGTCTAATCCAGTGACTGCACTTACTGTGAGATGCTCTCTCACTTTATCCTACTTTTGTCTACAGAGTCAAAGTATGCATGTGTGGGAGTACATCATGCAAGTATGGCTTCACAAGAAGGACTGACAAATTTTTAAAACATTTTTCTCTGATCTCACTTCTGGAATGACCCCTCTGCCTTCAAAGGGAACTTCAGCAGTTTTATGCCAGCACGCTAGCTTTTACTGCTGATGCTGAGGGGAGAGGAAGTGTTTCACTTTCAGAGAATTCGTCTGTGTGGATCCTCCTGGGATACAGCAGAAGGCAAAGTAAATTTTTTGAGACACATTATTCTGCATTACTGAGTAACTCAGGTGGGATGGGTCCATCTCTCTCGTTCTACCTGGCTGCTGTAGAAAATAGTGCCATTTCTTCCTCAGTCCCAAACATCCACGAGTCTGAATGCCCTTCAGTTGAACCAAAATGTCTGTAGTTGGCCGGGACCTATGGAGGCCTTCTGGCCCAACCCCTGCTCAAGCAGGGACACCCAGAGCAGGGTGCCCAGGGCCTTGTCCAGGTGGCTTCTGAAGATCTCCAAGGAGTAGACTCCACAACCTCACTGGGAAGCCTGTGCCAGTGCTCTGTCAGCTGCGCAGTACAGAAGTGCTCCCTGGTGTTTAGATGCAACACCTTGTGTTCCAGTTTGTGCCTGTTCTGTCACTGGGCACCACTGGAAAGAGCCTAGTTCCAGCCTCTTTGCACCCTCCCATCTGGTATTTGTAGTCTGGAAAGATTTCCCTTTGAGCCTCCTCTTCTCCAGGCTGAGCAGTCCCAGATCTCACAGCCTCTCCTCATAGCAGAGGTGCTCCAGTCCCTCCATCATCTCTGTGGCCCTTCGCTGGACTCTCTCTGTCTCTTTATTGTATTGTGGGCCCCAGAACTGGACAGAGCACTTCGGGTGTGGCCTTTCCAGTGCTGAGTACTGGGGAAGGATCACCTCCCTTTTACCTGCTAGCAACCCTCCTTCTAATGCAGCCCAGCATACCACTAACCTCCTCAGCTGCAAGGGCACCTTGCTGGTTCACATTCAGCTTGGTGACCACCAAGACCCACAGGCCCTTTTCTGCAGAGCTGCTTTCCAGCTGGGTGGGCCCCAGCCTGTTCTGGTGCCTGGGGTTGCCTCTCCCCCTGTGCAGGACTCTGCACTTCTCCTTGATGACTTCCATAAAGTTCCTGCAGCCCACCTCTCCAGCTTGCCAAGGTCCCTCTGGTTGGCTGCAGGACTCTGGTGACTCTGCCGTTCCCCACAGTTTTATGTCATCTGTGAGTTTACTGAGCACGGACATTGCCCCATGATCCATATTGTTAAATAAGATGTTGAACAATATTGGATCCAATATTGCCACCTGGGTTACACGGCTAGCTTCTGGACACCAGCTTAGCTTCATACCATTGACCACCACACTGAATCCACCTACCCAAGCTCTCAACAAAAATGTCCACCCTGATCACTTAAAAATAAAAATAATAATAAAAACCCCACAACACAGAACTATTTTGAGCTGCTGCAGTAAAATTAGCTCTTTATAATGGAAGCTTTGCATGTAATCACATCTCAGTGGGATGTTTGAGCTTCACCATGACATTCTGGTGAAGCCGATCCCCAAGATTTTGTGGAGGTCTAATGCCCACATAGTAACTGCTTAGCAACCAAGTGCTTCTTCAGGGGAAAGCGAACCCTTTTCAGCTGGGGAGTTGGTTGCTGTGACTGCCATCCAGGAAGGAGGAGGAGAGCTGAAACTGTGAAGTGAGTGGCTGTCAGCATATTCATCTCCAAGAAAATACCAATGGCTTGATTCCTCACATCATGATCTCCGTAAATAGTTGCACCCACTGCAGCTCAGAGCCAGCCACTGCCTTGCAGAGCTACCTGGTGCTCTGGGGACATACAGAGGGCTCACTCGTTTCCTCTGGAAGGATATTGCTTACAGGTCTGTGGCAGGAGTTCTTCTGCCAGAACCCAGGCTGTTCTGTACGTCCCTCCTTCATACAGTCACACCAGAGATCTTTTATATGCTTCAACAAATTTTGTTCAGTCCTCAGTCCAGTTGGCCTTAGTTCAGCTTGAGAAACACTCCCCATGCAGCCAGTGGGGAGATGGAGCCAGCTGAGGCTCAGTCATTGCTTGGTGTGGTGGACATCTGTCCTGCCACTCTTAAAATTATCACAGGAGACCTTCGCTTTATGGTGCAGCATCTATGATCTTCTTCCAGACCTCTTGAGTCTTGTTGAGAATCAGATGAAGGGAAGGAGCAGTTGCTAAGAGAGGCTGGGAACAATAGTTGTCTTCCAGTGAGCATGGGCCCCTCCTTAGATGTCTGACACAGTCCACTCAGAGTATGTTCCAGCTAAAGGATCACTGGCAAAGAGATGCTTGTCATGGATTATGAAACCTGCCTGAAGTTGGACTCAAGTTGATATTTTGCTCCTTTTCTGGTGCATCTGTTCTCTCTCTTTCCCCATTATTACAACTTCCCGCATTCTTCCCAGCCAAAAAAAAAAAAAAAAGACACTGTGTATGGAGAGGAGACAAAAAGGAAAAAAAAAAAAAAAAAAAAAAAAAATTTTCTCACATGTTTCAGCTGCTCTCTGTGTTAAAGTTGACGCAGTCTTTAATACCATACTACCTAACTTATCTCACACTCCCAGTTCTCTTTCATTTTCATTATTTTTTAGTAAGTCCTTCCTGATGTGTGATTTACATTGTTCGGCCACTTCTTAGGGTCCTTTCTGTAAATTTTAGGAAGTTACCTCTGAGTTCCTTCTATAAATATTAAGGCAATCTTAAGCAGCATCCTATATGGTCTCTGTGGCAACATTTCAGAGTTATTTTTAGGCCCGCAGTCTTGAAGATTAGTGTGCAGAATTCATCGTCACTTTGCTCTGGGACATTCTCTTGTCCAATAGGATTTTAAATTCTGCAACCTTTCTGACAAGCAACCTAGTACTTGATGTTCCTTGTGGCTCCACATTTTTAATTTGTGCCAAATGCAAATGTTCCTTGCTATGATATAAGCAGTGACCTTTCTCACAAGTGACATGCAGAAAGATCTGTCTTCTCCTAGTTTGCAGATATTTTTTACATTACTGTGCTTCTGCTCACTCTTTTCTTTGCTTAAGTCCAGTTTTTATTCTATTTTTTCAAAAGTCATATTTTCCATACCTCTGAATAGTCTTCTATGCCTTCTCTGGATGCTGTCCATGCTCTGTAACTAATCTGCTCCTTTTTTTTTTTTTTTTTAACCTGACATCTATTGCCTAATACAAGAAATTAAGACCATCTAGCATCGAGTCAAGAAACCCATTTTTTTCCCCTTAGGTTTTGCTTCTGTTTATGTACTTCCATAAAATAACTGCCTTTTCCGCAAAAGTGCAAACCTTCTCTGCTTACAGTTCAGTAAAACCTACAGAGCCATTCTTGAAACACAGCTGCAAAAACAATTTTTCCAACCCTACGTATGTGTAACTTTATTCTTACCTAATTTCAGAGTATTTGTACTTATTCTTCAGAGTTGCACCCTCTTCCTATTGTCAAGGTCATTTTAGGCTCTAATTCTATCTTCAAATAGCCTTGTGTCACTTCTGACTTAGTGTCACGAGGCTCTTGGGTAATTCCCGTTCCAGCACCCAAGACATTGAAGTTGCTCTGGAATAGCCGTGAACTCACAATGAATCTCCTGGCCTCCACGTCCTGGTTATTACAGGACTTCTTGTTCCATCCAGGTACTATATAACACATTTATAAAATAATGATAATAGTAATAACAACGTAAGAGTTTTTTTGAGAATCCCTTTTGTTGCCATTTCTGGTCACCTATTGTCCATAAGGGGGCAATATATGGCAAGAAGAACAGAACCGCTGAACTGTGGGAGGGCTTCTCAGGACCCCAGATTATGCCTATCTTTGGTTTTCCCGCTGGAGCAGCTCCACTTATCTTCACCTAGAAGGTACGTGAAGGACCCCAGCCCTGTAGTGCTATTGTTTCAAAACCAACATTACTTCTGCTGGCTGTTGAGAAGCTTGTTTCATTTTGTACAAATATGGCCTTTGATTAGGACAGCTGTGCTGTTTTTATCATTTTCTTTCCTGTCGAGGATGAGAAAAAATACTTTGAAGCCAAGAAAGGGCAACAGATCCTTCCATTCTGATATGCCATACCAAGAACCATTACATAATAGCTGCAGAAGAAAAGATCATGCAGAACAGGCCTGTGCAGTCTTACTCTCTTTCCTGTTAGGCACAGCCCTAAAGCTGTGAGGAATATATCCATACCCAGAGGGGTCACTAAGCTGAAGTCAGGGGCAGCGAACTGGCGGTCAGGAATTGCATTTATTAAACAAATCTCTCAGGCTTTTGGTTAGCTCCATGTGCTGCCATCTTAAAGTCCACTCTGAGCATATTGTACTTGTTAAGTATTTTGGTGGCATGGTAATATTTCTGAAGACATGCCACGAACAACAGCAAAAAATACCTTCACAATGCTAATGACTAAAATCATTAGTTTTCATAGAGGCCAGCTTCCCAATATCATTCACATGCCAGGCAGAGTAGCCCTGAGCATCTCTTTGGGAAAAATGAATCTGCTTGCTGAAAAATAGCACAAGAGAGGAGAGTGAACTTGCAGTTATTCTGCCTTTCCACGGGGCTGGGGATCATGGTGTGATTTATAGCACATATTCCTTAGGCTTGGGATGGGTCATCCAGCAGTTGTTGGGTTTATGCCCTGGTGCAACAGGGATGTAAAAAAAAAATGTTTTAGTCTCTGCGATGGTGACCTTTCTGTTCTGCACTGCCTCAACCTCTTCTTCTTCTGTGCCTGGCATCCTCTCTAGGCAGCAGCACTCACCACCAGCGGAGAGCTCAGACTTATTTCTCTTTTTGACTTTTCTGTTATGGCACTTACCACTGAGTGACCCAAGAAAAACAAATTTTAGTAAGGGCAGGTTCTGTGCTGACAGAAATTGAGCCCTGTAGTGTTTTTGGCTGAGATAGAATTAATTTTCTTGATAGTAGCTGTTATGGTGCTGTGTTTCAGGTTTGTAATGTAAGTAGTGGTGGTAACACACCCATGTTTCAGTTGTTGCAGGGCGGTGCTTGCACAGAGCCAAGGCCGTTTCTGCTCCTCATGCGGCCCTGCCAGCGAGGAGGCTGGGGGTGCACCGGGAGCTGGGAGGGGACACAGCCAGAACAGCTGGCCCTAGGGGGGCAGAGGGGTGTCCCGTAACATATGTGGTCATGATCATAATATACGTCTGGGTAAAGAAGGAGGGAAGGGGGAACGTGTGGAGTGATGGGTTTTTCTTCCCAGCCTTTATGCAGTACAAGCTCTGCTTTGCTGGAAGTGGCTGAACACCTGCCTGCTTATGGGAGGTAGCAACTGGATTCCATGTTTTGTTGTGCTTGCACTCATGGCTTTTGTTTTACCTGCCAAAGTACCTTTATTTCATCCCATGAGTTTTCACAGTTTTGTCTTTCTGATTCTGTTTTTTCTGATTCACTGCCACATCCCGCCCTGGGAAGGAGCGAGTGGTGCATGGTGCTGAGTTGCCTGATGGGATAAAGCACAAACAGCCCTCAGGAAGGGGTGGTATTAAAGCCTGCATGCCCAGCTCAAGCCACTAGCCCCAGCAAAATGCTGTGCAGGTGGCTGCTGCTTCTTGTCTGGTTTCGTATCTGTCCATACCTCCAAGCAGGCCCCAAGGCAGCAGGCCCCACTAGGCCTCTGTGTAGGGTTTTGTGAACAGCCCCCAGCACCCAGCCTCTGCTACAGCCAAAGCAAGACAAAGCAGAGCAAGAACAAAAGGACTCAGCTCTGAATGTGTGTCCTCAAACTCTAATCAAAGTGTGTATGGTCTCCTAACTGGCTGTGCAACTCCTCATTTCAACATACTCTGACATTCAGGGTCAAATGCAGGCTCTAAAATTAGAGCTCACAAGAAGATGAAGAACAGGGAGGAAGGACTAGAAGTGATTTAAAATTCTAAAACTAAAAAGATAAATCTTTTCCTTCATGAATTTGATATGAACAACAGATGGTCCTCAAAAAAAAATCTGTCAGAAGAAAGGAGTCTAGGATGAGTCTGCATCCTGCTTCTGCTGCAATGGGACCATGAGCAGCTGAGTGGATAATGCAATTGATTGTTCTATTGAATGGAAATGTCCATCCTATAGTGGTTCTGTCTGCAGAAAAATAAAAAAGCTCTGTTTTTTTAATTCAGAGTTCCGTCTTTTTTTTTTTTTTTTTTTTTTTTTTTTTTACACTGTAACTAGTGTGGTACACATTGCAACCCTCCTTGTACCACTCACATTATGTGATACTGGAAAACCCAGCCAGTTGGAAACCTTAGGTTGACTTCTCAGGGAACATCTTCATTAGTAATCTATTTGTGCAAGAGCTAGACAATTTCTCTGTAATGATATTTTTAACAGGATTGTTCCTCAAATAAAGCAGTGAAGAAGAAAAGGCAAATAGCAAGAACTTTTATTTGGTTGACCCTAAAATACATTATATTTCCAGCCCTCCAGACATTTGCTTAGGCATATAGTGTGCTGTTAAACAGATGAATTGTTCTTCTACAGAGGTGTCTCTGTAAACTTTGGTTGTTGTTAATGAAAACTTTAGCCTCTTTAGTGTTAAACACATTGAAACTCATTGCATTTGACCTGTGAGAAATGATTTATTTGCTTCAAAAAGCTAATATTTCTCTTTCCTGCTCTCTGACAATGCACGAGTGACATCTGATACAGTTATTCCTTGAATTCTCTGCTAAACTTTTATTGAAGTCAGTGTTTCACCTGCTTTGGTGGGCACCCCAGAATTTGTCAACAATTAAAAACATCTGTACTGGGTCTGGCTGGGATGTTAACTTTGCCTGCAGCAGCCCATACAGTGCTATGCTCTGCACTTGTAGCTAGAACAGCAGTGGTATCACACTGGTGTGTCTGCTGCTGAGCAGTGCTGGCACAGCATCAGGACTCTCTCTAACCCGCCTAGGTGATGGGCAAAAAAGTGAGAAAGAAACATCACCAGGGCAGCTGACACAAACCAACCAAAG
The DNA here is from genome assembly GCA_011075105.1 of Heteronetta atricapilla. NCBI lineage: Eukaryota > Metazoa > Chordata > Aves > Anseriformes > Anatidae > Heteronetta > Heteronetta atricapilla. The sequence continues at coordinate 24,747,361 of CM021763.1, read as the reverse complement.
GGATATTCCATACCGTATGATGTCACACTCAGCAATAAAAGGTGGAAAAAGGAGGAAGAGGGGAGGGGTGGGCTCTCGTTGCGAAAACGTCTGTCCTCCTCCCGAACACCGGCTACGTGCTTTGAGGCCCTGCTTCAGGGATGTGGTCAAGCATCGCTCATTTGTGGAAAGTAGAGAGTATTTTTTTTTCCTCTACACTTCCACATAGCCTTTACTTGTTTTGTTTTGCTATTCCCTTTCCCCCTCCCTCTTTCCCTTTTCCTTTTTTCCGTTTAGTTGAGTTGCTTAATTAATAATACTATTTCCTTAATAAAATTTTTGTTTTCCTCTTTAATTAAATGATCCTTATCTCAGCCTGTGAGTTGTTATTTCCTTTACTTCTTCCCCTCCTCATCTGAGGAGGGGGAGTGAGAGAGTGGTTGTGGTGTTCAGCTGCCCAGCACGGTAAAACCACCACATCTTCTCCTCTTTTTCTTTTGTATTTATAATCCTCTTAAGCTGCTTCCTAATCAACTGTGAATCATTTTGAAAGTGGAAGCCAAGCAAGTGGTTCTCTTGTGGTACATTATTATATCAAGCAATAGGGTTATTAGCAATCTAGGCCATCTTTGATCTTTCTACATCCTTCTATAGCAGGTCTATGACACTGTATTTACATGGAAGGTTACTTCTAGATCTAACATACAAAACCTATGTCAGATTGGACTGGTTAAAAGCTTAATGTTTACCAGATGCCAAATGGAGAATATTTTGAGGCATTTCCTCCTAAATAAAGGTTTGACCCCTCCATCCTGCAAATCAGAGGATGCTTCCTCAAAGCAAATGCTTTCTATTCTGGCTTTGATATTGTGTTTTGTATTGTCCCTTCAATTTGTTTCACTTGGCAGTACTGAAATTACAGGCCAGCCATGAACATGTGTTCAACTGAGACAAAGCACACAGAGTGAAGTGCAAGAGTCTTGTTGAATTTCATGAAGCATTTTTCATGAATGATCATCCTGGTCTCTGGGCCTCAAAACTCATTGATAACAAGGCTCTGCTCTTTCCCATTGTTTCTGAGCTACTTGGACAGATCATTTAGAGGGGAACAAGTTAAATTCAAGCACGTGGGAACAAGAGAAAGACCTCATAGTTTCATCCAGCAGTGCATGTGTCAAATTCAGACTGAAGCCATTAGAGAAATATTATTCAGAGATTGTTCCCTCTCCTGCAGAATCAGTCCTCTGATTGCTCAAATCTCCTTTATGCCATGGTAAGATCTTGACATATAAAGACTAGCTCCTGTTTTACCCCACTGTCAGCAGTAGACACTACATTCCCACATTTTCAGGCAACCAATGTAGTGGGAACAGCAGGCAGTACAATAATATTAAACAAAGAACAATAATTAGGAAATATTCTATTAGCTAGAGCATTTCCCTAGAGGCAGAGGAATCTGGCTTTGATGAAGAATAGCCTCTGCATGTTCTGTGGTTTTCACCCATTAGCTGCTCCAAGTATATGTGTGAAAAAGGGTCTTTGTACTGGAAATGAAGTATTCAGAAACTGTACTTCAAAATGTTATCAGAAAATGTTTCTGTATACTATATAAAAGTTTCCACCCTGTATACGTACTTGCTGCTGTTCCTGCTTTGTGGTAACTTCTGTATGAGGAAAGACCATTTTTGTAATTAAATAAAAATAACACTTGAATGTGAAAGATATTTGATTTCTGGAAACAGACCACCTGCTGCGTAGGACCCTCAAGTCTCCTAGCTAATAATCTCTTCTCCACTTGGGCTAATTTTAGCTATTGCCACTTGAAACTTTTAATGGTTTCAGCCACCTACTGCCTTAACGCAAGTTTTCCAGCCCCTCTCTACCACTCTGCCGGTTCATATATCCAAGGATTATAAATAGTTTTATTTGTAAAATGGTCACTGGAGATGGAGGTGGAGAGACAGGAATCATCTGAGAGTAAATAGATTGTTAATTCCCTTCTGAGCACTGAGCTGCTGATTCACTCCCAATCAGTTCCCACACAGCCCAGGCTGAGTCAGCCCAGAGGGTGTTGAATAGTCAAGAGCAAAGACGATTCAGAGGATAATGGTTCTGCAAAGACCAAAACAGAAAAGTGATTCAGAAGAGGGAACTAAAAGAAGAAAAACATATACTGGAGGGAGCGGAAAAAAAATCAAAGGGGAAATAAAAATAGACAAGCAACCCCTGCACTGCCACCCCTGTGTGGGAAACAAAGGTGTTCATGGAGCTCAGAGAAGAAACAGAGGTGAATGAAAGGAAAGGAGTGGATGGAAGAGAAGAAAAGATATTAAGAAAAAAAAAAAAAAAAAAAAAAAAAAACAGACAGAAAAAGAAATAGAAATAGTATCAGAGTGAAATCATCAGGGGAGAACCAAAAAGGAAAGGAGTGTAGGCAAAAAATGGGCTCAGAGCAGGGAAAACTTGCAGGTGTCCTCAGCCAAGCCACTGACTTCCCATCCATGTAAGCATGCACACAAAAGCTTGAAGACAAAAATGTCATAGTATGCATGTCCATTGAGAGGAAATAGCAGATGTGTGGCCCCTACGGTCAAGGACTTTCCATTCTTTGCTGATTAGAGAACATGAGATACAAAAACAAAAACAAATAAACAAACAAACAAAAAAAGGTTTGTGTGAGAAATGGGCACTCCTGAAGCACACTCACACAGATTAACATCAGGCTTCCCTTTGCATTTCCTGGGAATTCAAAGAGGATTGTGAAGCTCCTGACTTGGATGCTCTGAATCAACCCGTGGGACGTTGCCACAACCTTTGGTGGCTGTGTGACTTCTCTCCCTCCTCACACTTTGTTCATGTGAAAAGCAAGTAGCTGCTGCAGTGCTGCGCCTCCCACAGCAGTGAGCTCGCAGCTTGCATGGAGCACATCTCAAATACATTCTGCCACAGTAACACAGCCTCAAATTTCCTTCTCCCTAAAGCTCCCTGTTTTAAAATAGTCTTTGCGTATTTAATCTGTGCTAGTTTAAGGAGACCATAGGGAAGGCTTGTCAACAAGAAGACAGAAGGAGAGTGTTAGTGAGAGAATATATTGCCTTTCACCTGGCATATTTAATACACAGTAATGGCTAAGATTTAGGCACAAATTAGTGGTGCTGATGCTGTAGCTGGAGGACAAGCACTTAAAGTCACATCCCTGGTTACATGACTCATGTCTGTGCAGAGCTATGATGCAAGGCCCGCTTGGCCAAGGTGCCTAAGTTAGAAGTGTGTTTGCCCTCAGATACATGTGGAGTGAGTGGAGGGAGAAGGTAACCAAGAGGATAATTCAGCTTTCAGCTGGGCTATTTTGTCTGCATGCTCCCCTCAGTCTCTTCAGTGAGTCTGCAAGGAGACAAGAGCACTCTACCCCAGCCGTATCTCCTCAGCCAGATGATTAAAGGTAGGAGGGGTTGAGCCCAAGTCTACAACACCAATTTAAGTACCAAAACAGGTGTTCAGGTGAGGTTGCCTAAGTTCCTCCAAAAGTATATTGACCATTTATGAAAGAATACAAATGGTAGTTTCAAGTAATGGTGACGTGAATTCTTGAGTAAAAATTAATCTCACCTCATTGCTCTAGAGAGCTGGGATAGACTCAGCACCCACTTGAGCCTGCTGTCTACTGATCTGACACACAAATGCTTTCCAAAGCTGATAGAAAATAAAGTTAACAGTTCTGGAACATTGTTCGTACCATCACCCTCACTGCCAAAGGGACAGACTTTTATGATTGTAGTTTATTTTCTGGCAAGCTCTCTAGGCTTGTTTAGGGGAGAATGTTTTATCTTGTTTTTGATGTGTATTCCCATCAGAGAAGGCAAACTCAGAGAAACACTCATCACACTTCAAGTGAAGAGCCTTGAGCTTTGAGATACCCTCTCTCTCCTCATGGCCGAGGAGCAGTTTCCAGGGTCTCAGAGCAGCTCTCTGAGAAAATCTTGTGGAATGGATGTAGCTGTTATATCTCTGAAACTCCAAAAGAGGCATCCAGAGGGGATATTGTGACTGGTGACTGGCAGAGTTTACCATAAAGTGGATGTAGCCACAGAGAAAATGACTGTAATGAAGGACCCCAGAATGTCAATGCCCATCAGCCTCACAAAGCCTCTGACCAGCTGTAGATTTCATATGCATTTAATCTATTTTTGATTTTGTTGCCACAGAAGCAATCAATCTGGAACAAGCAAACATGGGACACCTATGAAAAGTTCTGCTGTGGTAGTGGGAGAGGAAAATGGCAAGTTCTGCTGTGCCACCAGTACTGGCAATGGGCACTGCACCTGCCCTCACATGCATCTGTGTTTCTGCAACATGCCACACAGTGGAGGGAGTCAGTGGCAGGAACAAAGAAACACAACTCTTATGAGAAGATCCTTGTGTTACAGCTTGCGAACTCATTTCATGGGACGGTTACACCAAAACAGTCCTCTGAAGAGAATTTTTGTTTGTTCTGCAAAAACAGAGGGTGCTGGTGACAGAAGAACAAAACCTAAACGTTTTAAATAATGCATCGCAGATATGGCTGAGTTGAGATGTGCTTTCATTTAAATACTGACATTGTCAGTGGAATTTCTGGAGAGTGAGCATTGGTGCAGAGAGATGAAATTGCATCATTTGGCAGACACAAGGTGACCATCAGCATCTCCACAACTCCTACATGACGCAGGTTTCCAGGAACTGTGTGAAGAGCTTCCTCCACCCAACACCGCCTCCCATGCCCAAGGAAGCCCACACCTATACATGTTGCTGTTACTGTTCAGAAACTGCAGCCACAAGCCACTGTGGATCTGCAGCCAACCAGTCTGGGACCAGAAGGATGTATCTGAGGTGAGAGATACTGGAGCTGCACCATGAAGCTCATCCACCTGTGGGTTATGGATAGGAAGACTGAAATTGAAGCTGAGTTTGAGAGAACATGGCATCCTCTGACTACTTCTGACACATTGCTAACCCTACCGTTGGAGGCACTGAGTGTGTTAACTGCAGGGAACCTTCCTGCTGTTCCAGCAGAGTTAAGGAGCCATGGTGGAGAAGGTCTCCAGGTGTTAGACATCAAGGTCCTGGGGGGCACAGGCACCTGCGTGCTTCAACCACTTAATGTCCATGAAGAGCAGTGTTATGCTCGAATGCCTTCAGGGGCTTCACAGCCCAGCAAGGAGGAAATGCACAGTTAACTTGGTGTTATCATGTTTTACTGAGTAAGTGGAGAAAAGAATGCCCACAGAATTAAGGGGACCAGGAGGTTTCTTCCTCTCCTCCCTCTTCTGAATATGGGTGAGACAACGAAGAGTGCCTTCGGCAGTTGCACAGAGGAAATCAATTTTGATTTTAGACATCCTATTTTTACCTCATCATGAGAACACCTGCTAGGTCACAAATTCTCCAAGGGATACAGCAGTGGAGACAAATTCTCCGACCCCACAAATATCAAGGTGAGGAAATGGAGCTGACACAGACAAGACACAGAGAAAGTGCAGGTGCAGTGCAGACATGTAACAATTTTTTTGGTTCTCTAATAGGTACTACCTTCCACTGGCATATGAAAAACATGTTTAAAATGAGTTATTTGGTTATTCTGCTCACATGAGGATTTCTGGCAAGTTTGGGGCTTTTAAAGCAGTGAATTTACTGTACTTCATAAATCTGGTACCATTTACTAGGTCATTGATTGGTACAATAAAGGACAGTGCCGAGAAACAAAGGCAGGCACTAAAAATCTAATAAAGCAAATGTTACCTATTTTTACATGACTGCTATTGCACACAGTCTGAAACCTGCCAGAGTGAATCACTTCAGGGAGAAGATGAAATCTTTTGGCTCTTCTTTTTTTGGAATAAAGTAACAGTTGCTTGCTTCAGTCAGTTTTCACATGGAAAAGGCACACACAGGTTGTACTGTCCTCCTCAGCTCTGGACCCCTGGCTGCTGGTGTGGTGGCACAGAAACCCTTCAGGCCATCATGCTGCCTGTGTTCACACAGACTAGGCTGCATGCCATGTTAGCAGATATGGTGCTTGTCTCCAAATTCAGGTGGAGGTCTGCCAGCTACTACAAGGTACCCTGTTCACGCCTCACCATGCTACAGGCCCCAGGCAGTCCTTGCTCAGCTTGTACTCATACAGCTCAGAGCCACCAGGCAGAACAAAGGGCTACAGCTGTGCCTGGGCACCTCTCTCTCACCATCATGTTGGGTGCTTTGCTGTGCTATTTAACCCCTGCACTAGGACCTGCAGCAATTTTTTTTGCTGCTCTCCTCACAAAGCTGTTCTGCGGTGACTTACCATCAAATCACAACTTCATGGTAGGGAGAGGAAGAGAAATGGAAGTATCTACACCTTTGGAACAGTGCTACAACAACAGGAAAGATGTCAGTTTTATTTTTTCTCTCTCTTTTCAGAGGTTTTATAGCTCTTAACCTGAATATGACATACATTTTATAATGTACATGCACAAACATATGCCTCACTTCAGTGGACTGTTCCCATTGGAGTTTAGTCTGTGCTTTAGTCAGTTGCTTAATCAGTGGCTGAATGTTAATACAGAAACATTGATTCATTATATAAAAAGAATTACTAACACCTTAGCACACTAATAAACTGCTAATTGGTTTCTGCTTATTGCACTGATAGGATTTAAGACAAAATCATTATATTTGCAAAACATTTTGGGATCCTTATTAAGCAGAAATGAGTGGACTTGCTCTGACTTATTATGTTTGACTGCAAAAATGATGTTTGCTTTTACTGACAGTGTAATTAATTGTGTCCAGGTTAGTTGGAAAGCTTTTTCTGTCAGCTACTGAGTTAACGCATTGCGAAAGTCATGCAAGCATGTTTTTTTCGTAGCTCACTGTTTGGTGACATAGTTCTGGTCTGTCTGTATGCTTGACAGATGTGGACCTGGAATCCTCCTGGAGTTTTCTTTTGAAAAAAAAAAAAAAAAATCTTAAGAAGGAATAATGATAAGCAGATTTTTATATACATATATTCTGCCTAGAAGGCAAAAAGATTTCGTCTGTGAAAAGCATTCATTTTCTGCTCAAAATGAGCCATCTCAAGAGAATGCAGATACCATGCGCAACTTGAGAAGCTTGCACCTCAACATGAAGACCAGTGGAGATCCCAAGAAGACTGAGGGGATAAAAAGACCCCTCTGGGGAAATAAATAAATAAATACATAAAGTGAAACAGGAAATGAAGGCACACTCAAGATAACAAATTAATTTGTTGGGACAACCACTTTTCTATTAGATGGCTTCATCTGGAAAAGACCAAACTTGTCATCCATGAGTATCAGGCTTGGAATTTGTTTTAACTCTTTTGTTCTGATGAATTCCCTTACATAGGGATGGTGTCTTATGACCTGAGGTAATGCTTCCCAACCCTCCGGAAAGAAGATTGGCTTCTAGAAATTTGAATCCATTATATGCAAGACGTTTGATTGTCTGAAAACTGATTTTCCTTCATCAGAGGACAGCAAATCAGACTCCCTCCTTCTACAACAGTGCACATCAGTATGCTGGATACCTGAGGCTAGGCACTTGAGTTACCCAATGCCACACTGGGTTTAGGAAGTCAGTTAGACCACTGTGGGCGTTTTGAAACAAATATTTTTGCCTTATGTTCCCAAGTGTGTTAAAGACTTAGGACATTGGGCAGTTCAGAAGGGTAGAGAAACGGTAACTGAGAACTGAGCTAAGCCTCCAAGTGAGAGCAATGGGTGCTCTGGGGAAGATCAGATCATGACATGAGCAGCAGCATTTGGAAAACCTCTTTGCAGCTCCTCTGTCTTGGACATCTTCAGAAAACACCCTCAGACCCTGACTGAATCTGCAGCTAGATGGGCATGAGCATGTGAATAATGTTCCCTTTCCAAACGATGAGAACCCTCCAAGCTTGTGCATACTGTACACCAGCACCCCAATTAAACTATTGCACCATTTTAAGAAGATGAGGGGATGCTGACTTAAGTGGTAACATCTGTCCTTCCCTTGAACTGATACAGCACAAAGCAGGACTTTAGAAAAAAAAGGTCCTGTTTCAGAAAGCTGCTATTCTGCACACAGGTTTGATTAAAACAAAAATTAGAAAGTGAATGCTCTCCATTGTACCTATTTACTTGTTGTTCCCTAGCTTAAATTAAACATTTTATTTATTTATTTTTCCTATTTGACTGTTGTCCAGACTGATCACTTTCTAACACCCCACATTTATCACTTAAATGGGAGAAGTTCCTAACTGGAATGCCTCCCAGAGGAAGATACTTGAGGTTGGTGTTATTTCTAGCAAAGAACACTGCTTAATAGGGCAGTGCTAAATGGGAACACCAACCACCCATGGCTTTAGCTTGCCTCCCATTCCTGCTGGTGCTGCTGGCTTCTGGAGGCTTTTGCTCTCTGCTCCTCAGATGCTGGATCTCCAGTGGGCATCAACTCCGAGACCAGCACAAAAGCTGCCAGTGGCAGCTCTCCCTTGTGCTTTCAGCTCTGGCTGTGAGTGCTGGGCCCCTGTGCTGGAGATGAGCAGGGAGAAAGCCCCGTCCCCGTATCAGCTGGGGCCCCCTCACCGCTTCAGTGCTCCAGGGAACCACATGCCAGTCGGTGGTGCCAGAGGCTGCTCACAGGCTGCTCTTCCTGCGCCAGTCGCACAGCTTACGAGCACTGCCACCTTTCCATGCTGCTTTTCTACCCTGTGGGAGTGAGGATGTTTGGCGTAGGAAGCACTGTGAAGAATCTGCGTGGCTTTGGAACAGTTTCTTCTCGCAGCAATTTAACACTCCGTTCCAGCTCTCCCACTGAGATGAGCCAGCTACCCTACCATAGCCTGGATCAGGTTCTAATCCTGCCACATCATCAGTCTAAATGGGGAGAAAACAACGTTTATTGGATTGGCTAAGCTTTCAATTAAAATAGATGGAATACTATAACATTACAAACGCTTAAGCAGTAAAGTGAGGACAGGATAAAAATGAATGGTTTTAGAAACCAGCACTGAGAGAGAAAAGAAGCTCTTAAGGAAACCCAAGAGCACAATACATCATATCTACCAGGGAGAAAAATAAGCTCTAGGAAAGGAAACCATGTTATTATGATGATAAAAGGAACTATGTTAGAGTGATTGTCTGCAGACTCCAGCATCAAAATTAGACTAAATCATTTCTTTTCCCAGAACTGTGAAAGAGCAGTTTCCTCAACAAGAATAATGTGTTTACCAAGTATTTTTTGTGCTGTTTATTACTGAGCCTTTGCAGAAAAGGGCTCTGATTCTTTTTTCTTGGAAGACAGCACTTGCCAAAGTAGCACCTGAGGCTTCCCATGACCCATCACTCAGGAGGTCTGTATGCTAGCAGAGAAGTGATGTTCACAGTCTGGCAATACTCCTGGGCTTGCAGAATTCTACAAAGCATTTCCTCTTTGCATGTGTTCCCAAATAACTGACCTTCGTAATATATGGTACAGGTTGCTGAGAGCTAGGAATTTGTGCTGGGAACTAAAGCTGGATCCCCTGTAGCAGCATGGGGATGAGGCAGCCTCAAGCAGCCGTCTCGTTATAGTTCAGGGGTTTGTAGTAGCCAGATGAGATCATTCAAAAGAAAGCACTTAAATAGCTAGTTCTAGAGACCACTGAACGGACCCTGCCCAGTCAAACAGTCCTTGAAGTCTACACATAAATAACCTGGATGTCTACACTATACTTGATATGACTGGATAATCATTGGTATGTGCATAGCAGAACAACGTGTGGGTAGCTTTTACTTTTGGAAAGCGGTTTGAATGTATCAGTGTTGTATCATATACCAAGCAGTGAACAGCTGAGGCCAGAAAGGCAGCAAGGACAGAGCAAATGTGCTTGAGCATGGTTAGCTCCTGCCATGGCCACCCAGGAAGACACACTAGAGGCTCTGTGTGGAATGAACAAGGAGAAGGTGCTGTGAAAGAAGTGGCAATGTCAGAGTAAGCATGCTTAGCACAACGTGGTTAATCTTCAGAGTAAGTATGCTTAGCACAACGTGGTTAATCTCAATAGTTTGTGAGTACTCTGCTTTAGCTAAGTCTTTGGATTGTTGTTGTATTGAACTGGGCTACCCCAGGCTCCTTGTTAAAACCCAGGACTGCTCATCTTCCTGCCCTCGTGGTCAAACAAAGCATTGCAAATAAACACATATTCCTCTGAATATGAATCTCTCCCCACATATATGCAGTGGGGGGAGTTTCCTCACTTCTCTCTCCTACTTCTACAAAAATGCATTCCCCTTGTGAGCTCTGTGCTTTTCTGTCTTTCTTGGCTATGATTTGTGCAAAGAAAGATGTTCTCCTGCTGCAAATCCCATTCTGCCTTAGACCCTGCTGTGGATTACCCTTACTCTGTCACATCCACCCAAGCCAAGCAACAGCAGGAACAGAGGAAGGGGGATCATGCAGACTTTCTTGGCAGAGTAAGCATGAAGCAATGGCATGATTCTTTTAGGTGCTACCCATCTGCTTCATCCAAGGGATTTGATTTTTGTTTTTAATTCAATTTCACCATCCATGGTATGGAAACATTCTGACCATAATTTTCAATTGAGAGAAAAATAGAATTTCAGTTCCCCTTTGCAAATGGTCTGATCACCTGGACCACCTTTTGCTTCTGCCACAGCCTAATGAAACCAAAATATTCAAATTGATGACCAGCTCTTGACCTGATCTCCTTCTCTGCATCATGGCCAGCAGGTAATGTGGTCTGCTGGGAAGCCATCTTCTGAGCAGAATCAGAGAAGAGAACCTGAAAACTAAAAGTTCCTGCAAACCTTCACACCCTGTAAAGTGCACCAGCCCAGACTCACAATACCTAGAATATGTATTATGCATGAGAATTGAACATACCTAAAATTGTTAAGATCTTTTAGGTTCTGACTGTTAAATCTTTTATTTGTTATCCTTTTAGCACAGACATAGATGTACATAGTAACTAAATTTCAGCCTTTTCCTTCCAATTTTTAAGGGCATGTTGACCAAATCTTCTCTTTAGAAATGCCACAGAAAACTCAAGCTCTGTGCTGTTAGGTTGCTCCCTACAATAAAGTTCCCTGTTCTCGGTTGCTAACAGGCTGCTGGTTGGGTTTCCTGCCTTTGCCCTTTGCTTCCTACCACCTAGAATTCCACGTGGTTATACACCTCAAAAAATTAGTGCTCTCCTGTCAGCGTGCTGGCTGCCTTGCACACCCCTCCACACACAAGGTAGAAAACTTAGGAGAAAACAGTGACCTGGTTTACAAGCTGACAGAGAAAGAACATAAGAAGATACTGTAACAAGATAAATGTCTAGGCAAATAGAAAGGGAGGGAGTTACGCTGGGACTAAAGGATAAATAGTTTTTGTCTTCCATACCAACTGATCACAATTTTCACTAAAGTAGTTTGAACTGATGCTGTGGAGAAAGAAAAGTGGAAGGACATTATTTATTTATTTATTTTTGTCAATTTGGATTTGTATGACCTGCATAGGATATCAGAATGGAGAAGGCACTTTTTGCACTTAGTGTGTTCTGTAATCATTTTATGTACTAGACTTGAGAACAGGCCAGAGCAGTCTACATAACAAGACTATGCAGGAATTCCCCAGGAGCTGAAATCTAACTGTGGCAGTCTGTCAGCAAATAAAGCCTGTCCTGCAAATGACTGTGCTAGAAAGAACACGAGCAAGAATTCCAGATACCACAATATGATAGAAAAAATTATGTATCACCTTTCAGGCTTATGAAAAACAGAAGCTGCAATTTTAAACCTGAATAGCCTCTCAGATCCCCAGGCTTTACTGATAGAGTCCTAGTAGAAAAACTGGGAGATTATCAAGAATGTGGTCTGGAATTTTGCTGTGGAGCTTAGCCGTAGAATGATGGCCACTTCTTAATATTGACTACAGATGTCTGATATCCACAATGGGATTTCATTGCAAACTATGGTGCAGTTAATTCAGTTCTGTTTGTTCCAGTTGTCAGTAGTCTTTGTGTTGTGAATGATTGAATATCTACTGTTTTTAAAAACTTCCACTAGAGATTCAGTTCCTGTCATAGCACATAAATATTATTGCCTTTAAACAATTTTAACCCAAATGCAGTTCGGAGTCACAAAGACAAGAACTGACACTGGTAATGATAAGCAAACTCACAGCATCTCAAGGAAAGGATACTGTATGTTTTGGACACACAGAATTGCTTCCACATCTCTTGTGCAAGACCGTTATTGAGAAGGCTGTCTGAACACCATTCTGTGAGTTCCTCTGAGCAGGCCTTCACCCCTCGACAGAGGACTTATTCAGAAGAATGTGAACCTAGGAGGAATCTCTAGAAATGGACACAGCAGTGGGCTTGTGGACAAGAGAAAAACAAACAAACAAACAAATAAAGGTTCTGGTGAAGAGCAAGGGTCTTAGATGAGGTGTTGGTGTCCATGGGTTGCAGGACATTCTGTGGCAAGAGTGAGGGTACAGGCCTGGAAACTGACCTTGATGCTGCCTTATTTTCTTTGTTGGTACAATACCTGCTCCAAACAGAGCTCTCCTCCATGATTAGGGTATTCGAGTGCTCTCTGCAGTACAAACAGTGGTTATTTTTTGATAGTTCATTCTGAGATCTGTGAAGACAGTGAGCAGTCTTTAATAGGAACTGTTATTTTAAAACAGTACAGTGGTTCCCACAAACCATCAGCTGCACTCATTATTCAGACTTCATTGCATAGTTACTCAAGAGTTACCACAAGTCTTTTTTTTTTTTTTTTTTTCCTTATAACTATCAAATCCTGAGGTTGTCTGATTAAAGTCTATGAAAGTCTTCTCAAAATATTATCTGTACTAGGACTGTAACCCTGTTGCTGGGCTAAGTATAGTTGCATTTTCATCCAAGTGAAGACTCAATTTGTTTCTATTAGACCCTATGCTTCTGGGAAGACACCAGGGTTTTTTTATCCTACATGTATTATTAAAGGTTTCAGTGGTATTCCTCTTCCAAACCAGGATGAAACCAATGAAAAAATGATTATCTCTTGTGCCCAGAGATAACCAACAGTTAATGAGCTCAGCCGTATCTCTGAAGTTCCAGTCCCTGGGACTCTGATACTTAATTTTTCACAGAAATTCAAACAACATTAAGAAAAGATGATCGGTACGTCAAGAGAACTGAACTGTTGGAGCTGTCAGAGATCTCATCAGACCAAGGTTTGGGGCCAAATGAGCTCTAGCAGTTCTTTCTGGTTGATGCTGTTAGATGATGCTACAGGTGTACGAACAGGAGGCTACTGAATTCTTCTGTTGCATCTCCTATGGAAAAACTCAAACCAGCAAGATGCTGGCTACTCTGAAGTGGGCAGATTTTGAGAGAAAATGTTTCTTCAGAAAATTCCTCTGCAGTTCTCATACTGCATGCTCAGCTGTTTTTCAGCTAGATGTGTTCCCTAGGGGCAGCTGTTACGAGTGTTGCCTAGTACTTTTTGTTGATCCAAGTTTACATCAGAATTTGTTGAAGACTAGGTAGGTCACAATCCACTGTCTGACTGTTAAAAATGATCCTGCCTAAACCTTTGTAGATTTGGTGTGTCTGTGTCACATGCTTTAAGCAGAGCTACCTATGGCAGGATGAGCATTTAACCCTAAGACCATCAGTGCACTGTTCTGATATTTTGCACCCATAGCTACTGAGCTGTCTAGTGCAAAGGGATTGCTCTGGTGAGCAAGAGGAAGTCTCTGCATTGTTTATTTTTCCCTTTAATATGGACATGCATTGCTCTCTCTGGCAGTCCCTACTTGTAGGTCAGAAGAAAGTAATACAAGACAAAAAGAGCTTCTTGGATCTCAGCAGTAACTTCCCTACGCTTCCTGTCTATTCAGTCCATACAGTGTTTGTGAGCTGTTATGGAAGTGAAGATACAGAGCATCTACACTTACTTAGCTTCTTACAGGTAGCTGTATGTTTTCTAAGCATTCTTTGCCTAAGCTTTGATGCCTGATAATCATATGAACAGTTTGCTTCAGACATCCATCTATCTCTGCCTAACTTTTATTGCACATATCAACAGAAAAATGCTCGCTTCTGCTGCAGTGACTTTAGGCTTGGAAATGATATCAAATACAGCTTGCAAAATGTGGTCAGTTTCAAGAAATCATCCTGCAGTCAGGTTAGTCATGACATTCTTCTGCAGGTGTATCACATGGGGGACTTCACTAGTCCTGACATACTTCTAGTGGTGGCATTTCAGGTTTGTCCCATTTTGGGTCTGCTCTTCTCCTCATACTTCAGTCAGAGGCCCTAAAAATTGCAGCTGGCTTTTTGGGATGATGGGCATTTCTTTCATGTAATTCTAGTCCTGCAGCCTCAACGGTTTTCAAACTACATGTTACAGATGTGATGGCTTCCCTTACCTAAACATCATACATAAAGAGTTCCAGTCCCTTACTCTCTTTAGAGAATTGCACTTACTTTCCTTTGAAGTATTTCTGAAGCCCATGTGATACACAGTAGGAGGTCGTACACAGTATTTATTTCCTGCGTGCTTTTGTCACACACACATAGAAGCACAGTTAGGCAGAGGCAGAATTTCCCTAACATTGTTGTCTCAGCAACACTGACATTGTACACCATGGTGGTGGTTTTACTCGAGTGGGCAGCCGAGCTCCACCACAACCATTCTCTCACTCCCCCTCCTCAAAGGGAAAGGGAAGAAAATACGATGCCAAGGGCTCAAGGGTTGAGGTAAGGATGGGGAGATCGCTCAACAATTATTGTGATGGGCAAAACAGACTCAGCATAGGGAGATTAGTAAAATGCATTGCCTGTTACTAACAAGCTAGAGAAGTGAAAAACAAAGGAAAGAAACCAAAAACACCTTCCCCCTACCCACCCTCTTCCACCTCCTCCCCCAAGCGGCACAGGGGCTCTCCATGGGCCGCAGCCTCCTCCAGGCCACATCCACCTGCTCCACCGGGGGCTCCTCCATGGGCTGCAGCGTGGAGATCTGCTCCGTGTGGGACCCATGGGCTGCAGGGGGACAGCCTGCTCCACCAGGGGCCTCTCCACAGGCCGCAGGGGAACTGCTGCTGCCTGCCTGGAGCACCTCCTGCCCTCCTGCTGCAGTCACCTGGGGGCCTGTAGAGCTTTCTTAAATACGCTCTCCCAGAGGCACAAATAACATCTTATTGGCCTGGCTCTGGCCAGCGGTGGGCCCCTTACCTAACATGGGGCAGCTTCTGGATTCTTCTCACAGAAGCCACCCTTATGCCCTCCTGCTACCAAAACCTTGCGCATAAACCCATGACAATCACTGAGGCACCTGCTGAATAGGAAATAGTAACCCTCCGTTCACCTGTGTTCTGTAGAGACTTCATGCAGGCATGCTTCTTGCCTTTACAGCTGTCAAGGATTGTGAATCATCTTTGGTGAATTATCTGCCACTCCACCTACTGAGGGAAGTGACCTTGACCCCTTTCAGCCATAGGCTGAGGTTCTTGGCTGGGAAGGCTTCCAAGTTTACTGTTACAATCTAACAAGCATAAGCTTGTCATTGAACATAAAAAGAGCATTGCAGATACTGACCTATGGATGTCATCTCTCAAGAGGAGTTCTGACATTAATGTAATGATCTCGGGAATGAGGCACTGATCTCCTTTGCTTGGGATCTACTTCCTTTGCTTTGATTTACTCATTCTTCCAGCGAAGTTGTTCTTATTTTTGTGGTGGTCTGTCAGACCTCACCTTTGTTGGGCTTTTCTTTCTCATAGCTGCCTCTTCCCTGCTCACAGATTTAGAGCACTTGCTCTGTGCACATCTCAGTGCTAAGTGAGCCAGACCCCAGAGCTATCTCCTCTCCTTACTTCTACTTGCTTACTTAACACTACTTGCCTTACTGTCAGCAGAGACATTGGTCCTGGTTTCAGCTGGGATAGAGTTAATTTTCTTCTTAGAAGCCGATGTGGTGCTGTGTTTTGGATATAGGATGAGAATAATGCTGCTAACACACCAATGTTTTAGTCACTGAGCAGTGCTTACACTGAGTCAAGGACTATTCTGCATCTTGTGCTGCCCTGCCAGTGAGGAGCACCAGGATCTGGGAGGGGACACAGCCGGGACAGCTGGCCCAGCTGGTCAAGGAGATTCGCGTACCAATTGGTGTCATGCTGAAAAACAGAAATGGCCTGGGGGGCTGCTGCTACTCAGGGTCTGGCTGGGCATTGGTCAGTGGGTGCTGAGCGAATGCATTGTGCATCACTTGCTTTGCATATTATTTTCTCATTATTATTATTACCTTTTCTGTCCTATTATACTGTCTTTATCTCAACCTGTGAGTTTTTGCCTTTTTTTTTTTTTTTGTCTGACTCTGTCCCTCATCCCACTGTGGTGGGAGAGAGTGCATGAATGGTTGTGTGGTGCTTAGCTGCCTGCCAGGTTAAACCACAACACATTTCTTTTTCTGAACTATGGCACTTTTCCCATTTCTTTATAAGCACTTTCTCTGTGCCTCTGTATCTACGAACTAGTAATGAGTTATATCAAGTGTAAAGCTTGATTTTTGGCGTGTTATTTATTCTTACTTCATTCAGTAGCTGATTCCATTAACTACAGGAACACAACTCTCTGCTCTTCAGCCTTTTCTCTGCTATTGCAGTAATCTATGCCATCCTGTCCCCTCTCCCACCCCTCTGTGCTGTGAAGTTGACTTTTCCCCCTAGCTGTTTGTGTTGGCACCTCAGGCAATGGCATTTCAGCACCAGCATTCTTTCCAGGTCAGGAGCAGCAGGGACTTTTCCTTCTGACTGCTTCTGGTAATTTTGTACAAGGTGAAAAGAGATGAGTGTGTGCTTTGAGCTCCCAAACCCGCATTGATTTACATGTTTGGAGTTACAGGTCTAGACAACCATTTGACTAATGACATTTTGAAAGTGCAAATATGCATTTTTTTAACTCATCTTCTGTCATCCTTCTCAAGCAACAGACAATCAAAATGTCTCACAGGTGAGAGCGAGCTCCCATGGCCTCTGGATACAACAGGGTGTCAGTTATTATTTTCTGAGGTCTGCTGTTGAAATATTGGTGAGAAAGCAACTACCCCTTAGTAACGCATAAGGGGTGGACACCTTTAGCTGAGGTTCCCAGCTATAGATTAAAGTGTTATTTACTGCCTGTGTAGGAAAGTAGTGTAACAAGACAAAGCATGAGACCCTTTGAAAGGTGAGTGGTAAGTCTCTGCCTAAGCTGCTTAAACACCCTGACGCTCTCACACATGTTTATTCCAAAACAGCAAGACATACAGGCAAATTTCCTTACTATTTTGTTTCCCAGTTTTAGGTATCTTTGCAGCTGTATTCTGTTGCCCCGTTGGGAGAGCTGGAAGAACAGTGGCACACGAACCAGGCTGTACTTTTGTTGTATTCCTCCTAGTACCAGAGCACAGGCCTTCTGCTGTTGAGTAGCTTGCACTGCTTTAGCTTTATCAGAGCACAGGCCCCCTGGTCTTGGAATAAACAACATATTCCTGTGTGTTTACCAGATTTACAGCTTTGCAGTCATGTCCTCAGTTATGAATAGAGGCCGTTCTTTTAATTCTTGCTCTGTTGCTTCTTCTTGTGCTTTCACAAGTGTATCTGCATCAACACCTCAGAATTGTAATGTTTCTGTTACAAATCTCCGCACCTGTCAGTAGGTATCAGGATAGCTTAGGATAGCTTAGGGGTGGTGATTTTCAAAGGCAACCATATGGTAGGTTTCCTCACTAACTAAACTTAGACCCATGTCACACAGTAACGCCAATATGGCCCTCTTCTAGGTATTTCACCAGCATCTGTTTTCACAAAATACAGAGTAGCATTTTATATTCTTTAAGAAGTCACACATTCCTGATACTTACGGGAGGCGCTAGGTCTGGAGGAGGAGGTCTCTTCTGAAAAGTGGCCAAAAATGTATTTGGAGGAGTGTGCCAGTAGGAAGCCATGCTTCTGGTCAGTCTATTTGCTGTGAAAATCCAGAGCTGCTGTGGCTACAGCCAAGACATGAAGCAGACATGACTGCCTGTGAGATGAGACCTGCCTGGGTTGAGACCAACAAAACTCATTTCACATACATAAGCCAACGGTCTGCAGAGGGGACTGTGCCATATGATGTCTCCAGCACAACAGAGGAATGCAATCATTTTCAGCAAACAGAAATGCTGGAGTACTACAGTGAGTAGTAATACTTTCAGTCTGTTAGCAGAGCTTTCTTTGTCCTTTCAGAAGATCTTTTCTGTCTCCTGCCTTAAGCTTTTGGGAATTGTCACTGGCTCTGTCTTTATCTGAAAGCTGCTCCAGTTGCTGCTGGTATGTGTGTAAAAGCGTATTTCTTGAACACAGAGCTCAAAAGATTTCTCTATAAGATCCCAAGCTTCCAGAGACTGTCGTGAAGTCACTGAGAGACATACTCTCCAAAGATGTTACATGAGAAATACCTGTTCCTTTTTATTATGGATAGAGGTTATAGTAAAAAGACCCTGACGCTAAGTATAGTGTAAGTAACTTGGTTACAATCAAAAAGGTTCTAACAGTATACTTACTTTATGGTTTTATATAAAAGCATATCATCTTTATTAGCTGTAAAAACAAAATTAGAATCATCTGCAGGATTTTGCAGTAATTCATTTAATTTCCTGTTTTCTGCGTTATTTGACTTCTGTAGTAAGACTGTTAAGAGAGGGAAAAAGCATCAGCTGCTTTTCTTTGAAGATGGTACAGGAAACTCAGGAAACTTAAATTTCAAATATTTGCCAGTTCATAATAGGAATAAATTTTACCAAATCCATTTACATACCAAATAGTGAACTGACTCTGAAGAGAGCCATGGCGAGCAGCAGCCCCCATCTGTTTTTTAAAAAAGGAAGAAATAATGTTCTTTCCATATGTTGAGGGCCAGGAAAAAAAGCAACATGCAGGATGATTGTGTAACAGTGTCAGTAAATAGGCACCTACCACCTTTAGCGTATCAAAATAGCTGAAGTTTTCTTCTTCCCACTGCCTCCCAGTCCCACCTCCACTCCAATGTAAAGATCAGGCCTTCACCAATGAGTTCTTCCCTGTCTGCATTCCCACTGTTTTCCTTCCCACACCCCAAATCCAGAGCCAGAAAACTCCCCTTCAGGGAAGCACAAGGATGTTGTTAGGGAGCAGTGAGGCCATCATGCCAGGTTCATCTACTGAAACATTGGTAAGGGGGTTTAGCTTTCCAGCTAGGGGTCTTCAGCAGCAATGCCCTGTCCCTGTGGAAGACCTTATGTCTGTATAGGCCACGGTCTCACCCCTATTACTGGATATTATGCCTTCCTCTGGCTTCTGGAGTGCTCCAAAAACGAGGCAACATAATGTCAGCAACATGAATGGGCTATAAACTAATCCTCATGGAAACGTTCATGTTGATTCTCCTTAAATGCTGATACATTAGAAACAGTGGCATCCATTATACACATGGCTTTATTTTTGCATTACCTACTCCCAGGGCCCCGTAACACACAGTTTTGAGATACATCCAAGTTTCAGGGTTAGGAGGCAAGAGCTTGAGCACAATTTCACAAATGTGATTCAGCTCCCCGCCATCTGCAGAACAGTTTTGGCGACCAACCCCTGTAAGCAAAATAAACCCTTCAGGAGCTGTCAGACATTATCCAGTATTATCACCACTTGGGATATCAAGGAAAAACCCTAGCTGCCCTTTTCAACAAATGCCTAACTCCTGACTAAAAACACGCTCTTCTGCATGGGTTTCATCTTTGCTCCTGGAGAAGAAAAGCAGCCAATGAAGTGGAAGTCTCCTCGGAGAGCTGCTTTTATCTAACCTCAAAGGCAAAAGTTTCAGAGAGCAAAGGATTAATGAGCTCATTAGCAAACAAGTTGCATGCTGCTACAGACAATAGCAATATCTGATTTCAGGCACTGAAAGCTTGTGATTCTTCTCTTATTTGTAGGCCAGATTCGTTGAGCTCTACCATTATACAAGGCCTCCAGGGCATTCTGAGGCCATGCTGTAATTGTATGGCTGAAATATAGGTCTCATACATGCAGAGGAACCGTAATTTCAGGAAAGACACTGAGCTGGGCCAGCTAAGATACAAGTGTCTTGGTACTGAAAAGCCAAAAGAGATGCTGCGATGGCCCAGTCAGAGCTTTTCTAAAACTCAGGCCAAAGAAAGGTCCTGAGTTTGTTTCTGCCTGTGTTAGAGCAAATCATTGGCAAAACCACCACTCTCAATCTTATAGTGTCCATGGTGGGGGAAACCACTGCAGCATTACAAAGAGGTCCCAGGAATTAAGTATTATCCCCATTAAGAATACGGTGCCGTACTTCTGGTTGAGTTTATCACGCTTCAATGTCTGGCTGTTGAGTCTGATTATGCCATTCTCTGCCATCATGATGAAACTTAACATCCTATTTATGTGCCCGTGAAAGTACTCCTAGACTATAATCAAAGTACCTCCAAGCCACTTGTTTTTGCTAAGCTACACAAAATGAGCTGCCACAGTCCTTTACTAGAAGGCATTTCCTCATCTGTTGATCATTCCCTGACTTCACTGTGACAGCCTCTAGTTCATCAGCATCCTATGTGAGCTGCAGGCATCAGGAACCAGCTGTCACTCCAGGATTTGCACTGATGTCAAAGACAGGCACGCAGTGAATTCCTTGCAAATGGATGCAGACATATTTTCACATCCTACTTTAGCCTTTGTGGGTCTCATGTCCCACAGGGAGCTCACAGTCACCCAGCTATCTGTGGGACCCCACATCCTTTCTAAAAGTGCCGGGATAAATTTCCTTATCCTGCAAGCCTACACTCTACGCTGCATTCTTCAATGGATGATTTGCCATTTAGCTGCATTCAAATATACTCTGCTTACCCCACACAGTCAGCCTGTCTAGGTTCCACATGGTTATATCTTTATTTTGCACTCCTTTCCATTTGGAGGTATTTTTTACCATCTGTGCTGCTAACAGGCAGTGTGATCAAAAATAAAAAGAGTATCAGTTATTCAGCCCAGGAACAGCAGGGAGGGTGACTACTCCTCAGCTCCCTCCTTTCCTCCTTTCTTTCTCTCTCTTTCATAGCTGCTGCCATTTTGGCTGAACATAAGGACTGTTACAAAAGAGGACAGAGCATAGCAACACAAACTGAGAAAAGAGTACTCTGGTTTGCATCGAACGTGGACACAAGCATGTGGGATCTGCTCCAGAGCCTCTCCCCTGCACTTGCCTCCGTGGAAACCACGAGGGAGGCTGTGCATGGTCACAGCGATGGTGGCATTAGCCAGCTGCAACACTAGAGTTTGCTTCCTCTGTGGACGCATAGGAACACCTGAGCTTGTTTTAAGCTCTCTAATAGATTATCCCCAGCAGCTAGCCATGTGGGCTAAGCACTGCCATGCTGACCCAGGCTCACTAGTAAGCTCTATATTGCCACGACTGCTGTACTACCCACTATCCAAGCCCATCCCTGCAACTGGCAAAGCCTCAGCCACATGATAAATATTCAGAGGATATTCCAGACTGAGTAATGTTTTATTTTGAAAGGTACTAAATACCTTGCAGGATTAGAGCCTGTATGATGCACATCTATGTCTTTTCTCATGTGCCTTTTGACTAACAAAGGAATTAGTGTCAGTGTGAGTGTAAGAATTACAGAAAGCAGTACCAGTTATATGAACTTGCTCCAGTCTCCTCAGTTTTCAGACAGTTGGGGATTGTTATGTTCTCATCAGAATTCATCCAAATGTCATCCTTGGTCTGCTTCTTTCAGAAAGCTACTACCCTGAGTGTTTAAAATGATCCTGTGGATGTGTTGTTCATCTGAGCTAATTAAAGCCTGTAGACTAACAGGCGCATTTTGCTTCCTTTTCTATCAACAAATGCCAGAGAGGCTTTATGTGAGAAGATGTATGATAGATCTTGGGGTTATATTATGATAACTTTATCTGCAATAGAAGGGATAGATCTGAGCTGGAACATATTGCAAAACTGATTTTAAGATTTATTTTTATTATTATTTTGCTTTTTCAATAATAACATAACAATTTTAATTCCAGGAAGTGGGAAGGAGGAACACTTTTTAAAATAGTTTTAGTCTTAAAAAAAATGTTAATATTGAACAGGCCAATGTTATCATTTGTTTTATTAGCTCTTTCAAATAGTTTTTGGACAGCTCTTGATATAGCTTTGTTGGTTTGTTTTGTTTAAAAGTAAAATCAATTGGGGTTATATTTGAAGAATGCCAGACGTTTACTGTATCTTTGCCTTTAAAATCCCCAGTCACTGGCTAACTAGATGAATGTCTTTGGAAACTCTTCATGTTGTATGTAATGATATGTTGAATAAGAAAATACATTAACTGATAAATCTAGTGTAGATAGTGTCCCTTTATGCACTAGTCTAATTTTCTGTTGTTGCCACTACCTACATAACATACTACAATAAGATTGCAATAGTTTGAATGGAAGTACATGTGAGGCTGTTTTAACAGCTAAACCCAGACTGCTGCGGAGCCACATTTCTATTAATGTTTGAGAAAACTGTTCTGATTTTTTCTTGTGAAAAAAACAAAACAAAACAAAAAAAACAAACAAACAAACAAAAAAAACTGTGATCCTCTAACTATTGTTATCTACAATTTGCCCTGTGGGCAAATTGCCCCTTTGGAAAAACAAGTGCTGTTCTCTATTTGGAGCATGGATCAGCAAAGGCTATTCTCATAGTTTATATTAAGACCAAATTGGAATGAAATGTCTGTGTAACAAATTAGATTTATAGACAGATGGATAAGTTAGACAAATAGATGAATTGGATAGTGATCCAATCTCAGCTGACATATGTTTGAATCAATATTAAAATAGCTCTGTTAAACCACAAGGCTTTTACACTGTTTGTGTTGACAGGAGTTAATGGATAGAGAGTGAAGGTAAGCATTTTTCAAAGCAAACTAGTGGGGCAATTTTACTCAATGATGAGCTCAGTAAGCCAAGGGCATTGGTATCCTGAAACAGATAACATTTGCTATTTAAGAACATATAGTACTGATACAGATTTTTCCAGTTACCCTGTAGATTCAGAGTGAAAGGTCAGAAGCACTGGATGAAGGGAGACAAACGCATAGAAAATCACATTGCTTCTAACGCTAAGAGTTAAGCTGTGGTTGGAGCAGGTCTTCCTCGTGCCCTGGCTGGATGACAAGTGTTTGGAGCAGGGTTTGAAAGAGGTGCCCCAGGACAGGTAGGGCTTCGTGGCACTGGCTGTAGGAGGGAGACACATTGCCACATAAGGATTCTGACACCCCTACAAGCTCTTATCTATTTGGGGATTTGTCTCATTTAATGAGAAACACTTGCTGGTACTATTTTATTCGTGGGCATTGTGCCTCGAGCATCTGATCAGCAGGGGTCCTTTTGCACTAGGCTGTAGCAAGTTATAATCCCTGGGAATTATGTTTCTCTCCTATTGCACTCAAGGGGAACTTTCTCTCTGTTGTCAGTAGGAAGAGTAGCATATCTTCCTATGTCAACCCATGCACGTCCTTTGTAGTGCTTTGCTCTTGGGTAGTAGTAATGCATTGCCTGGGACTTGATCTCAGTAAGACAAGGTTAGACCTGTGATGAGAAATAATGTAATTGGTGGCTGTGCCAAGGTAAAATAACTAGCTAAGGGGCAAAGCAAGAAGCAGTTGTTAGCTGAAGATGTGCTTAAACCCATGTGAGTGCTTCTGCATTCATTTAATAAGACTGTACAGGGTTTCAAATTAGCAAAGAGTTGGGCCTTGAATATCACACTTTTTCTAGGGGAAAACAAAACAAAACAAAACAAAAACAACAAAAAAGTAAGCCATGGATCATAACGAGCAATTTTCTGGATTTGTGGTGCACAAGCAGAATTTGATATTTATCATCTTAACCACACAAATCCAACACGGGGTGAGTTATTCCCCCCCTTTCTCTTGCCTCAGGAATGCAAACCAGATTTAAAAACAGACACATATTGCCACTTGGGTATTTTACAGACATCTGGTGGTGATCAGAGACCTCTATGTCAGTTAATCCAGCTCACAGCTGGATTAATTCTAAGAAAAATAAATATCTTCCATGACTACTGGACTTTTGAATGCCGGAGGACATGGGTAGGAGTGAGGAAGTTTCTTATTAAATTGTCACCAGCTGGCTGTGCCACACAAAGGGGACGGGCACCCTAAGTCCCCAGACCTGGATGAGTGAGGTGTCTTCAAGTGCTTTTGTCCAGTCTTAATCTTTCAGCAGTTGCCATATCGCGGGGTAGCTGGTGGTGTGGAAATCACTCCTGCTGCACACTGTAGTGTTAGGGTAGTCCTGCTACACCATCCTCATGCAGAGCCTGGAGATAGGTCTGGATATAAGAAAAGCAAAAGGGTGTAGGAAATTTCCTATGCTGTGGGTAGGAAAATTATCCCCCAAGGCCAGAGAGAAGGATATTTCTGTCTGAAAGAGCCAAGCCTGGGGTGGATGAGTTTGAATGCTAAGCTAGGAGCCTACCTCCCTACAGCTGCCAGGTTTGAGTCTCTTCTCTGGATTGCACACCTTGGAGCAAAAGGTCTTGCTGGGCAGTGGGGGGGGGGGGGGGACTTCTGCTTTCAGCAGTTATTTCAAGGTACCTTATTACTGCTACAATGGGGGTTTATGATCAACTTTGTGAAATGATGAGGATTTCTCAGATCTGTTTTTATTCTGCCAAGGTAGAACTGGTATAGAGATGGTCTTGAAAGGCCTTCTCAGCTTACGATAGGGTCTTCCTTTTAGGAAGAAGTTCCAAGTTGCTGCAGATGATGTAAAATGTGTACCTGATAGCAGATGAAGTGAAAAGGCAGAGGAGTATTTTGGTGAGTTGGGAGAAAATGGGGATCTACTGTTGACTTTGCCCATGTGGCTTATTTTGGTCTTCATCTAGTCAATAAGCAATGCCAAGAGGAAATTCCAGCAGAAAAGACATGAATTCCCTTTTTTCAAGGCATCTCGAATATGTGACAACACTCTCAGGCTATTATTTTTTGGCCTATTTCATACTGGGAAAACTCTTTAAATACAGTACAGACGAATAAAGTACAGCACACAGAGTCAGTGAGAAATCAAAGTATAAGTGAGAGTAGCACATGGCCCAGTGTAGGCGAGTTATTGTACACAGGTATATGTTTGTCTTCTTATTATAGCGATTGCCAAACTGTGGGGTCATGTAGCAGCTGTTTAACTCAAGAGGTGATAATCATTAAATGCTGAGGTAGATGGAAATGATTGTCATATAGCCATGTTGATTAAGGAGGCTCTTTGTGCCTTGTAAGATCTTAAATCTCTTGTTTCTCACCATCTCTTCTAATTTAGTTTTCTATGCAGGGTTTTAACAATGTGAGAAGTAATTAGAAGTAAATATGGAGGTTTTCTCCATCTGTTCATATTTTAAATCCACAGTCGGTCAAACCAAGCATGCTGAATTTGCAATAGGTTTTACTCTCTGCTAGGTACTGTACAATTCAGCTAGAGCCCTTGAAAAAAGGTTTGCAGGAGGAGGCAGTGAGATTGGAATAGTGCTGTTCCCCAAACCCCAGCACTCCCTGCAGAGTGATGAATGCCAGGACAAAACCTGCCATTTTCAATGTGTTTTCTGGCAATGGAAACTGCATCTCTGCTGTAGGAGGGGATGGGGAGCTGGGCATGGAGTACAAGCATGAGGTGCAGCAAGAGGACTACTGCGGGTCTCTGCAGCTGCAGTCCCGACAAGAGACTGCTAGGAGATCTGCTACCCCACCTTCCTCTAGTGCTAGAGGACTAGCTGGCTCCACACTTTATAAACTCTCTGCAATGGATTCCAAAACAATCCATACCTGAAGAAGAGTATTTCCCTTTCCTGAGTTCAGTACTCAATTATATTAAATAGACTGAAAAACAGTCTTGTCCTAATGAATTGCATTTGTGCAGTTCTGTCAGAGAAATGTTAAGGGCTTATAATGTGAAGACATATAGTTACGTTCACCTCATGAAAACACTTTGGTTGCCTTTCCAGTTACTGTTAACTTTCCAAATTTTTGAAAATTGCTAATGTTTGAGAAGCATAATGTTCTTGCCTGCAGCAGGGACACAGCTGAATGGTTTTATTTAGGCGGAAGCAAAGGGTGTTTTTGTCAGAAAATGCTGAGTGTTTATACAACAATCAGCCCTGCTCAGATGGCACATCTGCTTTTTCAGAGACTGGCAGAAATGCTGTCATAACAGCAAAATTTTGTCCCCAGCACCTCTTTAAAAAAAAAAAAAAAAAAAAAAAAAAAAAAAGACCAGCTCCAAAACTGGTCACTGTCCCCATCTGGAGGGAAGTGGCTGCCTATCATAGCCACTCTGGTACAGAGCTGTGTAGCTTGGCTCATGTAGAGAGCAGGACTGCCCACTGCAAACCCAAGAGACTCTGGAGCATGAAGTGACCAGGCAGATAACAACATTGAAAATGTTGACCAGGAGCACCTGGAGAGCCAGAGACTGTCAGATTCAGATGTGATGTCACTTGTGCCTTTCTTAACTAGATAACATGAGTGTCAGCAAGGCAGTAAATAACAAACCTAAGTTCTAATTGCTCTGAAAGATCTCTGGTTTCCAAAGGATTTCGTCAGGAATAAAGCTTGCATGTTCCCCAATCAGATGTCTTTCTACTTGATGATAAATTATTTCTTTATTTCTTTCCTTAACCATTCTTTGATTTATTTTTTTTTCTCTCTTTTTAACTATACATGCTGGCATATCAGTAGCATTTATCATTCCCCATCAAGGTACAGCTGCCCTCAAGCGAGTTTGAGCCTAGGATCCTGCAAACATGTGCAGAGAATATGAATTGTTTGCTGGTGGTGTGGACCAGAAGTGCCTTCAAAAACAGTATCACAAGGTCTACAAATTAGTGTTAAATGCTTATTTTCCACACAGGTGTTTCTCAGTTCGTTTCAAAAAAGGTGACTAGGGATCCCATTTTGTATTCTTTCAGAGGCCTGGTCTGGGGAGGATGGAGATCCTGCTCAGTCAGTCAGAACAGTAACTGCTGAAGAGAGTCAAGCGAAGCAAAACTCCTGAACTCCCGATCTAACAACCCATAGAATGCATCCTCCTATAATTCACTATGTTATTCAAACCACTCTGACACCACAGGGACATCCAAACGATGGGCCAGAGCCCTGTAGTGAGCAGTGCATGCTCTGGACACAAATCAGCCAAGCTCATTAGGCAGCTAGGTCAGTGCATGGGTAAATTGTGGCTTTTCTAGAAACAGCTCAGAAGAAGATCCATCCCTTAATCTAATTCCCAACTGGGGTGACACACTGTCCCCAAGGAGTGTGTCATGGGCTCTTCATGGACTCTCAGAGGCCCTCACCAGTTTACCTCATCACCACTGCACGGAAGGCCGCACTACGGAGCATGAACCTTGCAATTTTTTGCCCCTGTGCAAAGGAGAAGGATCTAAGAGGTCATCTCTCTTTTCCATTTGTGGGGAGTGAACATTTTCAGAGTCTGGGAGGCAAACTGGTAAGCTGGTGGATTGGAGCAGGGACAAGGGTCAGAGCTGCTACTTTTATTCCCCAGAATGAATTCTACAGAGCTGTGTAAAAGTGAGTGAAACCAGTGAATTTTAGCCACCTCTTTGTGAGAGCTTGTCATTCAAGCTGTTTTGAAATGCTGTGAGGCAAGGCAGACTGGCCACATCTCTGGGGGATCAATCATGCAAACAGGAGGCTTGGTCATACAGACATACACTGCCATACAGTGCCTGGGTGGCCTGAACTCCAGCAGGAGGGAGTCCAATGTCTCACAGTCTGGGATGCAGCCCTGTGCACAGCACCAGCCTATAATTAAGTGGCAGTGAGCTTTGGCCTTGCTCTCCCTGCAAGCCAGCTTCAGAGCTCACCCATACCTCAGCTCCACCATGCTGGTAGTGTGTGTCTTGTGGCTTTCAACCACACAGAGAGCTGGGGTTCCCAAGGCTGTGCATACTGGTTTTGATTGCTGTCATGGCTATCATTTTGGCTTATCCACTGCTAGTTGGGGAATAAAATTAGAACATAGATTAGATACAGCTGAGACAATATTTGAGAGGCAAAGCAAAAGCTTCTAAAACCCCATACTACCAAAGAATTTAGCTGTGCGCTCAGTACCACCCCACATAGTTGACGAGTTGGATGTAGACATGCTGGCCCAGAAGTTTCACCATGTGGGAGTCCCACTGTTGTCAGTGTTTCAATGTGAGGAAAGCCCAGGTTTGTCCCAGTCCTTGTGGTTTCCAGGGGGTAATGTGATCACCAAAGAAGGTGTCACATAAGTAGCCCCATGGGAAGAGATCTGGGGCTTCTGGCCAACGGCAAGTTGAACATGAGTCCACAGTGTGCACTGGCAGCCAAAAGGGCCAACCATATCCCGGGGTACATCTAGCATGGCACTGCTAGCACGTCAAGGGAAGTGATTGCTGCGCTGGTGCTGCTTGAGCACTGTGTGCAGTCTTGGGCACCACAATATAAGAAGGACATAAAACTATTAGAGAGTGTCCAAAGAAGGGCTACAAAGATAGTGAAGGGTCTAGAGGGAAAGACGTACAAGTAGCAGCTGAGGTCCCTAGGTTTGTTCAGCCCAGAACAGAGCAGGCTGAGGGGAGGCCTCATGGTGGCCTGCAGCTCCCTCACGAGGGGAGCGGAGGGGCAGGCGCTGAGCTCTGCTCTCTGGGGACAGCGACAGGACCCGAGGGAACGGCATGGAGCTGGGACAGGGGAGGGTCAGGCAGGGGGTTAGGGAAAGGTTCTGCACCCAGAGGGTGCTCGGGCACTGGGACAGGCTCCCCAGGGTGGTGGTCATGACACTAAGCCTGCTGGAGTTCAGGAAATGTTTGGACAACATTCTCAAATGTATTCTTTAATTTTTAGATAGTCCTGTGTGCAGCTAGGAGTTGGACTCAATGATCGTTGTAGGTCCCTTCCAACACAGGATATTCTGTGATTTTATGATTCACCATTATGTCAAAGATTGTCCAAGGTTGCCTGCTGAGCCTTCAGGTGGCTTCACAGTTTGAAATGATTCAGTGACGGGTTCACACTGATGCCACTGAGCAAAAGGAGAGGCTCAGTGTTAGTAAGCAGCTAGGCATGGCTGCCTGAGGAGCTCTCTGTTGGCTTTTGGCCAGTGTATTTCATGCCAGCACAACCACATATGAAGCATAGAATGGTTGAGCTTGGAAGAAACTGCTGGAGGTCATCTGGTCTACATGCACTGTTCAAGCAAGAACACCTAGAGCATATTGCTCAGGTTGCCTGCCACATACAGATTTCCTCAGGCAGTGCTGTCACAGGGGTAGCACTTCATCCTAGCCTCCATCCAGACAGGAAGCTGTGAGAGTTTCAAATAATTTCAGCTGGATTGCATCTATGCAAAATAGTAACATTTACTTATGTCAACAACAGCCATACCCCAGTGCTTGTCTTCTGCATGTGAAGCAGGATGGTATTTAGATAACGCCTCCAAGGGTGACTTGCATGCTGCAAGTTGTGGTGGCACTGGCTAACAAAGCAAAGGCAGCTTTGGAGGAGCACAATGAGAATGTGCTGCAAGTGATGCCATCTTTGACACAAAGCGTGAAAGAGCAGCCCTCACTGCTTATTGCTGTTCCTCTTTCAGCAGGGCCTTTCTCTCTCTATGGGAGTGAAAATCTAGTAAAGCTTTTGCATTAGGATGTTAGCTTGGATTTACTGGGTAGATTTCAGCTCAGGCAGTTACCATCTACCTCTGCAGATTTTCCATGCTGCTTCAGTTGGCTACAGAATGATTTTTCATTTCATGTTCAAAACTGATTAAAATAGTTACTTCATACGCTTGAACAATTCCTTTATTTAAAACCCAGTGGTGAGTGAAAGGAAGTTATGTAGCATATACTTGGATCAACTTCAGTGGAAGCTATTACCATCACGACTGGGATTGCAACACTGAACAAATCCATGCTGAGGGGAGCAAGACGGAAAAAAATGGAAAATGCTTCATTTATAAAATGCAGTGTAGAGCTTACTGTGTCCTACTCAATACACCACCAAATCATGACAGAAATCTATAGCAACTACAACACTTTATTAATAGTAAATGTTTAGTTCTTGAAAAAGTTACTTGTGCTTATGCTAACTGTAAGAAATTAGGTATCTCTTTGCTGAAAATATGCCAAGGTAATACACGACTTGGCCTCTATAACAGCGGCCAGAACCCATTCTAGATTTTTGTGATACCCCAAGTGGAGAGACTCCTCAGCTGCTCAAGTTCCATCATTTCACCAAGTAAACTTTTTCCTTCTCTTATACTCCAGTTGTTGAAATTCATTCACCACCCTCTGCTCGAAACTATTTATCCTTTTCCTCCCACTTTTCAAAACTGTCATGGTTATCGGCTCAGCAATGTGTAATACAGATTCTTGAGATCTGATGTCATCTTGCTTGGCATATGTTACACCCTCAAGTAAGCTGTTGTGCTGAATAATGTACCATATGTATATTTCTAAGGTCCTCCCAGAATTGTAAAGCCCTATCAGTGCTCTGATGGTGTACTGCTTTTACCAGGATTTTTGTCCTTCTTGTGTAGAGATTCCAAATCTGGTGTTACCAACTGAAATATAATCCTCAGTTTGAAGGTGAACTCTCTCCCATGCAACATACTGCTCTGCCTATCAAGCCCTGAAAATAGGTACTGGGAAAAGCCTACTGTGATGATCTGTTGAAGAAATAAATAGCACTTGCTTGCACATGCACACTGGTCCTGTAATGCTTGAGGTGCTTCTCTGGCTGTTTTTTTTTTTGTTGTTGTTGTTGTTTTTTTTGTTTGTTTGTTTTGGCTTACATGTGGTCCATGGGGGTGTAGGACAGGTTGGGAAGTGGAGTGGAAAGAAAATAAAGCAGTGAATTTCAGCCTTCCACAGGAAACTCATCACAAAGAGAGAAAAAAATAAAAATAAAAAATGGTCTTCCTGTAGGGTTTCTAAAGGCATTCTAGGAAAGCCTCCTCTTTGAGTGGCCAGTGCAGAGTTTTTTTGAGATTCGGCTGGACACAACCCTGTCTGACCTCATCTGCTGTCAGCAAAAGGCCTGCTTTGAGTGAAGAGACAGACATGAGACATTCAGCAGCTACTTCTAACCAAAACTATGATGATGCTGCATGCTCGAGGAGTCTGATCCCCTGGCCTACAAGGTCCATGGCCTCAGGTCAGGGAGGACAGAAGGAAAGAGAGTGGCCAGGGCATGCAGGGTGCTCCTGTTCCAGCTTTAATTGATGATCTCTCCAGAACATCCCATTCTCAAAGAAACTTCCATAATGTCTTTTCTTGGAGGAATAAAATAATGATAGCACGTTGAGCAGCAATCTCAGATTGTTACTTATGAACAGAAGGATCAGCTGTAATGAACCTGTTTCACTTCTCAGCCTTAATGTTTTTTGCATGAATGTTACTGACCTCATGTATTTAACTGATTCAAATGTAAAGACTTCAAACCCATTAAAATAAGCAGAAGTCTGATTACCATTGTGGTTGCTGGTTTAGAGTTAGCAAAACATTCTCTCTCTTTTTTTTTTTTTTTTCTGGATTCCATTTGCACCCTGTGAAAACACTAGGAACAGATGGTTTACTATCCAAATTTTACAAGCAGTTCAAACAGGAGTAGGCACCCTGCATGCTGCAAATGTTTATAGAGGTTAAGCATAATTAGCCCCTGCTCGTCCCAGCCAGCTGCATTAAGTTACTGGTGAATGTGGGGAAAGAGCCTAAGGAAATACAGCTTTATGAGCATATTACTTTATTCTATACAGTATTTAACATTAAAGCTAAAGAGCTGACTTAGATGAAAAAGTCCCATGTCTAGAATAGAGACTTCAATTTTCAAGTTAGGTTATTTACTGATACTGGTGACTATCGAAATAAATCTTTAGTTTCATTTTACTATGCAGACGGGAAAGGCTCTCACAACAGTTGCTGGTGAGAGGTACTCTAGTTTGGAGTACTTTTTGTTGATTCTGATCTATTAGTGCAAGGAGAGGTAATGGAAAATTTTATTTGCATAGTAGTTCTTTGGGGCAACTGAAAAAGTACCTTTAGTGTTCTTGCATCATTTAACCTTTATGCATTTAAACTTTCCTTGGGCAAGACTGGGAGAGATACTGTTAGAGACTTATAAAGCACAAAGCTTTTTGCTGATAAGGAAACTTAGGACCACAGCTTTAATTATACTGGGGGTGAAAGGCAACAAGCAGGTCTTTCTTTGTTAGTTGATTTCTAGATGTGTTTGACTTCCTGGTATGTTTTTCAAGCTCAGCAAGAGCTGTACATCAGTGGAAACCATCAGTCAGTAGAACGTGCAGCCTGTTAGTTTTCTTTCTTGTTTGTCTAAATGAAAGATCTAATGAGAAGCATGCTCTCCCTTGCAGAGGAAATATTTCCATCACTTTCCCTCAATATCTGAAAATGTGAAAGAGCTTCATTCTCAATCTGTTAAAACCAGTATAATGACTCATTTAATAGCCCAAACAGATCTGCTCAGAAATCACTACTACTCTTGAACATTTAAGGTATAGGCTCTATTTCATTAGTGTGTAGGAAAATTGACTTGCAGGAAAAACTTTCATATTAAGTAAATGCCACTAAGAGCACCCATGATACAAATGGTATTGGAAATTAGAAATTTAGGAGAGATGTGGTATAATGGGCTCTAAGTTGCAAACGGGCTTTGTCACATAACCTTTACATTGCATTTTTTAAAATAAGCCATGCATGTTAGTGCCTATAAAATGTCCTTTGGACAGTATACTGGTTATTTATAGAGTTGGTGATTCAAGAGGAAAGAATTTTTATATTTTTTTTTCTGAGATAGAACTGAAACAATGTGACACTCTGGTCTACTTTTAGGACACAAAACCTAGGGCCTGATCAGCTGGCCTCATTTACATACAGTGGATCTTTGTTTAATATGTATTGAATTTTAATATGACTGAGAACTTGACTTCTGGAATCTGAACAGAAGTGAAGTGCAATAATTGCTTG
This sequence comes from Heteronetta atricapilla, assembly GCA_011075105.1. Lineage (NCBI taxonomy): Eukaryota > Metazoa > Chordata > Aves > Anseriformes > Anatidae > Heteronetta > Heteronetta atricapilla. The sequence goes on along the minus strand of CM021763.1, from coordinate 24,714,270 downwards.
TATTATGACAGCCAGCATTTTGTTTCCTGGGAAAATCTGCAGCCGCTGTACTCAAGGCTTGCTGAGAACTCAGAGTTGTTGTTATGACAAGGCATCATCAGGTTTGGCACTTCCACAGCAACCGAAGTTCTGCTCTTCTTCCCAAAGCCTTAAACACTTTTAAATATCTTCAAAAAAAAAAAAAAAAAAAAAAAGAAAACTCTTCACAGCTCTGCCTCATATGCTTGACTCCTCAGGAAGGCAGAATATTAGAAGTCACAACTATGTTCAGTTTTGAATGAAGGAAGAGGTTTGGAAAGGAAAGAGAATAAAATGCACTTATGCTCCAGCAAAACTAATGTTATTTGAAGAAGTTAAAAGCACAAGTATTAACTCATTATTAAGTAATAAGATAAATGCTTCTATCAAGACATAGTCCATTTGTTTCTCTGAATCACTTTGCCAAACGCCATGGCTAATTCTTACCATAATATGTTTTGGGGAGTAGAATTACTGTATCGGTTCAATAAGCAGTGAACAAATGCTTTAGAATATATACCTGATAGATAGCTCTTTTGAGGAATCAACCAAAATTTCAACCCTCCTTTCTAATACTCCAAGTAACTTTGTCTTGTGCTGGGGTATTTGAAAAAGAATACAGCTAATACAAGGTTCCTGGAAAAGGTAGGCAGTGGCATTACAATCTAGTCTGACTCTAAGTGATGAACAGGTCCCTGTGCAGGATCCTTTTCTTGTACTTACAGACATGCTGCTTGCTGACTGAATGCTTCCACTGTGACCATACTCCCAATACAGTAGCCTTCTTCAGCTCTTGCTTGGTAACTTCTGTGGAGCAATACTGTGTGCTTTAAAACTTCTGGGCTTTCCTCATTGCTGGGTACAGCTCGGAGAGGGGTAAAGTGATCCCGTCAGCAGCTAGGCCCTCTGAGGGCATCGTGGCAGTCAGTCTCCAGAGGTGCACATCAGGTGGGAGATAGAGAAGTCAGCCTTGGAAAACCTTGTCACAGCTGATAGCCTCTGTGGCTCAGATAGACAAAATTAAGCCTTACAGACATAAGACTATTCTTCGTCTCCTTTCAGTGTACAAGAGAATTAGTGAGGCAGTGTTGAAACACAATGAGAAATAATGTTGGAAGTCCTAAATGCATGTTGTTTTGTAAGGGTGATACCATCAGCTGCAGCTGCAGGCAGGCAATGATATTGTCCCTTTAAAAAAAAAAAAAAAAAAAAAGCTTTCCTCAAGGCTTTTGTCTGATGTCAGAACTCATGTCATTTTATTCTGAGAGTTAAACAAATGCAGTGCATACATTTCTTTGCTAAAACAGTATTTAGCTCACTATAGCCTCATTTGTGTGACAAAGGAGAGCCTAGGAACACTCCTGATTCTCTTCTCAAAGGCAGTGCCCCCCTGACAGAGCAGCTACTTTCCCATGATGTATCCCAAGTCACCAGGAACTTGCAGAATTCATCTACTGATGGACTGGGAAGGTCCCAAAAAATGATGCAGAGCAGAGGAGCAAACACACTGCAACTGCTTATCTCATGTCAAGCTATCCCATTTATTTGAAGTCTGATGCTTTGACCTGTGACAGAACTGGAGGCTTCTTCACAGTGCATGAGGAAAAAAATATTTTTGTAAAAACACGGGAGGGGAGAAACTGGGGACAAGTTAATATATGTGGTCAGATGTGATTGGAAAAAGCAAGCAGGCAAATCTTTAAAATGAATGTGCATCAGTTCTTTAAAGGGTATACCACCTTCATATGCTGAATTACCTAAATTTTTGTGTGGCTTAATCTCAAACCAAGCCCAAGGGAGACATCTGGTAAACCTACAACTGACGTAAGTGCTACTAAAGCTGAAAATACAAGCAAGGTATTAAAATCACAGACCATAGTGAACGGACTGAAACAGAATGCAAAGGATACTGATATTGTTAAGGACTAGCAGCTAACTGATCAATGAAAATCAGGTGGTTTGTATCCTGTAGGTAACCTCCAGGAGTGTAGCCTCTTATTTCATTCCAATGGTCTTTGGAAGAAACGTGGTCTGCTTTTATTCTGTACCCTTCCCCTTGTGGCAATACACAATTTCAGTAATGCTGTAACAGAGCAGCAGATGCAGTGAAACAATGTAGGCTCTAAGGCTGTCAAAAACCTTCTATATAGCTTGACAATTCAGAGAGCAGATGTCATTCTGGCATGTATTGTTTCTTTCTCCAAGTGTACATTTTGTGATAGAGGAAATAAGGCGCTCCCTTTATGTCAGTGGACAATTTTCTTACTCAAATGGTGAAAAAAGCACGTCTCAATATTGATTTTTCATTTATGTCTGTCTTTGCCAGGCATGAGAAACCAACAGGCATGCAAGAATTTGGGGTGCCAGAACTGTGAGTTAGAATTCTGTGGAAAATACCGTCGTATGCAGACGTGGGCAGGACTTTGCTACAAATGCATGCCCTTACTGTGAAGGAGGTAAGGAAATCTTCCTCTGCTCTGCCAGATAAAACACCAAACTCATATTCTGCAAAGGTTTTCAGGGATACAAATTGCTTCAGAAACTCAGCGTGTGCTTTAACACAGCCCTGGAAACTAGCCCCTCTCATTTCTCAGGAACACCCACCTCTCCTGCAATCAAATGAGTCACTTGGCCTTCAGCAGCCTCCTTCCAGGAATCTGGCCGACTCAGAAACCCAGCCCTACAAAGCACTGACAAGAACCAGTGCTGAGGACATTCACCATCTTGGTAAAAGGGCAAACACACCGGGCAAATACTCCTTACAACATCTACGCTGACCGTTAAACAAAAATTCCTAAAATTGCCAGGGATTCTTCTTGAATATTTTCCTTTATGAACTACACAGGTCTTGCACTCTCACTTTTCTGTCACTGATATCCCAGCTTCTCTCATGTAAGCTCTGCATCAGGCTTGATTCAGAGATGGCGCTTGTCTTGGCTGTGGGTGAATCCCTGATGCCCAGAGAAAAAGAAAGGACATCTGTATTTGCCTTCTGCCCTACTGCCAGCTGGCCATTAAATTCCAGGGCAAAAGCTGTAAAAGCAGTCATGCAAACATCCTAACATGCATTTCTTCTTCCCAAACCCAAGCCAGCAACCAATCACATGAACTGCTTGCAACTCTGCGTTATCTTCCTCAGCCTGGTGAGACCTCAGGAGAGCAAAAAGGGGCAAAAAGGGGCATCAGGACATGTCACTCTAAATCAGGGAGCTTCTACATCAAACTGAACTGAGTGTACTTAAGCACGATCTAAGGCTGATCAGAGGGAAAACTGAGCAGGTAGCATCAGGAGAAATGGTGGTCATGACTTACTCTTCCCACTGTCTTTCACTGGGGGACTGTAAACCCAGTTACCCTTGTTCTCCCTGGGGTCTTTGGTGGCATTTGATACCTATTGTACAGAGCTGCAAAGACCACAGAACCCTTGGAGACTACATGCGAGGCCTGCCCACCACTGGAGGTGGTATCTAGCAGGCACCATGCTGCCTACAAGCATTCTTTGGGGAAAAAAAAAAAAAAAAAAAAAAAAAAAAAAAAGTGATTATCCTGACTGCTTCAGTCCTTTTGAGCATGTCACTCTGTTGCTGTGTTCTCTCTATGGGGTGCCACACCACTTTAATGCAGTCTTTCTTCTGTGAAGACAGCTACCTGGCTCAGATAAAATAAGCAGAGCTTCCTTGTGAGCCAGTAGGGAAGCAGATAGAATAGATAGGAAGATGTTTTGTTTGTTTGTTTGTTTGTTTTTGTTTTGTTTTGTTTTGTTTACCCTATGAATGTCTGGGGTATTTCTGAGCTTTTTATCCTGCACTGAAGTAACAGGACCTTTCAAGAATTTTTGAGAAAAAAAAAAAGGTATCACTGCCCGCTGCCAAAAAGCTACTAATCCACTGGCTTGGTATGCTTGCCTACAGCTGTGGAGCAGCCTGGATGAGTTCTCACTTTCCTTAGTTCAGGGCAGAGAGTTGGAATCCCTCTCCCACATAATCACAGAACATCAGCTATTCCAGGCAAATTTGAACCTGTCCCTTATCCATCAATTCCTTTCCTCTCCTCCAAGATCCCATCTGGGTACAAGCAATCTTTCCTGCCTGAAATAGTGCATTTTTTTCTGAAGTATACAGAAGGTCCAAACATTTGCTTTTTCCAGCAACAGTTTCAGCAGAACAAGAGTTGCTGGCCTGGGAGGTGCTGCAGCCCTTCCCCTCCCCAAGGCTGCTGCTGAGTGGTGGAACATGCTGCTGGAGGAGTTGCTGGGGATGCCTCTCACTGTGACCACGACTAAATGTAAAACTTGCTGGGAAATGCTGACCTGAACATGTGCAGCCCAGTTTTACCAAATACTGATTTTGTTTTTTAATAGTGAGAAGAAAAACTTTCTCTCTTTTTTTTTTTTTTTTTTTTTTTTTTTTTTTTTTTGGTGACACAAAGATACCCCACAGCTGGATCCCAAATGAAAACATGAAGACTTACCCTCTAGTATCAGACTCTTTATTGCTATGGCATTTAAAGGTAAATATAAGCAGAAATGACTGACTGCACGAATGGAAAAAGTTTGGAGAAGAAGCCTTACTTGGGATTTAAAATAAAAACAACTAAAGGACATAGGGAAATCAGCCACATTTGTTTGAAATAATTACTTATTGCAAGAATTTGCAAGTGCCAACCCTGTAAGAACATGGGTAAGCAACAGCAGCTATGTGGAAGTCAACACAGGGTGATGCATCAAAGGTAAGAGGGCAGGCAGGGGGATGTTATTGGCAGCACAGCACAGAAAACAGCCTCTTCCTCACATAGCAAAGGGCAGTTCCCAGCGTGACTATTATTATTACTTGCACAACTTTCACTGTTCCAGCAGCTAAATCAGCTGGCAGTAACTGACAAATGATCACCCATCACGGCAAAAATACAAGGGAAGCTGGACTTCCATTTCCTTCACTTGAAGGTTGCTTTGTGTAAGTCGTGGCTTTGCAGACTTGTGCGCACACTCCCTCCCTCACCTCTACACTCCTGGAAACAAAACCCAAGAGGTGTTTGTGTGGATTGGCAGGCTGCCTAGCCACCCTTATCAAAATGGCTTGGCAAGGCTGAGCTGAACACCGGATGCCTACAAAGGGGCTGTCGGCACTTAATGAGCCCGTACCCAACGCATGCAATGTACCTGCACTCTTGCTTTAAGTGAAGGAACAGAACATTCTGCATTTTGATAACTGCTTACATTACCAACAGACCCATATACAGCACTTTGGCATTGTAAAAATCTTGAACGTTGACATCCATGATGCAAAAAAAGCATGTGGTTTTAGTGAGAGGGAATGAGGAAAAGTGAGCTTAGGAGTGCTGCAGAACAGCCTTGTGCCATAAGCGTATTTACTGCTAGATCTTATTTGCTGTGGAACTAAAGTTGTTCCATCATTAATGCATGCTTTCAGCTTAACTCTTAATGAAATTCACCGTAAACCTAGTTCATTCAGTCTTGCACTGGGCCAGACCAACCTGCCACATTATGAGTAATTTCTTTGTGTATTCTTCAAAACCTGGGACTTCCCTGACCACTTTGCCCACTAGTGGCTATTGAGGCTGACCTTTGTGGTCACAACGTCATCTGCGCTCAGCCACTTCTCACCATCCCCAGCAAGGATTATTACTTTCAGTCTCTACAGGCAAAGCTGTACTGAGGTGCTCCCTCACCTGCTTCAGGGAAGAAATGATCAGTGAGATAAAGCTGCTTAAAGCTGCTACTCAGCAGGCACGCTCCCAGCAGCTCCCAACAGCATGGACTGGTGCATCCATGACAGCCAAAACACCTGGACCAGCAGAGTGGAAGAGGGCAGCCTTTCCACTGGCACAGTTGGGACTGGATGAGAACAGTGCCCCGATGCTGAGTGGGAAGCTCTGGGCTGTGTGCTCTGGTATTTGACCAGCCCAGCCCAGGGGGACTCTGGTATTTGACCAGCCCAGGGGGACTCTTCAATAACACTTGTGGTGCTGAACAGCCTGATCCTGCAGTGGTATCAGTGCAAGTGCAAGCACGTTGAAATTCATTACCTTGTAGGCACTGGTTAGCACCAAGAGGGGTGAGGGGATATTTTGCTGAATCATGATAACCACTAGCAACAGATTAAAATGATTTCCGAAACTGCAGGGTAAAACCAGCACTTTTTTAATGCAGTGTCTTGTTAATCAACGTGGTCTTTATGTGTGGGGCTGGACAACTTGCTGCCAACAGCACAGTCCAAAGAGATTTCAGCTACCATAGCTTGTCACACTGGTGTAAAAAGATGGTTTGCATTTCTGTATTTGGAAAAAAAAAAAAAAAAAAAAAAAAAAAAAGAAGCATTATGAGTGATTCCTACTGCAATGCCAAGAATAAACCCAAGCAAGAGAGGAAACCTACTCAAGCAAGTCCAGAAACAGTTTTAGCCAGGAATCAAATACAATTGGGTGTTTTTCTTAATGCAGTGCTCAGTTATATTGGCAAGAGTGATGTGACTTTACCAGTATTTAAGAGTATGAAGTAGACTAATGTACCCCAATGATATTCTGAGAGGGGGAAAAATTTTTTTAGAGCTATCTTGGAAACAATAAAAAGACCTTATTTGTAGCAATTCATTCATAGCATTTTTCATCTTACTTCTTCAGGCATATGCATATTCCTGCAGCCAGCTCACAGAATAGCCCTGACAACATCTACACATAAGCTTTCAGTACAAAACTGCCTGCGAGTAGGGGGTGTTAAATTTGCAGCCTTGCCAAAGCAGTTCATCCCACTTAAAATTGGCAGTCTCCTCCATGAGAGAAAGTGCAGCAGGCTGGATGAGTTGCTCTAGAGGTAATAACCTGTTGCCAGCCTGCACCTTCAAGGAGGGTGGAGGAAGCCTACCAGCTGCTGTGGCAGCAGCAGTACAGCAGAAACACGGAGGTATTTCCTGCATTTACATGTTGGGGTACATGCACAAAAAACAAACAACAACAATAAAAACATTATTCTGAGAGTGCAGAGCTGTAGTACATACAAGCATCTGTTCTGCACACCAAGCAGATCACTGTGAGGTTTCATGACCCCACTGCTGCAGCATGGCCAGAAGGGCCGACTGCTTATGCTTGCAGACCATCTGCAGTCTCAAGCAGTAGAAAAAAAGCCAATCAATCACTGCAGCCAGTTTCCACCCAGTTTTGTAGAAATCTGCCTGTGAAGTTGGAAGCTAAGGCTTCCTTTACATGCAGTAGAGATGCACACTTTCAAGACTGAATTAACTTAGCTATTTTAAGTAGCTACTGTAAGATGAATCACACCTAAACTCCACCTTTCTCCACTAGCTAGAGAACAAGCTTTGGCTTACTTCGGATGCAGATAGCTACCTTTACTCAAACTGATCCAAACTGATCCCACTCCAGACTCGTAACTGCCCAGGTTCAAAAATTCAGGCACACAAATACAGCACTAAACTACTGGGCAAGTTTGAGTTGTCATGCCAGAAATGACACTTTCCACTTAAAGGAGTTTGATTTTGAATTGAGCTCAGATGAAAAGTAAAAAAGGAAGGAAGCACATGGCTGAGCAATCACACGGGACGTCTGGGATTGTGTAAACCACTGCAGGCAATGCTCGCTCTAGCCCCATTGTCCTATCCCATCCAGTGATTGAAGCTGCCAAGCAGATCATGTTGTCACACCAGCAAAGGGTCACGTTTAGTAAGATGAGAAGACCTGTGCTTCTCCATACTGCCACAAAAGCATTTGTGTAGGAAAATAAAGGGGTGGTTTTGAAGAGCTGTAACTGATATTTAAATCAGACATGATGGATACACTAAAATGTTTGCCCAAGGAATGGTGGCACCACTGTCCCTGGGGATGTGTAAGGAAAGGTTGGACGTGGTGCTTAGGGACATGGTTTACTGGGTGCCAAGGGCAGTAGGGTGGTAGTTGGACTGAAGGATCTTGGAGGTCTTTTCCAACCTGAATGATTCTATACTCCAGTTTCTTGTTGTAACAGTCAGTACTTTGTCCTTGTTGTTTTGGTTTAGGTTTTTATGGACAAGATAAAATTTTACACAAGGTAAAAAAATATTAAAAAACCTCACACATGACAATCTGCATAAAAGTCACTACCAAAACTCCAATAAAAGTCTAAAATTTTAATCTTGGAACAATGACCTTTTTACAAAGATTTCAAAGACTGAGTGTACGTATTCACAAAAGCAACTAAGGAATGATATCCATAGCTGTGTTCATAAATAAAAGATTCTGAAAAGCAATGTGACTTGATCTCATTTAAACCTTGTCAAGATACAGGCAGTAAAAATTTTAAACATTTGACTTACTTTTACACTTACTAGATAGTCAGTTTATTCAATTATCATGAGTCTGAAGTAGATTCATTTCAAAATCACAAACAAGTATTCTAGTAAGAGCAAAAGCTTGAACCTTAAAGTGCTTATTAGACACCCAACATTTTAGGTGCAATTAGGAAATGCTAAAGATAAGATTATTACATTCCTTAAATAGTCTCTGAACGTACAGTATGTACACAATCTACAGTCTTGTCTGTATAAACAGTAAATAATTTACCTTTGTATCTCAAATGTGACTAGTAATGAAGGCAAGCTGAAAGATTACCTTGATTTTGCCAGGGGAAAAAAAAAAAAGAAAAAAAAAAGAACACATCCTATACATACAATCATCAGAATTCTGTACCTGAAGTGCTGCCACTGTGGTCAATCCCCTTGACTAATTTTGTTTACACCACTCACGGAGCACCTACCGGTACATTACCGACACGAATTACAGCAGATTTGTTGTGACGAAATTGCTTAGGTGCCTAGAACAGGCAAGGCTTCTAGTAAGAGGAAGTGTAATGAGACTTAAGTCCCTCAATTAAACAGAAGAATACATGCTGCAGTGTATTACAATTTGTAGCAACAAAAGAACTTTGAACTAGACTGCCAAAAAATAAGAATTTGGATGTCTTATATTTTAGCTTTTCAGTGAACTGTAATGCTTATAAAAAGTAAGACAAAATTTATTAGAGGCATCTGTGACAAATTAAAAAGCCTACATCAACTCCTAATTAGTTCATTTCAGTACAGAGCCACACTGTACTAGTCACTCAGTCAAGTCTCTCACCCAAATCAAACCTTTCCATCTCACTAGCAGCCCACCGCAATTCTGAGTTAAGGTTTTGTAGCCTGTGGTATTATCCTGCACACAGGTTAAGCCTGTTTCACACAGGACTAATACCAGGTATCTGTGAAATGTGCAAATTGTGCCTCACTGTACTCCTCATGGCACACACACTTCTCGACATTTCCCCTCTAAGCACAACTTGACAAGCTTTTAAAAATACAAACACCCTTAAAACACAAGAGTGTTCATGAAAGCACAAGAAAAAAATATTTAACTTCCTCTCATTGCTTTTCATTTCTCATCTGCTGAGAAAGGCAACACCTCCTTCTCCTGCAGTCTTTCCACTAATTTTACAACTGGACTTCGCAATTTTTAGGAAGATACAAAAGTACATCCACTCACACGCAGTAACGTGATTACAGTAATATCAAAAGCCATAAACTAAAACAAAAGTGAACAATCCATAAACATATTGGAATTCCATAAAAAGAGAATTTTAACTTTTGGTCAGCATTTCTGCTAGGCTAAAGACAAAAATCTGCTGTACAAAATAACTTTAACATGTGCAGGAATAAGCCCCATGTTTAATACTTTACTTTAATCTCAGCTTAGTGTGTGGTCAGCTTGAACTACTATTTTTTTTTAAATAACAGGTAGACAGTACATTGCAAAGCTGTATTTCTTCCCTACTTGTACCCATGAGTAGATTCCTCCTATGCAAAACCACATTCATGTGAAAAAATTGCAGTGAAGTTCAGAAGAGTTGAAGACGAACACGTGCATGGGCAACAAGAGCTGTCAAGGTGATAAACGATTCAATGGACTGCTTTCTTCTCCACCTGCAGCAAGCTTCAGTGTAGTTAGCTTTCGAGGGGGGTGCTGTGGACTCTTACGAAGATTGTCATCCATCTGCAGAGAAATAATGAGAGCCGGATCTGGCAAACAGTAGAATATAAATTACACGATTAGTCTATTTGTCAGGACTCCCATTTAGAAGTACACTGGTTTGTCAGTTTGTTGGTTTTTTTGTTTGATTGGTTTGGTTGGTTGGTTTTTCACCTTGTTATTTCAGCCCTAGCCTAAACAGATGTCTTGGTTCCTTTCCACTCCCAAATATTGGCTTTTGTTAGATCTGCTATTCACACCATTAGCATATGGCACATTAAACCCAGGGCAAATGGGAATGCTTCTGTTTGAATCATTTCATCAAGATTACCGAAGAAAGCAACATTGTTACCTTCTTCTGAGAGGCCAAAGTTTCAATCTTGTACAATAGCCAAACCCTGCCGGAAAGCAGGTCAAAAGTCAAATTGCTAACATCAATGGATACTTTTGCATGATCAGAACCTTACAGGAACAAATCTTTTTTTCAAATTAGAAATGCTCTGTAGGTGTTGCATGAATTTAGATTAGCTAAAGGTTTCAAAAAGTATTTAATAAAGAGACTGTGATAAGACCTTTCAAAAGACAAGTTAAATTTTGTCTCTGAATACGAACATTTTATATTTTTACAGGATATCGCTCTAATGCCCTTTGTGTACTGATGTATCAAAAGAAAAATGGCATGTAGCTACTATAGAATAAACAAAATCACAGAAGACAACATAGGGGAATCTTCAAAGATCGTCTAGTCCATCGCACTTCCTCACGGTACAATCAGCTTTATGTAAATCATGTCTGACAAATGTCTACTTTATTCATTCTTTAAAACTTCCACAGGCACACTTCAATACCACATAGAGATACAACCAATACCTAATGCTACAGAAGCCATACATAATTATTAACCTATTTGATACTCGGATCTTTTGCAGAAAGAAGTGCTTTCTATCCTAGTAAGAGCTGTATATAGAATTAGTTTACTGATGGAGACAGAGTATTTTTAACGCAAGTTGCACAGCTGTTGACAGGTGCTGAGTAACAGACTTGGAAACAAAGTAAAGAGAAATAAAAGCCAGACACAGAACAAGCAGAAGGAACGACTGTGTATTAGTGACTACAGCATTCAGCTGGGAGTAAGCAGTGAAGGGTATACGTCTTAACAAGGCCAGTTTTTGAGTTTTACTCAGAAGTTTTCTTGCTGACACATTATAAGATCACTTCTGACTGTTGATAATACATTTGCTTTCCCCCTTGCATGGTATGTGCACTCATGGGCAGACACTTCTACCATTTCTATGCACGCTTGCAAAACAATGTTGATTGTAATAAACATACTTTTTATGTAAAAGTTTTCATTAATTATTCCTTTCAAATTATGTTGTTTTCTTTCTATATAAAGTAACTCATTAGAAAAGAAAATTAAAATGTCCATTGTACAGTTGCAAGTGTATCTATAAACAAGCACCCGCAAAGAAGCAGGAAGATTAGAGACTGAAGTAAAAGTAACCTTTTCAATCAAGTTGGATTCCTTATTTACAAGCTGTGTGAGTTTCTGCAGATTAGCATCTGCGGTATCCTGTCCACATGGAGAATGGCCTGGAGGGTGAAGGCAGAAAGATGAAGAGTGAAAAGGCATTTACAAAAGCTTTTACAGCCTTAAAAAGAAACAAACGCTGGAGAGAAAGTTCATTCAGTATTTTTATCCCTTCTAAGAAGAATTTAAGTGAAAAAGCTGTTCTATGTCAGAGAAACAGAAGCACTAAGCATTAGCCATAGCATAGATACAAGTGCATTTTGCCAAGACTTGACAGGCTCTAAAACTGATTATTAAACCTTGCCTTTAATTTTCAATCTTTTCTGCACAACTGTCGAAGTTATTCTACCTCATTTCCCCACAGAAGCTTCAGCACAAATTATATAAAATCTAATGCTGCTTTAGTTACATGTGGAAACTTCCATTTCTAATTCAAACAGACCATACATGACAAAAAGCAGAAAAGAAACACATCTTACCTGAGACAGTTAACCTAAAGTAGCAAGTTAAAATGTCATCACAGAACCGACACAGGTTGGGAAGCTGCTTCAAATGTTCTTGCAATTGTACTCTGGGGAAGCACACTTTATAAACTGGTGCAAGAAAACCAAATACAAAGGCATCCAGGGTTGTAGGCCTGAAAAGAGTGACAAAACAAAACAACAACAACAACACAAAACCAATGTGACTGAGGTAAGACATTAAGAATTCTAGAACATAACCATTTTCTGCATATATCAAACAACTCAGGATAGAATTTGATCAACCCTTCTGGCATTCCATCGTTTCATATCTAATAAATGTTTTGTACAGATTTTCTACTGATTTCAGCACCTTTGAACTAGAGAGGTGCTGGCAAGCTGAAACAGTAGCTTCTGTATTAAAATCCAGTCATGCATCATGCACACTGAAAAACAAGCCACTCTTAAACACATTTCTGGCATAAAAAAAAAAAGGTAAGTAAGATGGATGCCACCAGAACAGGTTCCTCTCTCATGGAGTGGTCCAACTTCACGGGCTAAGGGAACAGATCGCTCCTCTTATGGTTTCTTGGTGCAACGCTATTGGCAATACCTGCTTCCTGTTTCATGCACATATAAAGAACAGCTTTCCAAGACCTACATCCTCTTCCCAAGGAGGCAGCAGTGGTAAGATGTCAAGCTTCCAGTATTTTTTCCACATAAAGGCACAGGAGGTGACAGTGTCTAGAAAAGAATTCTCTAGTGCTACACTACCTCATCTAGCACCCCACATGAGCAGCTCCAGGCAGCATCTGCTGCTCTGTGGAAAGATGCAGTTAAGGGAGCCACTGGATTAACTAAGTCCAAAGATCTCTTTTGTGCCCTGTTTACTCATTCACACTTATCTGAAAAAGCAGAGTGCCAAACATGAAACTACTGTGCAGTACCTTTTAACATTGTCAGGTTAAAAAAAGAAAGTATAAGTGTACAAAGGATCGTGCGGTACCTGTTTTATTAGCCACTAAAAACAAAACAGAAAAAAATAAAAAAGAAAGCATACTCACGTATTTCCAAAGAAAAACCGAGATGTTCCCAACCTCTTAGACAGGAGATTAAGGCATTCCTTGGCATCCCTGTATATCTGATGAGACACAAAACCATTTAAGAACCCTAGCTGCAGTACAGGCTAGTATATACCGCATCACACACCATTTGGCAGTGTGCTAGACTATTTCAGTTCTAGTCTTTTTACAGCACCAAGTTGTGAATTCTATACCACACAACACATACCTGTGCTTCCACTTCAGTGAGACTGTACAGTGGAGGTCCCCCCTTGGTCAGCAAGATCCTGTTAAGAGCTTCCCTGGACATCTTTCCAGGCAGATACAAACTCAGTGGGAAGGGAATCCTCGAGGCAAACCATGGTTTTGTTACACTGCAGTAATTTTCAGCCTCAACCCAAAATGTGTGCAGCTACATCAAAACAAGAAAGAGTATCACTGGAATTTGAGCAAGGATACTAGACTTCTCTTATATAAATCTTAAAATAAATGATAATATACTATGATGGATTTGAAAGCCTTGAAGGATAGCTGAAGAAGCTAGCCTACTATACTACCTGGTCAGAATATTTTTGCCTATACGAATTCAAGTCCAAGTTATTCAACACACCGAAGCTTGAGGATTTTTATAGCCCCAATGTACTTACACTAAAGTGGCGAGGGCATGTGGCCATGTGTTATTTACTGAACTGAAAAATGAACTACTGGTGGGTATTTAAATTTCTTAAAAGTTACCACTGAACAGTTCAAAAAGCCTTCATAGTTGTGCATTCCACATCAGACATACCACATCTTACTCAAAACTTTTTCAAAAGGATCAAGTGAAACAAAAAATGGCCAGAATAGGCTGCTTTCAGGATACTGTTTCCCAAAAAATATCTAAGAAAAAAACACATCAGAGGTGCCATTTTAAAATGTCTTTCAGAAATTCATTATTGTTACTTCACACCTCCCACACACTTTTTTCCTTTTCCAAAGTTGCTAGGCAGTCTTTTCAAAATTGCACTAATAATGCAAATACATTCAAGCCAGGACTATGGCTGACAGACTGCTCTCAACTGGACGCCTGTTGTAATATTCACTTTTAAACATTCTGGCCATTATAAAGTATTTCCCAGTATTTACCAAAGCAGGAAGCAGTTTCTCTTCAAGTAGTGCAATATAAGCCAGTGTGTCAGCTCCTTGTTTTGCAGACAATTCATAATCAGCATTGTATTTCTGTGAATTTAAAAAAAAACAAAACAAAAAAAAAAACCAACAACAACAACAAAAAAAAAACACAAAACACAAACAATAAAACAACAGTACAAATAGTGTTACACAGAACTTCCCAGAAAGATAATCAACACAACCCAAAACTTCTTCAAACTTAACAGCTAGCAAGTTAGTAAATACCACAATATTTTTCTGGACAAAAAGCATCCAGGTAGACTTTTTTTTTCCTTTACTTCTTCAGGCTAGCTATGTCAAACATAGGTATGTATCCTTACAACTTCCATTTTAACTGTCCCATTCTTTGATTTTTGGGCCCTCCCATTGCTGAAATAACTCTTGTGCCTATTTCCATTGCTTTCCAAGCATCTGCCCAGTAACACTGAGGCAATTCTTCAGTACTTGGGGCTGTAAAAAACAGGTGGCAAATCCCCATCCATATGTTTGAGGAAGCACCTGGTCCTTAACTTGTTAAACATAAGAAAACAAAAGCATTCCTATCTTTTAATTGCCATTCCATACAGTTAAAAATTGGATACTAATAATTGAAGACACCAAGTGCACAGCTAAATTAAAGCAGTTACAGCTACCTGAGCTCTTGATTCTGACACAGAATCCTTTTAATGTACATTAAAGGGTTGGCAGGTTTTTCAGGAACTTCATTAATTTAGAAACAGCAAAAGGTCAGTACTGATCCACCTTATTTTTAGATATCTGAAAAGCATTCCTATTACTGTTATACTCTGAGTTAAAGAGGGTATTTTTTTCCCCAACATGAAGGAATCTTTGGCATTCAAATGGCTATGAAACTTCTGAATTTTAAAAAGACTGTCTGAAAACCCATCTCAAATGCTCAGTTTTTAGATTCTATTTTTCTCCCCCAAAAGCTTTAAAGTTTCACTAACATGCCATTCATCAGATAATCTTCTTGACTAGGCAGGAACTGAATTTCTAATGTAAAAGCAGAACAGTGGGCTGGAAGACCATCTCAGAAATAAAATGATGATACCACGCTTTATAAGACTTTTTATACTTTGTGAAAAAAAATGATGTTGTATAGCTGTATTCTTTGTGAATAAAACATTAGGAGATCTGCAAAAGGCAGGCAAAAGTTGACTACACAATAACATGATATGCATCAAGAAGTGCTTGCAGACATTTTTATGCAACCAGCTACAGAAAAACTACGTAAATTAAAAAAACACTTATGTATTATCGCCCCCCAAAAAACACACAAAAATCCCCCTGTGCACTGGGAGATGATTACCCATTTGAACAGTTAAAACCATACTTCTCTAAGTGTGATCTCCTAGGTCTGCAAAGCTGTAACAATGTTAATGTATTATAACTAAGGGAATGATGAATCGCAGCGAGAATCTGCTCAGTGGAGGCCAGCTTGATGTCCTTTTCAACAAAGGGTTTTCTCGAGCCTATTTTTAAATCTTTCACAAACCTAATAATCAAATTTTCAAATAGGAATCTGCAATCTACCATTTCACAATTCTCATGTGTGTATGAAAAGCAAGAAAGCACTGGGTCAGAATTGGGTTCCAGGGTTTTGGAAGTCTGCATCATTCTACATGGAGTACATGTAGATTCTTTTGAGAGCAACCTACCTGCTTCCTTAAGAAGTTTAGTATTTTTGCTGGCTGGGAAATAACAATGTCTTCTGATATCAGGACTGGTACATCTCCTGGAAGGCACAAATGATGCAGTCAACTGAGTTTATATGTAATAATTATAATGTAACTGGGAAGTGACAAGTCACTTCATCTGTTTTCCTTTATTCCATAGCACGCTCTGATCTTCCGAATAGAATCATAGAATCATAGAATATCCTGAGTTGGAAGAGACCCTTAAGGATCATCAAGTCCAACTCTTGACACCGCACAGGTCTACCCAAAAGTTCAGACCATGTGACTAAGTGCACAGTCCAATCTCTTCTTAAACTCAGTCAGGCTCGGTGCAGTGACCACTTCCCTGGGGAGCCTGCTCCAGTGTGCAACCACTCTCTCTGTGAAGAACCCCCTCCTGATGTCAAGCCTAAACTTCCCCTGCCTCAGCTTAACCCCGTTCCCGCGGGTCCTGTCGCTGGTGTTAATGGAGAAAAGGTCTCCTGCCTCTCGACACCCCCTTACGAGGAAGTTGTAGACTGCGATGAGGTCTCCCCTCAGCCTCCTCTTCTCCAGGCTGAACAGGCCCAGTGCCCTCAGCCGTTCCTCGTACGTCTTCCCCTCCAGGCCTTTCACCATCTTCGTAGCCCTCCTCTGGACACTCTCCAACAGTTTCATGTCCTTTTTATACTGTGGTGCCCAGAACTGCACACAGTACTCGAGGTGAGGCCGCACCAGCGCAGAGTAGAGCGGGACAATCACCTCCCTCGACCTACTAGCGATGCCGTGCTTGATGCACCCCAGGACACGGTTGGCCCTCCTGACTGCCAGGGCACACTGCTGGCTCATATTCAACTTGCTGTCTACCACGACCCCCAGATCCCTCTCTTCTAGGCTGCTCTCCAGCGTCTCATCGCCCAGTCTGTACGTGCAGCCAGGGTTTCCCCGTCCCAGGTGCAGGACCCGGCACTTGCTCTTATTGAACTTCATGCGGTTGGTGATCGCCCAGCTCTCCAACCTATCCAGATCCCTCTGCAAGGCCTTTCCACCCTCATCCGAGTCCACAACTCCTCCAAGTTTGGTGTCATCAGCAAACTTGCTCAAAATACCTTCTATTCCTACATCCAGATCGTTTATAAAAATATTGAAAAGTACCGGCCCTAAAATGGAGCCTTGAGGGACCCCACTGGTGACCGCCCGCCAGCCTGACGCAGCCCCATTCACCATAACCCTTTGGGCCCTGCCCATTAGCCAATTGCTCACCCATCGGATGATGTTTTTATTTAGCTGTATGGTGGACATTTTGTCCAGTAGGATCCTATGGGAAACCATGTCAAAAGCCTTGCTGAAGTCCAAAAAAATCACATCAGCTGGTTTCCCTTGGTCCACCATACGGGTGATCTTATCATAAAAGGAAATCAGGTTAGTTAGGCAGGACCTACCCTTCACAAACCCATGCTGGCTGGGACCAATGACTGCTTTGTCCCCCAGGTGCGCCTCAATAAGTTCGAGAACCATCTTCTCCATGATTTTACCAGGCACTGACGTGAGACTGACAGGCCTGTAATTGCTTGGGTCTTCTTTCTGACCCTTCTTGAAAATCGGCACAACATTTGCCAGCTTCCAGTCTACCGGGACCTCTCCAGACTCCCAGGATAGTTGAAAAATAATTGAGAGAGGTTCCGCGATGACGTCCGCCAGCTCTTTCAGCACCCGGGGATGAATCCCATCCGGACCCATGGACTTGTAGGGATCCAGGTGGAGTAGCAAATCCCGCACACATTCAGGGTCAGTTGGGAGTTTGTCATCCCCACCGTCCCGGTCCTCCAGCTCAGGGCACCCTGGGTCCCGAAGCCCATCATCGGCATTGAAGACAGAGGCAAAGAAGGCGTTAAGCGTCTCTGCTTTGCCTATGTCATTGTCTGTGAGGAGACCTTCCCTATCAAGGAGCGGCCCTATGTATTCTTTAGTTCTCCTTTTTCCATTCACATATCTAAAAAAACCCTTTTTATTATCTCTCACAGACACAGCCAGCTTCAACTCTAGGTGTGCTTTAGCCACACAAATTTTCTTCCTACAAACCCGAACAGCATCCCTGTATTCTTTCCATGTCACCTGGCCCTCCTTCCAGTAGCGAAACACTCTCTGTTTCCACCTAATCTCCATAAGAATGTTCCTGGTCAGCCACGCCGGCCTCCTGCCCCGCCTGCCTGACTTGCGATATTTAGGAACTGCCTGTTCTTGTGCTTCTAGGAGGCATCGCTTAAAGAATGACCAGCACCCCACAACAGAGCGAGGGGGAGAGCGACCGTGAAGGAGCAGTGGAGTTAATGCACCCCAGGCTGACTGCAGCCCCCGCTCCCTGCCCGCCCCCCATGCCACTCAGGGCAGGGAAGAGGTGAAGGAGAGTGGAGTGGGAAGGTGCCTCTAGCTTGTTTCTCTGTTTCTCACCACTCCAGCCCATCAGCAATAGGTAATAAGTTTTACGAATCTTCCTGTGCTACGACTCTTTTGTCTGTAATGGTAATTGTAGAGCGATCCCCATGGAGGTACACTTGAGGAACCCTTGAGGTACGCTTTTTCATTTATCAGGGAACTAGCTTTCTGAGAAGCCCTGAACAACCTATTCTGATTTTATAAAACCAATCTCTCCTCTTACATAAAAAAAGGAAAGAACAAAAGAGACAACATCCAGAAAGCTCTACTTGGAAACGTATCAATCCATAGACTCTAACCCACCTAAAGAACCCTGCATGAAACTGACTAAAGGAAAAACAAAGCACTTACCCTCAAAGACCAGCCCAGGGAGAATGAGCTCTCTGGAGCTCATGCCTGGAGCTCATATACCATTTGGCCCTGCCTGGCACCCAAACCCAATCACCTGGGAAAGGGGAGGGGCAAAGCACAAGAAAGTAGAAAGAGAGCAGGACGAGCAGCAGCAGTGTTTTTTTCTTATTCTTTTTTTTTTTTTTTTTTTTTT
>CM021763.1:24606177-24695286 GCA_011075105.1 Heteronetta atricapilla | reverse complement strand
TTTTTTTTTTTTTTTTTTTTTTCTCCTCCTAACGTGACTTAGCTCAACAGCATACAGAGTGCAGCCAAGAGAACTGGGCTGTTTCTAGAAGCAACAATCCCCATGCTTTTGCGTCAGCTTTGAATAGTGAAAGGACAATATGACCAAGCAAGTAACTGGAACTTTTTGACCTGGAATTACCTCAAACCTTTCTTGTACATAGGAAGAAAAATCTAGGAGCATAACAGATTCACGCCCAAAAAAAAAATCCATGTAGTGACATCACCCACAGGAAAAATCAGGCACCTGAGTAGGCTATCTGAAAACCAAAAGGCTATGCTGATGGATCAAAACACACTACAGGACACTGGCTCCCAGCCCTCTGCTGCACGGACTTTAAACCCATCCCCACACTCACCAAGGCACAACCCCAACCCAAATACACATATATAAACTAGGTTATACATCACTGAGTTCCACCAAGATCACAAACATGTTTAGCATATTGTTAATACATAAAAAGGGCCCAGACTGAAGCCAATGTCAACTACTAGCTATTTGACACTTCGAGAACCAGGCTACTGGTATGGATTTCAGATATCCATCTTAAGACAAATATTCCAACCAGTCCAAATGCCGTCTCAACTCATTTATCTCTAGACCTATCCTTCCTTCCAGTCCTATTTTTCTCCTGCTCTTAGTCTCCAATCTGCTTTTAACCACCTGTTCTCTCTAGCCTTGCTACAACCACTGCCCAAGCTAACAGTGCATAAATGACGAGGACCTCTTACAGAATGAAATAAATCCCTTCTCCCAGAAGCGTATTATTCTGCCTTCACTCATTAGATTGCAGAATCAAAAGCTGTAAAATCTCTGTAGCAGGAACTACCTTATAGTGCATTCTCAAAATACCTACAACAATTATGAGCCTAATATGACCTCGATGCAAAATACTAATAAAATTTCATTTATAAAAGACACAAATTATTTGGACATTGGTTTTTTGTTTTTGTAAATTTGTCGCTTGTTTTGTTTTGTTTCTTGGTATGGATTTAAACATCTTGACTATCAAAAAAGCAAGAGAACTTTTGAGAAGTATACCCAGCTTGTTCTTTGAATTTCTGCTAACAGAACGTAATAAATCAAACACCAAGAAGCAAAGAGCCAAATTCTATGTGGACATAGCAGTGCCTAAATTGAGGATATAGGAAGTTAAAGTGACAGACTACTTTAGCCTCACAGTGATTTTTACCTCTCTGGAATATACCAGGACAATAACCTAAATGCTGAGCAAACAGGTAAGGATTGAGTAGAGGCATGCAACATACTTCATATCCTCTGACACCTTCAACCTTATCTTCAACCTGTCAGGCAACTAGGTTGTTACTCACCTTTTATGATTCAACCTCTGTAACTCTGTGCAGTACTAAACACCCTAGTTGATGTAAGTTACACTCTTTAGGACTGGTATTCTACTTCCAACTATACCAGCCTTTTAAATTATGTATAATTAAAGAACACTACTTCCATATGCAAGTCTAGTTACTACCACATAAACATGCAATCTGCTTTCACTATACCCTCTATTTAAAATGCCTGACATTCTTGCTTTGTTGATTCTCCTTTGCTTCATCCATACACATTTTAATAAAGTGCCCTTTAAGGCATTTTATTTATGTCTTCCATTATATTATCCCTGAAAAGCCATCACACTCGGGAAGCTGTTTAGCAATGTGTAATGGATACAGGAATAGCATAGGAAGGGACTACTCATGAACACAAAACCAAAGGAAACTAAGAAAAGGAAACTTTGAAATTAGAGCCCACATTTATAGTGATGAGGATTAAACTAATAAAAATGCAAACAAGGTACCTTTTGGAGTTCTCCAAGAGTTATTTATAGTATTCACTGTCAGAGGAGCACCAGAAAATTTGGCATAAGCCTGCAACAGATTGCAGAAAAGAAACAAAAAATGTAGTCAGCATATGCAAGAAAAGCGTGCCATAGCATTTTAAAAGAGGTCACGACAAAACACGAGCATTATGACCGCTTGGGTTGAACGGGCAACGTCCACCGGCACTACCTGCGCCCGCTGTGTTTTTGAATCGGGAGGTTTTTAAGGATTTTTCTCGGAACTTCCAGCCGAGGCTAGCACCAAGGGCACGAGTTTCGTTTGTTCCACCCAGCTGCGGGCCGCTCGGCGAGGCCGGGGCACGCCGCCCCCCGCTCCGCCGGGCAGCCCCGCCGGGCCCCTCGCCCCGCACAAGCCGCGCCCGGCCTCAGGGCGAGGCGGGCGGGCGCGCCCCTGGGCGCCTACACCTCCTCCTCGTTCTCCTCCCCGGCAGCCGGCAAGCCCGGCGGCGCCGTGCCTCCCTCCCCGCCGCCCTCCCGTGGTGGCGGGCGGCCGCCCCCCGCCGTTACCATGACGGTCAGAGACTCCGGGTGCAGGGACGGCAGCCCCCAGTCGCCTCCCCAGCAGCTCAGCTCCATGGGAGCCGCCATCTTGTCGGCCGGCAGCGCGCAGCGCCCCGCTGCTGCCCTCGCATGGCGGCGCCCGAGCGCCCCCGGCCGCGCCGCGGGGAGAGGGAAGGGGGCGGAGGCCGGGAGGGGACAGAGGGAAGCCGCCGGCCGCGGCGGGCTCTCTCCGGTCGTGCCCTGCTGCCCCAAAGACGTTTCCCTGCCTGGTGAGCGCCACCCGTGAACATTTCGGTGCTGAAATGCTGCGTCGCCAAACCCCAGCGGGTTACTTGACGCGAAGTTAAGGCTTTCCACAGGAACGAGGACGTTGGCTTTTCATTGAATGTAAGGAAAAGCTGTCAGCAATTTGGCTTCAGAAATAAGGAACCCTGACCATACGGCACCGGTCTTGACCAAGTTACAATAACAACCCGTTCACTGTATATTTTTACTGTGGACATTTAAAAATACTAAGTCTGCGCTTCAGTTCATCATTTGCGCAGACGTGCCACGGCACTATTTAATGTTAAAATACTACATCAAGTAAAACGGTTCCTTCCTTCCCACACAAAGAAAAATACCACCATGCCTTAAAAAAAAAACTGCACTGGCCACCCATATTCAGGTCCATCATTCATAAAGAGATGAGGAGACCAAGGGCAAAGCTTCTTCCTCCCTTCCTCCTCTGATCTGTGGTTTCAGATCTCCACAAAGTTTGTGGCAGAAAGGGCAATGAAGAAAATCTACCACATGGATCTGAGATCATTCAGCTCCAGTTTTAGAGGAACATGGGAGAACAAAAACATATCCGTTTTCTTTCCTCAGAAAAATACATGATTGGGAATATTAGCAGTAGTGATTCGGTTTTCTAACAGCTAATCTACATTTCCCCCTGTAAAGAGGTACAGGTTCCAAAAGATACTTTTCTTCTCCTCGCTTCAGGGAGCAGCTAACTCCCAGTCAGTCCTCCCAGGTACTCTGCTCACCTGGTGTCATCTCGCTGAGGTTGGCAAGCTAAGGAAGCAAGACTGGCTCTTACCAGCTGCACTCCCTGACATCTGTTTCTCTGTGGAGGATGAACCAGCTTATGGCTCTCCTTAAGGCAGGTTGCAGGAATGCTTAGAGGTTAACAGGAGAGTAAACTTCCCTTGTGTTGCCTTAGGGCCTAATTCATCTCTGCACTGTTTTGTAGTCCTGAGCAAAGACAGGGAAAAAAAAAAAAAAAAAAAAAAAAAAGCAATCTGCATCTTCCCTCCCCCATCCTGAAGCTTTCCAGGAGCTTTTTCCTCTTGGTTGCCTGAGTGGAATTCTTATTAGTGTAAATGAAAAGTAAATAGGTGTGCAGATGGATGCTTGGACTCGAAAAAGAGGGGTTTCAATTTGTGTTTCTGAAAAAGCAAAACTTCCTCTGAGACTTTGAAACCTCATATTCTACACACACTTTTAATGAAAATGTGGCAAAATCAAACCTGTAAGTGTTGACATAAATATAGAAGGATGTGGCTTAGAGATGTACCTTCCTGAAATTGCACTTGCATTGGGACTTTTATGTCTTAATTTACCATGTATCCTGACTTTTAATCATCCATATAATTTCATAAGCAGTGTGTCTCCTGATGGTTATTATGAGCAAAATATGGCATCTGAATTAAGCAGTAGGGATTCCTTCCTACACCCTCTACCCCTTTACTTGGAATTTGAACAAGCTATGGACACTTGAAAAGCAAAAACTATCACATTGGCAGCTTCTCTCTATCCTCTACGTTTAGAATTTTATCATTTTACGTATAATAAGCAGGACAAATATTTTATCAGTTGAGGGTTACTTACTTGCAGATCTTATATAAAAAACATCAGTCTTACATTCCTATAAGAAAATTCCTCATCAAAGTTTACTGGCTCTGTGAAAGTTTCTTGAAAACAAAATGCCCAATAAGCACTTTCTGTTTCTTGTCCGAAATATTAAGATCCAGTAAGTTAAGCTGGAGTTTGTTCTTCAGGGAATACAGAAGAGTGAAAAAGCAATAGATTATATTCTATTGTTGTTATTGAAAATGATGGTTAGAAGGTCAAATTGTCCCATCCAGACAGCAGATAAACATTATACTTTGTGAAAATCCCTTAAAGAAGGTTGTGCTTGAACACAAAATCTCCTTCAGTCTGTAACATACTCCAGTAATAAAACTGAACATAGAAATGAAAACTTGAAAACTTGTAGTGACCTTTTTATGTACTGGCTAGGTTCATTTAAACATGGAGTTAAACAAAGACATTGTGAACTTATTCTGCTTTGTTTCGTTATGCAGCATGCTCTGCCACATTTTGCTTCAATGGGTATTCTTGGTGAATACACACAACTAGAAAGCAGGCAGAGCAACAACAGGATTTGGCTGTCACTAATCTAATACTAATGAGTATATAATGCTACAAATGAGATGTTCCTCCCAGAGGGTTGATTTATATCAGTCCAAAAGACCCTATGGTAACTAAATCAGAAGTGGAAAACAAGTTAAAATGATGTATTAGATATTTTTGACAGAGAAGGGAACTTTTAAAGAAAATATTTCCTACATTTTGATTTTAAAAAATATAGGGTAAATGGTTGTAAATAATTGTTAGTCTTCCCTTAGATAGGTGAAAGCAAAACTTTACCATCATTTTAGCATTTTTTGTTTCTGTCAGCTCTTGTCACTGAATACTTTAGTAGGCAGCTGTGATGATTTTGCAGATCTTCAAGATGTTTGTGTGTCAGGTGTTCAAACCTGTGTTTTCAAATAATGCTTTTTGGTGGTTAAGGGTTTCTCCTTCATGCTCATAGAATGTAGAGCAATGTTAATGCTGCTCTAGGTCCAAGTATTAGCCTCTCCAAAAAATCTGTACTGTCTCCATCCTCTTGCTCAGGAACAAGTTATGGACTGAAACTTCCTTCTAGGAAGCTTGTGGCACTGTAAGTCCTCATTTTTTATTTTTTTTTTATTTTTTTCCATGTCCTTACCACCTGCCCTACTCCTCCCTGTCTTTCTTCCTGCTCTGTAGCGCTCTGCACCCACTGCTCTGTTTTTCTCACTCTGCTGTGCTGCTCTCCGCCAGCCTGCTGGTACCACCACATCATCCTCTCACTTCCACCACATGGGCGGGGATGGTGGGAGTGAAACTGAGGCACTTTTTATTGCATGGAGACATAACACGTAAGAGCAGTGGGGTGAGGACGTGGGAGCACATTGTGCTGGGACACACTGGATATGTGGGGAGGCACCCTCCAGCCTTGCAACAGGCAGAGAAAGAAACAGGCAACTGATGGAGTAGGTCAAGGCTTACACAAATAGGCTAAGGAGTACAGTGTGTTCAGTGGTACAGGGTGTATGCCACACGTGAGGGCCCACTAAAGGGCAGGTCCCTTAGGCCAGCTGAAGGCGTTTGAAAATCCCCCTGCACCTTCATTGGAGAGGAGCCCCCGCCTGTGCCCTGCACAGCCATGCAGGCAGACCCTTCCCTGCGCAGCGTGCTGTGTCTTGCCTTGCACACAATGAGCCCCCTGAGGGCTGTTCTGTTCAGTGCTTGTTAGCTGTACGTGCCACCTGATGTGGCTGAGCACTAATCAACACTACTTTGCTCTTTAACATAAAATTTTCTTCCCATTGTTGCTCTTGTTTTTGTGATGTAAATAGCACCAGACAGCTCCAGCTATTCCAACTGTGTGCTGGGCAGCATGCTGGCAGGGGAGCAGCCATGGCTTCACAGGTTTCTTCTGATGTGGCAGAGGTTTGTCTGCGGGGCTGGGGGCACACAGAGACAGATGGGATGAGGAGGGGAACGCAAGCAGGTTGGGAAGTTCACTGCGTGCTGCTAGTTCACTGCGTGCTCCCAACTGGCAGAAGCACCTGGCAGTCACCCAGTCCCTTGGGACACCTCTTGCTTTGCTGGCAGAAAGTGTAGAGGGGGGACAGCTTGCCTGCCGGGTGGCTTCATGCGGACATTGAACAAACCAGCTCAGCCCCAAGGGCCTGGCTTGCCTGTTCCCTCACTTCTTTAAGTGTCAGCAGCACAGAGGCTGGAATTTTCTGGAGGAGAAACAATGGGGTAATGACATCCTGGTGGGACACATGCAATACTGAAAATCCGTGTAGTTGAAAGCAAAAATTATTTGTGTTTTGTTTTTTAGACTGAGTTTGGTCATGTCATCAGCTCCAGATGTCTGTTAACACGAGGGACGTTTTTAGGTAACCTCAAGCCCATCGATCTGAGCTCTCCCAATACCCCCAAGCTCCCTAAATGGAACACAGGAGGCCAGGCTGTATGCCCTTCATTGCGACTTCAAGGCTCTTCCCAAAACCCCGTTTGCCCCGCTCTGCCACCTGCACAACCCCTTCAGTTACAGAAGTCGGATGAGTTCACACCAAGACCAAGCCCCCACACCGGAGCCACCTGCGCCCATTTTAACTTCACACTCCAACCTGAGGGCTCCTCAAAGGCCGCGTTCCAGCCCGGACCCCCACATGACCGAGCCCCGAGGCCCCACACCCGCAGCTGGCTGCTACCCCCGGCCGGGGCCCCGCGGGCGGACCCTTCCCCACCTCGCCCCGACCCCCTCCGCCCCGCAGCGGCCGGGCCCTGCCCCCGCCCGCCCCCTCGGCCCGGGGCAGCCCGGCCAATAGGCCTGCCGCCGCCCCTCCCCGTTAAACAGCGGTCCCGGCTGGGAGCGGCACGCCGTCCTACCCTACCCTACCGTAGCCTGCCCTTCCCTCCTTTCCCTTCCCTTCCCCTCCTTTGCCCGGCCCGGCCCGCGGCCGCCATGGGGTGCGATCGCGGCGCCGCCCTGCTGCTCCTGCCGCTCGCCCTGCAGCTGTGCCCGGGCCGCGCCGCGCCGCCCGTCCCCCGAGGTAAGCGCTCCGTGCCTCAATACCTCCCTTATTCACTCAGCCTCCCTCGCTCACGGACGGCTCTGGGTTTGAGCCTCCCGGCTGCTGGCTCGGGGAGGGGAACGCGGAAAGCGCCCGCCAAGCCTCCCCCTACCCCTTCGCCCCACAGGGGGAATCAGGAGTCGCCCTCGTTGCTCCATCAGCCGGAGTCTGCCCCCTCGACAATCCGCAGAAGTTGCGGATCTGGTGGTGTAGGGGTGCGGGCAGCCGCCTCGAGCATCCGAAGTGTGCTCTGCAGCTGCGAGATGCAGACTTCCAAGCGAGGAGTGAACTGCTAGGCGATGGATGGAAACGCGGCGAGGAACTCCGGTTTGTAGAGTACAAATCTTACACAGGAAAAAAGAGACTGTCTAAATGCAGCCGTGCTTTGTACAGCTGTAAGATGTACGTAGTAAGTCAGCACCTGCTTTGTTTTAGAGCGTGCAGTAAGCGAGTTGTCAGCGTTGTAATCAGTTATCCCTTGGCTAGGTAGGTGAAGCAGATCTACAGGAGAGGTTAATTTGGCTGTGATTTCTGAAAGCCTGCATTAAAATCACTCTTGATTAGCAATATTTCTGAGAATTAGTCACAATTGTTTAAAAAACAGTTCAACAAGATTAAGGGTTTTTTTTTTCAATATTTTTTTTTTCCAACAAAATGAAGAAATCCAGATTGGCAGGGCAGCAGGCAGTGAAAGAGCCCGCTCTCGGGCTGTGAAATCTGTAAGCTTGTCTGTCCAAAATCATTGCAGTGGGGTCAGGGTTTCACTCCAGGTGACTAATGAATGGGTCACTAATTATCTTGAAAAGCGGTGAGCAGTGGTGGAGCGTTACTTACATATGTACAGTTATCATGGTTAGTTGTGACTAGAGAAGAACCCTGGAGGGTTTCTGAAAGATGGTGAAGAATGGCAGCAGTATTAAGGGAAATAAAGGTCTTTTACTTTGTGCTCTCTGCTCTCCTGTGTCACTGATTTAACTTTTCCATGCCCTTCCTGACATGTATTTTAGCTCCTATCTTCAGAGCTAATCTTGATGGTCGAATCTCCAAAGACTGGTTTGCAGCAGTGTCCATGTGTAGCTGATCTCGTTAGTGTTTTCATAGGAGGGTGAACTGGTCTCTTCAAACAAACAACAAAAAAAAAAAAAAAGAAGAAGAAAAAGAAAAGGGGGAAAGCAGGGGGAGAAGATATTGGGCTGTGCTATGAGTGGTCTCAGTTCAACCTGGTGGGTACGCACATTGGCACTTGTGCTCTCAGGCATGCCCAAGCCCTTGCTCTCACTGCATCAATTGAAACCAGATGCTTGTGCCTTCCAGCTTTGGCAGTCCTATCTTACCAGTTTGTTTTCAAGTCTGTTTTTCCAAGGAGAGAAATGAAAATATGAGATTCTTCTTAAAAGTGAAATCTGAAATCCTTGCAGATCTTGTTCCTTCCACACAAGCAATTGTCTCTGTAAGGTTCAAGAGCTGTCTGCCGGCCAGCTCTGCTTAGGGTGGAGAATGAGGTTTCCTTAACCCCACTGTGCTTCGGCTAGCCACTTCTGCTAGCACACTTGTAACTTAAAGCAAAGGATAGATTCTCACACCTCTACATGCTATTAGTGAAGGTACCCCAAGAGAGGGTTCAGTAACATGCTGCTGAAGGATCCAGATTGGGCAGCATGCTTTATGGAGTGCAACTATCAAGCAATTGAGCAATGATAATTTGATAATTTATTGTTTTAATTGATAATTTAATTGATAATTTGAGCATTCATTTAAATACACAAACTTAAAGAAATCAATTACATATATCTGTAAGGTTAGACAGGAGTTTGCTGGGGTCTAATCACTGCTTTTGTAATACTTCTGTGTTTTATATGAAATCAATCAACAGAACTAGAAGGACTGAACAAAATGTGATAGTTAACTTTTTTCCTGTCAGGCTTAAGTGCTGTATTCCAGTGCTCCATTTGAGGACACAGCTGTATAGTAATGGTTATTGCCAGCAAAATGGTGTTGTGCAGTGTGGTGAGTTGCGTTTCAGTCTTTTGTTTGAGGAACGGTTTTGCTTTCTGTGGACCCAATGTGCTGAAATACCCAGCCTCTTGCCACTGCTGTCTGGATCACTGGCTTCTGTGGGAGCCATGATTGTCCTGGGGTGCTGTAAATCTGAACTGAATGAAAGGGAGAGAACTTGTCCAATTCATCTTAGGTATGTTTCTTAGTTGTTTAACAATACACAAGGGCATGCAGGCCAAGGGCCCAGTCCCTTTTGCATGGGGTGATTTGGGTGAGGAAATTGAGTGCACCCGCAGTAAGTTTGCAGATGACATCATGCTGGGGGAAGTGTTGATCTGCTGGAGAGTAGGAAGGCCCTGCAGAGGGACATGGGCAGGGGCCAGTGGATGAGGTTCAACATGGTGAAGTGCTGGGTCCTGCACTTAGGCCACAACAACCCCATGCAGTCCTATAGGCTTGGAGCAGAGTGGCTGGAAAGCTGTGCAGAGGAAAAGAATCACAGAATCACAGAATTTCCAGGTTGGAAGAGACCTCAAGGTCATCGAGTCCAACCTCCAACCTAACGCTAACAGCCCACCACTAAACCATATCCCTAAGCTCTACATCTAAGCGTCTTTTGAAGACTTCCAGGGATGGTGACTCCACCACTTCCCTGGGCAGCCTGTTCCAGGGCCTCACAACCCTTTCAGTGAAGAAGTTCTTCCTAACATCTAACCTAAAACTCCCCTGGCTCAACTTAAACCCATTCCCCCTCGTCCTGTCACCAGGCACGTGGGAGAACAGGCCAACCCCCACCTCGCTACAGCCTCCCTTGAGGTACCTAAAAAGAGCGATAAGGTCACCCCTGAGCCTCCTCTTCTCCAGGCTGAACAAGCCCAGCTCCCTCAGCCGCTCCTCATAGGACTTGTTCTCCAGGCCCCTCACCAGCTTCGTCGCCCTTCTCTGCACCCGCTCAAGCACCTCGATGTCCTTCTTGTAGCGAGGGGCCCAAAACTGAACACAATACTCGAGGTGCGGCCTCACCAGAGCTGAGTACAGGGGGATGATCACCTCCCTAGCCCTGCTGGTCACGCTGTTCCTGATACAAGCCAGGATGCCGTTGGCCTTCTTGGCCACCTGAGCACACTGCTGGCTCATATTCAGCCGACTATCCACCAGCACTCCCAGGTCCTTCTCTGCCTGGCAGCTCTCCAACCATTCCTCTCCCAGCCTGTAGCTCTGCTTGGGGTTATTGCGCCCCAGGTGCAGGACCCGACACTTGGCCTTGTTAAACTTCATGCAGTTGACCTCAGCCCATCGGTGCAGCCTATCCAGATCCTCCTGCAGAGCCTTCCTACCCTCAAGCAGATCGACACACGCACCTAACTTGGTGTCATCTGCGAACTTACTGAGGGTGCACTCGATGCCCTCGTCCAGATCATCGATGAAGATATTAAAGAGGACCGGCCCCAGCACCGAGCCCTGGGGAACGCCACTAGTGACTGGCCTCCAACTGGCCTTGGCTCCATTCACCACGACTCTTTGGGCCCGGCTATCCAGCCAGTTTCTAACCCAACGAAGCGTGCGCCAGTCCAAGCCAAGAGCAGCCAGTTTCTTGAGGAGAATGCTGTGGGAGACGGTGTCAAAAGCCTTGCTGAAGTCAAGGTAGACCACATCCACAGCCTTTCCCTCATCCACCCAGCGCGTCACTCTGTCATAGAAGGAGATCAGGTTCTGATGCTAGCCTGAACATAAGCAAGCAGTGTGCCCAAGTGGCCAAGAAGGCCAATGGCATCCTGGCTTGTATCAGGAATAGTGTAGCCAGCAGGACCAGGAGGTGATTGTCCCCCTGTACTCTGCTCTGGTGAGGCCGCACCTCGAGTACTGTGTTCAGCTTTGGGCCCCTCACTACAAGAAGGACATCGAGGCCCTAGAGTGTGTCCAGAGAAGGGCTACGAAGCTGGTGAACAAGTCCTATGGAGAGCGGCTGAGGGAACTGGGGTTGTTTAATCTGCAGAAGAGGAGGCTCAGGGGAGACTTTATTGCTGTCTACACAACTAACTGAAAGGAAGAGATGGGGAGCTGGGGGTCAGCCTCTTCTCACAGGTAACTGGTGATAGGACTAGAGCGAATAGCCTCAAGTTGTGGCAGGGGAAGTTTAGGTTGAAAATGAGGAGACATTTCTTCTCAGAAAGAGCAGTCAGGCATTGGAATGGGTTGTCTAGGGAGGTGGTGGAGTCACTGTCTCTTGGGGTGTTCAAGAAAAGGTTGGACATGGTGCTTAGGGACATGGTTTAGTGGGTGACATTGGTAGTAGAGGGATGGTTGGACCAGATGATCTTGGAGGTCTTTTCCAACCTTAACGTTTCTGTGATTCTATGAAAACTCTCAGTAAAGTTGTAGGATCCTTGGACTCAGTATAGGTGAAGACTTGAGCTATGATCTATATTTATGCTTTTATGAGATGAAGGGAAAAACATCTTCACTTCTTTTTTGGAAGTGTCCAAATGAGTGGATGCTTCAGAAAGAGCAATAGAAGGAGCACAAAGATGGGCTCTAATTGGCAGGAGTAAAGCTTACCATATGTCTGTGGGTAGGACCATGTGCCCATATGATTGTCCTCTGAGCAATCCTGAGTGCCCTTCAGCTTGTGGTGTATGGAAACATTGGATTAGTAGGATGGCCTCAGCTTCGTAGGTGATGATCTGCCTCTGAGGGAAAAGGATGGGCCTGTTGGAGTGGCAGTGATATGCAACTGCTAAATATGCCTGTATATTTAAATAGTGCTTGTGTATAGTCAGTCTTCATATAATGTATATACTGCTCTGATGGCAGCAGGCTTGAGTAGGAGTTTACCAAGAAGCCTCATGAAATAGTTTGAGTTTGGAGACATCATGGATTCGGGAACACTGAGGAATAACCCAGCTTGTTGTTTCAGTGCCATGAGGGGGATAGCTGGCATACTTATGAGTATAATGCTTAGACTCTTTGCTGATGTATTGTGCAAAAATTAAAAAGAAAAATTGGAAACAGCTTTCACTGTGCCTTCAGGGTTATTTTTTTGTCAGGCCTGTCTTTCTTTGTTATCTGTAGCAGAAGGGAAAGATGAGTCTTATTTATATATTATATCTCAGAAGTCAGTGAAGTGAGAAGGAGGCTATGAATATCTTATTACTTACCTGGCTCTTTAGCATTTTAATTGATGCCCTGCAAGTGTCATCAAAATATTTCTTAGGATAAGCACAGTGGAAATCTGTCTGAAAATTTTGATGCTAGATTCTGAATGTAATGAAAATATGAAAATATTCATTTGAATTTATGAAAGCAGAAATAGTTTGTAAAGCTTTCTGTTGAGGTGCATTGCAAAAGAGTCATGGAGACCTACCTGGAAGTATTTGAGAACATCAATTTGAAGGCTATTTCTGTTTTTCCTAATTAAAAATAATTCCTTTTAAAAAAAAAAAAGTCACAGAAAGGTAGTCAGTTGCAACAAAATCTATTTAATATTTTCATATTATTCACTTCTATTTTCATATTCCTTATTTTAGGAAGGACATCTTGTGTTAATTTTATATTATCTATACAGAAATAGAGAAGAGCGTGCAATCTCCTACAGGTGGCTTGGGATTGAACAACCCTTCAGGCTGAGTTCTTCTCTACTCATTATTGTATTTAAACTGCTGTTGAAACTTTTATTTTTCAGTTATAGATCTGCTTTCATATTCCAACAAGAGAGTGGTAACAAACTTCCTGCAACAAGCACTTGGCGATCCTACACTGAATGAAGTGTTCTTGCTCTCAACATTCAAACTGCAGCCAAAGAGCACAGCCACCATATTTGGCCTGTATTCATCAACTGGAAACAGCAAGTATTTTGAGTTTACGGTAATGGGACGGATGAATAAAGGTGAGTTGTTTGGAGTAAGTAGGGGAAAACTAGTATGGGATCCATGGTTATTGGTGTGTCACAGAGGGATGTTGAAAATAGTGCAACTGACCTTTGTGCTCAAGGCATTTCTGTTGAGGGTTGTGTCTACTTAGCCCCCCCCTCATAAGGGAAAAGTGTTGGCAACATCCACTCTCCCCTTCTTCTGCCTCCCTTTCACTGGATGCTGCTTTCTCCTGGACACGGACCTGATAGCCAGCTGGTATCTCTGCTCTACCATACCATTTGCTTTAAGCAATGCTGAGAAAGTGGGGGCAGGGACAAATTATTGGAGAAAGGAGTCAATTTTTTTCCTCCTTTTCTTCCCCCTTGGGACAATCACTGGTTCTTATTACTTAGGAATGTGAGGGACACACGCACATGCTGCCTCATGCATATGAAAGGCCAGTTCTTGTTCCATTGACCCTGGAGGTTAGCTGTGACTGTGCAAGACAAACATTCCTAGCACTTACAGGATCTTTTGGGTGAATTAAAGTGTGTGGTCTTAATTTAGTGAGATTGGTTCATTAGGAGGCAGAGTGGAAATTTCAGTAAATTTTTAGAAATAGATAGTTTTCATTACTCTCTAGACCGTGTGTAGGATATATTGCAATATTAAGGTTCAGTGCAAAATTATCAGATATATAAATTATTGTTGCTCTATTGACTTCACTGCTGTGATGATTTGCTGCTGTCGTTATTATAGCCAGGCAGCCGACTGAGCCTCTATATGTGAAACTACGAAAAATTTTCAGTTTAGATATAGGAAGATTATCCTGTACGCTGAAGAAAAACACAACTTTTATTTGGGAAATGCAGGAAAATGAGTTGGATAAAACACTAGCAGTTTTAGCAGGTCTACTTTAGTACTCCTTCTGAGGTCAGAGAATAAGAACCCTTCAGCTATGCTTGTACTGAGAGCAGGTGAGATGTGGTCACTCAGTCATATCAGTAACAGTAGTGCAGTTCCTAAAACTGTTTACTTAATTGCTAAATAAGTAGTACATCACACATGCTTTCTCTCTATTCCTCTCACTCACTTGTGCATGCAAAAATTATGCCTGTAAATGTTATATAGAAATACATAAATATATATACACATGTGTATGTAAATAATTACAAGCTCATCACGCTTTTCGACTCACAGAAATACCTGCATGACTGATGGTTACTGATATACTTTAACAGACTTAGGAAGCTTCATGGTGGAAAGTTACGTGGTTTCTTTTGATTTTGTCCTCAGTATATTAGAGTTGTATTTGAGAAGTGTCTGTGACAGGTCTGTGGTGTACAGATGGACAACGTGAAGAATCTTCTACTGTCAGTGACTAGTGCCATTTTTACTCTGAGTAGTTGTGGGGCTCTTGTAACCTACCTGTTGTAAAGGACTGGTTGAACATAGGGAGGCTTTTCACAGCAAGTCTGTTCTACGGAGGTCTCTTTGCCTCCTTGTTATTTTAGTGCACCTTGTTTAAGACGTATGGCACTGTGTGAATAGTAGGCAGTGTTTCACAGTGTTTTCACGTGTGATTTCTCTGGAAGTGTCAAGTGTCCCATATGGCTACTTTATACAGTAAGCTAAACCGCATCCAGAAGATCATCACGTGAGCTGAAAGTATGGAGCGTGGGGGCTGTTTGTGATCCTCTCACGGGTGGAGATCATCACTTCAGTGGTGAGCCAATGTTGGCATCTTAGCAAAACGTAAGGTTTAAATGTCTGGGCTTTTGGAAGGGTGTGCATACAGCCGTTCCTCTGCATGGTATTTCTGCTTATGCACCTAGGCCTCATCTAAGTAGCCCAAAGCCAGCCTCAGTTAATTTTTAAAATGCTACATATGAAAACTGTATTCCCTGTGGCTTGCTGATGTTCTGTTTTTGTTATGGTAAACATAATAGTAAATGTGTTCATAATACCAAAATGCTTTTTAAAGCACAAACTTTTTTTTTTTTTTTTCCTTTGATTTGCTAAGTCCATACTGAGGTCTTGCTGGGCCTAGCATTAGCTTACCTACATGATGTAATAACTTTTGCCATAGTTTCTATCACCATTTTATAGTCCTATTGGTGCAAGATAGGTTGAGTTAAGATGTTCTAGATGTATCTGAATTGCTGGGCAACTGCTTAACTTGTTTTGGTTACACCAATGTGCTTCTTGGAGGCAAATTGCAAAATAAGTCTATGGGTTTCATATTCTTTTTGAACAATTGTTTTATGGAAAAATGTGGTAAATGTATAAAACTAATATAATTTAACAACTCTGTAAAGTGATTCCTACTTAATGTCAGGATTAGTAATTTCATTGAAAGTTTGTTTCCTAACAAACAAACAAATAGAGCAGGTGAGCCACTTACCCTCAGGAATGTCAGTGTAAGACATCTTAATAGCAAAAAGTTAATTCAGGGGCTTGGATGGGTTAAGTCTTATGGAGGCAGTGGTCCAGCAAAATCTCCCTTCAAAAGCCTACTCTAGTTTACCAGATGGGTATTTGGCTTTGGCTTGAGGAAGGAATACTTGATTGTTCATCCAAGCCAGACTGCTGATTGTCTTGAAACTGTTCTGGCAGGGTCTGTTCAGAGCACTGCCACCATCTCCTCCTTTAACTTACTGCTGCACTTGGTCACTATGAGTGCCGGGCCCAGATCCAAGCACCTTGCTTTTATACGACTCAGTGTGTATAATGTTTACATAAGCAAAATGTCTGCAACATACTCTGTCTTGCCAGATCTTTGAGTTGGCCAGTAAGTGCTAACTTTTAGCAAGTTACTGGTGACCTCATGCACCTTTGCGGAAATCTCAGCGCTGGCAGCGTTTTGACATAGACGGCAGTGAAAACATTCCTGATATTGATCACAGCTGTTGAGGCTTTAGCAGTAGTGTAGAACTGAAAGATGGAGACATACCCAGCCCTGCTTATGCTGGTATAAATCTGAATTATTTTAATCATTAGACCAAGCAATTAAAGATTGTCAGGCATCTTCTGAATTATTGGGTACATGTCCCATACTAGTTGAAATAGCACAATGTCAGAGGGTACATCAGTAGTTGGAAGTTGAGAAGAAAATTTGTTATTGAACTCATGCCATTTCTGCTCATGTTAGTGTTAGACTAAAGGCTTCTCTGAAGCTGGTAAGAACTTTTTCCCACTATCATATCCACAACTTTTAGTCGTCCTCATTTCAGTGTAGGTATTTCTTGAAGATCAGAGTATGTGTGAGCTCTTGCTTGATGCAATAGTGGCAGTGCTCTGTGAACTTCAGACAGATGTTGAAAAGAGACAGCACTTAACTGTGCTTAGGTGCACAGTGTCTGTGCAGCTTGATTCCTCAGTGCACGGAACTGTTGCCATGAGGAAATAAAGGACACACAGAGTTCGTGATCAGTAGGATCTTTAAACCAAGGTCTATTTAACACTGTAGAATTGTTATATGCTGTCTAGATGCTCTCAGCACAGTGTTTCTGCGGATAGCTGCATGTGTTCAGAGATCTAGAGAGATTTTTGTGGAGAGAAATAGCTAGCTGGTCTAAGAGATTTTAGCTTGCAGATCATATCTTACATATCCAATTTCCTAAGGAAGTAGACATTTTTAAAATACTGTGCCATATGTAAGAGTTTTTGTTTAGCTGCTCTTGAAGTTTTGATGGTGCATTTTATTTCTATTATCTGTTGTGTGAAGTGTCATATAGGTAATTCACTAAAGCCTTAAAATAAGAGCAAGAGGGAGATCAGTCATCTTTAAGGGTGGGGTGTGTCTTTTCTGCATTGTATTTTGTTTGCATTTCTGATTTTTTTAGAGTAAAATGCAGATTATCTCCTTGGAATCATGCTTCCTTCTGTTTCTTCAGTGATGCATTTGGATACACTGTCAGATGGCTTTGAGTGCAATATGCATCACTGAAGCTGATTTTCTAGTTGTACATTTCTGCTACCAAGTATTTCTAGGACTATCAGATATGTACCTGCCAAAGTGCTGACTGCAGGCTGCTAGCTATAACTGCTACCTTTATCACCATTTTTTAGCACCGGATGTCCTTTAAGATGATGTGTTTTATTGTTTAAGCCAGTTAAAAAGGCTTGGGCAAAGCAGTGGAAAACATCCTACAGGCAGCAATTCCTTACAAATGGGGCGTCACACAAGTGTTCTGGTAACTCAGCTCTGAGAGTTCACATCCCATTTATTCTTACCACCTCCAGAGCAATTACAGATTTCCACAGGATCTTTCTTGATCAGACATGGATTATTTGCTACCCTCTGATAGTCATTCTGTGTGTTTTGTACCAGTGGTAATTCGCTATCTGAAGAGTGATGGGAGGTTGAACTCAGTGATTTTTAGCAACATCCAGCTGGCTGATGGGAAACCCCATGCTGTCATCTTGTGGCTGAGTGGCCTGCAGCAAGAATCAAGCACAATAGAGTTGTATCTGGACTGTCTGCAAGTAGGTGCCATTCAGGACTTGCCAAAAGCATTTTCAACTCTGCCGGAGAGGTCAGCAGCAGTAGAATTGCACATCTTCCAGAAGAAGCCACAGGTGAGCAGGAAAAGTGGGAGCAGGGTGAGCACTTGGAGGGACCATCAGGGATCCTCTGGATCACTGCATCCAGATCTCTGAAATAAAAGTAAATTAAGTTCCCTATTGAGCAGCTGAAATCTTAGCTTCACGGAACCTAGTAGTAGTTTTACAATTCATTGTAAACACAGTTTCTGGATTTTTTTTTTTAAGTACAGCCTCCATCACTTCTGTTTAGGTGCTTCTTGGGGACTGAACTTTTGTAAGCTCTTAGCTGGTACTGTAAGGGCAGCTCATTGTGAGCTTCTTACAGCTGTTGAGCAAGGTTGACTAACCTGTGGCTGGTTATGTGGTTCTTCTCTTCATGATAAGCTACATGGACTTAGACAAAAGTGGCAACTTGTGTGCTGCCAGCTGAGTGTCAAAACTCCATCTGTTTCACTGCAATGGCTTTTCAGCCTCTGTCTCCAACCAGGGATTGGCATAGCCGCCTGTCAGTTCTATATCAGTAGTCCAAGGTAAACAGTATTCTCCTCCACAAGCGTTTTCCATCACTGTTAATGCAAAATTTGCTTTAGGAGGTGCAAAGGCATTCTGGCCCCAAGTTGCTCCTGAGCTTTGTTTCATTAGAGACTTGAAAATGGGGAATCACCAAGGAGCTGACATACTTGGTATGAATGTAAACCTGTTTGAGACGAGGAGGAAATACTGCTTTGGATGCAGTTCAACAACAACAAATTGTGTACTACAGATATAAAAATAAAATAAAAGAACAAACTTCCCACTGTGTGAGATTATATGAGTTGTAACAGTGGGGGGAAAAGAAAGTTTGAAATAAAAACCATAGCAAAGTGAAAATCTGCAAGGCAAAAATTGGGGATTTTATTACAGTTGGGATGGTGATGGGTGGTTCCTAAGGGAAGATGTAGGAGCCCTATATGCTTAGGAAGTAGAGATCCTCTCTAAAAAATTAATCTGCTTTCTCTGACATTTTGCATTATTCCCATTGTTGTAAGAGATTTGAGCTCTCACTTTTTCTTGTGACTCCAGGATGCACTGGATGAGCTGAAGCTGGTAACTGGAGGAACGCTTGCGCAAGTGGGGAACCTGCAGGACTGTTTTCTTCAGCAAATTGAACCTGCTTCTCAGTACAATGGTAAGGCCTGCAATGAGGAGTTGAAGCGGTTCATAGGGATACCGGTGCAAAGAAGTCATGCTGGTGAATATAAAAAATGTGGAGAAACTCTATAGACAAGTATGATAATTATTTGACCAAATTACAGCCATGACAATAGTCCATTAATTTGGTAGAAATGGCTCAATTTGGAGAGAAAACCAACACTGTCAAGTGATAAAGAACTGTTCACCTAGTGGAGAGGGAGAGTCAGATGACTGGAAGAGGGTTTTTAGTGTAATTTTGTAAGATGATGCTTCTGTGATAATGGTCTGTTTGTGTCATTTTTTGTGGGTCACCTGAATGATCTGGAGATGGGAAGGACAAAGCACAAGGAGAAGCACAAGGGATTGCAGGGTGTGTTGTTGCTGCAGTTACAGAGCCTGGGCATCCGTGTGGAAAAAGCCATTGCAAGGCAGCCACTAGTCCTGCCACAAGCTAGCTTACGTATTTGTTCACCTGCTGGGCCAGAAATCTGCTGCAAAACCAATTCCTGTTCTTCCTGTACTATGTATGGTGCAGACCAAGCTGGGAGGAGGGAGGAAAGGAAGGCACAGAGGCTGTTGGGATTCCTGCAGGGATGCATTTCTGCTGCATGCAATCCCCTGAGATTGCATTCTCAGGCAAGGATGTTCTCTAACCTGTCAACACAGCAAACCCAGGAGAGACTGCCCCATCTGTACTCCTT
The DNA here is from genome assembly GCA_011075105.1 of Heteronetta atricapilla. NCBI lineage: Eukaryota > Metazoa > Chordata > Aves > Anseriformes > Anatidae > Heteronetta > Heteronetta atricapilla. Next base: position 24,675,677 of record CM021763.1, on the reverse strand, counting down.
CCTAGTCCCTGTCATATGCCTCATTGCTGTGGGTGTGAGGGAAATGAATGGATTCACACTGTGCGCAATATGTTAATATGTGACAACAATGCTGGGGGAAGAATAAGTGAGTTTGAGACTTGAAATAGGATCCATGTGAAATTCCTTCTTTCTCTCACACTTTTCTGTCCTCCAGGACAGGCATTGCTACTTCAGATTGGAGTAGATTTGATGTGATTGGGTGAAAAATGCAGAATGTTTATGTGAGAGCATTCTGGGTGCTTTACAAGAGGATAGGAATCAGTGCTGTGCAGTAACATGTCTTGCCTTGCAGCTGTATAAATCTGTTGTACACACTTCTGTTCTCTTGCTCCTTAACATATATGCAACTAGGCAAAAAAAAAAATCGAAATTAGAATTGCTTATCATCAGAGGTCTGCTTTTCTTTTTCCATAGATTAACAGGGACTTGCACGTACACAGGAAGGGCAATTCAGTGTCTCCTCCTGGAAAATCTCACATCGTTGTGAGCAGCATTTCCAAATTGCATACTTGCAGCTTTCTCATTTGTCTTTTTGCTCATTAATCAATAATTTGAACTGTAGTAATACAGAGAGAGTTTCTCTCTCTGGCTGTCTCCACCTGGCTGAGCTATTTGAACTGGCAACTCACATTCAGTTGTTTATAGTCTTCAAGCGGATTTAGTATCATATTAAAACTATTATAAAGGAGAAAAAAAAAACAACTCAAATATATTCAAGGTCTTTATAGTCAAATCCACCAAAGGAAAAGATGCAGATGTTCCAATGGCAATATTAACTCAGCTGCCTTACACTTTGTATATGCTTCACAGTGCCCTTTTAGTGGAGCAATATATCAGATAACCACAATTTTGCCTTTAGCCAGAAAAAACAGCAATGCACATGCTTAGCTGCACAGGGGTATGAGACCTATGTATCTCGGTAAAAACATGATTTTCATGTTAATCAGAAAATCGTGGGGAGAGCTTTGGACCTGAAAACTGTACATGGGTTTGACTGCCTGTCTGGTCATTGCTCACTGCTGTGGCAGCAGCATTCCCTCCATGCTCAGCTTGTGAGGCTGAAGTACTTAGTCAGTGTAGCTGAGACCTGAGAATATGATGATCAGGTAGACATTGAACATGTATTTGGGTCTTCCCACATGTGCAGGAAAATACACTGCAAGATGGACTGATGTTGGTAGATAAGATCAGTGTGCTACATGTAAGCAGCATCAGAAAATCACTCAGGTTGGAAGAGACCTTTGGTTCACATAGGGTACCTGAACTTGACGTATGTTTTTAAAAACAAAAAATCCTGTGTCGCATGAGATCAAAGGAGTATTTTTGTTGTTTTGTTTATTTTGTCATTTTTTTCTCACCTAGCTACTGTGTACCAATATAGACCTACAGATAAGCCTATGAGTGAGAGGAGTGATAGTGTTGCATTCCCTGAACTCCCCAACAATTCAGGGGAAACAGAGCTCTGTTACTTTTGGTCTTTTCTCCAGGGTCTCTAGTTTTCTGTTTGGTATTGAGAACTGGCTTTGTTGCAAGTCTGTAGCCTGTTGCATAGATGTTTTGTGAGTCCCTACAAACTCTCCCCCACCAGTACTCAAGAGATGTTTTCTGTCACAATTCTGTACAGATTTGAACAAATGTTTCCTCTCAGAAAGATCGTTACATGTCTGTGGAGATATTTCCTTCTAGTTTTGAACCTGCCTCTTAGTAATTGCATGTGCAACTTCTATATGAACCTTCTTTGGTAGCAGGTTACAGGCTGACAAGAAACTACTCTCTCATCAACTGCTATCTAACTACTATCATCAACTACTGTAATCATGGCTGGATCTCTAATGTTGGGCAAGTAACCAAATCCTCTTTAAATGACACTTCAGGACTGGCCTTGCTGAATAGTCTTCAGTGCGGTGCTTAAGCCAGTATCGCTCCCAAGAGGACTAGAAGAAGGGCCAGTAGATCTGAGGCATTTCAGGGGCCTGCAGACATGCAACCTATTGTTAGTGTGTCACCCTGCATAGGTTGATTATCTGAGCAATGCAGCTGGGCACCTGCTCCAAATGCAAGGGCCTGTAGAAGATACAAGGAAGAGAAGGAGCCTGTCATGACCTCAGACTTGAAGAGAATAAGTGTGTCAAGGGGCTTCAGTTCCTTCTTGGACAGTAATTCTTCAGATCCATCTCTGAATTTAATAATTGTCCTGAAAGCTATTCTGTTAGGTTGTTACTGACTCAAAATGTAGAGGTGGGTGGGCACTCACTGTACTGGGGAGGTGCCTAAGTAGGTGGGAGGCATGAATGACAGAGACTACACGGTAGGACCAGATAACCATGCTGCTTCAGTATGTACATATGGCTTACCCTGCTTGCTCCTGGCAAAAGCCATTCCACAATATACTCTGCAGCATACGGTGGCCCAGCATCTCTCTGAAGGGCCATTCCAAGCTCTGGCCATAGACAGTCAGTTATTCAGCTACAGATAGAGCTTGCTATGGCACTTGGCTTTAAATGAAGGAGGAAAAACAAATGCTATGGTTAGTCATCTGTTTATGCTCCACTACCTACATTTGTAAACAGGACATGTAGTTCGTGTCAGTATAACCTATTTAATCCACTTTAACATCCAACATTCTGCAAAACTGTACAAAACTGATCGTTTTTTCATTGAAATGCTAGCCAATGAAGAAGCATCTAAAATCTTGATATTTTCTTGCGAGTTTCAGCCCAAAATGCCTAGACCATTCTTTATTTAATTATTATAACTAAAATATAATATTTATTTTTAAAAATAGGTAAAAACAAGAACAAGCTCCTGATAATCTTGAACATCTGTCCTGATAATCAGTGGATCAGGTTCTGTGGTTGGATTCTGCAATACTCAGAAATTAATTCCTGCCATCTTCCTTCACAAATAAAAAATAAGAAAAGATTGGGACTAGAATAGAGGCAAGTCCTTGAACAGGTTATTCTTAAGTCTTTAAACTTGTTTAGTGTTCTGATGAAAAAAATCTTACATGAAGAAAAAGTAATATATGAAGAGTAGAACAACCTGCATTAGAATATTTGGAAACATTTAGAGACACTCTGAAGTACCAAACATTGAGGTAAACATTAAGAAAAGTGTTTTTCCTGAAGGCTTTTAGTACTCTGAAAAGTAATACATGAATAAACTTCCCTGAAGCCATTGGGCGTAATATCAAAATATCCTGCTTGCTTAGAATGTAAAACAGCATGTATTTGTGATGGTTGTTTTGACATACAGACTTTGAGAAATAAATAATGGGAAGTAAACAAATAGCTGTTTGAGAGAGCAAGAAACTCAGAAGTAAGCTACAAACAGAAATTACTGTACTAACCATACCCCCTTATTCTTCCCTATCATTGGATCAAAACTAGTGTTTCACTTAACAAATACAAGTTTTGCATGAAGATCATGGGTCAGGTTTATGCTTTCCTTATGGCTCCTTACAGATCTAGTTTTTGGTTTCTTATGCGAGTTCTTTAATTTCCTATTTGGTATTGAGAACTAGCTTTGGTGCCTGTCTGTAGCCTGTTGAATAGATGTTTTGTCAGTCCATACAAATTCTGCACCCACCAGAAGCAAGCACAGCTGTGGAAATGGTGCACGGAGCGATGACCTGCCTTTTGGAAGAAAAGCCAAAGGACTGTAGCAGTTACTAAAACTGCTGTTCTGGTCAGAGCGACTCCTTTTGAAGCATAGTCAGAGCTGCATGATGAGTTTGGTCAAAAAGTTGGGTAACTTCATGCTGGAAAGTGTTCAGGGGTTGGTTGTAGTGACGTGGAATATACTCGCATAGCCTAAGTTCCTATTGTATGGACAGATGCTTCATGCTCCTGCCTTGCCCTGCTATCTCAAATAGGTTATCACAAAAATACTCCTTTTCAGTTTTAGAGTTTCATTTATGGCCTTGTGGGAACTAGTAATGCTGGTAGCATTAGTTGCCAGTATTGTTAGACCTTAGCAGAGGCCTTGATGCTGAATTAATGATGGAAAAATCACAGACTACTTTCCTCTCTGTGTGAAAGAAGTTTGTGCCTTCTCTACTGCTTTCTGTGACACACCATGAAGTTCAGTCCAGAAAAGTCTTGAGTTCATGCAAATCCCTCTGTAAAAAATGGAGCTAGATACTACCTTTTCTGTAGCTACAGGACTTAAGCAACTGGCCTCCTTGGCTTCTCAAGGTGCTTCCATCTTGTTTTTCAGAAACGATATTGACAAATGAAGAAGTTATGTACATTGTGCACTCTTTTTCATTGCTATTTCCCTACAGGTGATTTTAATAGGCAGCTGATGAGCCAGATGATGCAGATGAACCAGATACTGGGTGATGTAAAAGACCTTCTGAGACAGCAGGTACTGTTTTAGGACTTCAGTGTGAAATCTCCCATGCTTGCGACTTTAGTAGAGTCAGTGGAGATTCACGTAAGCAGTAAGGTTTTGTGTAGAGTTCATTGCCTCAGGTGCTTGACATGGGAGAAAAAATAACCGAATAGATTCTGCTGCAGGTCTGTTGCACAGAACTGAGCTTAAATTTGTTCCAGTTGCTGCTTGGTCTCAGTGCTGAATTTGCATGGCTGTTGTTAAGCATGTCATTCTTACAGATCCCATTAATGGAGGATGAAGTGAAGTACAACTATTATCACTGTTCTTAGCTTTATGAAATACAAAAAGCATTTAATTTCAAGATACAGAACATGTGTTGCGTGATCTTAGTGGCACCCTGGGAAAAATTGTAACAGTTCTTCTGGCAAACTGGAGCTGCATATATCCATATCATTTTTATTTTCTATATTCTCAAGGTCAAAGAAACAACTTTTTTGAGAAATACCCTAGCTGAGTGCCAGGCATGTGGTGAGTATTCCTGAACTGCTTGTAAAACGCAACCAGATGAGATGTGTGGTCATTTAAAAACTAATATTGATAGTATCAGTCATCTTTGGTTTCTAAGAAGTATGTTTATCAAATCCTGTGCTCAAAATTCTGGATGCATTAGTCACAAGTTTAGAATAGATTCTCATTAGAGACAAAACTTAGTTTTCATAGATCTGGCAGTCACTTAATGGGGTATAAAAACCCTGTAAATAAAGTAGTGCTATCTCACTCTGTACTGTCAGTTCTCACTCTGCCACAAAGGTGTGCCACGTGTTCCTGTGGATGGAGACATTGCTAGCCAATTGTCTCATGAACAATCTTAGTAGAAGCTGAGGAATCAGAAGTACTGTGCAGAAGCTGGTGTACATCAATCTGAGGCAGGTTCTGGATAGTCTACCTGAAACTAATCTGGTTCCAGGTATGTTGTTGTTGGTTAAAAGCAGTAAGATCCAAATGAAAGTTTCCATCTTTTCACTAAATGGAAGAAGTAAATTTCCAAATGCTACAGCATGGCCCTTCTGCACAACTGTAGGACATGCATGCACTTAGTATAAAAAGAGGAAATACTCACTGGGTGGGGTGAAGTGCCTTAAACTCATCAAGTCTCTTAGCTGCTTGCTTCTCCCAAGATAATCAAAATTCTCAATATCAAAATTCTGTTGAGCTCCAGCCGGGTTAAACTTCACGTGCAAGTGCCAAAGAAAAAGTCTTTAAATCTTGTACATCTGCAGAGATGCAGCCCATGCATTGATACCAGGGTTCAGCACCAGCCACTCTCAGAAAATCTTGCTTTAGCCCAGTGCTGGTCGCTGTGTCTCATAGCCTACCTACACATCTAGCTGTGCATCCATGGCTTGCCACCTGCTACTTCTTTATTTCCCTTATTTGTATATTGTCAAATACATTTTTGTAAGACCATGGCACCATTTTTTCTTATGAAATTGTGATGTTGTTGATTTAGTTGCAGAAACATCTTGTACTGTAAAACTTCAGTCCCTTGGGCATCCTTTTGGCCATGTGAGGACGCTGGCTTTCAGTTTCCTACCCTGGCCAACAGCAGATCTGTACTGGGACTAACCTAGAAGGAGGGCCCCTGTGTGTAGCTAGGAACAACAGAGGAACATAACAAAACTGCCTTAATTTTCACCATCTGGGGACACAGCAACCTGCTGGGCTGTTGCCAGCATGAAGTCTCTTCAGCCACAGCACAGCTGGTAGCAGTGCAGTGCAGAAACACCAAGTCCCTGCTGAGCAGCATCCTGGGGATCTCTTCAGAGCTCTTGCCAGCCAAAAGCCATGATGAATGTTTCTCTCAATTGCTAAAACTGCTCTTCTTTTTGCTTTAAAGGTTTGGGAACTGTGAATTTTCCAACTCCGATCCCTAGGCACAGCAAACCCAAATGTGAAGCAAGTTCCTGCTTCAGGGGAGTCAGGTGCATTGAGACAGCTGAGGGATTTCAGTGTGGCCCCTGCCCTGAAGGGCTCACAGGGAATGGAGTGACATGCTCAGATATCGATGAGGTAAAATAGTGACTTTCACTGAATTTTTTAAAAAAATAAAAATAAAAAGCCACTGTCTCATATATAGCAATGGGTTGCTGATGCTTGCTGTTTGCAACATTTGCTGACTGTATGCACAATGTGCATATTAATTAATTCTGATTTGATTCTACCTCCCTATTTTGCTGCTACTGCAACTTTATGGAGGTTATACATGTGAAAACTTGAAATACCCTGGTGGGTTGAAAAAATTACTTAAAGGAATTCAATATTTCTGTTTTAAAAAGGCACTTTTGACATAGTTATTTCTATTCCACAAGAAGATTCAGTAGCTTCTGTTATATGCAGATCTGCAGAAGTACTTCTTGTTGACGTGGGCTTTGTATCTTTAAACTGTAGTGATCCTGAGCTGGCCTAGGAGACCGTCACCCTTAACTGGAGCCATGTTTCAGCCTAACCTTAAATGTCTATGACAGAAAATAAATGCTTATTGTTTTACTTCTTCATGGATGTGACGAAATCTGATAAGGTTGACTTAAATCTATTTTTTTCTTATGTTAGCAGTTCAGAGCTTGCTTGTATTGAGGACTAAGTTAATAGATTTACAACATCTTAAATGATTAAATAAAATCTGTGTTCAATGAAATGTGTCACTTACTCGGTATGCTTAACATGAACAACAAACCATTTACATCTTCATCATGGTTTTTCTGTGTGATTTTTGCCATTACCCTTGAGTGTTTTTTTTCTTGTGGAAAAATGTTGGGATGTATTAGGCTAGGGAACTAGGTCATTAATTGTGCCTGTACTATGTACCTACCCAATGATGGCAAAGAGCAACAGCAATTCCTTTTTTCTCTCTCCTAGCTAACAAGAGATGTGCTTTGACTGCTTGTTGGATTTGTTCCTTCCTGTAGGCCAGTAGCAGAGAGGCTGCTCTATGCCCAACTTACGTCTGTGAAAAACACTGGGGAGAAAGTGGGTTGAGTGTGGCAGTTTCCTGAGTCGTAGGCGATGTCTTTTATTTTACCTCACATGGCATGAACTGTGTCTGTTGCAACAGAAGGTGCAAAAAAAAAAAGGGGGGGGGGGGAAATTTGGAAACTCTTAAATGTGAATTCAAGAGGTGAAGAGCTAAGGCAGCTGTGGCATGGGTTCCATGCCAGGTAACCATCGTGGAAAAACTCAGGGCAGCTGAGATAGAGCCCTTAAGTGTGGAAGGGGTATACCTACTGATCCATATTCAAACAGGCAGAACACCTCCCTGCTATGTTCAGTGTTAGAGCACTTCTACCCATGATAGCAGTGGTAGGGGGGAAAAAAAAAGACTGATGTAAAGTGTCCCAACCTTAAGATTAGGTTTCCCTAAGTGATAAAGGTCTGCCACTGGAGGCTTACGTACCTTGAAGTTCCTACCACCACTCCACAAGGCAGAGCAGATCCCTTACTAGAAACAGCAAGGAAATTTCTCCGAAATGATGTCATAGAGATACAGTCTTGCATACATGAGGTCTTTATGTGGACACTTCTACTAAAATGGCAACTTGTCTGGTGCATTTTTTTCACCAGAAAATACCTCCTGTATCAGGTGGATTTTTGCTTATGTAAGCAGAGGGAGAAAAGAGATAAATGATAATAGCCTTATTTTGTGTAATAAAGGGTCTCTGAATTAGCTGAATGTAAAGATAGTCATACATTTTGGAAAGTGCTTTAGGAATCTCTTCTAGGATAACACCTTTCTACTGATAGAACTATTTCTGTACTTCCTAAAAAAAAAAAAAAAACAAGGCATTTAAAAAGGAAAAATGCAAATCTCAGAAAGTGGGAAGCTTCTAGATTTCTCTAAGAGCTGCCGTCATTCTTCCAGAGGCTGTTAACATCTCTGCAATAAGCTCCCTTCTTACTCATTGCCATCTTGAAGAAATGAGTTTCATATGTTGTATTTTGTGAGCTGCAGTTACGCTCTGTAATGTAATTTGAGTGCCCTCTCCTGGCTACAATAAAAAATTCGCATTAAATAATGGGGACAAAATGTCTGTCCTGGGTCCTACCTTTTCCTTATGCTAATTGCAGACACCCTTCTGTCAGAACTTTCTGTCCAAAATGCTTGGATTTCTTTGGCTTGTTTCCCCCTCATATTATAGATGTTTTTTTTTCTGTTAATGATGGAAGAATAAAAGGCATATTTTAAAAAGTTTTTTTCTCATGTTTTTATATATTGTTGTCTCTAAGCCACAAGCAGCATGATGACATGCTGATGTTTTTAGTACTCTTTCCTACTTAACCTACTGGTAGTGTTGATACTTGAGAGGCAACAATACAGGATGTAGTTCCTGAACTGGCACCCACAAGGCTGCTAAAGTGGGGTCACAGCTGTTCTGTGATACCACATGTGGTAACGAACTGAGTAATGTCTTCAGTCCAAGGGTGATGCTGTGGGTATGTGGTATCTTGGGAGAAGTGCCAAGGGTTGCCAGTGGGCCTCTGGTCTAGAAATGTGTGGGTGCTACTGACACATCCCTGTTCATCTGGCTCACGTGTGGTTTACTTCTGACTAAATTACTTCTGCAACTTGCCCGGATACACACAAGGGAAAACACTGCTGCTACTTTAGTGTGTACAGAACACAACCGCAGGACCTTTTGTGGGTTGCGTGCAGCCTTGCTGCTTTCCTGATAAGGTGATCTGGGCCCTTCTAGGGAGATTCTCATCCTCCAAAGGAGATGAACCTGTCCAACAAAAGGAAGGATGAGGATCAGAACTTAGGGCATCAACTGCAGGCAAAAATGGAAGATTCTAAGTGTTACTTAAATTATGGGGATAGCTGAAGACCTGCTGGGGTCAGACATACCCGATACTTTTCTCTGCAAGCCAGCTGTGAACAGAAGACAGAAGAACATCCAGACATTTGCATTTAGCATTGCCTAGGCAGGCTGACTGAGAGGTCTATGCATGTATTCGGTCTGGATGTTACTGAAGTGCGAGCCAGTGCTTGGTTGATTTTTTTTTTTTTTTTTTTTTCTCTTTGCAGTGCCGTTACAGCCCTTGCTTCCCTGGCGTGCGTTGTGTGAACACTGTTCCAGGTTTCCGATGTGAGACCTGTCCCCCAGGATATACAGGACAAACTGTGCAAGGAGTGGGACTCAGCTATGCCAAGAGCAATAAGCAGGTGAGTGGCAGCATCTCTGTAGGGACCTCCATTGCAAGGTGCTGATTTAAATCAGTATTGCATTTTATATATATTTCAATCATTCCACGGTTACCTTGTATAGTTAGAGCTTAGAGTGCTTCAGTTAGATCTTAGGTTGTTTGTCTTTGATGTGAGTATTGACAGTCTAATACTCAGGACTGGTGTGGAGGCAAGAAAAAAAGTCATTATTTTTGTAGGTATCTAATCAATCTTAAAGAGAAACTCTGTTGATCTTTGTAAACTTATTCTGAACTAAGAAGAGTGATAGGAAGCCTTGTTTTGCTGTGGTGTATGTGTGTTTGTTTTTAACATTCCTGTAGTGCCCTACAAGGGGAACATGGTTCTTATCTAAACTCTTATGGTTGAACCAGAAGCCCATCCTAAGGTTAAAGTTTCCTGTATTGCACAGTGTCTCTTCGGGGTTGGTATGTGTCTGGAGATCCATCCAAAAATTGAGCCTGTGGGGTACATCTCTGCCATTTTGAGAGTAGACAAACTTTGGTGACTTTTCTTCAGACTTAAATCTCAAGCTGAAGTAGCTTTTGCTACATGTTGTTCTGTTTTGTTGCTAGGTCTGCTTAGATATTGATGAATGTCAGAATGATGGGCATGGACTCTGTGTTCCAAATTCCCATTGTATAAACACTTTGGTAAGTAATTTTTAATTTGTGACTATTAAAAAAAGATTGTTTTAAAATTCATTGCAGGTAGAATGGGATTCTTGGCTCTGATTCAAGAGCTGAACAATATAATTTATTTGTTGGCTTCATCTAAACTAAAGAATCCCTTCCCATTTAATAATGAAATGATCAATACTTGATTTGGCATTAATATGCCTACCTGAGTTGTGTCCATATCCCTTCCAATGAGGAATGGCAGCAACTTTTCTTTCCACATCCTCCAATTACGTGTGTTTATGAATCTGTTATGGCAAGAAAATTCATTTCAAATACTAAATCTTTCCTTGCCCTCATCTCTTCCCATCTAGCAACTGCTGCAGCAAGCTGTTCTTCTGGATGCTCTTTTTATTGCAAGTCTTCACTTCATTAGGATATTTTTGTTGTATTAGTTATCCTGTTTTATAAGCATGGAGAGAAGGAGAACTGCAATTCATACAACACATTTAATACCTATAAGCATTAAATCCAGGAAAACAAGCATAGCACAAGTAGAAATGGTTTGAAAGATGTTAGGATCCAGTAGAGTGGGTACACAACCAATTTAAGGCTCTGAAGCAATTTGGACGCAAATAAGCATTTGTTTAACTTATGGCAAATGTTCTGCTACAGCTGGCTGTATAGAGCAGACATCGCTCATAGCAAGAGAGGGGTTAAAAATGACCCCACGTGTAAAGGTGCTCCTTTTTTTTTTTGCAGCTGGGTGTAGTTGAGGCTACCGGCAGTGTTCCAAGTGATGTGTTTTCCTTGCAAATTACCTTGTCTTTCTAAGTTCACTGTTCACTGTTTTCACTATTCAGTATGTTTCTCTCTGTATATGTATGTATTCTGGTATCTGGAGCGCTTCACTCACGTGTTGTATCTTCTTGCATGACTAGCCCTCTTCTGGCGGCTGCCAGGCCTGGTTTGCAGAGGGTTACAAGAGGTCTGCCAGCTGTCAAACAGAGCAGTGTGGTTTTTTTTGCTCCTGTCTTCCTTTAGAAAGAGATTGGTCTGGAAATGCTGCCTCAAAGTCTGGTTTAGTGCATACCAGAGCCTGATATAGAACAGAATATACCGAGCAAATTTAGCAGGCTCCAGAAGATACTGCCCCACTGTCCATGAGGAGGAAGTGCACATACTGTTAAGTTTTGCAATGGCCATACCATCTGCATGGTCCATCGGTCACATTCATTCATCTGTGTGTGTCTTTCAGCCTGAAAGTTATGAAGATGGCATAAAGTTAAAGTTTGCACTGAAGTTAGTTAGGAACACAGGAAAAAAAATTATGCCCACTTGAGTAGTGAATTTATCTCTGTCATGCTGGACTGGAGCAGTCCTGACAGTTCATGCATCAGGCTTTGTATGGGAAGAGTGAAGTCGTCTGAAGCACCTCAGTTTTGTAAATAGGTGGATAGACAAGCTTGTCAGAGGACTGTCTACTTCTGTTCTTTGACATATCAAAAATAATCACTGATAGAATTATAAAATATTCCAGGTTGGAAGGGGTCCACAAGGATCATCGAGTTCAACTCCTCCACACAGGACCACTCAAAAATCAGACCATGTGTCTGAGAGCATTGTCCAAATGCTTCTTGAACTCCATCAGGCTCGGTACCAGGACGACCACCCTGGGGAGCCTGACCCTCCCCTGTCCCAGCTCCATGCCGTTCCCTCGGGTCCTGTCGCTGTCCCCAGAGAGCAGAGCTCAGCGCCTGCCCCTCCGCTCCCCTCGTGAGGGAGCTGCAGGCCGCCATGAGGCCTCCCCTCAGCCTGCTCTGCTCGGGGCTGAGCAAACCCAGGGACCTCAGCTGCTCCTCATACATCTTCCTCTTTCGACCCTTCACTATCTTTGTAGCCCTCCTTTGGATGCTTCAATAATTTTATGTGCTTCTTACATTGTGGCATGCAAATTCTCTATAAGGAAGAAAGGTTATTCTCAGTTAACTTCTATGTGAGAGACAAAAGCCATATTCAATGCCTGAAGAAAGTCTCTTCTTATCAGCATTTATATCTTTTTTAGTGCTTGTCCCAACACAAACTGAGATTCCTTGGCTTAGCTTTTTTTGCATTTGTTTATATAAGAGAATTGCACAAATATAACTCAAAAGTCACCGATTCATCTAGGTTGGAAGAGACCTCCAAGATCACAGAGTGCAACCTCTGACCTAACAGTAGCATATACTGTCTTTTGAGTCATGAATTCCTTTCTAAATAACAAGATTTAGCTCAGATTTGGCTTAAAAACATCCAAGTTTGAAAAAAATAATGAAGCAAAGACAAGATGAACTTCTTGTCTCTCGTTGATTGTTGTTCCCAGTTCTGTTTAGATAAGTGGCTGTGTCAGCTTTACACTGAAATAAGAGCACCCAATCTGAATAAGCAGATGCTGCTTAGAATTTTACACAGTTTTGGCCATTTGGAAGTTGCTTAGAAGGAAAAAAAAAGTCTCAACAGTTGAGCATGTTTTATAGCATGTACTGGGGGAGACAAATGTGGATTTTGTGTGGAAGAAAGCTTGTTCACTGTGCAAAAGGCATCAGGGTATGAAAAACTACACTTGCACAGCATAAGACGTATGACATGAGTCTTGCTCACAAACCTGCTTTTTTAAAAAAATAAAATAAAATAAAAAGTCCTGTTAAAAGGATGGCTATTAAATTTTTGTTCTTACAGGGTTCTTATCACTGTGGCCAGTGCAAATCGGGATACATAGGAGACCAAGTCAGGGGTTGCCAGGCTGAGAGAAGCTGCAGAAGTCGAGCCCTCAATCCATGCAGTGTCCATGCCCGGTGTATTGAGGAAAGAAGAGAGGAGGTGACCTGCATTGTGAGTTCATAAATTCATGCATTTGTACAGTGAAAAACAGCCTTTTTTAGCCTGGAACTGAGCTAGTCTTTGTGGTCATTTTATCAGTATTTTTGGGTTTCCAACCAAATTGCTGCTCAATGGCTCAGACCAGTTATGAAAATAACTGAGCTGAGTCTGTCTGGTAATTTTTTTCTCCTTGCAGCGCATCTATAAGGCAGCCATACTTATGTGCCATATTTACTGTGTGGGCTGCTAGTGTTTGCATGATCAGATTTCTGGGGGAATGGCTTTTGTAGACCTTCTACAGTATGCTTCAAAAGGACTATCAAGTGTTACTGTACAAAAGGCATCACGAGAGCAAATTCCTCTCCTGGTGCTCTTCTGCATGCAGACTTTTCAGCTGTGTTGCTGTAATTAGGGATCCTGTCTGCATAAGCACAGTGCCCATATTTGTCTGTTGATAGAGATGGCAATCTTCCAAATGTGACTACAGATTCTAGGCACAGGTAGGCTGTACTGTGCTTTCCAGCCCTGGTAACAGAAGAACACTATATGGCATATTAACTTTTATTGTAGGAGTTTAACCAAAGTATATTATGTATTTTTTTCAGTGTTGTAAGGGGAAGCAAGAAACTAGTCCTGTGTCCTAAATTTGGATACAGTACATGCTTTTGCTGGAATTTGCTTTGGTCTCCTTTTTAAGTACATCTATTTCAAAGAAGAAGAAATGAGGATATTTTAAGTTCATGCTGTAATGGAAAGATGTTACTCATGTTAGGCAAGTCTTTGTTTTAAGGAGAGGCCAGAGTTTAACATGAATTTCTCTGCATGTATATTCAGTTACAAATTAGGGATTTTTTTGAAACAATACCAATTTCATCGGCTTGGAGAAACTTGTGTGAAGATGTACTTGCTTTGGTGATGCAAACTGAGTAACTGTCAGAACAGTTTTCTTCTAAAATTTCCTCTAGTTGCAGATTTGTTCTTGAGATACTGAATAAAGCACCCATCTAACCATGGGTCCCTTGCCAAGATGCTGTGTGCACATTCTGCCTAGGTCCTGCTTTTGTCTTTTCTCCATCTGCAGATGAAGAATCAGAACTGACTCCTGTCAGGTATCTGAAACAAATCTATGGCTCCAACTGTAATCATTGCAGGTAGAGTCCATTTAAAATAAAGCCTTAGCTTATTCTGGCTGTTTGTAGATACAGAGAGCTTGAATTAAAGATTTTTTGTTCACATTGAGAGTTGCTGAGGTGTACTTCATTATACTACAGTGACCGTGCCTTCTGCATGTCAGCATTTTCAAGATTGATGCTGAATTTCCCTCTTGAATATTTCTGAAGTGACTCATTAACCTCTTGGTAACGCTACCATGGTGTTTTATTGATAGTGTGGCATTGGCTGGGCTGGTGATGGTTATATTTGCGGAAAAGATGTTGACATTGATGGCTACCCAAATGAGGAGCTCTCTTGTGCTGCTGAAAGCTGCAGAAAGGTAAGAAATTCTTTCTTAATTCTATAATAATTCAGAGCGTGGAGGGGGCTGAGAAAGATGACTAGATGTATTCATCCTTTTTCAAGTTAGTGTACTCTTGTGGATAAATTGTTTAATTTGATTAATTAAAACAATAGTAGAAAAGCTGATAATTTTATATTTTCAGTGGTTTTAACCCACAGAACACCAGACATATCTCACTTTTTGTCTAGGACAACTGCAAATTTGTCCCAAACTCTGGACAGGAAGATGCTGATGGTGATGGGGTTGGAGATGCCTGTGATGAAGATGCAGATGGAGATGGCATTCCCAGTGACCAGGTGCGATGTGTAGAACAGGGTACAGGAGTCTGTGCAAACAGAAGAATCTCACATTGCTGCAGTAGGCAGTGATTTTTAAATCTGGCTTGCTACTATTTACTGAAGATTATCTCATATGCAGCACTGTCAGCAGCTCTCTAAATCCTACCCTTTTCTTTATATAAAGCTCCCTTTTATTAGACGTAAAAAAGAATACACCAAAAAACTAGGGGTACATCACCTATCCTTAAGTCCCACCAGTTTATGCTATATTATATTTTAGCATTGAATTTTACATCTTTTTTTTACACAGAACTTGTCTCCTTTCAAACGCTCACATAACGTGGCCTTTAGGAACATTACTTGCATTAGTGTCTTACATTTTAAAGAGCAGTTTGGCCTGACATAACATTTCATGAGGGATCCAAAACCCCCCAAAATTAATGGGTGTCTTGTCAGTAACTTGAAAAAGCTTTGGATCATGTTCTGAAAGAGGAAGAGGTTTCCATGTGGGGATTCTGCTGCAGAATGCACCGGAGTATAGATTTGTGATGTAAAAGCTCTTTTCCATTCACCCCTTATTCTCACATGCATGGTGCTATCCTACACTAAGACCCTTGTGTGGTGTTTCTTCATGCACTTGCAAGAAAGACAGCAAGGATACCCTGTCCAGAGTACAAATGCACATGTGGAGCTAGGGCAGACTAGCAATCGCAGAAGGCAATCACAGGCTGTTTTGCCACAGAGACCAACCCTCTACCAATTCTGGTAGTTTGAGGCACTTGGATTTCTTAATGTTCTAGAAGGAAAGATATTAATTCCTCCTTCAACTGTAAATCCCTATGCAGATTCAGCCCTTTCACAATCAAGTAACTTCCGTACTGTTGATAAGCTCTGTGCTCCACGTGTGAGAAGGTCGTGGATGTGCTAGATGTGAGAGACAGTTTACACCTCTTTGAATTTCAATTTTACCTGTATGCCTTCTGATGGGAAAATAAAGTCAATAGCAGCTTGTATGACAAAAGAATTAAGACTGGTACCTTTTTTGCATCAAAAAACCCTATTTTTCCAAGTGTTTTTCTCTTGTTCGAGTCTCTACCAGAAGGGGGCAACAATCTTTCACCGAGAGCATCTACGAGCTCTACCAAAGCCTCTGAACTGAAACTTTTAAGAAAGTCCATGTATGGAAGCCAGGGCATCTAAAAGGGTTACTCATGTGAACCCATCCAAAATGAGAATCAGAAGTCAAAGTTATAAATAAAGCCTTATGGTGTTCAGTGTTCATGTTTAGTCTTTCCATAGTGTGGCTCAAAGTAGAACTTTGAGGGGGAGCCTGTGAAATCTGGTCCAGAGCTGATGTTCACATAAAATATCCAACTGCCCACAGTAAACATTTCACATGAAAATAGAAATAAATTCAAGGGTTATATAAATCCACTAAAGTAGAAATGAAAGATTCAGGGTACAGTTCATACCTAATTTGGATCTATGTCTTGCAGGATAACTGTGTCTTGACTCCCAATGTTAACCAGAGAAATAGTGACCAAGATATCTTCGGAGATGCTTGTGACAACTGTCGCAATGTCCTGAATAATGACCAGAGGGACACAGATGGTGATGGGAAAGGAGATGCTTGTGATGATGACATGGATGGAGATGGTTGGTAATTCTTCACTTACAGCTTCTCTGATGTTCTTGAAACTGACCCAGAAAATGCTGTGCATTAGAAACTTCCTGCCACCAGCTGCTAAGTGCCTGTAACATGTTGTCTTTCTTCATGAAACCTCTGTTTGGAAGTATTTTTTTTAGATTAATTTATATATTTTAGTCTCCATCTGAAGCACCAAATGCTTCATAACAGATTAAATGAGCTTTGTTTCATGTATAAGCTAAGGTCGTTGGTCATTCAGTAACTCCTTAAAGGTCCAAATGTGTCCCAGCTCTGCCTGTCTCAGATGTACAGGAGCTACAAAACTTATTATTTCCATTGTTGTAGGAGGCTTGAAAGAATTAGAAAAAGTAAGAGCCCTTCAGATGTAACAACAAAGATAAAATGTTCCATCCTGTAATATGACACGGGGAACAAGACAGGATGAAGTGTGTGTAACTAATGAAGTATGTGTGATTGGGTTATAAGCTGTTCTTCAGCAAGATGTTTCTAACATCTATTAAACGAGCGGATATACTTCTAAGAAAAATTTGCTGTGCAGATTTATTATTTCATTGCAAGATTAAGCAGTTGCTGAAAAGGAATAGTGTTTTTACTATTCTTCATGTTTACCTTGTCCATAAATTGCTTTTAACGAATATCCTATCCACTTTCTGTTAGGTATTAAGAACCTTTTGGATAATTGTCAGAGGATCCCCAACCAAGACCAGGAGGACAAGGATAATGATGGTGTTGGCGATGCCTGTGACAGCTGCCCTACAGTCAGCAACCCAAACCAGGTTAGCAGGCAGAAAAAAATGCCCTTGTTTAAGGGAAGGGACTGTTGAAATCCAAAAAGATGCAAGAGAATGAGGCGGTCAGTGTTTATTTTTTATCAGTAGGTATTCAGGAAGTTTTGTAGAGATTCAACTGGTTCTGTCATTGAGAATGGGAGCCACAATGGGTATTCAAAATCTTGGGATGTTGTTAGCATCCCTCTCCCACTAGTATCTTCAACTGTCGTGCTGTAGAATGTAGACCTGCTCCAGTCCCATGGAGTGCAATGCTAGACTCTAGGACCAAATCCTGATGTCCTTACATAGTAAAATTTTCACTGCTTGTAGGTGAGAAGTCAATGAGACTTTTGATTTGTTTTAAATTCTGATTAAATCCTTTAAAACTACTAAATGCTGGAAGCTTTAGAGAAACTTGGTAGATTTTTGAAGTCACGTAAGAGATGAACCTCAGTTAGAAATAAGGGGTGCTTATTTCCAGTTGAGGAATCTTGTTCAAACTGCTCATCCTGAACTACTCTAGTCTAGTTTAAGTCTGCTTATTCATTGTATGTTTTTTTCTTTAATAAAACCAACTTCTTGGTGAAATGAATGATTAAAAGAAGAAAATAGGTTTTACAAAACAAAAGTTTTTCTGTGCTTTTATTTTTATTTGGTTATGTTTTGTTTTGAATATTTGATCATTTGAATAGATGCTCTAAACAGCTGATACTGGAATTTCCTTTGTTTTCTTTTGCAGTCTGATATTGACAATGACCTGGTTGGAGATTCTTGTGATACCAATCAGGACAGGTACGATGTGTCATGGCTTGTAACAACAGCAGGGAAGAGAACAGGCTAGTTGTGAGCTGAAGCATTGTACTGATTCCTGGAGAACTGTTATCCCTTCTATTAGGCTGCATTTGATTTCAATACCTCCTCAAGGGGGATATTTCAAAAACAATGTTGTGATTTATAACCCTTTTGGTTCACTTCCCTGTAGCAGTATGGTAATGGAACCCTTCACCTTCAGCCCCATGTTCACACACGCTTCCTGTGGGTTCCTGTGGAAATGACACTGGTAGCAGTGTCAGGAATCACACTCTGAGCACCACTCAGAGCTTCATAGTGAGGGAACATGCTCTTGTTTTCGCTTTTCTTCCTTTTTTTTTCCCTCTCTTGTTTTTGCTTTAGCAGAAATTTCACAGTTAAGGGGTATGCGTTTTTCGATAAGAACACAGTGTTTCAGAATTTTATTAGCATGCACGAATCATATCCAAATATACTGCTTTGACTTTAGGCACAGCAAGAGTGGCAAGGCTCCTCTATGGCCTTCACATGCCCCGACTGTTCAGGGAAGCATGTCCTACGACAAACTGCATAACGCCTCTCTGGAAGCAGGTTCTGCACAAATACCTTTGTGGGCAGCAAGTCCTCCCTCATGCTCCTCACTTGAAGCAAGCGGAAAGGGAAGTGATAAATCCTGTGTCGATGCAGCCAAGCTGCAAGGTCTGACCTTGTGGCTCTTGGTGGCTGCTCTGAGTGCAGGAGCCTACTTCCCCACTTCTGCTGGGAACACTGCTGGAAGTCTTGGACCGGTAGCTGATGAGGCCCCCGGTGTTTGCGAGCTGCTTTACTCTTAAGTAAATATGGCCTTTTTTCCTGTTGTCAAAAAGGGACACGTCTTTTTTCCTCAAACCTAACTAACCTGCAGGAAGATCTCCTGGTAGAACGTACTGTAGCCCTGCCTGAGGTTAACCACTCAATAGATAGATGTGCATGATCCTCACTGTATTTCCACTCAAGGACTTGCAGGCGTTAGTTCCTCTGATCTAAAATTAAAGCACCTTTCTTAAGCAGGGACTGAGAGGTGGGAATATGCATAGCTGTAAACTGCAGCTCTGCCACTTTTGCTCTGCCTGTGCTAAACCAAAGGGTACTGAGGGAAAATGTCCACTCTGACAGAAAACATTTTGTTTGTGGTGTGTGTGCAAAATACGCCTGACTTCAGGCCATTACTGTGGCTGTTACTCTTATCTCTGGGCACAGGTGTGAAGTGTCCGAGCGCCTCCCCTGGGGAATAAAATCTCATGAGGCCAGTGCGCCCAGAATCCTAGAAATGCAACAGCTGTCACAGCTCTTGGGCTAAAAAAAAACCTGTTGGAAACAAGAAGTACAAGCCCCTCCACCCCCTTTTTTTCTTTTTCCCAGTGGGTAAGATGTACTTAGCCTTTGAAATGGAAAAACAAGGCAGTCATTCCGTAACTTCCCAAACCCCTTCCTATAGTTTGTGTCCCTGTTACTGGTGACTCTTCATGTAACCACCTGATGTTTTTTGTGGTGCTGGGATCTGCAGACTCCTTACTGCTTAGCTTCCCGAGGGAAGTAACATAACAAAACTTGGTATGCAGGAGGTTGAAAGTGGTGCTTTCTTTTAAACAAGTCTGATTTCTGGTGCTCATGCAGATTGTTTCATAGATTTCACTCACACTCACACATTCATGAGCACCAAGTCACTTGTGGACAATATGGACAGAGATGCCAACTGTTGACCTCTTGCTGCGTCTCCTGGGCGCCTTTTGATCAGTGACAGGGCATTTGTTGGATATGCCTTACCTGCTTGTTAGCAGCGGGTATCATTTGGAATCTTTTCCCAATCGCTGTAAGGCTTCCTTTTGTTTTCCTTATCTGGGTAGCCTAGCCTTCACCTTCTGCCACCTTATTGTATGGCCTAATTGTTCCTTGTCTCTTTGCTGTTCTGCTTAAAAAAAAAAAAAAACAAAAACAAAACAAAACAAAAAAACAACCCTTATCCATTTCCCAGCTCCAGGGATGCCTCTGGTGCAGGTCCCCTTCAGATAAGGTGCTCTCCCCTGTGCAGAGGCAAGAGCTGATGCTGATGCTGTTTTGTTTTGTCTCCGTGCTTGCAGCGATGGTGACGGGCACCAGGACAGCACAGACAACTGCCCTACCATCATTAACAGCTCCCAGCTGGACACTGATAAGGACGGGCTGGGTGACGAGTGTGATGAGGATGATGATAATGATGGCATTCCTGACCTCTTGCCCCCTGGCCCTGACAACTGCAGGCTGGTCCCCAACCCAGGGCAGGAAGATGATAATGGTAAGTTGGGCTTTCAGTAGCTGCTTTGGTGCTTATGCACCACATCTTTCCCCAACACACACACTTGACCTGGCCCAGTCACACTGGCACATGTGCTCGCTGCACAGCACTGTGTCCCAGGACTGCTTTTGGCCAAGGCAGAGCTCCTTGGGTCCCATCCCCAGGCATTTTTGTGGTCACCAGGGCTGATACTCATACATTCACCTGCTCCTTGGACACCCTGATCCAGTGACTAGGCCAGGTGTGGCTACCTGCTGCACCATAAATCTGCTCTCGCTTCTCTGGTGCGTACAGGTGATGGAGTTGGGGATATCTGCGAGTCTGATTTTGACCAGGATACTGTAATTGATCGGATCGACGTCTGCCCTGAGAACGCGGAGATCACCTTGACAGACTTCAGGGCCTATCAGACAGTAGTGCTGGACCCGGAGGGAGACGCGCAGATTGATCCCAACTGGGTGGTTCTGAACCAGGTAAAAATACATCTCTCTGTTCTTTGTTACCTGCCTGAGAAAGATCATTTGAAAAGCACAGTAAAACTGTCTCTGTAATTACTAGACTTCTAGCAAACAAGTAGAAAGTGGAAATTGCTTGTTGGTTGACTGTGTTACAGGTGTTGTAATGAAACAACTTTTCCTTCAGTGCATGACAGCTTGAAGCTTGATGCTGCTAATGAACTAAAATAACTACAAGCTGGTTGACTTGTAGCTATTTTTTGGGTGGATTTCACTGCTTCCAAGACAGAAAACATGAGACTTTTGTGTCACCCTGCTGAAATAACAAAGTCTCATGAGTCCTTTCTATTGTTTGAAAGTCTGACCTGCTGTGTGGCAGATCATTTACTCCTAGACAGAACCCAGTAAATGTTATTTACACTGACACATTTTAGTCTACAGGAGGTAAATGTGTTCAGAGTCACAAGGAATGGGCATTTCAGTCTTGCCAAGTGGAGCTGAAATAGGTAAACATTCCTTAGCCCGGTCCTGGCAGTCAGTTTAGCCTTAAAGTCTGTGGTCAAATTTTGTGAGCTAAGCTTTGCAAAAGCCCTCTTCCCATTTTTTTTTTCAGTCCTATCTCCAATTCTGCCCAGGTTTAGTGATTTCAGAACTGGGAGAGGGAGGGAAAGTACCAGAATAACAATAAGTCCAGTCTTGCAGTGGGAAAAGAAAAATCCTTCCTGCCTCTGTGCACACAAGCAGCTGAAACATTAGGATTTGATTATAGCTCTGATTTTAATTCAGAGCTACAAGTGTTACAGACATGTTATGAGCCAAAGCAGGAGATGGATGGAGGGGGTGCTAGCAGGAGGCCAGAAAGGGCTTGACAGGCTTAGCCAACCCAATTCGTCACGCACACTAACCACCCTGAATTTAATCTTACAGGGCATGGAAATTGTGCAGACTATGAACAGTGATCCTGGCCTTGCTGTTGGTATGTGCCCCTCTTCTGAGATTCAGGCTTTACGGCAGAAAAGCTTTTGGCATGCAAACACATTTTCTACAGACTTGGTTTTAACCTGTATGTCCTCTTAGGTTACACAGCTTTTAATGGTGTCGACTTCGAGGGCACTTTTCACGTGAACACGGTGACAGATGATGACTATGCTGGTTTTATTTTTGGCTATCAAGACAGCTCTAGCTTTTACGTGGTAATGTGGAAACAGACTGAGCAGACGTACTGGCAGGCGACTCCCTTCAGAGCTGTGGCAGAGCCCGGCATTCAGCTAAAGGTACTGGTCTTGCCTCCTGTCTGGGGACACGGTGGTGACAGCCTGGCAATGCCACCCTGCCAGCCCACTGACACGGGCCGAGCCCTCGTGCTGCGTGTTGGCTGCTCTGCCCGTGGCCAAGCCCTCAGGCTGTGTGTCAGCAGCGCTGCCCGACTGCTGTTCTCCCCCTGCCGTGGGCATCAAAACCATGGTCCGACTGCTGCCACTCAGCCCTGCTAGCAGCACCGTTTTGTAAGGAACTTCATCACCAGTCCTGCCCCTGCTCATCAGCTGGAGCATTTAGTCTCTGCCCTGATTATTCTCTGAATAACTGATCAGATTACTTGCTTCTCGTTAGTCCCAAGTGTTCATTTATTATTCTGTGCAAGCACTAGCTGTAGTTATGAAGGCAGTTATGGGTTTGTGGGTGGGAGGGAGGATGCTTCTGCAGACCTCCCCACTACAAAAGACTTAGATCTCCTGGGAACAATGTTTCTCTGTGGTCAGCACTGGAAAATTATGCTTCTGCAGGCTGTGAAATCAAAGACAGGCCCTGGTGAGCACCTCCGCAACTCCCTCTGGCACACGGGGGACACCAGTGATCAGGTCAGACTGCTGTGGAAGGACCCCCGGAATGTAGGGTGGAAGGACAAGGTCTCCTACCGCTGGTTCTTGCAGCACAGACCCCAGATTGGATATATCAGGTAAGAGAGGAAAGGATTGCTAAGGTGACTACGGATTGTATGTCTGCTTAAACTGTTCTTAACACCCAATTTAAGTGGGAATCTGAGAATCCACAATATATCTGTGCTTTGCAGTTATAGAGCATTGTAACAGGTCAGAATTGTGAAATTCCACCTGCAATTCTTTTCCTAGGAAAGATAATTGCAAGCCAAGCCTGTTTTGTAACTGGTATTTTGTACCATGTGTGTTGTAACTGCCCTACACTAATGAACCATTTAATGGCGTTAATACCTTGTTTTCCAAGGTACTGCTGGTCTCTGGCCTGAAAAACAATGCATTTCAAAGTTTCTTAAGTTTGATCTTTTATTTGAAATTGTAGTAGTTCGTTTTTATATTCTGTGATAACAGAAATATAGTTGTCTACTTAAGGGCTGTGATCCTAAGAATAGTGATTATCACGATGCTACAGATTTGAGATTGCCTAGCATGTACCCAGAAAGTTTATTTGTTAATGATCTTAAATACATGCTAACCAGACTTACTCTGTAATTTGAAAAAAAAAAAAACCAAGCTATTTAAAAACAGATCACCATTCAGAAGGAAGAGTTTGATCCTGAAAAAAAAAGAAAAAAATAAAATGAAAAAATAAACTGCTCAATCATCATGAGCTCAGGTTTTTCAGCCTCATAATAGAATAAACACAGGGAGGTCAGTTGTTCTTCAAGAAGTCACCACCCTGCAGCTGAGCTTCAGTATCTTGGTGGTGCAATAATTCCACTTCTCTGCTGCAGAGCATCACCTTCAGCAGTAATTGGAGTAAGCACGTTTGATTTAAGAACATTCGTACTGTCAGTCAGTGTCCTTGCCACTGGGCAGCAGTGAATAGATTTTGGATTTCCTTTATATCAGGCTGTTTGTGAAACTGCTTTACAAGCAGTTGTCTGCCTGTGGTTGCAGGCTCTCTAGCCAGCCTAATTAACAGACCTTGTAACTGAGGAAGGAGTAATGCCAGCGTCACAAAATCTGTCAAACTCAACGCAGTCAGACTTAAAGCAAGTCTCTGCCTGCACTCTATCCACAGCTCACTGTGGTCTATGTAGGCTGGATGCCACCGACCATAATGTGTCTCTCAGAGCTTTTCCGATGCTACAAAGAAGCCTAGGAAAAAGGCACTTGAGCCAGCCTCTCCCATGGAAATTTGGAAGAAAACAAGCTCTGTTCATTGTACAGATACTTCTGAACTGCCCTAGCAAATCAGAAAATAAACTCAGGAACATAAAAAGAATTATTCTTTTGTTTTTTTCATATGTAATGGAAAGACATAGGAACTTTATTTCCCTTCGCCGCCCACTATTTTCTTGCATGTTAGGCTGGCTCCTAACACAACAGTGCCCTCATCCAAAATAGGGCCCTCCAGGCTCATCATCCAGTAAGTTGTTTACCCGTTACCCCAGAGGCTGAGGACTTGGCGTATCCAGCACTGTGATAGCTCAGCTGGCTCCAGCGTGCCCAGTGCAGGGCACGTGCTGGAAATCTGGCAGGGCACAGCTATTCCCAGAGTTATTTGGGAATTTACTGACAGTTTTTGTAACAAGGAAGTGCCAGATCATCAAAACTGTTCCTGGAATTAATCATCTACACATTTTTAAAGAAATCTGACAGTCAGGGAAGCAGCCTTAGGATTCTAAAGGGTTTGTTTGAAATTTTGCTTATTAAAAAAAAATAATAATCTAGTTTCAAACTGCATGAGACAAAGTCCATCTGGTCTTCTTCAGCCAACCTAACCTGCTTCTCCCTTTCTGCTGTAGTGATCAGCTGTGGACTGCCACAGGACTGATGGCAGGATAAAACATTCTTTTGACTTTTGTTGGATATGTAAAACAACCACCACCAAAACGCAAAAACCTTCTCCCATCTGAGCTCTTTCCTGAGTGCAGCGGTGCTCCAGTCCCCAGACTGCAAAGGAGCTTGAACTGCTTTTTCTTCCCTAGGCTGGCTGCAGGCAGGAAGGCATGTCCAAGGCTAGCATCAACACGGATAAATGAAACTACTTGCATAAATGCTGCAGCCTTAGAGAAGACCTAACACAGATTGTTTGCTTTCACTAAGGGCAAGATTTTACGAAGGCTCTGACCTCGTGGCAGACTCTGGTGTAACTATAGACACCACGATGCGTGGAGGACGGCTTGGAGTTTTCTGCTTCTCTCAGGAAAACATCATCTGGTCCAACCTGAAATACCGCTGTAATGGTAATTTTTCTCTTTTTTTGCTAACAACTAGCAAGTGGCCACAAAGAACGGCTAGCATGGCTTTCAGATTAAGCCATCTTGCATCTTCTCCTTTGATTTTCATTTACAAGTTTTTCACAGCTGTGAAACTCCTCCCCTGACACCAGCAACGCGCTGCAGCCCAGCCAGACGGGAACTAACACCCCACCACTGCTCCTCCCAGAGCAGTCCCTGCTGCAGAGATTGTGCCAACTAAGTAGTGCAGCTGTCATCAGAGAATTAAAGTGTTATTTAAAACCAACCAACCGTGAGGGTTGTACATGCACAATATACTGAGGTCATCATGTATGGAGGATGCCTTAAGCCCTGACTGCAAGGTGAAGCGAATCCGGAGATCCTCTGGGATCAGTCTCCAGATGTCAGTGTCACTTGTGTTAGGGGCTCGTTGTTCCTGTCTGGGGGTGGACAAGATGCTAAGATGGCCTTCCTCCCAGGGGGAATCCTCCTCAGACTCTGGGGGGCGTGCTGTCTGTCTGCTTAGGGTGAGACCCCCCACGCTGGCGTAGTTTCTTTGCTGTCTGTGGATCCCAGAGGCCCAGCCTGGATCTGTGTTGGACACAGCTGCTGTGTCCAACACAGGATCTGTCTGTTGGACACAGACAATGGACAGGCCCAGGATCTGCAGCTTGTGCTGGGGATGGACCTTGGTTCTTGAGCACTTCATGCTCCTAGGCTGGTGCTTGTGGAAACAGGGACAGTGAAAGAGGAACCTCTAGACAGATTGTGGTGCTTACAACTAAAGATTACTTGATAAGAGTCTCGAACACTATGTGGTTTCCCGGAAAGTACATTTCAAAGCTGCCACAGAAGTTGCAGATACTTTTCCTGGCAGTGAGCAGGCAGTGGCTTTGCTGCAGGCGCCACAGTGATTCAATGAAACCACTCAGGGAAGCCTCTGGAGTTCCCAAGCATCCCTGCATTTTTTGGATAAGTTCTCATAGTTGCAGAAAAGATGGAAAAGAATTGAGCTTCAAAAAAAAAAAAATAAGTTAATCAAACCAACAGCTGAAAAGCAAAGGATTTGCCACTTTTTTCCTAAATCTTGTCTTTTAGTTATTTCCTTTTTTTAGTTTAGAGTCTTGCTCTGTGTCAGGGTGGAAATAACCAGGTCAAAGCTGAGGTCAGGTGGTTCAGCTTCATTGCTGTGACTCTGTACTTGAGTACTGCTTTAGCTTTCCCCTTGGTTCTGTGGCTCTCCAGATGAAATGTCATCTGTCATCTGGCAAAGGGACGCTGCAAACTCAGCATCAGTCAGAACTGCAGTCACTCTTACAACAGCGATCATCTCCAGCTTCTTTCACCAGTTTTGAAGTTTTTCCAACATTTGCTTCTGGTCCTCGGGTTAACGTTTCTGCCTGCTCCTGTGGCATCGTACACCATCACAGGGAAGCTGAAGTAGGATACATGAGAAATAGAGAAGCTGGTGTCATGAGCGCATCTGGGGTGCGCAGCAAGATGCCTTTTTTCTTTTCTTTTTTTTTTTTTTTGTTTCCTATTATAGAGTCATTTAGTTTCAAAAAGACCCCTAAGAACACCTAGTCCAACCTTTAACCTAGCACTGTCAAGTGCAACTTGAGGCCATTCCTTCTTATCATCCGTTGGTGCTTGGGAGAAGAGCCTGATCCCCACCTCGCTATAGCCTCCTTTAAAGCTAGCCTTTTCACCTTTCCAGACAGATTTTATTAGTACAAATATGAGTAGAAGCCACAGAGTTTTTGGGTGGAAATAAATACAATCTGAAGATTGATAGTACTCCAGTGTGGGCTGGCATAGTAGCACGCACACTGCCTTGCTGATCTGTCCGTGCTTTTCAGTGGCATATGCTAAACAGAAAATAGTCCCAGTCCATTCTGAATGTGTAAACAACAGAGAAGGAATGTTACCTAAAAAGAAGCAGTTGGATAATCAGCTTGTGTAAGTGCTCCTTGATTTTGTTGGAAGATAGTAAAGTGTTCCATATTTTCCTCTTTTCAGACACCATTCCAGAGGACTTTCAAGAATTTCAAGCTCAGCAATTTGGAGTTGGGGATATTTAAGAAGTAAAGGCAAACTAACATTGCTATTGCAAACAATAAAACAATATATTTTAAATCCTTATATGATTGTTGTAAGAGTGCACACCGCAGCTTGTTGTCATTGCTGTGGCTATGTCAGACTTTTTTTTTGTATAAAAGTGAAAATAAAAATGAGACAAAATATTCTGGGGTTTCAGTTGTATTCAGATTTGCCCTGATATCTAAGGAGTGGTGTGTGATGTTTAACAATACTTAAAACATTCCCAGGAATAGTTTGAATCTGCTGCCATTTGGGGTTCAGTATTAAGCAAGCTGGTGAAGAAAAGGCAGTTTTGGCTGTCTGGTCCATGTCAGAAACAAGAGTTTGCATTCAGCCTGAAGTGAATGTTAGAAGTGGGGCAAGTGCTGCTTCTCTGCATCTTTTGCAATTCAGCTTCAACGCTGGTTGGAAGATGCCCTTTAGGGGAGTTTAACCCCTTTCTGACTTAGTAACCTTTAGGGGACTTGTACTCGGCTCTGGTGAGGCCACACCTTGAGTACCATGTTCAGCTTTGGGCCCCTCACTACAAGAAGGACATCGAGGCCCTGGAGCGTGTCCAGAGCAGCGCTACGAAGCTGGTGAAGGGCCTGGAACACAAGTCCTATGGGGAGCGGCTGAGGGCAGTGGGTTTGTTTAGTCTGGGGAAGAGGAAGCTCAGGGGAGACCTCATTGCTCTCTACAGGTACCTGAAAGGAAGGTGTGGGGAGCTGGGGGTCGGCCTCTGCTCACAGATAACCAGTGCTAGGAATAGAGGGAACGGCCTCAAGTTGTGCCAGGGGACATTCAGGTTGGAGATGAGGAGGCATTTCTTCTCAGAGAGAGCAGTCAGGCATTGGAACGGGTTGCCCAGGGCATCACCATCCCTGGAGGTGTTCAAGGAAAGGTTGGATGTGGTGCTTGGGGACAGGGCTTAGAGGGTGACACTGGTGGTAGGGTGGTGGCTGGACCAGATGATCTTGGGCTTTTCCAACTTTAATGATGCTATGCGATTTCCAGAAAGACCTGTTAGACCTCCCTACCCTCCCACCCCATAAACTTAGGAGTACACCATTCCATCCTGTTAAAAATAATAATAATAATATTTTTAAAAAGCTGACCACAGGGAGTTGTAGTCAGCTCTTACATAGTGCAAGACTTGCATGCAACTTTTTAAGGGGGGAAAAAGAAGAAAAACACAGAACCCTCCACAGTGGAGGATTCTAACCCACACACAAAAGCCAGGCATGGGTCTGCTGCCCATTCCCTGCCCCAGCCCTGAGCCAAGCTTTCTCAATATGTACAGCAATCTTGTTACACTAAATCATTAACTTAAACAAACAAAACCCACAAAGAAACAAACATATCATAAAGCACTGGCAACCATCAGGAAAAGCCTGGAAAACAAAAAGCCCAGAAGAACACAAGTTGTCCCAACGCACTACAGCCTTCGATGGGCAATAAGGTTGGACACCACATGCCCTTCTGCCACGTGCGTTTTCAAAATGGAGCTGGGGAAGGAAGAGAGGACAAGCTCCAGGGACAGCTGAAGAGTAGGCTACTGCAGGCTATGGAAAAATTGCTTTTCAAAAGGACAAGCGTAAACAGTACTTCAGCCTATGGAGAAATAAATAAATAAAACGAGGCACGGGAGGATCATGGTGAGGGTCTTAAAAATCTCAAGTAGCCCTGAGAAAATGAACAGCCATGGCTGCTGCCCAGTGCAAAAATAGATTGGGAAATACTGAGGTAAATTGATCAGTCTCAAAAAAAGGAGGTTCCTGTTCTCACTACAATGAAAGCACCCTTAAGGTTTACGATGCTCTCAGAGGCTTGTGACCCACCCCCGTATAGCTGTACACAGGCTGTAACTGCAGTAGCGCTCCCTTAGAACCAGAGCACAGACCCTAACAGAAAGTTGTGTCCCCCCTCTCCTGCACGTGTGCTTTCCCCGCTGCAGCACCGTCCCCAGGCAGGTGTCCTGTCTGAGTGGTCTGGGGGCACCCCAGCAGGTGGGGCAGCACACGGCTGCAGGGTGGGCACAGGGCAGCTGCTCCCCGCCTGCAGCAGCGAGGGCCCTGACCCTTCTGCACCAGGTTGGCACCTGGGAGCTCGCTCCCTGAGCCCACGCCACGGGCAAGCTGTCCCCCTCAGGCTGGGGGACTCCTGTCCCGTATGTTCTCCTCTCAGGGACCCTGCCAGGGGATGGCAGGGCTCACGAGTCTGCTGTCTTGGCACAGCAACTGCTGAGTGGCCCCCAGATTCAGGAACTGCAGAGCCCAGCTCTTGCAGACGAGGACTTGCTGCAAGGTCGTATTCAGGGCTTGGGAATCGCTCCTGCTCCCTCGTGTCCATCAGCCTGCACGCCCTGTGCACAGTCCCTGCACACAAGCACTTAACCACGACCACCACCACTTCTTTCTGGACTACTGTACAGCAAAAACAGCTTCATGCGTGGCCTTTGCCAAGCCAAGACGTTGCAGTCCCCCATCTTCACCGCCGAGCACACAGATCTTCCTCGCCCCCAGCGCCCGTGCCGTCGGAGCAGCAGCTGCAAGCAAAGCGCTCTGGTGTTCGGGTCCTGGCTGTGGCACGGCAGCCTCGCATCCCACCGAAGGTGAACTCTTCTCAAATTTTACACATCACAGCGCCTCATTTCAAATGTAAGAAAAACTTTATTTATTGGTCCATTAAACATTAAACCTATAACAATACATTCACTCAGTATACAAAAGGAAGTGTCCATAAAAACCATTAACATGCTTTTAAAAAGGCAAACGCTGTTTTACAGTTTAGTTCTGAGAGGTCTGAAGCCTACCAATCCTTAAAAGTCAAAGCGTTACAGTTATACGGGTCACAACACTCACAAAAAATGTTAAATAAACTAGCAAACCTCCACTTCGCTTAGCTATAGATTAATAAAACAAAACCACACATACACACCAGAGTTCCCTTGAGATATTAAGAACCTTGGAAAGGACTAATTTAAAACCCTTCACCATTAAGAAAGTGTTTACATTTTCCCTAGTTTGCATCCAGTTTTCAAACATGGTATACACGAGACTAAACACCACTCATTTCTGGTAAATAAAAGCAGACAATGAGCCATGTGTTCCTTGTAAATTCCTTCTCAGCTTGCATACAACAAGTTGAAAAGTTTTCTCTGAACATGGGCTTTCCTCGCTTTAAGTCTGTGGATGTCCAATGACATCTAAGCACCTGGGCACGTATCAGGAGGAGGAAAAATAAAGCTAAGGTATGAGTAACGGCACATTATTTTCCCACAGCTTTCCCAGATTTTCCTTGGCTTCGGACCGAGGCTCCTTTGGCAGGGGCACAGCCCCGCTGCTGCGCCCCGCGGCTCCGACTGCGGCAGCTGCGGGCGCGGTGCCGGCGCTGACGGCCCCAGCTCTGCCGCCTGGTGCGAGCCGCCTGAGACCGGCAAGCGGGGGCAGCTACCCTGGCTCGTGTTTGAGATAAATCTGAAGTTTTTTTAAAAAATAGTGTTGTTGAACAGAGGTGGAATGATTCTAAACCAGGGTTGGTGGAAGGAAAAAAAAAAAAAAAAAAACACAAGTGGATTTTTGAAACCTAGAGAGTTTCTCCTGCCTTAGAAAGGAGATGGCAACACGACAGCCCCCTGCCCGAGCCCAGGCCGCTACCCCAGGCACCGTGCCGCGTACCTGCATCCCCCAGGGACACTGCACTTTGCCCTGGGGATGCTGAAGACGCAGACGCACCAGTTCCCAGGCTGCGTGTCCTGTTAGGAGCACAAAGAGCCCACGCTTCCTAAGCACTTGACCCCGGCATTCCCTTGTACAGTCAGACAAAACCCTGGGTTCAGACTGCTGTTTACAAAGCTGGAAGCAGAAAGCGAAGCCCCACTGCCCTAGTTACGTGTCTTCCTCCCACCAGGCCTTGCAGGCCACCGCAGGAAAACAAAGATGCATGTTTCACAGAGGAAAGCTGGTCCGCGTGTGAAGCTACGATCCTGGACTTGGCTTCAGCACTGCAGGTTGCCTCTTACAGAAAGGCAAGAATCGATAAAAGCTGGCAAAGGAATCAGCTCGTCTCTAGCACCGACCACATCCCAGCTGCAGGCAGCAGAGCAGGAGTGAAGCAGGCTTACAGCGCCCTCAAAGAACAGACTCGGGGAGAGAAAGGCAAGCGAAAGGGGGGACAGCCTGCATGGAAGAGGCTGCATCAAAGCCCCGAAGGAAAGACAAGGATTACTTTTCCTTAACTGCAGATAATCTCGCTCTTGTAGCCACGGATGTACAATCTTGGAGTATTTTGCTTCAACTCATTCAGGAGAAAAGCGTGATGATTTATAGCATAAATTCTCTGTATCACATTTTAAAATCGGCCAGTGAATTATTTTGTTACCCATTTGTTCCCAGGTCCCAGTGATGCTGTGGACTGCTAGCCCAGGTCACGGCAGCGGTGCCTCGAGGTCCCCAAACGCCTGGCGCTGGTCAGAGCCCGGGCACGGCGAGGAGCCGGCTCCCCGCCGCGGCGCAGTGCTTGCTCCGTCCCTGGCAATGCCCCGGCCCAGAAAACGCTGCGCCAGCGGCCGGTGAAGCAGTTACACCAGCACAGCTCGCAGTGCCAAAGCGCTCCAAGGCTGGCGAAAAGGTGCCACCACACAAAATAAATAAATAAATAGACGCACAGCGATCGCGGTTCCGCGAGGGGTGGGCCCTCTCTCTGGACTACGCCTGCATCAGCAACACGCCATTACCCGTTTCAGACAAAAGCGGCCCAAACCTAGCCAGGATTCACCAGCTCAGCTAGGTAAGGATGAGCTTTTTCATCCCCAAAGGTCAGAGCGAGAAGCATCAGGAACACAGAGCCCCGACCTGTGATCATCGCAGTGCCGCTCCTCACAGGGCACCCGGCCACAAGGGCAGCTGCGTGCTGCAAGGAGCGGGGTGGCAAGCAGCAGGCAGACGTCTCCATCTGCTTTCTGCATGTTTTTTGTAAGGTTTCGTGGCCTCTCTTGTGAGTCCGGCCGTCTGGATTCAGGGACTCGCTCTCTGAGTTATCCTGAGCAAGAACTGGTCTCAATTTCAGCTCCAGTTTGCCCTCACAAGTGAAACGGTCCCAGCCCCAGGCAGCAGCGCAGCAACGAGGCTCCACATAACCATCCTTCTGCTGGCCAATTTGAAAAAGCAGGAAAATGGCAGTATGTTTCTCCATTTTCCCAGCAGAACTAACTTCTGCCAGCCTAGACCATTCCTCCAAAAGTCCCCTAAACAATGGCATTAGCTCACATTCAGCTAGCTAGAGGAAACGTAGCACAGGACGTGTTCTCTGGTCTTCCTGTCAGCAGTTTCCTCACTTCACACAGTTTGAAAACAGCGGGACCAGAGGCGCTGTGCTGCTGTCTTATTTCTGGGAACAAACTCAAAGTCCCGCCACGGCACGAGGCATGTGTCGGTGCAGGAGACACCGCGCTGCCTTGAGCACAGCGACCTGCCCTTGCAGTACGGGGGGAGAAAGTCCGGCAGCTTACAGCGTGAGCGTCGGCTGCTCGTTTACTCACAAAACCATCAGGCTGTCAGTTTTCCCAGTTCGCCTTCCCCTGCACTGTAACATCTGAGATCAGTCCCACTCCAGCGGTTTGCCAGGCACAACTGTTTGGTCTTCCACATGCACCACAGGTCAGCACCGCACCCTGTACGCGCCGGTGTCGTGTACAAGGCAGCAGCACCGAGTCTCAGGCTCAGCCCAGGTTTTCCAGCTCCAGTGCCACCTGAATTGCTGGCTCTCATGGCAGTAGGTCCAAAGGCACTTGTTAAAAAGATTATAAAAGCCCGTTTGTGTGAACTGTTCACAGCGTGTGTTCTGGGCATTGGAATCTTAGACAGTAGCCCATGATTTGTGTTAAGTAGTTGCATGTGGGAAGGTCACAGTACAGATTTCACAACAAATGCTAAGGCTGTAGGATTTGCCTAGCCAGGAGCTAGAGGCTTGGTGCACCAAGGTGCCGGCGATTATCAGTTCCTAAGAAAGGCCTGGAGACCCACAGCTGTACCTGGGGTCTCAGCATGGACAGACAGGTCTTCATAATTATTGTCTGGGTCATCTCCCACAGTGTTTGCTCAGAAGCGTTAAGAGGCAGCACGGTCAGGCACTGCTGAATTCCAGCCCCGTGCACACCTGCAGACATCTAGGGCCACTAGCTGGTGGACAGGAAGGATGAAGGAACAACTCAGCAAGACAAGTGCTGTGCAAGAACAACGGACTCAGGCCTGACTGTGGATTTTCCTCTTACAACCCTGTTTCCTCTGTGCAAAACCTATTTCCCTAAATACAAACTACCAAAAAATGAGCACAAGGAGGTACGTCGAATCTGTGTGTAGGAAGATGCTACCTACCAAAAATAAACATTTCTGTAAACAAATAAGATGTCATATCGTACATGCGTTCTTCTGTGGAGCTCCTTTCCCAGATTGTTCTGCTACATTTTAATAAAACACGCTTGGTTTCTCATACCACAGCATACATGTCATGAGAAGGCCACTCCTAGGAGCCTCTGCATGTTAGGGATCAGCGTTCACAGCCACCACGTGAGAGGCAAGGAGCTGGGCTGTCTCAGTTGCAGCTCTCAGTTGTAGCTCTGGATCAAGACTGTTTGTCAGACAACTGCTACCAGCCAGGTGAGACAACTGCTCCTCATCACTGCTCAGCCCATAAGCTCTTATCTTGGAGATGGGGCAGATAAACGCTTCCTGACTGCGAACGCATTAACAAAGGCCTTCCTGCTGCAGCAGGATCTATGTGGCTAGACTCCAAATGCACGAGGAGATACTGATGGACCCCATGTTGCCAGAGCTCTTGA
This sequence comes from Heteronetta atricapilla, assembly GCA_011075105.1. Taxonomy (NCBI): domain Eukaryota; kingdom Metazoa; phylum Chordata; class Aves; order Anseriformes; family Anatidae; genus Heteronetta; species Heteronetta atricapilla. Next base: position 24,641,715 of record CM021763.1, on the reverse strand, counting down.
TTAGACCGGGATCTCAGAGCATAAGCAAAAGCAATGACAAAAGCCTGCTACCACCTCCAGAGCTATTGGTTGCACTTCTAACTCAACAGTAAAGTTAAGCTTCAACTGCTTTTTTTTTTTTCCCTAGGTGAAAATACAGAGAAGAGCAAGGGGTTCACCTCTGAGCAGACTCCTCGTTTCCTCAGACTTCATACCAGAGGTATTTTGAGTCCTGATCACTGGGGTAGGTAATGTAAGTATGAAGGACTGCAAACCTGTGGATTTTGCTCAAGGTAAGAGTCCATGGAGTTGGGAGGATCACACTCTTAGCAACTTCCAAGCTGGACAGAAGCCCTAGGATACCACAGCAAGATGTCAGCTAAAAGCGTCAAAGGAAACAGGAGCAGAGCTGAGATTTGTTGCATTTTAGGATTACTCACCATGTGTGTCTTAGCTATCAGTTATTGCAACAGAACCAATAAGGCATGCAAATACTTTGGCCATCTCATTGACCTCTGTGTTGTGCTTTTGTTTTGTAGAAAGCCTTGAGTGCAGATTTAAGGCTCAATCATATAAAAAAAAAAAGAACCAACAAAAAAACCCTGCTAAATTGGTTGATTTTGTTTGTATCCTGCACATTTCACATTGTATGTATATATATACACAGACTGAAAGAGAAGAGAAAGACTCTGGGACTAATGTAAGTCATAAATTTTTCCCACTGGAATGTAGATAACTGAAGTGGGTTCAAATTTATTCAGCACCTAGAGCAGCTGAGGTGTTGTTCTACCACCAAATCACCTGACTGAAGCAAACCAAAGCGATGTAATAGGGCTTAATATTGTCAAGTCAGTCATTTGCACTAAGGCAGCTGCTGTCACACTTGTGTTTTCTGGTTTTGCTTTCCTGACTGCTTACCCTGCTGTCTGGAGGGTTCTCCAAAAGAAGTTCAGTCTCCATGAATTAATCAGTTTTCTGTCTCCCATTCCAACAGCAAAACAAACATCAGCCAAGGGTATAAAATTATAGCAGTTAGGAAGAACACCTTCCAACTAACATGCAGGCAGAAAAGGAAGACAATATGCTGTAGTCCTTTTTCTGACTACCACTGCATTTTAAATATTATCAAATTAGCAATAGAAACAGAACTAAAGACCCTGGGAGATTTTTAGGAACAGGCCGAGACAGCCGGGTAGAAAAGTGACTTTAAAAGTGGAGCGCTCAGCTAACAGAAACTGGCAGCACTCCTGTAATTAGCATTTTCTCAATAGCAAACATTCTGAATAAAGAATGTACCATATTAAATCCCCATACAGTACACAAATTTTACAGTTACTAATCTTAATCTGGCAAAGCATCGTTTAAGAACCTGTGTGTAAAACTCTCCTTTTGTTAACAACTAGACCAATTCTGAATTACTTAAAAATATTTAGGTGCCTGTTTAAGTTAAAATAGGATAAATACTCTGTTATCAATGGTACATTCCTTTCTCAGTGTAGGTATACAATAACTTAAAATATATTTAACATTTTAAAAATTTTTAGAAGATGCTTTGGCAGTCAAATTCTTGCATATTCTCTATTTCTACAGAAGAATTTAGGTATCTTTCTGGAAAAAAAATATCTGGTTGCTACGTACAAGAATTATAGGCTGTACAAAACAGCAATCCAAATTATCATTGTTAAAGACACGGTTAATAGAAGAGTATAAAAAGGAATGCATTTTGCTAGAAGATATTCAACATTCACAGGAAGAAGATACATCTGCACCATATTGTTTTCTGTTCTTGCCAATGAAGTAAGAGAAAGATTGTCAGTTTTTTGAAAAGTATTTCACCTATTCCGGTTTATGCAACAACCAAATTTTCTATACTATACACGAGTGTTACAAAGTTTTGGAACAGATTTATCCCCTCAGGCAACATTTGTTCCTGACAATTAAAAGAGGTTAAAGTATGTCTTCAGTCATTTTAGTCTGACTAAAAAGTTAATACCTGGTATATTATGGTAAATGGGCAATAGGTTTCTCCTCATTACAAAGCGACTGCTGTACTTTATTTGTAACAGGAAAAAAAAGTAAATACGCAGAAGGATCTTCTGAGTGTTCATACTGAGAACTGTCTGGTTGGGCAACACAGTGGAGCAATAAGAGTCCATAAATATAGAAAGACACAAACCCAACAGGAGACCATCTTAATCCAGAAGATGGACCAGGTTCCGGTGAAGAATTTTTCGATTTGAGCACTTTCATAGCTGTTAAAGGAAAAAAAAACATGCAATAAATTCACCTTTCATATCTCAAATTGTAGCATCCCGTTTTTTTCCAGGTGGGTCTCAGACTTCAACTAGGTTATCCCAGCCATGAAGTAGAGGAGAGCTACTCTTTGTAGAGCAAGACATTGCTCAAAAATAGCCCAGGAGAGACTCGCCTCCTCTCTCCCAACTTATTTCTTAGGAGAAGAGACACACTATTGGAAGGCATTCCCATTCAGATATCTCCTCTCAATGCAAGAGACATTAGTTTCTCAGCTTTAAAAGAAATGCACTTACTGGAACCAGTGGGTTACTGTCATCATTACATAGAGTGAAGCCAGGAAGAAAACAAAGTGGAAGTAAGCATAGCTGTACACTGTGCCTTTCTTCTCATCGTAAATCACGGTCTGGCCTCCCCTTTTTTCAGTGTGCTCTTCAGCATCAGCTGTAAGAGACAGGAAACAAGAAAACTTTTGCAAATTTAATGAGAACTGAAAACAGCAGCTGGCATCGTGAAGAACAGAGCAAAACATCTACAGTGTGATTCAGCAAAGCATAATACAGAGCAACACTCAAATATTTTCTTGCCCTCAGGGCTTGAACCTAACCCTTTAGTAAAACAACCAGTAATGCCACTGAAACACTGCACAGCATCATGTTCCTGGTCTACTGGCTGCTTTTCGAGCATTTGAGCCATTTATATTGCTCTACCTGTAGGATATTCTCCTGGCAAGTCCAGGTTGATATTCCTGATTGTACCAGATCTGCAAACAGGAAACTCCCTCCTGAACTGGAGTCCCTGTAGCAATGCTGAGCCAAAAATCCCACAGTTGGTCACACCCATAAGCATACAAAGAACAGAGATTACTCCTTGTATGTTGCATTAACAAGACACCCTTTAAGGAATTATTAACTTGTCCGTTGTTTTAAAACAGTATTGTTATGTCTCTTACTTTCTTCCCTAGTCTAACGTTGAGTACTTCAGCTGCTTCAGTTTGACACGCTACAGAACACGAAGATACAAGAAACTTTGTCTGTGGCTGTGTCCTTAACTCTCTTTGGTTTGGTCTGGCAGCCACTACCTATATAAACCGTATAGTGCAAATGTAATTACCATCTCCATCAGGCACACAGCAAAAGCAGCAACGAGCTACCTGTGGAATAAACAACAGGAAGGGTAAGAGTCTGTGCAACAGCAAAGAATGAGAAGAGCTGATGAAGAAGGCCTTGTTATGTCTAAGTTACGGGCACTAATTTAGAAAAGTCTGGTTTGTATTTCCAACCAGCACAAACCTCAAATTAGGATTTGCCAAATTGTTCTAACAGCAGTTTCTAAGCTTTGGAAAAACCTACTCAGTAAGAGTTGGAGCAAATTAACCATTCTTTAAGAATTACTCTATTCATTTTATGTAATTCAAGGTCAAGTACTGATAGTGTTACAGTTCAAACAATTTATGACAAAATGGTGGAAAAGCTACAATGAAGTGGTTGCACATTAGTAATTCACAGGGGAATTACTAGCCTCTTCAGACTTGCATCTAAGTGCTCTTTAAATAAATACTCCACTCCTTGAAACGAAGATACAAGGAACTTGCAAAACCCTACTGCATGGGTTGGGAATCAGAGTAATAAACATCTAAGCCTGAAATGTACTTATCTTGTCAAGGTTTTGCTGAAATGGAGCCAGAATGAGTACAAGCAGAGAGTGGTTTTTACTGTTTCACTTAAATTAAGATTATTGTTTTTTAACTGATAGAAAAGGAAAAGCTGAAATTGCTGCAGGGTCAGACACTCCTTGTGTTGAGTGGTAATGTAAATGAAATAACAGTGCAGGCAGTATAATAAATATATAGCTAGGTGCATTTCTGCACCAGACCACTGTACAAGTCAGTATGTTCTGTACTGTGTCATCATTTGTTCTGATAAAATTCTACTCCAGGATTTATTTTTTCTTGTGACCTGATAAAGACAATGAACTCCACAAATCACATATAAAGACTTTACTGTTTCTAATAGAAACAAAGTAGTTTTTATCCTGTGTACCTATGATTGATTACATGTATTCACTGGGTTCATAAATTCATGAAAAGCCAAAAAGTTCACTTTTTTTTTTTAAGAGATTGTCTTTAGAGTTTAAGGAAAGTTCCTATTCTGTATCTCAATGGATTAACATGCTCTTTCCACTGTTAGGCTAAGCTTCAACTAGCACTGTTAGCCTGAGTTTTGCTTTGGCTCTTTTAAGATTCTGAAGCGAGTCCTGGGTTCCCTCAAACCTTTTAATTAGTTGTGTTTGTCAGAAATTAAGTCCTTGCACACATGCTGATGCTAATAGCAATGCTGGCATACATACAACTAGCCCTTCATCACACTTAACTGTATTCAGCATGGACACTGAAAGACTTTCTGTATATCACAAGCAACTGCTAAATTGTTTATATTCATGTTTGGGAAGACAAAGGCCCTTTATTACAGAGAAAACAATCAGAATGCAATTAGTTGCTCTTTGCCAGTCATTTCTTTACATTTACATTCAGTGGCTCTTGTACTGCTCTTTAAAACCAAATGGTGCAGAAATAACCCCATTGGCAAGTGTCAGGAGAAGAGCTGAACCTTCCCAGCAAACGGGACGCATCCAGCAGCTCACCCAGCTTATCCTCCTCCTGCAGAAGGGCACACATCAGCCATGAAGCCATAGGGTGATGCTACGAAGACATGGCTTGTGTGCTTTTTCCAGAAGTAAGAAGCTCCTGCAGCCCCTGACATGATCCTAAAGATAAATGTGTTTTCCTTCCTCCTGTCCAGCTGCTACAAACAGCAAGTTCCTCATTATATGTTTCTGCATTTTTGGATTCTCACAAGCACTTAAACTTTTAACTTCAATTTTTCAGTCCTTAATCAGACTGCAGGTGCAAGTAACAGCAGTGAAAAGTGAGCTAGGAGTGCAGATCCATCCTCCACACACAAACACACTCTCAATGTGTGACACTACTAAGCCTAAGTATGGAGTAACTGTTAACATAGCAAGAAAAAAAACACATTCTTCCCCAGTATTTCTGGGTATTGCTTGGATAAGTAGGCCAAATAAACAGACAGGCAGGTAGAGTAAAGAATTGTGCTGATGAAGGAAAACATGGACAAAAAAATAAAACTTGAGATGTAACTGTAACTAAAAAGAAATGAAATACTTCTGTGCAAAAATAAAAATCAGGTGATTTGGGGATCATGAGTGCTTATTATATTGCTGCAAAACCAAAAGCAACCAGGATCTAAAAAGTTCAAGAACTTCTTTATCTAGATAGCTTCTTAGTGTCCAGCAGATTTTTTCTTTGAATGAGAGGACATGAGTTTATGAGGAGCAGGAGATTTACAGGAAGTTTATACAATGCTGTGTAAACTGTACTGAAATAATCTGCTGCTCTTGCATAATGGCACTGCCACAGGACCAGTAAGAGCTGCAGAAAGGCCAGCATGGAAACGTATTCTGTCAATTCCAGACCCAGGGGCAAGTAGCATGTATACTAACAACCTTTTGTTTTTACGTAATTACAGATTAGCTGGCCATGAAAACAACAGCAAGGAAAATACACAAGGAAGTCTGCAAAGAAATCGTGTGGGAGGAAGCAAGGACTTACTTCGGTTTCAGGTGCTGCATATATTCCCCTCAAAGCCTCAGAGCTTGCACGTGTTGTTGAGGTCAAACTAGGAGCAAGAGAAGATCGAGTAAGAACACTGGCGTAAGTATAAGCCTAGAAGGGTGATTTTTCACCACCAAAGGAAACATAAGTAGTCTACTCCCAGGCTTAAGCATCAAGCACTAAGCATGTGAAAAGTTTCTTCTGCATAAGTATAAACCAGCCTGACAGAAAGCCACCGACCAACTCGGACAACCTTAGAAGTAGGTCACTTCTGAAAAGTGGTGAATTCATCACCAGCAGACACCAGCAAACAGCTCAGCGCTCCAATTTGCATTTCAGATGAAATCTCCCCTGCTGTGCATAACCAATGCTTTTATATTAACTTCACAGCCATCAATTTAGCTCGGCATTCTCTAAAGGCTTTGCCAGAGAAGAAACCTGTCACTGGCAGGAGTCAGTTTTCAGAAGTAGTTTACCAACCACTATTGTCAGCATTCCAGTTGCAGAAAATCACCTTCCTGCATGACTGTAACTGTCTGGGGGGAATCCTTCCTAGTTTCTTCTGATTAGAAATATTTCTTAGCCATCCAGCCTTCCCCTCTCAGGATGTGTAAAGAAAATTTCCCATTACCCACAAAGAGATGTGTGTTATGCTTTGCTGTACACACTCATCCTGAGTAAGCAATAGGTCAGAACATTCCCTCCATGGCCCTCGCCTCCCCAGATAAACGGTGCACCGCTCCAGCAGGCTACCTGGAAGTCATCCGCATTCCCCAAACACCCTCCTGTTACATTGGAAATGCTGTTCTGTTGTGAACTAGATCTGTGCAACCAATTCAATATTTGATATACAAACTAAATGGAACAAATATCCATATTTGATGGCAGAAGAGACATCGTGCTACCTCTTCAGAAAACCTCTCATATTCACTTCAGAATTATTACAGAGTCCCAGTACATCTGCTCTGAGATGGACTCAAAGCAGAACCTGCTCAAATACCTGCAACAGACAGGCAGTACTGTTTCCTGACAACCCACACAGTCAAAACAGTGATACATCACGTATTTGTGATCAGCAATTGTTCCCCCAACCCCCGGTGTATGGCTTAATTCATTGATGCAAGCTGCAATAATACACAGTGAGCAATGTAACTGTATAGGCATGGGCAGATTTTAGAGCAAGATGTCGATGGTAAATCCTTATAGTAGTCCTGCACTCATCAGTTGTTCAAAGGAAGGCATAATCCCTCCCAACAAGTTCTTTTTGTTGTTGTTCTTGTCTCAAAGACAGCAGAAAAAGTGACAGTGTCCTCTGCCTGGACACTACAGAAACTTCAGATACCTTTTTTAGATGGACCTAACTGCATGGAGTTATTCTTAAAGAGAAGATTAAATGCAGAATCAAAGCTCCTTCAGACTGTTTGCCTTCATGGACAGCTGGAAACTTTCTCCCTCCACCTTTAGATGTGAATTGCTCTATTGATTTTAACTCAATGAAATATTTGTTTCAGAAGTTATATTAGCTTGTTGGACATTTTTGGCTAGAGCATCCAACCACTCTGAAATTAAGGAGAATAGGAACCTTCCTGCTCAGTTCTATTTCTCAAGCAGACAAAGTAATGGTGAGAACTGCTATAAGCCTTCATGAGTTAGATGACATTGCATTTACAGCAAGGTAAGTGCAGATCCCCAGACTTACCAGGAGTATAAAATGCAGCCAAAGAGAATGGTAGTACCCAGACCCGTAACCAGGTTTTCATCTCCATGCAGGCCTTGGCTAAATTCAGGTACACAGATTGTGATGTTCTGATTGTTTTCATCCAGGACTTCACAAAAAAAAAAAAGAAAAAGAAAATAACAGAAATAACAGTTACCAATACTAATTTAAATGCATTTCAAAGGACTATTCAGAGTAAAGATATTCAGGAAAATAGTTTTATTACTTCAGACGCTGGGTAGATACACTTCAGTTGTTTCCATCTATCTTTTAGAAAAGTCACACAGAATAAATTCTATAATCTGACCTGGCAGATCCTGTGTTTTGGGGAAAACACTGCAACTTAGTAGGGTACTAGAGTTCCTTATGTGACTAGAGCTGACAAACAAGGAAAAAGACTGTCTTGTGAACTAAGAAATAAAAAGCTGGAAGTTTCCCAGCCCTTCATGCAAGACTACCAAGCCATATAAAACTGAGATAGTATGCACCTGAGATTATAAATTTCTTTGATTGCAGTTGTGCTTTGAAGACAGCTATGAAATTAACAGTCAGAGAAAAGCAACAGCATGTAGCTGTCCTGCTCTCAGATATACAGAAGACCAAACACAAAGAGATGCATTGGTTGCAGGCAAGATTTTACTTTAACATTTAAGCAAATACTACTTCAGGTTCCTGAAATGAAACCAATTTAGTCCTCGATGTTCCAAGATGTGTCTGGCCTTTTGGCATCTGCTTTGATCCAAAGCAGAGTAGTAGCCTAGCATCACCCCAAAGGGGCTTATTCCAGCTGCACCTTATCTCAAATCAAGAGATTTTCATGCCAACACCACTCAGAGCAAACTGTGTTCCCATCGCCTCTTTCCTTCCACTGTATCCCCATTGGGGCAGTATAACTGTTTGGAGGGCCAGAGGGCAAAATACAGCCAAGGCTACACCCAGGTTAAAAATAAACTTGAAATCAGTCCCCTGACCTGGTTCTATGTAGGACTGCATAAACAGCGTTATCAGCAAACGACAGGGACAACGTAATGCCAGGAGCAAAGAAGGGAAGACCAGCCTTTAGGGAACACCTTGGCAAGAGACATGCAGAATCCCCAAACTATGTCCTTCCAAGGGATACAGCAGCTAGGCAGGCCTTTTAGCTAAGTCTGGCATCAAAAATCAAAGGCACACTGCCCTAAGTACAGGTTCAACAGCCATTTCCTTTTGTTTGCCTTTTCCTTTTAAAGACATTTGCAACTGTGTTTTTAATGCTGCAAATAAGTACTTGTAGCTTACATTTTCTTTGGGCCTGGTTTGTGAAACAGCTTACTTGGAGGTCCCTGCTTGAGGCATGAGTTAACACCAGGTAGTGTGTGGCAAATCTGAGTGACAAGGTATGGGACACCTTAGTAAGTGTCAGCTCCAGCATATGCCACAGTAAAAAGTACATGAGCCATTATAAAAGTCAGTATCATGAAGAGAGGAGCAAAGACAATTAGGAACAGTCAATGCAGGGAGCCTGAGACAACTTGCTTGATGCAAACTCTGCCAAAGGCAATAATTACAGTTGCAATCCATACCAGAAGAATCAGAGCATTCACTTAACTACTGAAAGCTTTGATTGTCACAAGTATGAAATAACACAAAACCAATGATTTAATAACATACATCACTTTCTCCCCTATTTTCTTTTAGACTGTGTCAAATCTTGTGAGTAATTCAGATGTCATCTAAATGAGTTTCTATATTCATTTGAAAGTGCTGCTTATGTTACATAAGTAAATCTTCCACCAAAACAGTCTGTTTTTTGTTCTTAGCTCTGCAATACATTTGTGTATGTGTCTATGTTCACACAGACAAATGTGAGAGAGAGTCTTCCCCTCTCTCTCCCTTTTCTTCTGGGTAAGCGTCTATAAAACTTCTCTTTCCTGCCAATGTACTTCTACTTATTGTTGCTTCAGCTTTTCAACACTAAAAGCTGAGCAATAATAACGAAGGTCTTTTTTCATTACTGATCTGAAATAAGAGAGGTCTTCTGTAAGTGAAAAGCATGTTCCCTGTCCAAATCGGTGAACGTAATGATTAAGCGGGAAAAGGAAAGCAATTGAGTTGAACGTGTAAAGTCTTGATGTGTTTTTGCACCATGAGGGACTTAGGCCACTAGGGAAGTTCCCTTCTTCTGGTTTGCTATGTGAACTGGTAGAATGCGTGGAGTATGGGAACTCTGCTGAAGAACAGCGTCACCTCAAACAATCGCAGCATAACTCCAGGTCTTTTCTCAGAACACTTCCTTTCAAAACGAAAGATGAGCAATACTTAAGGTTTTGTTCCATCAGGAGTCTAGAGGAGCCTAGAGCTAACGCTACCTAGCATAACAATCATAGGAGAAAACAAGTGATTTTAGTAACCACTCTGATGGCCAGCAGAGCAAGAACAGAACAAAGCTACCTGAGTGCAAGGTACCTGCTAATGGTGGTGGACCTAGTAACCTTCTGGATAGAGCTGGTGGTCACCCAGCCTCTTCCAGAGGCATGTAACAGCCATTTCCCTTTGTCCCAACTCTATTCCCATCATGTGACCAAACATGTTATGTATTTAGTCGTGTCCTATTGTATGAGCACATGCACTTGCCATACAAAGGGACAGAATGCAGGGCTCTGGGAAACTTATCAGTAGTAAACAAACTAGAATGACTCTGGTGCAAGAGATGCAACCCCCACACAGTGAGTTGCAGCTCCCCTAGACCAAAAGCATTTAAGGTACAAGGGAGAGCATCCATTGCAGTCTCTCAAATGCTGCAGAAATTTGTTATCTGCAACTTCTTTTGCACAGGCCAGAGCAGATCAAAACCAGCACTCCTAAATTCCTCACTGCTAAGGTTTGCTAAAGGCCTTCTTGCTTTTAATACATAGCGTGTCTCAAAGGATTTACATAAAGCAGAAGGTAACTTACTGGTTTCTGGTGGCTTGCTGGATAATGCTGAGAAAGTGAGGTACATGACATAGCAGCTGATAACTCCTGACTGCAGCAAACCAGAATGGGGCTGGCCTTTTGAAGAAAGAGGACAAGAGATTATTTTTGTGGATATTTTAATAAACTGAAAAATAAATTCATATCCCTTAAAGAAAAGCACACTAGTATCTTTTACATTTTACTTAAAGCAGTTCCTAAATCTTTGAGGCAGTTCAGATATGTTTCCTCTGGCAGGTAAAGAGGAAGGAGCCTGCCCTTTAGTTCTACTGACTGTTTTAGAAAGGCATTAAAGATTCCCACATAAGAAAAGAATCACCCCTCTGCTGTTACCAAAAGAGCCAGCTTTCCAAAGGCTATTGACAGGCTGCCATAATCATTTTATTTGCCCATAATATTTGTTTTGGAGCCACTCAAATTACTATTTCCAGGTCCAATGCATGCAAGATACTAACAACATATATAAAACATACCAGAGAAGCACGAAATACTGCTGTCAGCTGCTTTGGACCCAAGCTTTACAGATGGTAAATCACAACCAGCCAAAAGGCAATGCTAAAACAGAGGTTAAGGGGTTTTACAGCCTTTGCCTCAACTGTTATTGCTGCAGGAGTTGTGTAAACTCCTCAACACATTACCAGACATCAGCATTTGTTTGAATTTGAAATTAAAGAATTTGATTGTTCTTTACAGTGTAAGTGCCTGATGGCACACCCAAAACATCTCAGCAACAGCACTTCATACTGCAGATAAGGGGAAAGGGACAAGAACAGCACTAGCTCTGAACTATCACGAGCCTTTCTGCTCAGAACACGGCTCGAGTCTCCAGGCACACAACCATGGCAGTACCCAAAACACAGGAAGAAAAGAGGTCAGCAGACTCACGATTCTGGACACAGGGTGATATGGCTACCAGCGACACGAAGAGGCACAGGCCACCATTGACACCGATCAGGACCTTGTTGTACATGCAGCCCTCTGAGCGTGTGTAGAAGAGAGCCATGAGGACCAGGGCTGCCACAGCAACAGAGTACAAGACAAGAGTGACCAGGGCGAGCAAACCATTCCACATCTGCTTGTGGTTTGCACCTGCAGTCCTGGGGAGACAGAGACAAGCACCTTATCTTTATCTCCCTTTCCTAAAAAATGAAGTTCTAATAGTTGAATAGTTTATATCAAACACAAAAAACAGTGCTTCCTGAAGCACATCTATATCACTACACTAACACAGGTCCTCTCGAGGTTTCTCACGTGAAACTGAAATAAATGTTCCTTAGCATTAGTGTTTTTTCCTGTGAAAACATGACTTGTTTGAAAAGAACATCAACTGTAGAGACTGATAATGTTATATGCTGCTGCTGCAAAGTTTTCATCCACATATCCATCATATAAGGAGATCTCACCACTTCCTACATGAAAATGGGTATCTAAAAAAGCCCAAAGGCTTGCTGAAACCTTTCCTAGCCATCAGCATGCTAACTGAAACAAGAGAAAGCAGCAAAGGCTGTAGGGGAGGAAATGAGAGACAGGACAAGTTGGATGGGGAGGCAGGAGTTCCTGTGTGTATGTGGGAGAACAATTTCAATACTTCAACACATGATGAGAGGCTAAGGGCTGGGACGATAATATCAAACAAGTTAAGTCAATGCCAAAACATGATATATGTGGGTTGATAATGGAATCTTGCATGTTTAGATGAAAACAAAGAAGTTGGAGAGAAAGTAACAGTTCTCGTGACCACAAATAAATAAATAAGTCATTTGATGTGCATTAAGCTGACATCAAAAGACAGGATTTATCAGTCTGTACCATTGCATACAGGCAGCTTCATTGTTACATTTTGCAAATCCAGTTTTATTCTCTTGCACCACTCAGTTTCTTGGCAGCTGTGTTTTCATCTGAAACTGGAACAGCTTAAAATAAGAGATGTTTGCATCCCAACAGGCTACTACTTATTAGAAGCAGAACAACTGAGGTTAAGAAAGGTTAAACTGAGGTTCAGAGTAGAATAAGGAGGAAACACCTCCACCTGGGAAAGAGGACAGTGGATTAAAAAAAAAAAAACATGCACAGATCTAAATATCAATTTTAAAGTATCTTTCAGAGATTACATCCACGCTACTTTTAAATGCTGTTTTCCTTTGTTCCAATAAATGTGTTTTTTGGGAGTCCATCAGAATACTACGCAAATAATTACTTGCCCAACACATACCAGTTTTTGTTCCATTTGTGTGCAAACTCAACAAGCAGGATGAGCTGAATAGCAATGAAAAGGAAACCTCCTGTTGCTCCTACATAGCGCCAGGCTGCAAGGCAGAGAGACACAAAATAGGTCAAACTGCAGACACCTTTCCCTTGAGAGAAAATGGAATTAGGTCTATCAAGTAAAGCTATTACACAGCTTGGATATCTCAAGCCCACAGATGTAACGGGTGATTAGAGATTTCATCCAAAACATCAGCTCAGCTGTCTCAAGATTGAAGTTGAACTCAGCTTGCAATACACTACACCTTCAAAATAAACCCCTAACCTAGAAAATTTTTGTGGAGACAAAGTTACTATATTCAGACAGAAAATACTGAAGCCTTTATTTGTGACTGGTTGGGGGTGGAGGAGGCCTGAAGGCATTTAGGAGAAGTCTAAACCCTAAAATTGCAAGGTAGTGGAACCCAGTTCTAAAAAGGGCAATTACTTCCCTTGATTCTAGTACCACAGAAAAATAAAGGTGAGGCTCATCTGTTTACAAATGCTGTCCTGTGCCACTCCCAAAGAAACCAGAACACTTGGTATTCATTGACTAGTTTTAAAACAGGTTGTTTGACTACTTAACCACTGACCTACATATACTCTATTCTATACTGCTTGAATAATTTGGACATCAAATCCCTTGTGTGCAATACCAGGAGTCTCTGTGAAAATACTGATACCTACCTAAATGTTTAGCAGCTTGTGTTGCTGTACAGTTGCTGTACAGCCTACAAATGACTCTAGGTATGCAGCTGATTTCAGTGAAGAAGACTGAGGAAGTGCATTAGCAAAGTTCATCCATATGCTAATGGAGTACTATTCATCCATTTTTTTTTTTTTTTTTAATAAAACTTAGCTTGTCTAAGAGAAACAGAATAACAGAACAGCCCAGATACACTGCCCTTAGCAGATGAAGCAGAGATATTTTTTTTTCAACTGCACAATAAGTTCATTGTCAGAACGCAAGCAAAAATGCCACTTGTCTGGTTTTGCTAAATGAAAAAAATCCATTTGATTAGCATGGTGCTCTTCAAACAAACAAAACAAAACAGGAGAAAAAAAAGGATGTAAGAAGCTATCATGCAAAAATACATTAAAAATAGGGTGTGTCTGTGTACTCTGAAGAGGTGGTGTAGGAAAAAGCAGACCACCAATGCAGTGAGTAATTAAATATCTAGACTCTCAGTTATGATCTCCTATTGCCACAGGCAGGACACTGTGGCACACTTTATGCATCCATCATAGATAAGGTTAGCATGGCCAGAGTGGACTTGGTGCTTCAGCCCCCACAAGCCTAGCACATAATGTCCCTCCTCCATGATTAACAAAATGCTAAGTATAGGAAGCCTGAGAAGAAAATTTTACATTTTTAGAAAAAATAGGCAAACTGACAGAATGCTCTAAGAACATTCTAAGGCATAAAATACAGTGCAGGTTTCTTGATAGGAGGGGAAAACCAAGAGAAAACAAAACCACACAACGCTCAGACCCTCTATAAAGCTCAAATTGAAGAGCTTTGTGGAGGATAGTTTAGCAGGATGTATAGAATACTGCTTTACAGAGAAAAGTCAAGATCTAGTTTAGGGATGAAAGCTTGTTATGATGCATCTCCACACTAGGTTAGACCACAGTTGAGAAACAGTCATCTAATCAGCACAAAAAAAAAAATTCAATTCTTCCCCAAACACTTCAATTCTTGATGACTTTTTGTCATGGAAAGAGTCACTCACAAAAAGTCTTGCTTGCTCATGAGTATAGCACTTTGTACCACTGCATCTTTCTAAACTAAGCACTCATCAGCCAGTAAGGACAAGCACAGATGGCCATCACGTCTTTGTGGAGAAAAGAAACAGGGATAAGGACCCCTTCACATCTGGGGTATCAAACTGATCCAGTACCAAACACAAACAGCCTGTAAGAGCATGAAGCTGAAGTAAACCTATCAGTGGTTTACTTGAAGTGTTTTTTACCTTCATTTCCCAAAGCAGCATGTTCATAGTGTATCTGTCTACTATATTCTCTTCCCTTGTGTTACTCCTTCCTCTTACCCTTTTGAACACCCACAGGAGACTGGAGTTGAGAGCATGCATACTCAGAGAGCTTTAGTGGAAGCAGGTGACAAACAGACAACTGCTACTTCACGCTACTGAGGCCACCCCTTTTCACCTGCCCAGACCAAACAGCTTAAGGGCTTATAAGCAGCAGGCAAACCAAAGAGCACAAACTCACCTTGGTATCATAACCAGGACTTTTGCTGCTGTGCTACAGCAGAGTTACCTGCACAAGCCGAGCTAACATGCATCTCCGTGCTCTTAATAGTACATCTTTTCTGCATCACTGTCTTCAAACTCTGCTTCTTAAAGAATTTGCAAGACAGCACTGCAGCTATTTTACCTACCCTCTTGGCTTGCTTGCAGTCAGCACAAACAACGAGTGGTTTTGTGTGTGTGGTTCCTCCCAGACAGCTCCAAACACCCCTTCTGTACCTGGACTATACTGGCTTTACTTGAAGAAGCACAGCCATACCCACATAGATCAGACCCTTATGATTTAAAACCACCCCAAGGTAGTACAGAATGAAGCATCATAACAAAATGAGAAGCACGTACCATTGAGGAAAGTGTCCTGATCAGGAATGAAGAATGCTCCTGAGCACATTGCTGCCAGAAGTAGAAGCTTAATAAACCAGAATCTGGACAAGAGAAAACAAAAGAAATCATCTGATTATAATGGGAATTTGAGGTCTTCAACTCGAGTACTGGGAGAAATCTCTATTTAAAGCCCAGCAAGAGAAAAAACAACCTTTGTTGATTGATTGCTGTTTAAGTTTGTTTGCACTTGACTGCCTTATACCTGATAGAAGCAGTGAAATCAAACTCTTTTTTTCCGTGCCTAGTACTACAAGCAACTGGGAAGTAAGCAGCACAAACCAATAAACAGAAGTGTTAATTAAATAATCAAATACCCACCCGTTATGAATATAAGCTCGGCAGCTTTTGCTGTTGTTGATTTTGATGGTGAACAAGCAGAAGAAAAAGAAGAAGCAGGCCATTCCAAAACAGACTTTGTATACTGCAGAGTATCCCACTAACTTCTCACACATTTCACCTGCCTGAATTCCCTTGCACATCTGCTCATAGAAGGGAATCTGAAAAACAGAACACATGACAAGCCGTTAGGCAGGACACAGGCCTTCACATAACTGCATGCATAAGTCGGAGCACCACTGATTTTTCAGTGGCTTCATTTAACACTGACATCTTTCACTGCTGATACCCCTTAGCCTGGATTTAATGGTTCAAGGGACACAGAACAGTGTAAAACACAAGGCATGGGGATCATTCCAGAGCCTCAGCTGTAACCTACCCCCAGATGGCTCTCAGGTACAAGTCTACCTTGCCTTCCTTCAGGCTTAAACCGTCCTTGCCCCTTACTGCAGGGACCCTCTCCCTTCTCCCAGTGCTTTTTAACAACAGATTTCATTTCAGTAATCCGGCTTACATGAAGCCATACTGGCTGTTTCACCAGCCAAAGGGGCCATGCATGGGGACACAGGGCAGGAAGCTCTGGCTTCTGCTGCCCTCAATGAAAACGTAGACTGAAGCACACCAATATGGGAGCAGCAAGTCCTCTCCCCTCCATTACAGCTTCTGAAAGGGAGTTGTGCCAGGTGCCCTGATTTTATGTTAAAGTAACAGAGAGGCAGGAAAATTCCATGTTTCTCCTGACTCGTTAAATATTTGCTTTTGAGGCTTTGCCCTTGCTCTGAGGGGTAAGGCAAACAGCCGCACATTTTGGCCTTGGTTTCACCAAGGCAGGAGTGACACCGAGCGCTCAGAAAGCTGGACTCTGCACGGGTCCCACTCCTGTGCAGTGCCTTTGTACAGATCAACCTCCCCTTCCCACAGCCAGGGTGTCGAGCAGAAAGACAGGCATTTAATTAAAAAACCACCAGTCGCTTCAAAGAAAGAAGGGCCTCTCTGTGTGCTCCAAGTGCTCAGCTGGGGCTGGTGAGACCAGTTGAGCAACACATCAAAACCTTTGGAGTTGATCACAGCTACCTGCGTGGGTAACTGGGAGAGACAGAGGACAACGCAAGCCAGGACAAAACACTGTACAAATAAATAAATCAGGCAGATGAAATGGGAAATCGTGTGTGAGACGGTGTTTGGCCAAGCCCGATTTTGCTTAGAAAAAATATACAAAGACTGTGGGCAATACCATCCTTGAACATTTCCAAGAAAGAAGAAAAGATACTCATGTCTACTTCCTTCTGCAGGCTAGTAAGTAAACAAAAACAGGACAAGGGAACACCGAACAGGGCTCCACAGCCAGTGACCAGGCAGTGTTCCCAGCCGGGTGGAGAGTCGTCAAAGATGCAGGAAACATGGGATTGACACATAGAAATGGACTCAAGCTGTGCCACCCCAAGATGCTCTTTCAGAAGTAACTCAGAGATGAATAGCCAATGCTTAAGAAGTTGCACAGCAATTGAGCAACTGTGACTTAACTCCCATCCAAAAATTTTAGAGGGCTCCTGAGAAACCAGCTGGAGCATCGGCAATGCCTTTCTTAAGTCCTGAAAGGCAATGAAATGTCAGACTGGCCAAATGTGCCAGCACTCAAAATGAGCAAATGGACTGGGTGAAATAACTACGAGACCTATCAATGCCACAGCATTGCCAGGGCAAGCCGTGGGGCCACAGCAATGCCAGGGAAAGCAGCTGGGCTGTCAGTTAACTCTTTACTCGTAATTACCATTAATGATACATGGTATTGAACTAAAAATATTTCTGAGAAAACCAGTCCTTTTGATGTGGATGATAATGCTGATTAAATGGCTAGTTTCTGCTAGATCTGCACCAGGCACCAAACAGCATTTTGATAACCAGTTTTAAAGACAACAAAAACAGCAAGGAACTTAATTAATCAACTAGCTAGGTTAAAAAAAAAAAAAAGAGAGAGAGAGAGATCTCTGGGTAACTGTAAATGAGAATCTTCTTTAATTGGATGGGTTTCTACCAAGGTCTAGAGGGGATTCTTGACCCTGTATGTTCTTTTCTGTATTTAGTAGTAATTTCTTTACAGAACAGGATGACAGAAAACGCATGGATTCACAAGAACAATGGCTTACTTTGTGCCTGCACAAACAACAAAGGGCTCAGCCCTCAGTTGTGTAGCATGCACAACGCTATACAGTGATAAATGATGGCCACAGGAATAGTCCTGGGGGACTGAGCATCTTTTTCAGAGACCACTGATCCTGAAGTAACAAATCAAGAATAAAAACAAAGACTTGGGACCCCGGCAGATAATGAACACGAGCACAACACTGAGGGCAAAAGGGTGGATGTAATGAAAAGGGCATGTTTTCATGAGAGGATAATCCACTGCTGCGAACAATTTATCAAGCTTTATGTGAGTTCTTGATCACTGAAAAGTTTAAAAAGACATTTTTTCTTGAAACTCTCTCTCTCTGAAATACGTTCAGCTGCCAGAACCTGCCCAGCCTGTGTCATGTAGTACACTTTCTAATTGCTGGGTAGTTTTGCCAGTAGTTAAAGTCACAGATTAATTACTTAGCTGATCTTGATGGAGCGAAGTATTTACCTTTCTCTCTTTAAAAGCAACATAAGTAAATTCCCTGGCCTCTGAGCAGGGGACAAAGCATTCCAACTGCAGTAACTCAGTATCCACTCCACTTAGATAACGTGAATGCCTGTAGCTGCGCGCACAATGATGTTATCAAGGTGGTATTCTTTTTTTTTTTTTTTAATGCAGTGAAACAGAAAATGGCAACATCTACATGAACAGGGTCAGATTGCCCCAAACTCGCTTTTCCTTCAGCATGAGTGTCTGTCCTCCTAAATTACTGTGATGCTGCAGCGAGCTGATGCAGCTGTGCTGTGTCCAGGCTCCAGCTGGCTGGGTTTGGGACGCCTCCAAGCTTGGGTCTGTCTGTGCCCAGTCCCACGAATGCAGGAGGGCAGAAAATGGCATCACAGGGCAGCCAGAAGGAAGGACTGTGTAGAAACAGGCCCGAAGAGCCAAAGAAACCAGAAAGAGACTCCCTGCCACACAGATGTCCTCATCCAGGAGAGGAGGAATGTGGCAGGTGAAATTTGTTATAGAAATGGAGAAAGCATTAAAAAAAAAAAAATCATGTGAGTAGAGAGGCAGTGGGGAAAAATGCTGGTAAAGCCACTTGTCGTGAACAGATGAGACATGTATTGAAGAATTAAAAAACAATCTGACCAAATCATGCATCAGCTTGCATCCATAGCTAAATTCTTACCAGAAGCAGGTAATGGACAGTTTCTTAAAAAAAAAAAAAAAAAAAGTTTTGGCAGCAAATTTAGATTCTAACATACTGTAATGGATTTAAGATATAAACCTGGCTGGGGAAACAAGTCTGAAAACATACTCTACCAGAACATGTAACCACCCAGAACTGAAATGCTTTCACACAACTGAATCAGTTTTCAGTGGTATTTGCTTTCCTGAAATCCTCTTTTCCGATTTTCCTTTCCTTATTTAAATAAGGCATGGATATTTTCAGGATGAAACCACAAGTTTTGAAACAGCTTTGACATTAAGAAAAACATTTTAAAAAATCAAAATAGTATTTTGACTGACTAGAACAATTCTCCCCCTCCTCTTTTGTCAATTACCCTTTCAAAGCCTGTGAAGTAAGTTTATGCATCAACAGAATGTTTGTGGGCAAAGCTGTAGGTGACTTTCAACAGAATAAATGGAAAAGCACATACATGGATCATGGCACAGAATGGTTTGGGTTGGAAGGGGCCTTAAAGATCTCCCAGTTCCAACCCCCTGCCATAGGCAGGGACACCTCCCACCAGACCAAGTTGCCCACAGCCCCATCCAGCCTGGCCCTGAGCACCTCCAGGGATGGGGCATCCATAACCTCTCTGTGCCACCTGTGCCAGGGCCTCACCACCATAGAAAGCCCTTTTTCTAGCTGGATCCTGATTCACTTCTTTTTGGAATAAAGTTAGGCCTCAACAAGATCTTTTGTAACTGTTAACCTTTTCTGCCTTGCTGTCCCATCACTAAAGCTCTCATGTCTTGATTGATGTCGTATCCTATCTTTTGCTTTGATACACGACCTTGCTCCTCTGAAATCAGTTCTACATGCTGCAATTCAAACTGCTTTCTTAGTAGGAGCCAACCACTCCCTCCCTATCTGCTTCACTCCCTATCTACTCCCTCCCCACTGCTTCTCATTTTTTCCCCAGAGATCAAACAGAAATGCCTTGGTTTCTCTGCACATTTTTTCAGAATGTAACTCTCCGGGTTCTCTTGGTGTCTCATGAGCTCAGGAGCAGATCAGAAGATGGGGAAGAAGTGTGAAAAGAACAGGAAAAATAACTCACCAAAAAGACGTAATCTTTTATTTGTTTTATAGGCCCACCACAAAAATATATCATCAAAACACTGCCAATTAGATTAGGAAGCAAGGTTTTGAAACCATAACCCGATACTCTACAGGCACTGTATCCTCCCACGGACACATGGCTTCATCTGCCTGCCAGCTTTGGGGAGGAGGTGGAACCTGGGACACTGACTTGTTTTTCCAGACATGTTGCAGGGCGTAGAGCTGGTCCCTGACTCTGGGCTGGCACCTGCAGAGTCTGACACCTCAGAAATGGAAAACCTGACTTTTTAAATAGACTGACAAGGGGGGCAAATGAATACTGCTGAATAAATACAAACATATTTTTTAAGTCTTTCTTTAAGGTGTCCATCAGAGATGTACATTGCTGCTACTTCCTCTCAAAATAACTTCAAAGGACCAAAGGGCACAGTGCTACAATACAGACTTTTAAAACTACTTCAGACTTGGGAACTTAGCGCCAATCAACAAAACAACTGAAAAAAAGCTTCACTGACAAGGGTGAGATTCCTTTCACTCAACATCAGCGTGATTATTTGATTTCTGAACTGGTAATACAGACATATTGTTCCCTGCCAAGCTGATGGCTCTGCAAAGCACTGCACTGAAATATTAAATGTTACTTTAATATACAAATTTTAAAAAATCAAATTAAAATGAATTAAAATTCTGTCCCCTTTCAAGAAAGAGAGCATGAGGTCCTAGAAGCATCGGGCAAAGTATTTGCCTACAGTTGGGCTTCAGGATCTAGGAGAGCTCCATGATCCAGCCAAAAGCAAAGGAATCACTAGAGTGACCAGCACTTTCAAAATACAGTTCGTCATGGGAAGCTGAGACCAGTTAGTCCGGGTAGATATTTTGAAGGTGCACTCTACTACAACTGGGTTGAATTAGCTTCAGAAGCCTTTGAACTTTTACCAGCCCAGAAAGTAATTATTAAATTAGAGAGTAGAAAAAGAAAGACTACTTTCAGATGGTCCATTTCCTACTCAAAGTCACCAAATGCGCTGAATTAAGAAGGCAATTATCTTTCCACTTCACACTAACAGCTACTCTTTGTGCCATTTCTTCCTACACTGAGCTTTAAAGGCTACAAACTGGAAAATAAATTTGGCAGGGCTGAAAAGCACGTTATTGAAGGCTGCTTGAATCGCTTTTCTGTTGGATAAGGAGAGGGTTTTTTTTTTTGTTAGGGATACAAGCTGCATTAAAACCACACTACTGATGGAAAACGACTTCAGGAAATTTGGATATGAGAATATAGTTTGTCTTCCACATACTTTAGTTCCTTGGATTATTCACTTTATTGCCAATCTAAGCATTTAGTAAGTCAAAGTAATTCCTGGCAAGAAACTTCAGCACACACATATTGAAAAGTTTTTAAGTCACAGCTCAGGGATGAGCATCTTGTCTGTACTGAGCACTCCTACAGGGCTGTCAGCAACTTCTGGTGATCAGGGATAAGAAGGCAGCATTGTGATAGTATGAGCAGCGTCATTATTAAATAAAGGAAAATTAGCAAAGAATGTACAAAGAGGGCATCATGGGAGGAAGGAAAGGTCACTGGCACAGAGCACAGAAACCCTCAGGATAGTCCCTGCATAACCCTCTTGTTTCGTCTGCCTTGCAGGCACAGGGTGTTACCACCAGCTTCTGGACTCAGGATGCTGCAGAGGGATGTGTTTCACAGGTAACTGAAAGTTAAGCAGGGCATCAGCTTAACCAGCAACAAGGACATAGCCTTAACTGTGGACTGGCACTCCCCTCTTGGGAGAGAAAACACAGAACAACTAGATGCCCACATCAGTCAAGGCCTTCTGATCCTCCAGGGCAAGCACAATGACAACCTCAAAGCAGGCCTCATGCCAAGTTTGGTGCAGAAAAGTTTCAGTCCCACATTACTTAATTTTAAAGAAAAATAAGTAATCTAGCCATTGTTCTCTCTACTTTAAAGCAGACTTATTTTCTTGTAGTTTGTAGAGGGTGAGAGAGCCTATTTGTGCTACTGAGAGCAACTTGGGTGGCTTAAAAAACAGAACGAAAGACATGGAACAACAGGTCTAGTGTCTGACCTCAAGCAGGCAGAGCTCAGGAAAGTTATACATTAAGACTCTGAAATAAACTTGGGTTTTATAATCTAGTTTTAGCCACAGCTCCTTTCATGCTTTTGAAGCTTTTTAATTAAGAAGACAATTAGAGCTGAACAATGTCTGCTGTGGTTACAAGCCATGTGAACGTGATGACTCAAAGCACGCTGAAGAAAACCCCTTGTACAGAACCCACTGCCACTGTAGTAGTCTGTCACATAACACCAAGAACACAGAATTATTATAAATGCAACCGTTGAAGATCCGTTTTCTAATTGCTTGTTCTGGTACTAATCTAGTTACCAGAGATGAATTGAACATTCAACTAAACCAATTTATGCTGCTACAAGATGTCTTGAAACTACCCACGCAGAATACCTGGGGTGGGTTTGCTGGAATTGGTTTCTGCACAACAAAAGAAGAGGAAGGCTGCTAGTCCTGTGATCCTTGACTCTTCCTGTTGTGAAATACACTTGAAGGCTGAGCAACTGACACTATCCTCCTAGTCTGGGTCTGGAAGTGAGTGGGTGGAGGGAATCGACCGCCCCTTCTTGAGCAAACACCCTTGTATATGAAGAGACAGAGAAGGAGCCCCGTTTCCCTTCAGGAACAGGGGTGGATCTTTTACTTACATGTGCTTTCATCTCGTTAGCTACCGTTGTCGACATCATAACACAGCAGATGATGGTCACCAGGATGAAGTAAAGCGCATACATGAAGCGGGTGCTCGTTGACTGTTTTATCTTGGGGCAGCATCGGCAGCACAGGGAACAAGCGGCAGTGCCACAGCAGCAGGCCAACTGGGAAGGAAGACACAGACACAAATCATTCTATCATCACCACTAGGTTTCTGTTGCAAAACTCACCGAGGGAAACTGGGCAACTTCCTGTAAAACTCCAGAGTTTCTTAAGTCATCTCTTTCCAGCATATCAGCGTTTAAGTGGAAGCAGACTGTCCTGTTTATCCGACGTCACTGGGTCCAAACACACCAGTTTCCAGTTCTCCCACACACTAAGGATGAGGGCAAGGAGGAACTGCTCCTGATTTCTGGGCCCTACTCTGCTGTCCTGTGTCTGCAGCTCACGGTCCCAGCACGTTCCACCCAACAGAACAGGCACTGCAGTGATCAGGCTCTGCTGTCAGCAAGTACGCTTCCCCTTACATGGTGAAGAAACAAATCTACACAAGAAGAGCACAGCCTCCAAATCTGTTTGCTTTCAACACAGAGACAAAATGAATTTTGTTCCTGGGACGAACTGGAGATGGGTTTTGTTCCACAACAAGCCGTACAGATCCATTTTCGATTAACCAGAACCATACTTACTGTCCTTTTTAAGGTGCTTTTCTGGTATGTGTGTAGGTATCCATGCCCACCCCCCTCATTATTTGCTATGGGAATTTATATGCCATTTAAGACTTAGAGCACATTAAAATGGAGGAAGGAAAGATGCTTAAGCAACATTTCAGGACAGTTGTGCTTAAGGCTTTATGAAGAGGTAACAGCTACTAAAACAAATAAACAAAAACCACACTGGCAGTTCTAAATATCTTGAGCAATACAGAAAGAGCCTGGAAATACTTTGCTTGCTGCAAACAAAGCAAAAAACATCTGAGCTTGAAAGTCCCAAAATACAATGGCACAATCTTATAATGAAGAGAGCCAGAGGAGAAATTTGTATTTACGGTTATTTAGACACATTTTTGCGAAGATGAAAGCAGTGATTCCATGTGCAAGATGAGAAGCATTAACACAGCTATGAGGGAAAATAAGACGGAGTCACACTTCAGCTGGTATTGCCTATTATATTGAAACACTAATAGAAATAGAGTTGGTTATGTGTTTTTTTATTTCTTTTCTTCCTGCAGCTATCTGAGGACCAACCAATTCAAAAACAGAGGGTCCCTAACAGCACGGCAGAAAGCACGTAATTTCCATGTTCAGCAGGGGAAAAGACACTGAACAAATCCTGCGAAGGATTTACCTTGGGGCTTGTTATTCCCTTGCTGTTGACAGTATCAATAACTTTCAAAGCAGCTGGACTTCCCTTCCCTTCCTTCTACTTTAGGAAAATCATATGTAACATCGTAAATGTATTCGTTATTTCTGTACATAAGGCAGCAGTGTCTCTGGCCAGCCCCTTCCTTTCAACGGGCAGCAGCTTCACGTGGCTGAGCCCCGCAGAGGCGACCACAGGAGGAGGTTTTAGACATCAGCAGGCATCCAGGCGCAGGGCACCTCTCCTCCAGGTCCCGCTGCAGACCCAGAGCACGCTCAGCCCCCAGCACTCCTGTTTTGGGGGACTCCCTGCTGTGCACTGGTGGTGCTGGGGGCTCCAGCGCTCCCAGAGCAAGCCCACGGACGCTCTCCCTGCTGTTCCTCAGCCCGCAGAGGGGAAGCACGGACGCTCAGAGGACCCAGCACCGAGGACTGCCTGACCCGGAGGCAGCGGTGGGAGTTTCGTGTGTTTGTTTGCTGACGCGTGTCTCTGATGAGACTCCGCAGTCTCGCTACCAGGCCGGCCGATCAAAGAGCACCAAACCGTTCTGATGAAGAAGCGTCTTCAAAAAGGCTCCCAGCTTATTATTTCCTTGCCACTGTTATCAGCTGCAACACCCAAGCTCAGACTTCCTGCCTGCAGCCCTGCACAAAGGGTGCAGCGAAGGAGACCTTGCCTCGCTTCTCAGCGGCTGTTGGGTTTGCAGAGCAAACAGAAACGGGGGCAGAACAACCCGGCGCTCGCTCTGCCGCGCTCTCGGTTCATCGCTGCATCCTGTGCCAGACGAGACAGGGGCCTCCGAGCGAGCAGCTGCTAAAACTGCTGCTGCTGCAAAACAGAAATCCTCCCAAAAACATGCAGAGCTCAAGCTGTGGGGGATAAACAGAACGGGCCCGTGTTGGCACCAAAGCTGGAAATTAAAAACACAACGTGCACAAGCACATCGTGCGAGTATATTTTCAGAACAGAAGACAATGGCAGCCAAGTGAAATTAAGTTAACTTTTACTGCATCATCTACAGAACCAGGGCATAATGAAGCTACGGTGAGGCACTGATTCATCAAGCCAATGGAAAAATATTATTTCAAAACAAAAACATATCAGAAAATTATAATCCACCCACTTCAGAACTATTAAAAAATATAAGATTAAGAGTAAAGGTCCCTTCCTCTTATCAGCCAGATCCAAAGCATCCAGGATGAACTTCAGATGCTGGCTGCACTCACCATAATGTTAAAAACTACACTGGAGAATGGAAAACGTATGCAGCTTTGGCATTCGTAAAAGTGAGAGTGGAACCTCATTTTCTTAAGTGCTGCAAAGCTTCGCCAGCGAAACCTCATCCATGTCCAGCAGCATGTCTGCTATTCCGGCTGCTATTTAAAGCGACAACACGTAAATAGAATATATGGATCGTTTGCACGTTGCTCCACCTTATCCAGAGACTTTAATGATAGCTTCTAATAGCTAGCACGTAACCTACAAGCATTTGTGAAAAACAGCAGCACACCCATCTTACTTCAGACACACTCCTCTAAGCACTCTGAATAGACAGGGAAACCATAGAAAGTTGGTTAGGTTGATCAGCCACAGTCTCAAATTTTATTTTTTTTTTCTGTTTTAAACTCAGGTTATGTTTAACTACATTCCAGAGTGGACCGTAATGAAATAAGTGTTATCCAAAAATAAATGAAAACTGTCTCTGTCCCAGAGAGTAAAATGCTGGCAGCAACCTACTGACCTGAGAGGTTTCAGAGCTGCTGTCCTTGGGTGACAGACTTCACTGTTCAACTCTGCAGTGAGTTCTCCTAAAAGGCTGGTGTTACTGTGCAGCTGAACTATGCACATGCTGGCGCATCACCCTGGCATCGCCTCTCTCACCTCCCTCTGCCTTCCTGACTGCTGTGAGGTCTGCCCAGGGGCTCAGGACCTACAGGTGCAGAGGTGTAAGCCAGCAACAAATTCTCCGCATGTTAAAAAAAGAAAAAACTGGGCTGTGAAGAAAAGCAAGCGGCGTCACAGATCTCTTATAGATTTAGCTTATCATTAAACAAAAGCTCCTCCAGAGGCTGAGCTCTGCTGACTGAAGGCACTTCGTTTTCTGAACAGAAACAGGCCAGACAACCCAAGATCTGTGACCTCTGTGTGCAGGCAGGCCCCCAAAATCCTCCAGAGTCCTGCGACCCCTCCAAGCCCTGAGTCCCCGGAGCCCAAGGCGCGAGCACTGGGAAGTCCGTCTGTCCCGGCAGGAGGCTGCCACGCGCGCGGTGGGTGCTGGCCTTAAGCCTCCCTGCAGCAAAGACGGCCACGAGTCAGGCAGTCAGCATGAGCACGCACAGCCACCCCGGCTCCCCCTCCACACTTACCCCCTCTCCTCTCCCTTAGGGTCTGACAATATTTACAAGCACTGCACAAATATTTATGCTCTCCACAAATGTTTCCACAACCCACCGCCTTCACAGCGCGGGACATCCATCTGCCTTGCGTGGCGCTGCCGCCGGGAGCCCCCGGGGCGCGCCCAGGGCTTACCTGGCGCCCTGAGAGCCCGCTGCCCCCGAGCACCGCGCGGCGGCTTGAGCGGCCGGGAGGGTGGCTGACCTGACTGGTTTCGCAGCGGCAGCTGCGGATGGCGGTGTGCGAAATCATTCAGTTAAAAATACTGAAAGCAGAGCTTCGCAGGTCTTCCTTTGGGTGGCAAGGTTGGTGTCAGAGCCACCAGGTACCCCCAGCCCTTCTCCCGGGCCAGCCACTCACTGCTGTGGTGGTGCTGCACCACCACCACCGCAGCACCGGCAGAGTTGTTTCTGCTGCTGTTGGTGGCCGAACAACCAGACAGCTATACAAAAAAAAAAGAGAAGAAAAGAAAAGGAGGGAAGTAAAAATGACTTATCAATTACATTCAGCTGCCTGATGGGATTCACTGTGCAATGACAGAAACAATTTACCATTTCAACCGAGGGGACAGCACGCATGTACGAGGGGAGGGCAGAGGTAAGCACCTCACCACTCCTGTGTGCTTTGACCCAAACCTTCTCGAAGCCGGCATTTCGGTGGTGGCGCCGTGCCACCTGAGACGAGTGCGGCAGGCTCCTGCCGGGTCAGACGGACAGACAGAGCCACATCCACGCAGCCAGGACCAGAAGCAAACAGCACAGACTGCCCCGGCCGGTGGCAAACGCCTTCTGAGCGCAGGCAGGAGCGGATGCGTGTGTGCGCTCCCATCTTCTGTCAGCGCGGGCAGCAGCTACGGTGAGTAAGGGAGAGGCAGGACAACACCGCAGGGGGAAAGCAGCTTCGCCAGCGCGCGCACGAGCCACGCGCTCCCTACACACAGCGCCCCACCAACACGTACTTAACATCTGCCAGGCGTGCAAGGCTTTGCAGGATCCAACCCGACACATCGGTGGAGTGAGACAGGACGGGAATGTTAATCCCACACGTAGCTATTTACACACAAGGCTGAGGAGTAAAGTGGATGTGTCCTGCCTCCTGGTTTTGTAGACACCGTGACATTTTTAGAAGGTATTTTCCAGTGATGCTTCCAAAAAAACCTCAGAGGTTGTAGAAAATATTTTCCATAGCCATTAAAACAAAGCGTATGTCCGTGAGGAGTTTTGGGCTCGCTGCCCAAAATAGCCTACAGTATTTTTAAAATATACAAGCCATAGGGAAGTACCAAACTTGTCACAACAAAGCTCTCTTCCTTTTGGGAGACTTCAGCTGAAATGGTAAAAAAAAATAAAAGCAAAGAAGAGTTTGTTGGGGAAAAAAAAAGTGCATTCTTAAACGAAATGAAGACCTAACAGCGTTTCATTTCTTCCCTGCTACCCGACCACCTGGGCAGCACCACGGGGACCGCATGCTTGCTGGCCATGCCAGAGGGCTGAGGAATGTGCCATGCTGACGCCTCACCAGGGCCAACAGCAGCTTAGTTTTCCGTACACTGTTTGCTTACTTGACCACTAACACGATCCGGGGCCGTAAGGCTTGCAGATCATGCAGTCGCTGCTCTGTCAGTGGCAGGGTCTACCAGAAACACCCAGGCAGCTCCTCACACTCCGCACTGATCACACGGCTTAAGCCAAGGGTTCTGTGGCCAGCACACCAGCCCATTAACTAACAACCTATTTTTGTGAGCACACCTCACACTGTGGACTGTGCAAAATTAAAACTGACCTCAGAGAAGAGTCACGCCAGCACAGACGCTGCCTTATCACGGCTTTCTGGTGAGGCTTCCTTGCCCTAAGCCGAG
Source organism: Heteronetta atricapilla (assembly GCA_011075105.1). NCBI lineage: Eukaryota > Metazoa > Chordata > Aves > Anseriformes > Anatidae > Heteronetta > Heteronetta atricapilla. Next base: position 24,613,182 of record CM021763.1, on the reverse strand, counting down.
TTCCCAGATCTGCAGGCTCCTGCCCTGCACAGTGGGTCAGATTGGCCACGTAGGCAAACAGCAGGAAGCAGACCCCAGCCTAACTGAGGGGGCAGCATCCAGGACGGCCACAGCCAGAACCTGGGCAAGCTGCTGGCAGACGCCGGCAGAGGAAAAGTTAAGCAGCCGGCTGTGCTGAGGATGATTAGCTTTTGTCTCCGTGCTCAAACGGTACTAAGCAGTGACTCAGCCCAACATTAGCAAATAACGTCACTGCAATATTTCTAAATTAAAGACTGCTTGGCTGCTCTTCTCCTGATGATTTTGGAAAATTCAAGACAATTGTTTAGTCTGACCTGAGCATCGCATGCATCACATCACCCCGTTCCCCAGTAGTAGAGCTATTTCCCAGTTATTGAATTTAGTGCAGACCATCTGGATTTGACAGCATAGGAGATGAGCAGTCTGTCTCTCCAGGTCATTATTTACATCTCATTAAGAACAAAAAACAACAACAAAAAAAGATTTAATTTGTCTGCTATAGTTCTCAGACCCTGGTTCTCGGCGAGGCTCCTTCCACTAGCTCAGTCTGTTAAATACCTCATCTTTTCCCCCTGCCCATCAAAGAAGGAGCCCGCACTGAGTACCCCAAGTTTCTCATCTGAAGATGAGAATGCCTTAAGACATATCCCCCCAGCAACCTAGTTTGTATCCCTGCATCCCCAGCTCCACAGCGCGTTCTGCAAAGCCACGGCCACAGGACCAGCGCTGTCACACCACCTGCAAAGAGCAGAGCCCATCGCCTTGCTCCTCATCCCAGGACACAGCCAAAGAGGGGGCAAGGCTCAGCCCTGCAGCGCTCCCATGAGAGCCCTGGTGTTAACAGCGAACATCCCAACCCTTCTTTGTGCTGACCCCCCGATGGCCAGGTGCTGCCTCTGCTGGGTGATGAGTTCAGCTGTGCTCTCCTACCACTGCACATTTCACCGTTTTCTCACCTGCAGGTTGTTCCAGGTTGTACATCAGCCACTGTCGCGCCATCCACAGCAAAGGAGCTACGAGCAGAGCAACCGGCAGACAAAAGATTACCAGCAACAGCAACATCTGATGTGCCAGGCCATCGCTTCATACAGCGAGATTTCCTCCAGGTTAGCCCTGATGTTTGAGGCCAGCAGTCTGGCGGCACACAGGCACAGCGTGGTGCTTCTGCAGGGATGGATGCAGAGGTCCAAGAACGGGCTTAAGCCTGTGCACCGCGGGAGGAAACAGGCAGCTGAAATGAAATTTCTTCCTGCAGTGATTCAAAGGCATGCAGCTGGAACTGCTGCTTCAGTTCAGGATGAACAGACAGCTCTGAGCTGTCCCACGAAGATGCTGTGTTTTTAAAAGGTGCTGCTGGTACTGAGTTCAAGCAGACTTGAAATGGGAGGAAAAAGATATTAATACCTCAAGCAAAGTGAGAGAAGCCAAAAAATTTGTACAGAAACCTAACTACTTCTCACCACATCAAAATAAATAAAAACATCTAACTTTCAGAAACACTGCTAAAGACCTTCCAGGCACAACAGCCAACTTCACACCCACTTCCAGGCTGGCAGGTTCCAAACGGAGCCTGCTCCTCTCTTCCCGTTTCCTGCTTTCGGAACAGGACTTGTAAAATACACTTACAGCAACTTCTTCAGAAATGCCTTGAGTAGTATTCCTGAACTGCTGCTTTGCCAGCGACTGTCATATATATATGTATATATATATATATATATAAAAGGCAAGGAAAAACACACGAGTTTCTTCAGAACACATCAGGAACAGTTTCTGTTTGAGAGATGACATATTGCGACGTTTCGGGTCAGTCATGCTGTACAGAAAGAGAAATGCAAAACTTCACGTTTTCAGGCTGTGGACTCTTTTATACGTGTAAATATTTGCACACGTGCCATCTCTAATTGCTGGCAGTTCCAATCAGGAAGGGCAAATATCAATCCTCACGTAGTTATGATGAATTAAAATGGAAGTGAGATTGCTAGGTGTGTCGGGCCCTCTTCCAGACAAAGGCAGACCCACGTTCCCTCCGCTGCTGTCATCCCAGCAGCTCTGTCTGTCTGTCACCCGGTGCCTGACACTCGGCACAACGCAGCATTCGGGCACCTCTGCACGGAGAGCTGCCGGAGGCTGAGCCTGCCGCTGGGAGCAGAGGAGCGAGCGCGTGCATCCAGCACTACCGAGACGCGGTGATTTTACTTCAGATGGAGGAGCCCAAACGAGAGACGTCGCTTTCCTTCCACAGCACTCAGTTCAAGGGAATCCCTCAGAACAAATACACTCCCATTGCTGATGCTGAAGTTTATTTCTTGGGTGACCTGAACATTGCAGAAGGTCAAATTTGGTAGTCAGAATGGTCCGTCATGCCCCAGAAACCCAGGAAGCCAGGCATTTAACATGTCAAGACCTATTACAGCCCTGAACAGCTGAGAAAGAAATGGGAGTGCCATTAACTCTGATGTGAGAAGGATTTCATCTGCACACAGCTAAGCTGAGAACCCAGGAGGCGTTTGGGATGACCGGCTCGAGGCAAGACCTCTACCTTACGCCTGCGCTCATAGACGAGGCTTTCCTTTCACCCAGTCGCTGCCCTGGAACAAAAACATCTCGCACTGGCACTGTGAGTACACGCACTGCGAGTCTCAGCAACGAAGAAACCACCCAGGAATGCCTATACCTGCATATAGAATAAAAGCAGCAGTAGCATTTAAATCCTCCCGCAGAAAAGCGTCACCTTGACTTTGAAGGCAAAGGGTCTGTTCTTACACTGCCTTCACTCCACAGCTGTAGAGCAATGGGTATTTAAGCTGTTTCTTTAAACACCCAGTGCGATCAACTGACAAAACAGGATGTGAAAGGAAAAGGCTGAACAAAGTGAAGCATCAATGAGACTAAGCAGGAATGAGAGAGTATACTCTGCCTCTTAGGCAGTGCCAGAGCAAGGATTAGTTTGAACTCAACCCAGCAACGCAAGCATCAATAATAGAAAGCTTACGTGACCTCACTGTCTTTTGGTAGCTTCCACCTCCCTTTCCAAATGCTTTTGGATCCATCAGCAAATTTTATCCAGCTATGAGAGGGCAGCAGGGCCTCAAATATATTACTTTCTTATGATTTCCATGAAAACAGGCAAAAGGGCTAGCAGAGAAAAATGGTCTCTCAACCCTGCACAAAGACAAGGCTGCAGTACTTACTGGAAGGGGAAATCAGCGTGAGATACCAACCTCCACACTCAAAGCTGTAGGAAACCAGGCTTTGCTAATTCAGCTGTTCAGGCAACCAGTTGTTTTAAAACAAGAACCCACGTTCCTGCAAATGGGGAAAGAAGTCTTTTCCCACCCCACTTTTCATAGGTGTGTTTAAGTGGAGTACACCACAGTGCTCCAAGGCAGACCCTGGACGGCCAGCTTTCTCTTCAGCCATGGGCAGCAGGGGCGGAGGGGACAAACAGAGGGGCATAGAAAGGCAGCTGGGAGAGGTGGATAAAGTGCACTGGGGAAAAAAAAAAAATAAAAAGAAAATTGGTGAAATGTGTGGTTCGGGCTTAGCACAACCGGCCTCACCCTGTAAGACCATTTGCAGCAGGCAAGACATCACCTGGGGAGCTCCATGAGGAGCAGAGCCAGCAGTGAGCGCACGGTGTCCTGGCTGGGGACAAGGCAGGCTGAGGTGACAGAGCTGTCCGTCGCAGCCTCCCCTGTGGAGGGATGAATGGGACAGGGCTGCCAAACCCCTCTGGAGCCCGCAGATGCTACCAGGCAGCACTGCAGGGCAGCCCCAGCACGCACGGGGGCTTCCTTCCCTTGCCCCACAGCCCACCAACCCCACCAGTCTGAGGCTGGCCTAAGCCATGACTTTAAACAGGGCTTTTTTCGTATTGTTGTTTTCTAAACCCTCAGCATTAGAGGTCTGGGTATAAAATAAAAACCTGATATTCTACTCGTGGCACATCTTACTTCATTTACTACATTATAGGACCTCTAAGTGCTGAACAGCACTAAAGAAAGCACTTGAGATTTAACAGACCTACAAAAATAGCTTTGAATGCTTTGTAAGCTTTAATAACTACCAGTTCTAATTGAAAAATCCATCTTCTTGAACAAGCCAGTTGGAGCATACTGCCCCCTAAAAACTAAATGCTAACTATTTAAATTACATTTATTTAACTCTGAAAAAAAACATATTCATTGTAATAAAGATTTTCCGCAACAGCTGCTTTTCTTAACCATGATCTCAACTTTATTCTCTTGAGAATAACTACTGAAGAAAAGCCAAATGTAAAATCCTGTTTCCTGTCAATTTAAGCAGATGTTTTTATGTAATCAAAAGCATTGTGGAGGCCCAAGCTAGACTGTATTCTCTCTGCATTCTGAAAATAGGTCCACCAAAGAAATGCTAGCAAAAGAAGAAACATTAGCAAGCATATTACAGCACAAACACCTAAAATTACAATTTTCTGCCAATACGTTTGCACGTTGCACAATAAAAAACAGTGGCAGAAATTGGAGTTTATAAGTGACCAAGAGAGAGAGACTTGCTTCCTTCAGAGCAAGTTCCCATGGTCTACTTGGCAAGGATGCAAGTCACACAGTAACGTTAATTGAGATTATTTTAAATAACTTCTGTTAGTGCAAAATCAGCATAACCAAAGGACACTGAATTTTGGCAGCGCTTCCTTCAACAACAGGAATCTGGGCTGAGGAACCTGAGCGCGTTTATTCAGACAGGCATCATCGGCTGGATGCTCAGCACAGCTTGGTCCAGGCCCAAAAGAACTGATAACTCCTTGTCTGCTTCACATCAGGAAAACTTGCTGGCATTACGAATGGAGAAAATTGATAGTCAAGTGATGCTAACCCACAAGAAAACTTTGGTATCAGCACTTTCACAGCTCACGAGGAGGACGCTGAAGCTCCCAGTCCGTTCTGGAGAGCAGACCCACAGAAACACAGCAAGGCACAGAAATGCAGGCCAAAAAACCACTTTTTTTTTCCTGTTGTTGCTGTTACAACACAACATTCCAACAAAACAAACACCATGGGATATCACACACATTAAACTAGCATTTCTTAGGCAAAAAGGAGGGATCAGCGTAAGGGTTGTTTTTCAGGACTCACTGTATAAAGTCCCATCTCTCCTCAAGCACATCATCGCTGTTTCCGTAGGCAAGGTTACATCCTGCAGAACATTTAAAGAGAAGCCAAACCCCTCCGCGGTTTTTCAGCTTGATTAACAGTACCTGTAAAAAGCCTTAGAATTTTAGCTGAGAGAGAAAGAACTTCTTCCCCTACTTGTTTAATACAATTATCACACAGGAATAACAGCCTCCCCTCTATCAAGGTTGGAACTAGCGGGAACTCAAAGACCATTTTTCCATTTCAAAAAGTTACATTGTACACTACTGAAGCATGATTTATGTCATTTATCATCTTAATCTATAAAAAGGTTATCCACGCTAAGTTTGCTGGTACAAGTCCAGCAACACGCCGTATCTAGCGCAGATAAATCTTACATCAAAAATAACGTTTGAGCCAGCAGAATACATCTCCCCAGGGCATTGCATAATTCTGGCACCATGACTGCATCCACTTTAGGGCTTTTGCTTAGGCTCCAACATCACGAAGGAGTTCAGCTTCTTTCCAGCCTCCAAAGTGACGCATCAGTGTCAATAAAACACTTTACTACTAGCTATTACCACATGGCACACTGAGAGCGGCTCTAAGAAACCTCCAGAGTTCAGTCATGCTAAATCCATGCCATTCAGCACATGAACCTCATGACCGTTTTGTCCTCCTGGTTTTAAGATATTTCTCTGGGAGCTACACCAAAAAGCAACAAAGATGCGAACAGCCATGAACCACCCCCAGCAGCTGTGCCTACTACCAGCACTTGGTTCTTTCCACACTGTGGAAAAGACTGAGCAGGTCTAAACCTTGCTTCAAGCGCTGCCAAAATGCATGTGAAGCAGCAGCCAAGGAATCACAGAATCATGAAGGTGGGAAAAAACCTCCAAGACTGTCTGGTCCAACCATCCCCCTACAACCAGTGTCACCCACTAAACCCTGTCCCCAAGCACCACGTCCAACCTTGCCTTGAACACCCCCAGGGAGGGTGATGTCCTGGGCAACCCGTCCCAGTGCCCGACTGCTCTTTTCTGAGAAGAAATGTCTCCTCATTTCCAACCTGAACCTCCCCTGGCACAGCTTGAGGCCATTCCCTCTAGTCCTAGCACCGGTTACCAGTGAGAAGAGGCCGACCCCCAGCTCCCCACACCTTCCTTTCAGGTAGCTGCAGGGAGCGATGAGGCCTCCCCTGAGCCTCCTCTTCTCCAGACTAAACAACCCCAGTGCCCTCGGCCGCTCCCCAGAGGAGCTGTGAGACCCCCGAGGAGAAGCACGGCCCCACACACCGCCCTCGGCCGTGTCACCCACCGCTCCTTGGCGAGGTACGGCTGTGTGGAGGCACGCCCGGCAACCCTTCAGCCCACTGAACCTCCAAAGAGCCGCAGCCGGAGGGACGAGCCTAAACTGCGCTCCCAGGCTTGAGGGAAATAAACGGGTTGTTTCGCCAGATGGCTCGCACAAAAGCGAAAGAATAACCAGAAGCTGAAGGCGGGCAGAGCCGCCAATGAGGCAGCCTCGGCGCAACCCGGACCGCAAGGTGTTCAAACACGCCAGCGGCTGCCGAGGAACGAGAGGACGACGGAGAGCTCCTCGCCCACAGGGCAGCCCCCGGGGTCCCACCGCCCCGCGGCCGGGCACCGCCATCTCGGGGCGCTCCCGCTGCCCCTGCTCCCGGGGCGGGCAGGCCGCCCTGCGTGCCCGGCTCCCGGCGGGGGCTGCCCGGCTCCCCTCCGGGCTCCCCCCGCGCCCCTCGCCCCTACCTGGCCGGCGCAGCAGGGCGCGGACATGCCGGCGGCGGGGCCCGGCTCCGGCTCCGTCCCCCCGGGGTCCCTCGGTGCCTGCCTCCCTCAGCGCGGCGCGGCGC
>CM021763.1:24414797-24605777 GCA_011075105.1 Heteronetta atricapilla | reverse complement strand
CGGCCCGGCCCCGCCGCCCGCCTTCCGCTGTCGTCAGGGAGCGGCGGCCCCCGAGGCCCGGAGGAGCCCCGGCAGGGCGCCCCGCTGCGGGCACCGGGACGGGGACGGGGCTGGCAGCGGCTCCGAGGGGGCCGCGGCTGTGCGGCAGGTGCGGCCCCGCAGCCCGGCGGCAGGCCGCGTGTCTGCGCCGCCAAACCCCGCGCGTTCAGAGCGCCGCGGGGCGCCCTGCCCGAGCTGCGTGCACCTGCGGGCCGGCGCCGAGCGCTGTGCCTCCCGAGCGGGGCCCAGAGCCCTGCCCGAGTGTTTTGGCCAGCGTCCCTTGGTGGGGGGCGAGTAAGGTGCTAACCCGCGGCTGGGGGTTTAGATCCGCTGAATGGTTTGGGCTGGAAAAGACCCTAAAGCCCATCCAGTTGCAGCCCCTTGCCGTGGGCAGGGACACCTCCCACCTCCCAGGTTGCCCAAGGACCCATCCAGCCTGGCCTTTAGCACCTCCAGCGATGGGGCATCCACAGCTCCTCTGGGCAGCCTGTGCCAGGGCCCCACCACCCTCTGAATAAAGATTTTCTTCCTGTCATCTAATCTAAATCTCCCCTCTTTCAGTTAAAAAAAACATTCCTCCCAGTCTGTAGTTCCCCAGGTCTTCCTTTCTACTCTTTTTAAAAACTGGATGATGTTTCCCTTTTTCCAGACACTGTGAAATTCATCTGACTGCTTGGATTTTCAAGTATGATGGAGAGAGGCTTGGCAACTCCACCTGACAGTTTCCTCAGGACCCTGGGATGCACAGCCCCATGCAGCGCTACCGGCCTGGGGCAGAGCGGCTGGAAAGCTGTGCAGAGGAAAAGGATCTGGGGGTGCTGATTGATGCTCGCCTGAACATAAGCAAGCAGTGTGCCCAGGTGGCCAAGAAGGCCAAGGGCATCCTGGCTTGTGTCAGGAACAGTGCAGCCAGCAGGACCAGGAGGTGATCGTCCCCCTGTACTCTGCTCTGTACCAGGAGGTGAGGCCGCACCTCAAGTACTGGGTTCAGCTTTGGGTCCCTCACTACAAGGACATCGAGGCCCTGGAGCTTGTCCAGAGAAGGGCTACGAAGCTGGTGAAGGGCCTGGAACACAAGTCCTATGGGGAGAGGCTGAGGGCACTGGGGTTGTTTAGTCTGGAGAAGAGGAGGCTCAGGGGAGACCTCATTGCTCTCTACAGGTACCTGAAAGGAAGGTGTGGGGAGCTGGGGGTCAGCCTCTTCTCACAGGTAACTAGTGATAGGACTAGAGGGAATGGCCTCAAGCTGTGCCAGGGGAGGTTCAGGTTGGAAATGAGGAGACATTTCTTCTCAGAAAGAGCAGTCAGGCACTGGAACGGGTTGCCCAGGCAAGTGGTGGCGTCACCGTCCCTGGGGGTGTTCAAGGAAAGGTTGGACATGGTGCTTAGGGACATGGTTTAGTGGGTGACATTGGTTGTAGGGGGATGGTTGGACCAGAGGATCTTGGAGGTCTTTTCCAACCTGAATGATTCTGTGATTCTATGATCTCACAGGGTTCTGCAGACTTGTTCAGTTTCTTCAGGTGATCTCAAACCCAATCTTCACTCACAGTGGGAAGGATTCAATTCGCCCGGTCCTTTCCTTGAGGCTCAGGAACTTGAGAGACTCGAGAGTTGTGAGAAAAGTGAATGCCAATGAAGACCGAGGCAAAGAAGTTGCAGAGTACCTCAGCATTCCCTGCGTCTGTTGTCACCAGTTCGCCCTTCTGTTTTTTTTGTTTTTTTTTTTTTGTTTTTTTTTTTTTTTTTTTGTGGAGGGTGTGCTCCCTTTAGCCTTCCTCTTCTAGCTAATGTACCTGTAGAATCTGTTATTATTCTTTGCAACCTTTGCCAAGTTCAGCTCCAACTGTGTATTGGCTTTCCTGATCTCATCCCTGTACATCCGGGTGGCATCCCCATATTCTTCCCAGGCCACATACACCTGCTTCCACTGCCTGTGCAGTTCTTCCTGTGCCTGAGTTTGACCAGCAGCAGGTCCTTGCTCAGCCATTTTCCTGCCTTCCCTGCTCATTTATTACACATGGGGATCCAGAGCTCTAGTGGTCTGTGAAAGGTGTCCTTGAAGAGTTGCCAGCTCTGATCAGTTCCTCTGTCTCTCAGGACAGTGTCCCAGGGGAGCTCATCTACTAGTTCTTTAAACAACTGGAAGATTGCTCTCCTAGAATTTAAGGTCCTTTCTTCACTCTTTGTCAGCCCTATATCCCTCAAGATCACAAACTACACCAGGGAGTGATCACTGCAGCCCAGACTGCCTCCAATTTTGACCTCTTTTATTATTTAATCCGCTGTGGCGGGCACCGAGTCCAGTAACGCTTCTCCCCTGGTTGGACTATATATTACCTAGATTTCTCTGCTTCTTGCATGATTTCAGGGTATTTTGTTTTTGCAAACAAAGCCAAAAATGGTAGCAATGAGGTTCTCTCTCGGAAGACTCCCTCACTTTGCCTGCTTTGTTGCCTCCATGTGTGTGCATGCTATAAAGTTTAAGAGAAATATTTGGTACTTTATTTCTAGTTTTAAAATGCCTTAAACTTAGGATCTCTGTGACTACAGGCTATTGTACTGTGTGTATGTGTAGATAACACAGATACATGGACCAAAAAGGAAATCAGTATGGATTGCAGGATGTATTGTGTAAAACCCCTTCCTCTTTCCTTTTGTGTGCAAACAAACAAATTTGCTATTTCAGGAGAAAAAGCAGGTCATATGGTGAACCCGTGTTACATAATTTGGTGTTCTGCTGGGGACTGAAGAGCCCAGAATTGCTGAGGGTATAGTTTATGGGAGGCAGACGGGTGCTTTATTGTTGATGGCGCTCTAACATCCACATATACTAAAGATAGAGATGTCGTATTTACCCCTATCATAAGATTAATTTTGTCAATCAGATGGCAAAGGACGCCAGCTCACAGCGATCCTGGAGAACCCTAGGCAAGAATGCAGCTGAGACCCATACTTCACTGGAACATCAGCATCGAAACCTCAAGTGAGGACTCCTTGGGTCAGGGCTGAGTCTAAGCACAACTTTTCTAATTTACAGCTCCTCTCTGTAAAGACAGGGCTGAAGGGAAGGAATCAAGAACTGAACAGTGTACAGGAGAGAAGTGTGGCCAGCAAGCAGGCTGAAGAAAACCACTGGTATTTTTAACTTTGAAACACAGTCAGGTTCTTGAAGCATGTGGTTGAGACACAGCAACACACTGAATAGTAAGAACTCAGCAAAAGTGTGTTCATTTTCTATTTCTGTTCCAGACTTCTTGTACAATCACAAAAAGCTGGCTGGTCAGGCTTGGCTTAATTTCCACATCTGCTAAATTAAAACATGAAAGAGAATCTGAGGTTTTACTTAAAAATAAACTGTCTTACAAGGAGAGGCTGGGTAAAGGTGACATGTGGGTATGGTGGAAGAGCGCAAGCGTCAGCATATCAGGAGGTTGGTGGTGGAGAGAAAAACCTTGACTCGCACAGTGCAGTGTTTTACAGTTTTGGATCACTCTGCATATTCTCAGCTAGCATGGGGAACCAGCTGTATCCCAGTCTCCGACAGCGACAAGAGATGGATGAGCTAACAGGAGCCGGGAAGAGAGACCGAGCTTAGTCCAGGTTAACGCTGTGCTTCCAATTCATGCCATCGGAGACTCCTTGCAGCACCCCAGGGATGCGCACTGTAATTTAGCAGCTTGCATCCGGTGCCTTACCCACAGCGTCAGCTCATCGTGCTGCCCCTCCTCAGCACTCCCAGATTAGCTTCATGCTTTGTGTTGATAGCAGCAAGTGTTCAGAGGGCGGGGAACGCGGCTCCGTGCAGGTCTGCTCATGCCAGCACTCTTATCACTGAAAGAGATGAACCTAGCCTCTGCACTGCAGAAAACAATGGAGATGGTAACAGACTTGCCACTCGGTAGGCCAGGACACCGCAGGGCCTTGGGATGTATGCTGTGGCTTTTTATTTTTATTTTATTTTATTTTATTTTATTTTATTTTATTTTTATTTTTAAAGTCACTAGAAAGTCTTGAACTTTCCCGCTGTGTTGCTGGCAAGGATTAAGCAGGCTAATAGCTAAGCAACGAGCAGATGCTGCTGCGTGAACAGAACTGTCACTCTGATACTATCCACACCTTTAGAAAAGGTTTACCCATCAAACGTAGATTCTGGAATCAGAAGTGGCTGTTGTATTCTCCTCATCTGATTTCCTGGCCAGAAATTTTCAGCCAGTAATTCCTGCCTCAAACTGTTCCTGTTGGCAGAGTGGAGAGTGTCTCGTTGAAGAGAAGCTAATTCTGATTCACGGCATTCATCAATGTGATGGGAAATCCACACTTTCAATTGAGAAAGGCAAGAAGATTTGTATACAGAATTCTACCAACACTGATTTACAGAGATTTAATTAGTCAGGACAGGAGAAAACAGACATGGACCAGCCCCAAAGGATACGCAGCCTGAACCTGTGATGCAGGGAGGTGAGAGGCAGAATGGAGGCACCAAGTGGCCCCACAGGACACCCGAGGGGTACCCAGGAACAGACTTCAAGCTCCAGTCTCAGTTCATGTGCTGGAGAGCAAGGAAAGCAGGGCGGGAACTGCTTGGTTAGAAGTTGTAACTACATGGCTTTTTCCAGGAAAAACACTGTTAAGAGCCAGTTGTGCCCTGGGAGCAAGCCAATTTCCTCTCTCGGTGTGTATGCAGGCAGCGTAGCAGAACCTGAAGCCCCAGACACGTCACTTTGAGCCACCTACCTTCAAGCAGCCTGCAAAACTCCACCTACAATATATCTGACCTCGTTTCATATGTACTTGTGACCTTCTGGTGGCACATCAGCTTCACTTAAGCTAACAGGAAAGCCATTTTGCTTGGATCCCAAGTGTAGTTTCACTTGCAGATAGATGTTGCACCTTCGCACGTATCCACTTCACCCATTCCCGAGTCATTTCTACAGGGATTATGTGGAAACAGGGACTCTCACTGTTCCCCTTTGCTGTGAAAAGACTGCAATATTACCAGCTCTATAGGGGACTCAAAAGATGTTAGTGGTGAAGCAAAAGGCTCTTTGGCACAACACAGGGAAATCACAACTTAGCGGGAACATTTGAGGACTCTGTGTTTCCTCAGGACTCGGATGGTATAAACCAGATCACCATATTTTATTGTAAGAATACTAGGAATTGTGCCGTTTCGTTCACACCTTATGAAATGAAGCTGCAACTGGGAACGATCCTTTTACTGTTCCGTAATTCCAGTTTTTTTCAGTAATTAAAGAGATTTTGGTTTACATCAACTGGCAATGAGAAGAATGCAAGAAGGCTGCATGCGATGAGGAGAAAAAAAATTAGCACTTGGCCATGTTTCAGGTGAAATGAATGAAATACATAAAATCTTTCCAAATGTAAATGTGATCAGAAAGAAAACAAAGCCAAAATCTATCACATGTGGTGGTGACACATACAATTAGTTCATTTTTATAGCATAAATTTACATGTTATACGCCTATTAAGATATAAGAGATATTCAATTGCTTTTTAGGTAAATGTGTATTTTGCTTGAGCCTAGGAGTTAGACACCCATCAAGAACATGGTTATGGGAAGGTGAGGAAACGTGCGTGAATGCTCGTGCGCATGTTCTGGAAACAACCACTCGGATCCAAATGGGACCTTTTACACAGCTAATGACCTAACTGCTGTGATGTTTTCTGGAACAGATTCCTGTGGAAAAGGTATTCCAGTTAAAGGGAGCACCATGCAAAGGTGTGAATAGACAGTAAAAATAATTTATGCAACACCTAGGAGTTTTACTTGTGACTGGAAGACCATCCCCATCTCACAGTCCAGGCGGCTGCAGGCCATGATAAACTCATTTTTTTCTTAAGTATGCACCACCCCCTAGTAACTCAAAGTTCCTTGGGGATGACAGAGCACTTCTTCCTAAATCCTCCTAGGTAGCCAAGGGCTTCCAGAACCTTTGGAAGTCTCCCAGAAGCCAGCGTATCTAGGAACCATGTCGGGACCAGTGGCCACAGCACAACATAACCCATCTGTAGACCTGACAAAAAGCAGCTGGGCATAGCCCTCTCAGACACAAAGCATACTGTTAGCAGTCACAGCATCTCACATATTTTAGTGCTTGGCTGAGTGCAGGAAGCCCAAGGGCAAGGCGTAGCCCATTCCAGTGTTTGACAAGGGCACTGAGATCTTGGCTGTTACATCTTATTTGCATCTTTGGAAGGAAGGGAAGGGAAAAAAGGAGCATTACCATAATGGCTGCAAAGTTCACTGACGCTGAAAAGTATCTAAATTTTGTGTTGTTTTATGATGTTTAAGCTCACAGGAGCTAAGCTTTCACACTGCAGTCAGCCTCTCTAGGGGCTGGAAGTACCTCCCACTAGCAGCTCTAGGAAAAGCATCCATTGGCTTGACATCTACTAAGATATGTACATAGCGTAGCATTTGTTGTTGCTCTAATCGTATGATCACCTTCAAGGCTGCATGTAGACACCGAGAGGCACACAAAGCAACCGTAACAAAAGAAAGCACTGAGTGATCTGCCGAAGCAAGGCAAGGGCTCTACTGCAAACAGACACCTGAAATACAAACCTCTGAGACGGGGTGGGAACAGAGATTGCCTGTGCATGTGTGGCCAGGTACACATGTGTAACCAGTCTTTCCAGAACAGCAGGTTGGTCGTAACAGCAAACGGTAGTATCACTCACTACATCTTTATTAGTGATCCGCAACTCACACTTATCTTTTCTAGCAGGTAGGAGTTATAATTAAAAAAATTAAATAAAAGGAAAAAAGGTTCATGCATTTAAGAAGTCAGATTTGGTTAGATTCTGATCAGATTGTTTTACCATTGCTTGTTAGATTTGTAACAAAACACTTCATAGTAGTTGAAGATTTCAATCTTAAGAACACATGAAACCAGAATTTCCAGACAAATTTGCACAATAAGGATTTTAAAGAATTATAGCCTAATAAACTGTTTGCTTATTTTTTTTCCCCACTCCAACTCTAATTTAATGTAGAGTAAAACCTGCATCGTCTATTAAGGAAATGCAACAATTAAACCTTTCTGCATAGGTAACTTTTGTAACCAAACTACATTATCATAGAAGTACATACCTTTGTACTGAACTCTACAGTTGATGCATTTGCACATTTTTTATTGACACTTTTTAGCCCAGTACCATGTACAACCAGTTATAAATGTAATTCCTTCTGACCTGTTGTTAAGTGCATGCAGACCAACTTCTAACTCCTAAATCAGGTTTTTATTAATGACATCTCAGGTTACTTAATGCCTTTACCTGACAAGTAACTGTCACAGACATTTTCTGGTGGCACTAAGGACACATTGTGCTAGCAGGAGACAGTAGAGTTCCCAGGCACATTTACACATTCCTGACACTGAGGTAAGCAGCCAGCAGCTGGGAGTCTGCCTCATTTAGCCTTACTGGAGTTAATGAGTAAGTGGAAAAAAGAAACATGCGTGCCCCCAGGGTTACTAGATAAGGTCAAAGTAAAGGGTCTTATTAAAGAAGTCCTACAAGAATATGAAGTAATGCAGGCATAAGCTACATGCCAAGAGTTAGGCCAGATTTCCATCCTCACAGGAGCTCCAAGCTGGCCAAGCCAGAGTTGTCAGAAAAACATGTATCAGGAAGACAGGTAAAATTGTTACTGTGTCTGACTACCTGCCTCATTTATCTGACAGACACTACCTCTGGTGGCAGGAAAAATGTGTCTGAATGTGTATCAACATTTGAACTCCTGCAGTTAAGCTTGATGGACGGCCTAAGGGAAGGTACCTGCCTACCAGTCTGGCCCAAACTGGAAGTTTTTCAAAAACAAAGCACACAGTCCACATTCTGTTGTCAAAGTCAGGTCAGTGCAGCTGCCAGCACCCCTACAAAAGTGGTACAAATCTCTTGGAGTAAGCAATAAACCACATTCCATTACACATGCTAATTAAGAGCAAAATGCCACCTTCTCCTCCTCCTTTCCTTGCATACCATTCTGTTCTTACAGCAGTGGTGAATGCTGTTAGTATGCAGGTTTGTGGGTACAGTTGGAACTGACAGCACTAGAAGAAACAGTCACAATGCTGGCAGCCTCTGTGCTGACTACACAGCAAGTTTTTCAGAAAATTCTCATAGAGGACCTGCCTGCCTGCCTGTCTGCAGATTTAATTCTTGGAAGGAAAACAGAAACTCCCTAAGTAACTGTTTGAAAGAATAAGGGTTTCTAAAAAAAAATTATAGCTTGCTGAATAAGTTTTTCACAAATTGAGTAAAAAAATAAACTTAGAACTGAACAGAGAGATGACATGAGGATATTTCAATAGCACCAAAACTTAGATTTTATCCCAGTTCTACTTGGGTAAGCTTGAAAAAGAGATACAAAAAAAGATGAACAAAGTTTGCACCAGTGATTAAGATGTGTTAGAGAAACGCAGGACGGAGTTCTCAAGCTAGCAATAACAGAGCTGCTGATGGTGCCTTCCAGGTGCAGGTGGTGGGTTATGGGAGGAATAAATCTAATACCCATCAGGCCTTTGGGAAAAGAAGAATTAATAGAAGGTTATCCTCCACTGGACTGTATCTCATGCCCTGAAGGACTACAGCCATGCATGTCTCTTTCCCAGCCTCTCACACTACTCTACGTCACTACAGCCTGTGAAGAGTGTTCAAAGAACTCAGTTTAGCTCTCCAAGAAGTTCCCCTATCTCAACCAGAGAAACTAAAAGTCAGGTGAAACCTGCTATGATTTTAGAGATTTGTAAAGGAATCCTTATACTGGTGTACATGGAGCATAAGTGACCATGTACCAGAAGAAGCGTCCAAGCAAGAGTTAAGAGAACAGCATATATGCAGCAAGTCAAGGGAAGAGGAACAGTCACAAAACCAAGAACAAACACAGGTAGAAGCAAAGAACTAGCAGAGCTGCCTGGAATGCTGACAGTGTGGAGGCTACTCCATAGGTAAGAACATACCACAAATGCAAAGCAGTGTTACACCTCATCCTGGCTCTAAGCTTCTTTGTCAAAAGAGCATAAAGGCTGGAGGGATCATACAGTGTTGGCACTAAGGAAGAATCAAGGAGATGAAGACACGACAGCTGGGAGTCTTGCCTCTCCATGTCACCACAAGTAACCCCAGTCTGTGAGAAAACAAGATCAGTTTTGTTTAAAACAGAGAGCACCTTCCCTTTCTGTTTTGTGTGCTCTTAGAGTGAGTTTTGCTTCTTTTATTGTGGCAATATAATAGGGGAAAAAAGGTTTTATTAAATTATATAAGCAATATCAGTACAATCCACAGAAGTTACTCAAACTTCAGTAAGTCTGAAAGTAAGAACTATCAAATTTTTCACAAAGAAGAGTGCTAACCTTTCAGGAAGAAACAGCAGTGGCTCACAATTTAAAAAAAAGTGACGAGGGCAGGTGTCCTGGTTTCAATTAGGACAGAGTTATTTTTCCTGCTGGTAGCTGGTAGGGTGCTATGTTTTGGATTAGGATGAGAAGAGTGCCAATAACATGCTGATGTTTTAATTGCTGCAGAGCAATGCTTACACCAAGCCAAGGTCTTTTCAGCTCCTCGCTCTGTCCTGCCAGCGGGCAGGCTGCGGGGGCAGCAAGAGCTGGGAGGGGACAGCCCCAGGACAGCTGACCCAAACTGGCCAAAGGGGTATTCCATACCATCTGGGGTCATGCTGAACAATACATAGGGGTGGCTGGCCGGGGTGGGGGGGCAGCTGCTCGGGGTTGGTCTGGGCATTGGTCAGCGGGTGGTGAACAATTGCATTGTGCATCACTTGTTTTGTGCACATTATTATTATTTCCTATCTTAACAAACTGTCTTTATCTCAACCCACAGGCTTTACTTTCCTGTTTCTCTCCCCCATCCCAGGGAGGGAGGAGGGTGAGAGAACGGCTGTGTAGTGTTTAGATGCTGGCTGGGTTAAACCACAACAGCAGGGAAACTGACTCAATCCAAGAGAGAAGGCATTTAGATTAAATTCCAGTTTGCACAAGCGTACAAGATAAACCTTTATACAATTACACAAGCATGCACATTGCAAGCTCAAGACAAACCATACGTGACTGCTGTTGTTCTTAACAGAAGCCAAGTAGGTTGCAACAGCTATATATTAAATGTGCTGCTGCGATAAAACAGATTGTCCAAGCTGAAGCATCATTGGCATGACATAAAGCTTGCAAGGTAAGCTAGCTACCAATTTAAACGGTATTTAGATGACCAGTTGCACAGTAATTGATAGCCAGCAGTAGTCACAAATACTCCTTCCAGAGTTCTGACCTAAGTCAAAAGAGTTAAGTTAAACTATCCAAAAGCCTGAAATCAAGAAAAAAATATTGAGCTGATGGTTTTTCTAATCTTATCTTACTCTGTGGTGTATGTACACTTTATGTATGCACCATTAAGAGCAAAGTAAGTTTAGTCCCTGACACAGAAGGCTTCGTTCATGAACACAGTTGAAGTCAAAACATGATGAGCTGCTATACACACTCACAGCACAGAACAGCCTTACCTGCAGTGCACAGCATGACAAACAAATTCCAGTGTGGGATTTGGAAGAGAATGGTTCTTGACCTTATTATATAGGAGCTATTATATAGGAGCACTGTTTTTTTAATTCAAGTCTGCTGTGGTAGACACATGACTGGAAGCACACAGCTCAGCAGCACAGGTCACAAAATGGTCAATATGCTCTCTTCAGCCTCTCTTACAGAGCACAGTAAACAAATGCTCAAACTCAGTATCTACTTGACAAGTTTTACCAATAGCAGCTTGGAGGATTGCTCCTTGTTCTACTGGAAAAGGTTCCCTTCAGGCCAGGGTGTGGTCTAGGCATATGCTGTGTTTGACAAGAAGGGAATGATGTAACTCTCACAGCAGAGCTGGTACAACACAAAATTGCCGCTGCCATATAAGCTCTGTTTGTTATGCCCAAGAGTTAGGTGTGAGTATACTCACTGAAAGATTCTGTACCTGTATAGTGGCTGAGTGTTTCAGGACTTTGAAGTCCAGTCAGAATGCTGCCCTAGAGAAGCTGAATGCAAAAAATAAAAATAAAAAAAATACAGTACTCCTAACTCTCTCTTCCTTATTAACATATTTTTTAAAACCTATCCCTGTCAGGGGTAGGACTGCAGTTCTCCTCTCAGTCCTTCAGCCTGCACTCAGGATGATCTGTGATTATACAGATAGTAAAAAACCTGCTATAACTAGTATAGAAAAAATGTTCATGAAATAACATTGTCATTTAGATCTTAGTACAAATTTAATTGTCAGTCACCAACAACCAGAAA
Organism: Heteronetta atricapilla; assembly: GCA_011075105.1. Lineage (NCBI taxonomy): Eukaryota > Metazoa > Chordata > Aves > Anseriformes > Anatidae > Heteronetta > Heteronetta atricapilla. Next base: position 24,594,417 of record CM021763.1, on the reverse strand, counting down.
CACAGTAGAATAACAGTAGAATATTGCCATGAACACAGTAAGATACTGAGGGAATGGCAACTGCTGCCCCTTTAAGGCCAACATATTTGGCTGATGGTACACATAAATTGAGTTATCACAGCAGCAAGAAGATGGTTACTATTCCTCTACAACTTTAACCCTTCTGCTAGTAAACTTGCCATATACATTAGAAAAGAGAATGCTGAAAGAGGTTCACAACTGGGAATATGACAATGGCTCACCAGGTATCCCTGAAATCCACTGCACAACAGGGGTGGGCACGGGGTTAGGCTGCACATCAACAGCATCTACTGACTTGTTTCTTTCCATTGAAGAAGTCTGGTTGCCCAACAGCCACTTTGCAACACAGTTATGCTGGAAGTCAGGCAACAGAGCTGAGCACAGTAGCTGCACTATGAAATGTTCAACAGCCACAGGTTGACAGTAGGGCTGGTACAGTTTTCCCAGCTGGATCTCCCTCCATCGTTTATTGCAATCTTGAGGCTGTGAAGAAAACAGTATTTATATGCGCTCTCAGATAACTTTTCCTGGAAGACTAGAATGTGTAAAAGAAACAACCTCACATTCTATCTGTGTATCATGTTGTTTCCATATAGTGTGTCCTTTGAAAGTCTTAAGGCATGTCAAATGAGAGCACAAGCAAACTCACTTGTTACTACACTGGCATATTAAAAGAATCCCACCCTTCTCTTACAATGATACAGTTTTTCCAGCATATGTTACATATCAGACATGTACACCTAAGCTCCAGGTGAAAAGGATGTATTTGCAGTTTTTCTCATTTTGCATCTGTACAGGACAGCATATGATTCAGCATAAAGGCTTCGCAAAATTAGGCTGTGTAAATCTGTAGCCAGCAAGCATATTCTGATGGAATTACTACCACAAAACATGGGTCAAAGTAATGAAACAGCAAACCAGAGAACGCAATCTTGTGTTGTTTACAAAAATTTATTACATAAAAGCTAATAATACTTCAGTTTCAGTTATTAAAATCACATTCACATTTTACATATTAAAATATTTAAAAAATAACCATCCAGTGACTATTACGGCATTTTTCAATGGTTGGGACTCGGGTCGTATGATCATTCATTTTCATCCACCATCCACAGCAATCAAAAAATCAATTTTTTTGGTAATCCTGAAAAGTGTAAATTACATTGTTACTAAAGTAAAAGGGTTCAGCCCCCTCCTCGAGTTTTTAATGCTCATTTAATACTATTCTTCACATTCATGTACTCTGAGCTAGTTAATGCTGTCTGCAGTAGCACAATACTGCTATTTCAGTAAATCTATGGATGAGTGGCAGAATCAAAGCCTACTTGCATCAGTAACGGTACTCCCTGAGTCTCAAATTCCATAGTTAAATGTTAATTGCATTTGGGATACATGTATTTTTCTTTGTTGGTATAAAAAGTTAGCCACTTAATTCTATTTCTAAACCTATGAAAGGCAAGCTATTCTAAGACTTAACCCTGCCCTACCGCATATACTCTTAATGATCTTTTTTATATGCTGTCCCAACACAGAAAGAGAACTGTCTGCAGGAGGTAGTGGCCCTTTGTGTCTATGACTCATTGTTTAACAATGAGTTTGTTGGTATCAGCTGTAGAGATGCAGGGAACAACACTTTTCTGGTTCTGTTCTAACTCTTGTCCTCTCCCTTATTCATGTGCTATTTATAATGTACTGGCTTGAAAAAAAAAAAAAGTCCATTCATATTTAAGGTTAAAAACCTCTTCTGTTTGGGTATTCCCTTTAAGTTCATGGGAATGATTCAATGCCAGTGTATTTTAGAGGACATTTCTGCTTACAGGGCAGGCAAAAACAATTGGACCCTCCCATAGCAAACTTCATATCCATCATCCCAGAAGGCAGCAACAGCGTGACTTCTGCACATTTTCATTCTCAAGAGCAGTAAAAAAAAAAAAGCTTTATTTACATTTTTATTTATAAATAGACTGTAAGATTATTGCTCTTCCAAACTAAAAGCATATTCACATTTTAACTTGATGTGCATGCCATGTAAGGACAAATGAAATCCAGGGTAGCATGTTTGCTAGCTCTAATTTTGGCTCTCTCCTTTAATGTCAGTTGGGACTAGAAGATAAACCTTTGATACGCTTGGGTTCTATCAGCCTAGCTGATCAGAACAAGTTTTCTGATGAGCTTCAACCAGCACTTGGAGGACACAATATACTTTTAAAACTGATACCCAATATTTTCAGGAAGTAATGCTGACTTCCTAAATGCCTTACTTATATCCAGTCTGAAAGCTTAGAGCACTTAACATTGATTTCACCTTGCTGAAGATGAGACTTCTGTAAAGACATTAAGCCAATTAGTGTTCTAGTTCTGATACAGCTCTGGGAACCCCGTTTATTGCTAAATGAAAGACTTTAGGGTCACAGAACTCAGGGAAGCATTTATTCCTCTTTCCTGTCCTTAAGTTAACTGGCATATTTGGGGGCACAGTCTTCAAAACAGATCCTCACTTGGTGTCGCAAATGGACATAAAGAGCTTAAATTAAGCAGTTAATTACATATGGGAATTAGACAAGTCAACACATGGTATTGAGTTCACCAGACAGCGTTTGAATAGTTAAAATATTAAAGATTCTAATGAATTAATGCATTTTACTTTTAAATTGACAAAGACTTTCAAACAATGAGTTGAAGTGTCTAAAAAGTAAGCTAAATTCTAATAATTTATCTGTCTGAACTCAAGAGGAAACGTATTTTCATGGAAGCATCTGCATTCCAAAAATATATCACTTTTGTATCAAAGAGTCTTGTACTAACAAGAAAAAAAAAGCTGACAATAACCTGACAGCTGCTTTCTAGCAAATTCTGGCTGTCAAGGCAACAAACTCACAGCTTAAGAACTAACGTTTGCCTCTCTACTAGAGGGTCTGCCTAGTTTAGGCATCAGATACAAGTCTTGAATCCTCAGAGCTTTACTACTATGAAGGTAAGTAGTATGTGCTACTGTTTGGGGGAAAAACAAAAATATTTGTTTTTCCCCCAAACAGTAAATTTCCATATCAAAAATTAATATTAGGAAATAGGTTTAACTTATAAAAGGATCACTGCAATGTGCTTAGAACTTCTTACAGAGTGATCGTAACATTTAACTTGCTTAGTCCAAGGGAGACAGCAGATATCTCTCTTCTAAAATCTGATCTACATTCTCTCAACTGTCACTTGAAAGAATTAAATATCAGGTTTCTCTCTCATGTCTCCACCATGTCCCATTTTTTTTTTTTAAAGTGACTTCCACCTCAGTAAGTTGTCTCAGAAATAAAGGTCCTAATAGTAGCCTCTAACTTACTTGGTAGTACCACACTCCATTATGGAGATTAATGGTATTAGAGATATCTTCTAACAAATGGATTTCAAAAAGAAAAGCAAAAAAGAGCTTTTTTTTGGTACTAGTTCAGTTAGAACACAGAACTAAGCCATTCTTACCCTTAAGTGTTTATCCTAAAACATAAATTGTCAGAGGGCTTCAGATGGTGCTGGTACCCAGTTGTCCATTCAGAAAGTTTTTGTTCTGAAACACTGGAAGCATCACTTCCTCTCTGAGCTTGTAGCTCCTATTTTAAAACAGGTGAAACATTAAAATGTTACCTTGATCTATTCCTTCTGTTCTTTTCCTTTTTAAATTTAAAAGTGCATTTTGTTGCTCCTTTACAGCCTCTGCAGGACAGTTGGGTCTGGGTAGTTGATTTCCCGGAGTGGGTCCTGGTCGATTACTGAAATACTTCTGTTTCAATGCCTTAATAATAATGAAAGAAAAATAACCAAGTAATTAGTATATAGCATCAGACTCCATATATAGAGAAACTATAATGAAGTCACTTGTAATTGCAACTTCAAAAACTACTTTGGCACCTTTGTACCAGAAGGTGTCCTTGGTACAAATCCAGGTTTGGTTTTCTCAATGATTACCATGGTACTTTGATTTTATTACACAAGCAATACTTGCACTCAGACATCTAAAAATAACAGTTCACAAGTTAAACATCCAAACTCTAGACTACACTACAAGAGATTCTGTACAAACAAGAAGTTTCTGTCTCTGAAGAGCTTACATTCTGAAAAACAGATGAGACATGAGGATAAATAAGAAAGCAGAGAAAAAGATTAAAATAATCTATCCCAAGTCATGATCAGATTTAGAGTCTGAACACCTGTTTTGCTAGCTTTTAAAGTAAGTCTTCCCCCACAATTTCTTTAACTGTGTTACTTCTACAATGTAAACTGCAAGAAAAACGTAGTTTTAACAAGAAAAGACCAACACAAGTAAAAAAGGGTAATTCCATGTAGTGATATTACATACTCTATTTTAAATTTTTGGAGTTCCACAGCTTCCATAAACTGGTATATGGTCTTACCTAAGCTGTCTCTTAGGTAAAGATCATTCTTGCTTATGTCAATAGCATAGCATCCAGATCAGGATGCTGGTTAAAATCACCCTATTTCCAAATAAAACAAGTCAAAAAAGTTTAAATGAAATTGAACAGACTGGATAAATTAAGGATGAAAACTTTTTAAGAGCAGGGAAAGAGACATGTTGCAAACTTTAGGTAACTGAATTTAGAATGTCAAATATAATGATTGTCTGAAGACCACGATTCATATGCCTTTATCTACATTCACTTTATAATTGGGCATGGAGATTATTAGTGAGAATTATTCATGCCTCTCAGAGTTCTCTATATAAAACACTGGAAATATATTTCCAGCATTTTAAAGACAGAGCTATATGACATTTCATTTCAAACCTGGCTTACTAGCTTCAAAGGACATTTATCTGATATTAGCAGTAGGTTAATGAACATTAGGACATAATGCAAGCATACGATACCTGAGTAGCTGTAACCCTAGCACAAGGATTGAAAGTGAATAAGCCTTGCAGAAGACTAAGCAAATCATCACCAGCTGCACTGAAGATATGCTGAAGCAGCATTCCAGGGAAAGGCTTGAATGTGACATAATCTGGAAGACTTGTCATCTCCTACAAAGACAAGAATTTGATGTATATTTGTAACTTTGAAATAATTCAGCTTTTCACATAAATGGAACTTCATAACTTCTGTCTTCACAGCAGAAGCTAACTATTTTTCACTCTTAATACTTGGTCACTGAAATAAAAAAAGTAGGAATAGTTGGTCATAAAAAAAGAGAATAGTATCTACTAAGTAATTGGTATAGTTGTTTCACACTTTCAGTTTCCAAGCACTCTGTCCTTCCCTTGCTTACTAGTGACCAGTGCAAAAGGAAAAATTGCTAACAATGAAAGGAAGCATGACAGAACTTTAGAGTGATTGCAGACAAATGAAGTAAAACTAGCTTTGGCTTTTCTCTTGCAAACTCACATGGTAGAAAAGACAAGATTCACTAAAGAACCAATCTGCATTTTCTCCAATTTAGTAACAGGCTGTCCTCAGAGTTTGCAGTTCATCACAAATGTTTTAAGCTACTTTTGAAACAGAAAATTGATCAAGTTTTACTTGTGGAATGTAGGGAGGGAACAATATAGCAAGCAGTTAAACAACAGATTAATGGCATACTTTTATCTCCCTTAGGTACAAAAATCAAATCCATTTTATTCAAATTCTATCATAAAAAACTGTTATAGACAATTATCCAAACATTAATAAGTAATTTAAATCTCTAAACACCACACTAAGCTTATCCAAGCAACATAGAATACTAACACTGAAGTGAAAAATGTGTGTAGTCAGTCTCAGTTCTAAAGGTTTCAATTCTCAAGATGTGTGGGTTTGGAAGTTAATTTGGGAATATATTATTTCTGTTGTGCCATCAAGTCTCCTATTCTGCTTTTCCCACCTGTATCAACTCTTCTCCCATGAATGCTGAAATGTCACTGCAAAAAAAATTGTGCATTTCCTTTAGAATCTTAGCACAATATAATTGTGCGGGACTAGTACTGCCTTTTATTTCTCCATATGGCTACAGCTCCATTTGGTGATTGTGCACCATTTACAAAAAGGAAAACCAGCACAGAGGGAGCAGAGGCAGGACGTGATTACTAGTTAACAAGTACAGAGGATGCTTCCACAACTTAATAGGATGGTCTGATCAGGGAATTCAGACCTCCCAAAGCCCTATGGAACAAACAATCACTGGAAGAACTATGTCCTGTTTTATGTCAGCCTGTCTTAAAACCGTGGCTATGTGGGTCATTGTGCATTGTGACGCTATGTTTGGCTCAGTATTAGCAAATGACTGCATTTACTGACATCTGGATCTGAATAATTGTACTACTTATTTGTATCTATTACTGTACTGTTACTCTCAGATTAACTGTTTATCCCTATAGTTGTTGGTCTGGTGTCTGTCACCACATCCTAAACTTTTAAGTTGATTGGGTCACCTCTTGTCACAGAATTGGGATATGGTACACAGCATCATGATCTGCCCTGGCACCACAGTGTTTGCCTTAATTGAGTTTTTTGGAGCCTTGCCCCACCCGCAGACACCAGATTGCCTGACTGGGGGAACTGTCTGCTCTCTTTCCCTAGCTGCTTTGATTAGAGAAATTCAAAACAAACATATGCCTATTCTTCGCTCATTGTTTCAGAGATACTTAGCATCGTCTGAATAGAGACAATGCCTTTTGTCTCCCTACAAAAAGAATTAGGTCAAACCAGATGGAGTGAGTAGTCAGGCTGCAGTAGATTAGACTTTCATTGCTGCCTTTGCTGCGTGTGCAGTTTAACATGAAGACCTGAATGCATCACATGGTCCCCCTAGTGGCAGTCTGTGCCCAGGAAAAGCTTGACACTACAGAGAAATGGGACTTTCTGAAACAAAAATACATAGAAATTTACATATTGAGTAAGACAACTGGTACAGAAATAATTCTTAAAGCCCAAACCAAATTTAAGAATCCCAACATTTTTGGAAACCCAACATGATGCTAATGAAGGTATCACAAGCATCTCTACATGCTCTTCCACAAACAGCACTTGTTTTATGTGGCTAGGTATATTACAAATACATTACTGTGGATTACCTAACCTGATTTGGAAATAAATGATGTGATGGGTGGAGGGGGGTCAGAGGGAGGGGAGATACCATACAGATTTCAGAATCAGACCCTCACTTTATGATCTGGAATCTGACTACAGGTTCCAGCAGAAAATACAGACTGTATTTCTGGGTTTAAGTAGCTTTTAGCGAAAGAGAAGTGCCCACAGGGCCCCTGGTGATTTCATGGCCAATCCCACAGATTTGGGCTGAGCACAGCTAGGCTGGTTATCATTTATGCTTTAGATGCAGCCTGTATGGCAGATAAAGATCTACAGGGAAGCTGTCTCACTGAGACCCATTGGTACCCACTAGTTAAAAAGGGTCCACTCAGAGTATGGATACTGATTTGTATTTATTACTGCACAGTTACTCTGAGATGAGCTGTTTATTGTTAAAGCTGTTAGTATGGTGTCTCTTATTGTCTCTCAAACCTGTAACAGCCAGCCTAACTTAAGCTCCCACTAACTGCCTTCAAAAGAAGGAACAAATTTAAGTCTTTCAGGTTAAAGCAGATTAATTTAGTCAAGCATCTCAAGAACATTAAGCAACTGCCATTAATTTCACACCAATAGCCACAGGAAACTGTGGACCAAGAAAAGAAACGAAGAATTTCTGTTAATATTGCTTGATGCTAACAACATTGCTGTATCAATTAAAAGTTTGCCAAGAGGAAAAAAAAAAAAACTCTGCTGCTTGTCCTCTTTCTTTTCAAGATAAGGCAGCTCCTTCCTCAAAACCTACTGTCCTGGTTTCAGCTGGGACAGAGTTGTTTTTCCTCCTAATGGCTGGTGAGGTACTATGTTTTGGATTGGGATGAGAAGAGTGCTGATAACATGCTGGTGTTTTAATTGCTGCAGAGCAGTGCTTACACTAAGCCAAGGACTTTTCAGCTCCTCGCTCTGTCCTGCCAGCGGGCAGGCTGGGGGGGCAGCAAGAGCTGGGAGGGAACAGACCCAGGACAGCTGACCCAAACTGGCCAAAGGGGTATTCCATACCATCTGGGGTCATGCTGAACAATATACAGGGGTGGCTGGCCGGGGTGGGCTGCTGGCTGCTCGGGGTTGGGCTGGGCATTGGTCAGCAGGTGGTAAGCAATTGCATTGTGCATCACTTGTTTGTACATATTATTATTATTATTTTCTCTCTTAAATAAACTGTCTTTATCTCAACCCACAAGCTTCACTTTCCCGTTTCTCTCCCCCATCCCAGAGAGGGAGGGGGGAGGGTGAGCGAACGGCTGTGTGGTGTTTGGCTGCCGGCCGGGTTAAACCACAACACCTACTCAACTAACTGGTATATCATTTAATTTCAAAAGCTAAAACAAAGTAAAAGTATACATAAAAAAGTGAAACAAGGAAAACTAATGTCAGTGTGTTAAACAAGAAGACTCACAGGCCACTGCTCTTCTGTTGGAGTGCCCAGTGTTTCAAATATCCTCGTGAGCTGGTCAAGATCAGAGTCTCCTGGCAAGAAAGGAACCTGGGAAGAATAAAACAGAATTTTACAACAGAAACTATCATTGAATTAGCTTCTGAACTTCAATTCTAGAAAGCAACTTTGAGTGCCTCCTCATAATTGCATTGTACATTCACAGCAAAACATCTTTGCCTACTAGCTGCCCACGGCAAAGCACACCAAACATTTGAGGGTTTCTAATGATGTTCAAATACATTCTGAAGGTTTCTTGCAACCCAGGCTTAGAATCACTGACTCAACAGCAGAGAACTACACATAAAATTAAACTACCACCATATTAATATAAAATATCTTTTCCTGTGTTCTGTTTCCTGTGTTATTTCACATCTGAGCTGAAAGTTTGTCTGTTGTTCAGTGATCTTTCCAGGATCTACTGTCTCAAGTTAGGCCTTGTATAGATTCAAAACAAAGTGAATTGTAACCGGACAACTAAAATAACAATTAGACTAACAGAATTAAGATGACATCGAGGGCAGATGGTGACTCATACCCACAAGGACAGAAACAGCCTACCCAGTGTCACATATTAATTAAATTAGACAAAAGACAGAAAAATGAGGTATTTGTCCAGTTGGAGTTGTAGTTTGTGCATCAGGCACACAATGAAAGAGAAAAAGGACTTCATGAACTACAGCAACATTAGGAAGAATTAGAGGCAGTATTTAAATAATTAGGAGCATAGCTAATATCCCTGCTAGGAAGTGCATTCAGTTTTGGTGTCAAAGTCCATGGAACATCAAATGCTTTCGCAAAGCTCACAAAAGTGCATTGTCCCTCAATCTAGTTTACCCGAGAAGATAGACACATTAAAAACTATAATGGTGATAAAACACCTAACCATAAACACATTTTCTGCTTTGTGGGAAACCAAATTACTCAATAGAATTCAATGTATTTGCTTTCTGACTTTCCACAAGCTTACTCAACTTCAGAGAATCTAATCCATGTTTATGTACACATTACTAGAGCTGTTTAGACAACAGGCACTATAAATTTCTGTTTCTGAACCAGCAACTAAATTGTACCAGCACACTTGTTTGTATGATAAATCAAACAAGGTAAAAGACATTCCAGGGTGTTTTCAGACAGATCAGTTCCCCAGTCTGGTTCATGACACAGGCACACAAACATTTAAAGAAAACAGCAGAAGCCACTTAATTGTGAAAGGTTAAGTTATAGCACAGGTTATTTCATGCTTTCAGCTGTGTCTGTACCCTTGCCCGCCACTTCCCACCTCATATTTTGAAGTCCTCTCAAAAAAGCTACATAATAGATAGTTTAATTCCATAAAACATACTTAAGAATCATTAAGTACATGATTCTGTACACCTTACTCCTGAGTGATACACTAGAATCCTGTCAGTCATCAGGAATTCTTCAAGCTACTTCACTCCAATTTGTTAAACAATCACAGCTGAGAATAACGTCAGTACATCATAACAAATAAACCCACAGTTAGTGTACTGGTGCTAATTATTCCCAGTTACTGGGGTACAAGTTTTAAGGAATAGAGTGTGCATGCACCTGTGCTACCAGATTTCTGGAAAGATCACAAATGAAAACTGATGGAAGGCTCTATGAAAGGTAACATTCAGAGGACTGGAAGAGTTAACTAATTACTCACATTCCCCAAGGCAGGTCTGTGATGATTTGCTGCAATTTTTTGCTTAGCTGTTCTTAAAGACTTCCAATGATTGTGACAGTTATGGAATCTCAGTCTACATGAAAACTTCACTTTACTTGCAGTTAGCAAGCTTTTGGAAGAAGGGAGGGGGGGAAAAAAGCATAATTTCCTAGGAAGTAGCCTATCTTCCTGCTACTGTTACATCAGAGAGGAAGCCTACACCTAAAAGCTGTAGCATAACACTCTGAAGAGCAAATACTAATGCTTGCATTTGAAAACTTACCCTGAGGAGCAACTCAGCTAAAATACAACCAACAGCCCACATATCAACACCGACACCATACATTCTAGCACCAAACAGTAATTCTGGGGCTCGGTACCACCTGAAAAGAAAAGTTTTAGGAAAAAATCACATGATTCTTCTGATGTCAAGTCCTATATGCAGCAGTAAGAGCTACAGAAAGGATTCTGCTCCTGACTGTATTTTTCAAACACTGAAGAACTGCAAAGTCTTTTTTTTTAAAAAAAAAAAAAAAAGTTGTGTGTTCCTCACCACAGGCACATGTATAACCATAGGTCACCTACAGTTTCAGCTGAGCTGGTTGACAAACAGAACTGTAGATGTTCAAAGGAAAATGTGGGCACGTTTGCAAGTTACAAACCATAGTTTTCTTTAAATTTGACATTCAAGAAGTGACACAGAATTCTTTCCAGCTTTTAGAAACACCTGTAGCAACAGACCTAAGGATAGAGATTAGTTCTGTGCAAAATAAACCTTGGCAGTAGTTATTTAAAGCTGCAATGAAGATCCAGTACATACTGCATTTGAAACAACTGTATCAATTCAGCCTCTTCAGTGAATCAAGGTGTTAAAAAGGAACAATTTTGCCTGAATAGTTTTAGCATTGCAGCAGACAAAAGGATTTTTTTTCATTTTTTGCAATTCTCCACTCTTTAAGAGTATGTCTTAATTAAGCATGTCATAAATGACATTGGTAAGTCCTTTGTCTCATGCTTTTGTATCATAAGTGATGTGCCTAACTACAAAAAAGACTCTTGATCCTAAGATTAGCAGCAAGTAACAACTGTTTTTCTCTGAAAATTAGGCTTATAGGTAAATGAGAATGATTTTCATGTGCTTCAAAAGAATGTCATACCATAGAACAACCATCATCAATACGAATTCCAGAAGTTCTTAGCGGCTTTGCCAAACAATGTCTTATGTTTTCTGTTTTAAAACTTTTGCAACTACAGCTATACAATGAGGTAGATACCAAACTCTAAACACGGTGATTCGACATGTTGTGTTCCAGGAGGCAATACAAAACAGCTACACAATCTAAGAAACAAAACAGAGTATGTCTTACCTTGTTACTACTTGGTGTGTATAAACTCTGTTTGGGCTTCCAAAAGATTTTGCCAAGCCAAAATCAGCCAATTTTAAAACCCCGTTTTCATCTAACAACAGATTATTTGGCTTAAGATCCTGTCAGTTTAGAAAGCAAAGAATTAATCCTGTCAGTTTTGATAAGTACAAATACATATTGAACCTCCCAGCAGGCATGCAGAAACAGCATTCTAAAACTCAGTCTTTTGATTCTATTACAAGTTTACATAGCAATGAAAAACAAACAAAACATAAAATCAAGTATTTCCTCATACATGAAAATCAAAACTAGCCAAACACTACCTGAATATTACAATATTTAATCTCCAGAACATAAAAGATTATTAGTTTTGCAGGAATATTAGTTTTACTGTATTGTTGGCAAATTAATAAAAGACCTAGCTAATTTTTCAGACAACTGTGGAAATCAATGAATCTGGTACAGTTTAATACAGTAAAGGTGTTGTGGGTTGGCCCCAGGCAGAAGCCAGGCAGCCCACACAACTATGACCACCACCACCCCTAATGGGACAAGGGAGAGAAAAAGAAGAGTAAAACCAAGAAAACTCATGAATCGATATAAAGGAAGTTGTACAGGTACAGGAAAGGGTAGTGGTAATGAGGAAAGCAAGGGACACAGAGGAAATCACTCATCTCCTCCCACAAGCAGGCCAATGACCAGGTAGTCTCTCAGCAGTGTCTACCTTGGAAGCCAATATCCTCCTTCTTCCCCTGCCCAAGTTTTCACTGCTGAGCACAATGTTATAATACACAGAACTCCCCTCAGGCCAGCTTGGGCCAGCAGCTGTCCCTGCTCCCAGCTTCTGGCCTAGCCCCAGCCAATTTGCTGGACTAGGGTCAGAGTGGTGGTAACAGAGAAAGCCTCAACAGTGTGCAAGCACTGCTCACCAAGTGTGGAAACACCGGTGTGTTATCAACACCATCTTGGCCACAAATCCAAAATAGAACAGGTTGCTATGAAGAATATTAACTTCAACCCAGCCAGACCAAGTTCACAGTTCTAATTAAAGTCACATGTTACTGAGATACCTTTATATATGCGTCTACCTGATAGTCCTGTAGAACTCTTAGCATTTCTGGTGTTGCTACTGCCACACCATAACAGCTAGCATGAGGTCTTATAGACTAAAAACCTATGAATTTCAAAATCATCTGCATTCTTAGACTCAAATTCTATCAAATGTTACTTTTGTTACAGGCGTAACGATTGTCAATTTAGTGCATGCTTACCCTGTGTAGAATCCAGTGCTGATGTAAATATTCTAGTCCTTGAAGTGTCATCAGCATGTATGCTTTGATGTGAGCCTGAGTCAACACAATGCTACTATCCTTTATAATAACCTGTAAAGTGTTAAATTGATAGTAAAGCTTATCACGCAAAATTATTTTTCTCCAGTTCTTTTCCAAAATAGTTATTTCTATCCTTTAAGGCAAAGTTTGAATTGGCTGCCGTGTATCTGCTACTGTTCTCATCCTTTCTCCAGGAGGATGTGTCTCTTCGGATTTACTGACCAGAAGTTTAAACAGGGAATCCACCTAGCCTATAGGAACTTCGCATAACCAGCAAATAAAGTAAGGGGGAAACTTAAGTTTATTATTTTAGCTCCATTCCAGGTTGGTACCCTATCTTACAAGTCAAAGCTGTGCAAATAAAAATGTTAAATGAGCTAATCAATTTGAACAAATTGAATTCCTACTTGTTGCTTCTTATTCTGAGCAACTTAAGCATCTAACTTTTGTAAATGCAGTTTTCCCTTTTCAGGAAGACAAGGTACTATAGCCCCTATAACATTTTAACAAACCTACTCAACATTCAATGTTTTTTTTAACAGTTTAACATGACATTCACATATACTTTTAATACTTTCTACATTACTCCCCTCAAATTGCTTATTAATACTACCTTGCAGTTCAAAAGCAGCCTTTCCAAGATTTGAGATTTACAAAATAGCTGAAACTATACAAAGAATTTCAAACATGCAGCACATTCTCAGACACAACAGGCTGCAGACCCAAATGTTGGCCTCCGAGTGATACAACAATGAAAATAACTGCTCTGCATACCACAGCACTATGGATTACTGAGCATTTCATTCCTTGTTGTACAGTGTATCTTCTTCATCTCTAAATACTACATAGTTGCTAAGTAAACAAAATTAATCCTCTACAAAGTGTACTCCTTACTGTAACTTCTATTAGAAAGAAAAACCTTCTGTCTCACATTCTTCCGGGTTTCAGCAAGCCTGTCAATGTTTTAATATTTTAGATGCTAGCGCCAGTGCTTAATGACGTATGTGTAATGGGTAGGCTTCACAAATACATTACCTTCTGTCCAGACTATGGACAGATGCATAGATCTGACATGACTGCTACCTACAACAGTCATCCAAAATGAGCAATCTCCATCAAAACATATAATACAAAAGATTTCAAAGACAAATTAATTTAAGATCCTGGAGAATGAAACACCTGTGAGATTCAGACTCACGAGTATGTAGCACTGTTATGTTTAAAAGAAGGGTGCAAAAGCATGTAACTTTTAGTTAGCATCAGATCATCACTTGATATACTGTGCTTACTTAGTATACCATGCTTATTTGTACATGTTTTGTGCTATTGTGCTTGACAATTGCATTCTGAAAGCCTGGCCTGTGACCAGAGGTTTCATGCTCTGACTGAAGACCCAGAAAACTAACTTAGTAAAAATAATTTGTTTCTTGAAGATTATTCTGACAAAGAGTATTTAGAAGTAAAGGCATTTTGAGAACTGACAAGAACTGTCCAACTGTTCAAGCTTTTTAGAGGCATAATCTTAATCAAGTTATATTATGAAATGTCATCTTTCTAGAAATCAGTAAATATAAAGCCGTGAAGTACTTTTTTCCAAAAGCATTTGAAGATACTGAAATAATCTTACCTCTAGATCTGTTTCCATAAAATCAAACACCAAACTAATATTGGATTTGTGGCCAAATGCATCTAGAAGCTGTAAAAACAAAATATATCGTTATGATGACTTATATTCTCCTACTTCCAGTTTTCTGAAATTTTACGCTATTTTTGTCTGCCTGTGGATTTTCAGGTTGCTGTTGGGGCTGGGGCAGACAAGCACAGAGCAACTATTGCAAAGACATGATAATCAGAGAGCAGTATAGCTCAGACACTTCAGTTTTGTCTCAGCTCTGATTTTCTTTAACATAACCCTTAAGAAATTCCATTGCCTCAGTTCTTCAACCTACAATATAAAACTTACTCAGTTTAGCTTCTCATCTCAGTTACCAAAGTCCCCGTTAAGCATGGCAACATTTTATGCAACTGCTTCTCCTTTCTGAACTTAGAAATATTTAAAATAGGGTTAAATTCACCATGTTAACTACAACAGATACCCTAACGCAAACCTCTCCCCCTGCTTAGCTGTTCTACAAAACTCCTACCCTCTTCTTGAACGAATTCAGGAATGATCACAAATTTGACAATTTCCTTTTAGAACTGCTTTGACAACAAGTTTGAGAGATTCACTATGTGCTGTGTAACTTAACATAGTTCTCCCTCCCAACCCCCAAAACATAATGTAAAGACATCTCCTATTTCTAGTATTGTTTTTTTTCCCCATATCAGTTCTGCATGCACTTTACCTACTACCTTGGTTTTGTAGACCTCCCAACGCCCATGAGGAATCCCCAACTTTTTCATAAAATGAGGTGCTCTATCCCTTTGCTGTTTTAGTTGTCCTTCTCTACATATTCTCTATTCTTGATAGCTATAGCAACTGCTTTGAAAATAATTTCACAGTCCAAAAGAGTGCTATATCTCCAGTCTGAAATGTTAAATCAAGTATCTGGAAAATTAATATCTGCTCTAATACTTATGGCAAAGCTTCCGATGATCTACACTAACGAATTTTGAAGTATTTTCAGGTCCAGCTAAATATCTGTAGCTGAAAGTCAATCTAAATAAAACTGAAAAGATACAGGCATTACTCCTCCCAACAGAAGTTTTAAATATCAGCAATAAAGCCTAGTAAGCCCCATGAGTCCCAGTGTACCATTGCTTACTAGAGCTTGCTTTGGCTGTGACTGGTTTCACCTGAAGCTAGCAAATTCAGATAAATTCAGTATTGCATTCATATGCATATCTATCACAGAAATGCAAAGTCAGGTGATTAAAGTTACCACAAGTGTTCCCACCTTTAATTTCCACAAAACCCAGGTGTTATTTCGTGGAAACATTAACAGGAGTTTAAAATAAAAGACTTTGTTATTGAAATAAGTGTTTTGCCATAGCAACTGTTTGACTGCTCATTTTAGGTGACTAACAGCTACGATAAAACTAAGTAGTGCCTCCATGACCCAAATAATTCTGAATTTGTTTTGAAACTGTACCAACAGTATTTGGGGACCAATTCTAGAAGTAGCATTCATTTTACTTACACCAATAATATTTGTATGGCTTAGCTCCTGTAACAATTTTATCTCCCTGAGGGCTGTCCTGTTGATTCCTACATTGACAAAAAAAGATGAGAGAACAAAATTTAAAACTTTATTTCGAGCTTCAAAGAAACTTCTCACTCTGTTATTCACTTATTTACTATTACAGTTTACATCCTCACAACTCATCTACTTGTTAAATGCCAAGTGCATTACTATAGTTACACTGATTGCTGAAGGCTAACTAAAGGTGGATGTATATTTTTTTCATAGCAAATATATCATGACAATCAGAAGATTGGGATTATCATGTTCTTGAACAAGCTTGGGAAAAAAAAAAATCACCTTTTTCAGATTATACCAAGCTTTGGTTTTGTTTTAAAATAAAAGTTACTTCTCAGAAATGTTAGTTTTTCAATGTGTCATTTCCAGAGGGAGGCACAGTGACAAACCTCATGAATCTTGTCTTTCTGAATCAGAGGAAGAAGGTAGCATTATTTAGAAAGGCAGGAAGTGCATGCTTTTCTATACTTGTGACAAAAACAGCAGAGTGGCCAAAGCCTGCTCACCTGAATGTAAATCTTATAGAGAGATTTGATACAGAAATCCTGGGGTGTGCACCTTGGCAGTCACACAAGCTGCACCACATCAGACCCTGATTCCTGGGTCTTCCTTCAAATAATGCTGGTATGTATGGATCACACGACTGGCTGGCAAGCACACATTCCTGTAGCATGTTGTGGAAGAAGAGTTTCAGCTGTATGCGAGCTGAAGAAGAGTGTTCTCCCAAAACTTGCAATCTCAGTCAAGATGTAATATTCTAGCAAAGCTTTGGGCAAAGTGATGGATTAGCTTATGCTCCTGCTTCGCCTAGCGTACTTTAATTCCAGTTTCAGACTGGCACCTGAAAGCAGATTTTGCCTGCTGAAACCTACTGTAGCACAATTCTTGGATTCAGAAGAAAGCACTCCAGGATCTTACCAGGTAGCACAAGGAAACCAGACATGATTACTATTTTTTTGAACTACAGATTTAGGCCAAAGGTAATGACTGCACTTGAAGGACATTAGTCCAGTGAAGACCCGGTGAATCATGACTCTGTGGTGGTCAGCACAACTGGCAGACTCTGGAATGTCTGAAAATTCATCCTTAGAATGAAATTGGAGAGTTGAGAGTAAAAGCTCATCACAAGAAGTAGGTTACTTGATGCAGAATCCCAGAAGGATAGCAGCCTATACACATACTACTGCATTTTTGGGCACCACGTGGTTAAGTAAGAGACAACTATGATTACTGGGTTTTACTTGCAATACCCATGCCTAAAGATACACGGCTGGTCAGAGCACATGATCAAAAGACACTGCTGCATGGACCCATTTCTCAACTCAAAACAACAAAACCAACCCACACAGACACAAGATTTTTAAGATCTTGTTTTTACTAACTTTTACTCCAGCATATATTACAAAAATGCCACTAAGCAAACATCTGACAACAGAGGTAAGCACTCTCACGTCTTACATATTTAAGGCATAGAGACACATCATAGCAAGGTATTCTAAATTCAGTGCTGTAAATATTATCATTCTACATTGTATTTGTGTTTGTATTCCACTTAAATTGAGAAGCCAACTGGCTATATCCACACAGTTAGCCATGGTAGATGTTATACACAGTTAAAGAGTGCGCAGATATTTCTATTGCTTTTTTCTGTCTCTCCAGGTTGGGAAGCAATCCTCAATTAAGCCTTACACTGAAGGAGTAAAGCTTGTTTTTCCTCAGCCAAACTACAGTTTGAAAAATTAACCTACCAGTTTGCAGAAACAAAGACAACAACGCCATACAACATTAACTTGTTTTAAAACTTACCATCTTTAGCTTCTGATCTATTCCCAAGTTTAATCTGAAAAGAAACGTTTCATATTATATAAGGCTAAGCCATCTGTGCCAACAGTTAGGGTACATTCTTTAGTGTTGTTACTCCAAAACAGAATGAGTTTTAGTACCAGAAAGTGCTTTACCAACTAGGCAATTTTTTCTTAAAAAAAATAATCGATTCTACAGCATTAGCTTTTATGAAAGTTGAGAGACATTCATGATGAGTGAAAACAGACATGTTACAAACTGGCAGCACAGAATGCTTTGTACTGAAAAAGCTTTAGTCTACAAGTACCAAGCCCCTCCCCTGGGAGAAGCGAGGCCAAGGAACTGTCAGCCTTCTCAGAAGGCCTTAGACCCAGCCCAAGCACACAGATAACACTAATTTTACTAGAATCATTCTGTCTTGAGCATTTGCTGAATAAACTTTCAAGTACTGATTATTTCCAGACGATAAAAACAAGAAGGTGCAATACAAGCAAGCAGGAATACTTTCTGCAACAGCTGCTGCTATTAGCAACTCTGTAAGAACAATTTTGTAACGCTAAAATGGACTAGTGTATAAAACATAAATACTTGTTGATATGGTTCGGCTTGCCTAAGTAAACCTGGGCTCTTTGCTAGCCACAGTGCTGTCACATAGTTTTTGTCCCTCACAAAGCACTGCTTATCACTTCTAATACAAAAACTTCCCGTAATGTCTTCAGATAGCATGAAATGAAACACTTTATGCCAACGACTGCATTTTCAATGTTTACGTTTGATCAGCTAAACTGCAGATGTGAGAACACTTTTGCCAGATTCTGCCAAAAAACCTGCTATCTAAAGTTAACCAGGAGTAACATTCCTGGACTGAACGAAGTAATGAACAGAAGACAGAAAGATTTAAGTAGCAAGCTTTTTATTGGGGGCTAACAAAGCCTTAAATTCGGAAATGTGTGCTTTATTTGGTTTTAATGCACAACAAATAATTTCAAGCTGCAGGCTTCAGAAACTCAAATCTAGTAGGACTGGAGGTAGCCTTTCTTCTTGGAAAAAAGAAGACGTAGTAAAGGCAGCTGAAGCGGAGTACTCAGAGAAAACGCTAGAAATACAAATGAGTGCTCCACTGGCCATTAAGGGACCGAAAAATAAATAACTAAAATAAGACAGCCATGGCGCGGGGAGGGAGGCGCGCCGACACTCACCTTTTTGATTGCCACGATCTGGTTGGTGTTCTTATCCCTCGCTTTGTATACCGTGGCGAACTGCGAGGACAGAAAAGAAACGGTGAGACACGCGTGACGGCCGGGACGGGGCCTACCGCGGGGCTCCGGGACCGGGCCGCTCACCTGCCCCTCCCCGAGGAAATCGAGCTTCTCGTAGCGCTTGGCCCGTGCCCGCGCGTCCATAGCCGCCGCCGGGGAGACGCGAAGGAAGTGGGGACACGCGAGATAGCGGCGGCCGCGGGCCTTTAACACCGCCTCGCTTCCGGCCCGACGCCGGGACCCGCCCCTGGCAACTGTGCCCAGGCCCCGGCTCCGCCGCCTCGCGTCACCGCCTGCGCCTGCGCCGCGCGGGGACCCAACCGTCCGGAGACCCAAACGTCCCCGCCCCCAGCCGTCCCCGCCACAGTCGTCCCCGCCCCCAACCGTCCCCGCCCCCCAACCGTCCCCGCCCTCCCAACCGTCCCCGCCCCCAACCGTCCCCGCCCTCCCAACTCTCCCCGCCCTCCCAACCGTCCCCGCGCCCCCAACCGTCCCCGCTCCCAGCCGTCCCCGCCCCCAGCCGTCCCCGCTCCCGCCCCGCCTCACGTCCCCCGGCGGGGTCCCGCGAAGAAGCAGCCGTCGTGTCGCTTTGTAGAATGGCTAATTAGAAAAATATTTTAATGGTGTTGCGGCGGTGCGCGCCGTTGCTAGTTAGCCATCGACTGAAATGTGTGAGCGGTGTCATGCCTGCCCTCCCGGCCCTCGCTCCGGGGTTTCGATAGAGCTGCCAGGCCGCCATCGTTTGTAACGCTGAGGGAAGCCCCCGTGGCGAACACAACGCTCCGAGCTCCAGCGGCGCGGACACACCTGTCCTCCGCGCTTACTCCGGACCTCCACGCTGCAAGAGAAAAGGGGACAGACTAAGCACACCCCGCTACACGGAGGGGACATGCCGCCTTCTTCACACACAGCCCAACAAACGACATTTCTAGTCTTAACTTCGTATTTAGGCTTAATTTAGACCTTGATTTCTGATCTATAGAAGGATGGGCATGAAATAAAGCATCATCGTCTGTGAAATCACAATCTATCAATCAGCAACAGCCCGATTTTCAGTGAGGAACAGCCCATACCTATGGCTGCAATTCTCCCCATCTGAAGAAACCTGACTCGCTTTACAAAAGGTCTGAGAAACACAGCAACGGTGAAAAGAAGTTTGAGGCTACAGTGCAGAGAAAAAATAATGCCCAGGTCAGCAATTATGACCTTTGTGAAAAATCAGAAATTCATTAATGTGCCAACACAAGTATTCTACAACGTACCTCATGGTTACAAAAATATGCTGGAGGTGAAGAAGTGTGTAACTGTGGAAAATCTTCTAATTATGATGCCCTACACATCTGCATGCAGAAAAACTGATTTCCTCTACTCATGTGGTTACACTTCAGGTGTCCTTATCATTTAACAAAGCTACCTAAGTGTCTTTTCATTTCAAACTTACACCTCTCTAACTCTTCAATTTTCCTCTTTTAAGTAGCAATGTTTACAATTCAAAATCGTTATGGAAGTACGTCTCTCTTACCTTTCCCATATAATACTGTAACTGCAAACATTTCAGGAAATATTTACATTACACTTAATAAAATGCTCCCAGTAGTTGAAATACAAAAGTTAACTTACCATTAAATAACTCATAAAAAATACTTTGAAAATATTTTGACTTCTGTCACCCGGCAATAGCTTCTCCCGGTCCGTGAATAGACTCCAGCGGTCGCAACCAACATATCCCAAATACACATTAAGCAGCTGTTACAGAACAGGTAGCGACTATGGTTCATGTAGGCTGTACCTATCAATCGCCTTCCATGTTCTAAGTCCGTGTCTCTCCGTGACACCACGAGCTGCTGATTAGGAGGAGCTGGGTACCCCGTGTACCAAGGATTTGTAGCTTGGGTACTGCGCACCGAAGCTGTGAAAGCTCTGAGTACACGCTTACCAAGAACTGCACTGTACTACCATGTGTCTACAGGTCCTTCAGAGTTTCAAATAAGATAAATGCTGGGTAAACAGAGAACATACAGTCATTGAAACTTACTTGAATATATTCAATCTCTTCATCTGACATAAGTTTCCTTCTGTATTTCTGAGGGAAGGTTCTCGCTAACTCCGAAGTGTCTGGTGCACCTTGTACCCTACTAACAGGTGAAATACTTTGAAAGGCGGGTGCTCTGCCTCCGACAGACTCCTGTGCTTTTGAAGCGTGGGGTGATGGCACACTTGCTTGTAGAGATTCCTGTACTGAAACCCAGATTGCAAAACCATTGACAGTAATATAAGAAGACTGTAAAATTAATTAGATGAGCAACCAGTAAAAGTTACTAGTTATTGACAATTAACTCTCTTCCTTATAACAAACATCAAAAGAATTAACACACTGCACTTCTCACAACCTCTTATAATTGTTGTTTAATGTATCAAGAGCGTAGTATCAAGGGCACATTAAGCAGAAATGAAAAGAATATGCACATACATGCATATTTGAATGGCAGAAATGTTCACACGTGTTCACAGATATATCCTAACAAAGGCTTTCCTTTGCCAGGAAGCTTTCCTTAAGGCATGAAGAACCATAAATATGTGTGTGGAGAGGGTTATGCAGAAAGGTAACTAAGATGAATAACTAAGGTCCACTGAGATGATGCTTTCTGTTTTCTGCAGCTGTGAAGACAGACTGGTGAAGAAGAGCGGGAGGCTTACGGAAGGATGAAGCTCGCGATGCGCGGTGTTGTACCCATTTTTAACACCATGCTGAATGAACACCACTATTGGGCATCAGCAATCAAACTGTTAATGAAATGCAGACCAAGTGCTGCATGAAATACTTCAGAGAAGAGGTCCAGGGGTTAGGCTTAAGGAATTCACATTAGGGAAGCTGCCTTCAGTTTGAGGATAGGAGAACAGACGACAAAAAGGCAGTGCTATCTAAGTCTGCTGGTTGGACCTTAGCTCTGTCCCTCCATGGTGGATCTGACAATGGAAACGTACAGTTACCACGGCAGGGAGGGCTGCATCTCCTCGCAGTATGTTGCCTTCAGAAGCGCCCAAGCCTATGTAAAAAAACCTGGTAAAGCAGACTGCTCCCAGAGGAAATACTCAGTGTCCCTGGAAAATGAGCAAGATAAACGCAACTTCAAACAGCTGGGACAGGTGGACTAAGAATTTATAAGATAAGCAGCATCAAGACTGAGCAGACCTGGATGTGTTAAAATGCCACGGCACCGCCTGCCTCTCTCCCCGCTGCCTCCAACAAGATCAGTAGTGACAAAGGAGAAGAGCCATGGTGAGTCTGAGTTGATTGGCAGGACTGGGATGTCAAACAGCTGCAGCAAAGTCATCAAACCACCGTTGGTGAAAAACACCATGGAGGGGCACACTCAGAAGTTCGCGGTCAGAAGACTGAAAGCTGCAAATTGATCGGGTGGTCGGCAAGGAAGGTCCCAAACATAGCAAGGAGGAAGAGAGCTTATCGAAAGGAACATAATCTGAACACGGGGCATGCCGTGAGATGAAACTCTAAAATCTAAGATCATGAGGCAAAAGGAGCAGAAGACGAAAACTGAAGAAAGAGCTGTTTCTGAGAACACAGAACTGATAAATAATTCTGGCCAGTAATGCCTGTAAAGTGTTTTTGTTTCAAGAAAGGAAACTCCTTATGAGAAACAGCTTCTCCAAGTTTGTTTTATATGCCACAAAAATATTAAGAGATTTACCTGAGAGCTTCCTCTACCGTACAATTTTGATTCTGACACGTAGTTGGAACAGAAGCACTGGCCAATTAAAAACACAAGAAATCGGGACTCAGAAGTACTAGACCTAACACTGCGATGGCTTTAGCACAGATACAGTCTCTCCTATAGTTTTCCCTGCCCTGTTTGACAACGTGTTGCAATAGTAATACCATAAAAGAATTTGGCTGGCCTTTCCAGCACCCATTGGCTCTAAAAGTATATCCTTGGTCTGCAGAGCTCCGTGTGGCCATGCGCGAGCAGCAGCCTGGTGCGCTGAGCGCAGTCACTGCCACAACCTTCAAGCAAAGAGAGGCAGACTGCAATTTGCTGTCGAGGTGACAGAACACGGTTCTGGTAGAAAGGTCTGGCGGACTCAAAAGCTACAGTGACAAAGTTCTTCTGGCACAGAGATAAAGAGGTACATAACGCATTTTTTTAAGAACGCAATTTGCTGGCACGAGAGATGGTACAGCTGGCTAAACTGTGTCCAGCATACAGAGTTCTGGCAAAGTTATCCTCAAATAAGGTTCGTGAGGACTTCACGGATACATCAGAAGTGGCATTCATGTATGTTGTAGATACTCTGAAATGTCAGTGGGTAAATGAAGCTGACAGCTACATCTCTGATGTTAAAGTGCTCTGGCAAATACATGGTGCAGTTACTGATGTGTCAAGGTGCTCCAACCGTTCTTCACTGAATAGTCACCCTTCAGATGGCGTTACAGGATTAAGCGTGTAAAGTTTGAAGGTAGCACTCTCTGAAATTTAAAATACATATGTGTTTCGCCATAAACATTTAAATAGCGGCAAAATAAATAAAAAGAATCTTCAGATGTCTAAATGAACTATTTGCTTCAAGGAGGTAAGTCTGGTGCTGAGAGATTTTGACACAAGTACTAGGAAAAAAGACATCAGAGGTAACAAACTAAAAAAAGAGTGAGAACAGCCATCATTTCTAAACAAATGAGAACAACATAACAGCTTCATAAGGCATCTGCTATTTTAGTTTCAAGCGCTTTATTGACTCAAAAGAAAAATGTCACACAGCTTATGTAACTTTGATGTCTAAATGTAACAATACTGAGGATCCTATAAACATCAACAAACCTATAGGTATAAAAATCGATGTCAGAGATGGCCATGAAAATATATATATTTTTTCTCAGCTTTAATTAACAACGCCAGGAAGCACTTCAAATGTACAGCGGAATGGCTCTGCCACCTACAATCGAGGATTTAAATACTACAAACGTTGTACGCTCCAATTACAAAAAGAACAGATGAGGCAAACGCAACATCATTTCTGCAAACGTCACCTAGTAGCTAAACCTTCTCCCGAGTGATTTTGGTGCGATCACCTCTGGAGATTATTAGCATTTGCAGGAATGGGACTTTGTGCGCAAGCAGCGTAAATCTTTGGGAACCTGGCTCGGCCAAGCCACGGGCATGGTGCGTCATATGTTCTCCTATAGAGCCTGGGAGGGCTGACTCGGGAGTTACCTTCAAACCGAAAGAGCTTTGCTTCAGAACCCTTGCCCCACATCAGGTGGGTCACCGAGCGGCAGAAGCGTGCTGCTGCGTGAGGCGGTTAACAGAAGGAAACCTGGCGGGGGCAGTTTCTCCAGACGGAGAGGTGAGACACTTACATTTAGGCCTGGGGCCGCTTTTCCTGTCCGGGAACTTGATCAGCGGAGTATGCGGCTTGACCACCTACGAGGCGACAAGGCAGCGGGAGACGTGAGGAGCGCAGGACGCGCTTTGGGCAGACGCTGACCCCGCGGTACCGGCGGTGCCCGCACACGGCCTTACACACCGCTGACACACGGCGCACAACCCCGGGGGTCGGCCCGAGCAGACGGCGATGCCCGCTGGCGGCCGAGCCCGCCCCGCCCCGCTCCGGGCGCCCCCTCCCCGCGCCAAGGACACGGCCCCCGGGCGCCGCCTCGGGCCCCGAGCGCCGCCGATCCCCGCCGGCCCCGAGCGGGGGGGCCCCCTCCGGCCACCCCGCACCGCGCCCCGGCCCCGCCGCCCTCACCGCGCCCGCAGCGCGGGGCCGCCGCCGTTACCTGCACGGCGCGGGCGGCCGCCGCCATCTTGCTGCCCATGGTCACCCCCCGCCCACTGGTGGGCGGGGCTTCCCATCAAGAGGCCGTGGCCGCCCAGCAGGGGGCGTGGCCACGCGCGCGCCGGCGCCCAGCTGCCAGCGCGCCCCCAGCCCCGCCGCGAGCAGACGCTGGTGAACGACAAGTGCACAACTAATTATTTTATTTAGCACAGCGAACACAGCGCGGTTGGGTCAACGCGGCGGAATTTAATAACAATGCGACTGTTGGCGTCTAAAGGGGCAGAATGCTACTGGCGTGCTGTACCACCACCCGCCCCATTCAGCATGGCTGCGGGCGTGCAGCACCAACAGCTCGCTCCCCTTCCTGCACCTGCCGTGGTGCGTGGCTCCTCACCTGTAGCACAGCTGCACAATTAAAAGCATAAACATTCCCAGGCATAAAATTATACATAGCATTCCAATGACTGAAAAAAGTCCCCTGACACACACTTTCCAGTAACTAAGTTTTACAGTTTGAGCTTTCTACTTGGACACTGCAGGGTCTTGTGGTGCAGACAGGAAGACACAACCCGGGCGAAGGCAGAGCTGAACAGCACAGGCAGAGCCTTGGAGTAATACCTATATATGACAAGCTCTTACATGAAAGGTTATATAAATTGTTATTCTCTCTTGTCTTATTGCTGAGTTTCAGTGGGAAATGAGTTCTCTGTACTGAACAGCTATAAACAAGCCCTTCACTCAGGTTCATCAGCTACGCTACTTGTTGGAGTGGTCATTGTTTACCAGGAATTAAAATTTCACTTCAAGGAGTTGCATGGTCAGATTCTGAGCCTGTAGAGAAAACTTCCAGAAAGGTCAAAATTTCAAATTTATAAAACTGAGCTTTTAAAATGCAGCAAATATTGAATATATAAAATACTATGTACACTGTAAATATGAAAGTCCATCTTCCTGACTCAACCAGGGATGTTTTTTTCAAGCTGTAGAACAATTGCCTTCAAAGATGGATCTTCTGCCCAGTTAACTTTGCTTCCAATTATGATATTCTACAAGACAGAAAGACTAGCAGTTAAAAAACAAAAGCTCTTAAAAAGGATCAAAATTTTTGTTGTTGTTTAAAGTTTGGAAGCCCTTGGAATTCACAGCAGTGTTTGAAAGGGATAGGACTTGGGAAGAGAGGAGAAAAGAATTGTTTGTAACATTCTCACTCTGCCTTTCTAGATTGAAAATGGGAATTTTTAATTTAACCAAAAAAGACTCGTTTTACTTATGTCTCAGAAGACTTCCGGAGTACAAAACCAGAATTCTGGGAATCTAATCTAAAACCCACTAAAATGTTTAACTTCCTATTCTTGATTTGAGATGAAACCCTATTATGTTTCAAACTAGTAGTAGACATGCAACAGAAACAACATGCGGCTCTTTTTCTGTTCTTTGTATTCCACTGAGCATGCCAATTTACAGAATGGTTATATCCCTGTTTCTACCTGAAGACCTCAAATATATTCTCCCCTTCCAGAGTTTTTTTTTTTTATATATAATAAACTATGTGTGTTCTTCACTGGTATTTCAGTGGTCAGGACAAGCCACACGGCAAGAGGCAGAGTAGGGGGCAGCAGCAGAGAGCACACGAGCTCTAGGGGAGCCCCTCTGAGCACAGGATGCTGCAGGAGGCCCACCTCACACCCTAACCCCACCGGTATCATTGGATTAAGGCCTATTTATTTGTCCTAGGGAACTGGTTTGGAGGGATATACGGGTGACTAGCAGCGTAAGGAATTATAGCCACTGCCGTGATAGACACATTTCTGGAAAATGCATTACCTTTGTACCTTTAAGGGACCAAAGAAATAAAGACAGATCAATAGAATGTTCCTAACTCTGTAAATAACTCCAAACAAGTTTCATAGTTTTAGTCTTTAAAACAAAGATTTCCTTTCATACTGCAGTTTTTCCATTATTGCTGTTACTACAAAAGAGTTTAGAAAACATGACTGTTTGAAGTCACGTTCACTATACGGTGTATTATTTTGCTTGTAATACAGAACTGCAGATGTGCTTCTGAAAGCTATGGAATTACCTGGAATATATTCTGAATTACTGCAGTCATCGCTCTTTCAGTCTGTAGTTTTTTATGTACACTCTTCAGCAATTCACCCCCTTCCATCCTGTATAGATCTTTTTTTTTTTTCCACGCGGCATGAATTTGCAGTAATTTGTCTTCCTCAGCCTGCTTTAGATCTGTTCCATTATTAGTAAAACAAAGCATTAAGAAGTAGTTCAGTGAGCAGAAGACCTAACGAGATACTTTTTTCTTACAGACATCTAAGGCACTTCCATTGCAGTAGCTCAAACTTCCCTCTCCATCCGTTTCCTCCAACGGACCTCAGGATGTACCTTTCACACAAGGCACAAGTACAAGGCACAAGGTATCTGCTATCAATACACAACGACTCGTTCCCTGGCTGCCAGCAAAACCAAAAGTCCTTCGAATAAGATCTGCATTTCCTTCAGACATAGACACTAATTTGAACACCTGTCCTACACCCCATAGTCAGTTGTCATGACTTTTATAGTTGGAGATGTTTAAAATTATATTTCATTTAAACCAAATTCAAAAGTCATAGAAGGGATATATGGACAACATCAGTGAGTATTGCCAGGTTTTGGACGAAACGAGGCTAAAAGTTAGACTGAAAGACACCATAAAGGGAGAGTTCATACACGGGAAGAACGCTGCTGTTCCTGACACAGCATTCCTTTCCTAAAGGAAGGTGTTAGGGTGCTCATTTTTTTCTGTGAGATAAGCAGAAAAGAGATACTTCATTGTGTCTATTACTCTCAACATACACACTAATTTCTATGCATGAAACAAACAATTGAATTAATCATTGTTAGAACTGTTGTCAAACCTCGTCGTATGACAGTCAGAACAAAATTTTAGCGCTATTTAAAAAAAATATTTACCTTAAGTTCTGAAATGTGATTTCAAATGTAAATTTGACCCACTGTAATAAGCATTCTGAATACCAAGTTACATATTACTACACAAGCTTTTTGTTAAGTAAATACCCTCCTGTTCAACAAACATTTCACAAAAGTGCAGTTTGAGAAAAAAAATCCTTTAAGTTTCGCAGAACTGATTTAAATTACTAAGTGAAGTGTAAGTTGCTGGGGAGCTTATAATAAATAACGAAACACCACCACCCTTCTTTTTTAGCAGATATGAAATCAGAGATACAAGAATATGACTGATATGTTCTATCAGACTAGTAATCATGTAGACATCACACCAGCTCATTTTCATAGCACCTAGTAAAACTGTTTTCGTAAGTCTTATAACTTTATTAAGAATTTTGTAGTTACTTAATAATGCTACAAGAAGCATTTTAAAATATGAACAGTATATTCAAATATAAAATAAAATCAATATAACTAATTCACTTACTCAGTCTTCTCTTTTTAATGTCATTCAATTTCTCTTCAATCTCACGTGTTTGCTGAAAGAAAAACTTATTTCTTAGACTCTAATTTCCGATAAATATTGATGATTATAAGTCAGTCCACAAAAGCAGATAAGGGGCAGCTCTTGCAGACTTGCCTGCATACTCACTTTAAGCAACAATTTCAGTAACTTTAACACCACTAGGAACTATACCCTTTGAGCCACATGCTTAGTTTAAAATGACTTCTGCATTCCTGTTACTTTCAATTACCTTTACGGCAAGTCTGCACAACTGCAGCAAAAGGTACAAACGGCACTTACTTGTTGAGATGCAATTATTGCGTGGCTGAGCTTTACTGTGTGTTTCATAGTTTCCACAATCAGCTGTCTAAGGAAGGAAGAAAAGTTGCATACCTTTAGACCATTAATATGTGTTGACAGCATGAATGCTTTAATCTAAGTTAATTAGATTAAACAAAAAATGCCCATTTATCTTAACAAAAATAAAAAACCACACATTTAACATACTTATAGTTGTAGGCACCACATAGGCTCCTTGTTTTGCTCTTGGTTTTGCTACAACATCAGTTAAGTTTAATATTTCAAATCATAGAGCTAGTGGTTAGAGCTCCTAAGTTCTGGGCTGTAACAAGGACATAATGGAAATGCACTGCTTTCAGCTGTATTTTCAACAGAAATTAAAACTTCTCATATGACACTTCATATGCATGCATCAATTAATAGTGGGCAAGAAATTGAAACTAATTTTAAACACACTTGAAACCTTCAGTTCTGTTCGACAGGAATTAAGCTTCTACATAATTATTTAATGAAGGCAGCAAAGCAGAGGCAAGGCTCCATTACCAGCTTGCAGTATGATGGGAATTCATATTCCTTAGAAACAAAAAACTCTTAACTACAAACAACTCTTACCAGTGAATCAAAAATTAGGAAGGCCACTTAAGCCCCGGCAATGACAAATACAGTCATCGCAAAGTGACTTACTACTGTCTAGACCAGGGTGAGAACTTGCCCAAGTCCACTGCTCACAAAACATCCCCATATTCAGTCAACTCCGTAACATCAACATGCATCTAAGGACATGATCCGAAGAGGGCAAGAACCCACAGAACATTCAATAAGTGTTCTTGCGGCTTAAGTATGAAGACACCAGTGCTGGTGGTGGGGAGACCAGTGCATTTCACATGTGCAGCCAAGATAACGGAACTGATGAACAAACTACACTGGTGCTTCTGGAGCTGAGCTGGTTTGAGTGAAACAAGCTTAAACATCTCTGTAATCAAAGGCTAGTTAATCCAGAGTCCAAAGATAAATCCACTGCGTATATATCAGTTTTGATCATGCTGTCTCTAGCCAGAAGGTGGACTGTATGTCATGCAGTCCAAGCTAGACAAAAAGTTTCCTTTACAAAAGTTACCATGAAGCAAAACAGAAATGTGTTGCATTAAACTACTCCAAGCTCTTTCTTTTCTCGCCATCCTTGCCCCCAAAAACACCTTACCTTGTCTCATCATCAATTTGTCTCATTTTGTTTCGCAGGGCATCCACAAGCTGAATCCTGCATGGTATAAAAGAAAGAGACATACAAGTGATGGGAATTCATAAGAAACTGAGAACTGAATGCTGATACATACTGGAAGAGAGATATACCAATTCCATGCATGCCCACTTTCACACTGGAAATACATATTAAAAAAACCTGACAACAACAACAAAAAGCTTGGTTAGCTTTTAAATATTACACTTCTTAAATACTGGGGCTTAATTCTCAGGACAAGAAAGGTGCAAAGACTATTTGTAAGAGCGACAATGCTTTTCTATCTTGACAAACATACCTCAGATACCATCAGTCCCACTCTGCAGAAGGGAACCTGGACAACGGTGGGAATTCAAACCAGCAGTCGTCTTGTTTAGGAGATATTTAACTGCTAGCCTCAACCTCTTTACAGGAATTTGTAAAGTACCACCAACTATTTTTACTGATGCATACTGTCTACCTTTTCTTAATTTTGCAGAACCTCTGAGGCTCATGCATGCTTCAGTTTGCATTTTGTTGTTATTCTCTATGGTATCTCCCTCTTCATTCCTATTGATTCAATTGTATTAAACCTCTCCTGTTTGTAACACATGCTGAAATCCTATTTTAATCAGAATTATGCATTTCTGCATGCATGTGCACACATGTAAACAAACAGAAAACCTCCAAGTAGAAAGCAAAATCTACCTGTGCATGCATAATGTCGCGTTCGTGAGGGAGGTTTTTAATTCCTCCAGTTCTTTTTCCAAGTTTTCTATGTATCTGAAAGAGCAAAAGGAACAAAAACTGTAAAAGCAACCTCGCATTTTAACTTGTTCTCTCCATGTCTGAAGGAAGAACTTTTCCTCCAAACTACAAGTCATTCCGTCACACTCTCTCTTCATTTCCTTTGTTTTCACCACATTCTTGCACAGTACTGGTCATTAATCCAGAGCTTCTACTAAAAAGGAGTAACTAGAAGAGAGCTGCCCAGCCCTTCAATTTATTTTAAAATACATCAGAAGTTAACAAACTACATACTGCACAACAGACGTTTCTTCAGTGTCATGGTCAGGGTAACTTCCGTGATCTGCAAAGCAAGAACACCACTAAAACAGCACAACGGGAAGACTTCGAACACAATTTACAGAACGTAAAGGCTAAAGCCGTTTAATGGATATTTTTACTCCTACCTCCGCACCTCGCCCTCTCCTCCAGCACTAGTGAGACTACGCAGAGGAAGGGGCCGGGGGAGCGGCGGGCTGTGCAGGAGCTGGGCTGCGGGGTTAAGGCACGCCGCCGGGCAGATGCACGGAGGGGCGCCGGGGGCTAACACGGGGACAGCGGGGGGTGCCGGGGCCTGAAGGGATGGCGCCGGGGGGGTTAGCGCGGCGGGGCTGGTGCGTTACTTACCGGCGCCGGCTGCGGCTCGGCCCTCCATGAGCTGCTGCTTCAGCTGCTCCCGCAGGCTGCAAGGGAGCCGAACGAGGCCGTCAGCCCGCCCGCCCCGACACCCAGGCCCCCGCCGCCCGCCGCCCCCCGCCGCCCCGCACGCACCGGAGCAAAGCGAGGACGCTCAGCTTGGCTTTGGGGCCGGTCCCCATGCTGGGCTCGGCCGCGGGACCGGGCTCGGGCTGGGCCTCAGCTGGCTCCGCCATGGCGCCGCCTTCGAAGAGCCCGCGCTGCCCGCCGCCGATTGCCGCGCCTGGGGCGGGGCCGCCGCCATAGGCAAGATGGCGGCGGGGCGGGGCGGAGGCGGCACTTAGGGGCAGGGGGTAACGGGAGGTCTGGGGAGGCGCGAGGCAGGGTGACAGCACAGACAAAGCTGCCTTTATTAAAGCTACGATAGACAAATAAAAGCTAAGCTTATGTAGACACACATTGCCAACACTTTTTTTTTTTTTTCCTGTAGAGTTTTCAGAGAGTTACAAGAGTTCAGCCAGTGCCTTGGCCAAGTCTTGTGATCGAGTTCAGCTGCCTAAGAGCGCTTACTTGCTTGTACTTCTTCTTGATGGCCTGCAAACATACAAGTAAGGTTAAGTTTACCCAGATTATTACATTATTCCAGCTCGTCTGAAGCTTGGAGAAGGCAGGCCAAGCCAATTCTAGCAGCCAGACCCAGATTTTACCCAGTTTGGTCATTTTGTGCTGCATCACACCACAACGGGGCAGATCTTCAGCTGCAGTAAGCAGGTCTGATACCAGGCTGATGGCTCAGGTCACAGCCAACACAGCCCCACACGCTGACACCTAGCCAAGCACACTCCCCACCCTCCCCAACAAGTTCTTACCACACACCTCATAGAGCCCTGGCTCATTAGAACTACATTCTTCACCAAATGCTGCATGGACAGAATGTGTTGTTGCATGTCCACCTGCAGCAAATCGGAGTTGGGTATTGCCCATCTCCAAGGAAAAAGCATCCTGTCAGGACTAGGTGAGTTGCCTTTTAGCCAAACAGGAAGAAATTTCTTAAACATATCTTAAATAATTTCATAAAAGAAATTTCTTAAACATTTTTCAAGCTATAGGCTTGAAATTCAAATGGCTTAATCACAGAGCAGTTCTATTAGGCTGCTCATACGCTTTTAATAGCGGTCTAGTGACCACCTGCAGTATCACACATTTTAACTTTGGTTTTGGCTGGGCTAGGCTCAAGTGGCTGAAAGCAGACCAACAGCTGCAATACTGTTTGGGCTCAAATGGAAGCTTTGAGCCATTATAACAAGCTTCCACAGTTAAGTATTACAACTTCCAGGTACTTAAGGACACTTTCAGCTTTACCTCTGCAGTCTCTGAAGCCCTTCTTAAAATGTGTGTAGGGAGAGGACAAGCCAGCCAAAAGTCCAGAGCTTGCATAATATTCATCTCAGTTTTCTGAATTTGGGACGTTGTACACGTTTGTTCGGTTACATGGGCAAGATCTCTGACACCGGGGGAAACATCTCTTCATATTTCCTGGCGATGAACGTAGCCATGGCACCAATCAGCTGTAGCACATCTCTTGTCACAGCATTGTCCTGCAGTAAGAAGCAATTGTGATTTCTTTATCATAATGGCTTGGCTCGGAAAATGTATTTTAAAGGTAGCCAGTGTCATGTTTGTTCAGTGGCAGAAAGTTCATACTGGCATATACAGAGGAACTATGTATCATCTATTGTTGGATATGATCAGGGTTTGAGACCAAATCAGGGAGAGGAATAAGCATTTTTGATGCATTAAGTCACCGTTTGTAATTGAGAAGGTTATATGGGGCATATAATTCAACAACAAAATACAGTTGACCAGCAAAAATGCATTAGATAAAGGCAACAAGCCTAACGATGTTACCAATCGGTTGACCTAGTGTTTTAGATTAGTATTATGGAAAGTATTGCCTGACAATGGGCAGGCGACGCTTACCTCTGAGCAGAGATCAGTAGTAGAAACAGCCTTGCATAAAGTCTCCTGTAGCAGTCTCAACGTCACTTGTATTTGAACAAGCTAGTCTATTTCTACAGCAGACATTTTCTCAGTTACATTCTGTCCTGCCAGGTACTGGGGTCTGACTTCTTGTTTTACCTGTGTGGAAGGAATCAGATTATTATACGTAGTCACTTAGCTCAACCATTTCCAATGCCCAGCCCGTTTCACCTTAAGGCTTTTGAAAGAAGTCCATACCAGTGTACTATGGATCACAGTACTAGGCCTGTGGGTATAAAGTTTTTTGGTTTACTAGAGACAGGCTATGAAGAGCATGGAACCAATACTGCTAGTCTGTTGGTCCAACAACCATTATCTGTAATCACCTGAGGTTACTCTAGCATTTTCAGTTGCGGAATCACTTATCAGTGCCTCCTGAAAATCCACAGGTGAAAATGAGTGCCATCTCCAAGCCACCCTTATGATGACAGGCAGACTCCCTGCATCACTGCCTGTGTCCCTCTAGTTTGAACTATTATTACTACTACTACCAACCTCAAGCTCTTTCAGGCATTTGTAGATGTTCTTGACATATTCGCTGCATAGCTGCAGGTTCTTACTCTCTTCCACATCAAGCAAGGGATTACGAAACGCCTGGCACAGCTCGTTCTCTGTGGTGGTACATGCCGGCCCCTCCGCGGAAGGTGAGGATGTGGACTCCTGCAAGAAAGCGATGGGGCGGGGGGGGGAACACGACACAGATCGGAGGGCATCAGGGCAAGCCCCGCCGCCACTCGGCAGCCCCACAGCGGCTCACGGCCACCGTCTGAGCTCGGTGGAGGCGGCGGCCGGGTGGAGCCCGCTCCAGGGCAGTACCTGCTGGGGCTCCGGCAACGGTGTCGGTGGCGACCTCTCCAGCTTCGGCGCGGGCTTAGCGGCGGCGCTGGCAGCAGCTGTCCCAGCGGCGCGCGACCCCTCGCCCTAAGCACTCACCAGCTTTCCGGAGGGCTCGGCGACACGGCTGCCGATGTCCCGCAGGACTTTGCGGAGCGGCACCTTCCTCCCCGTAGGGACGGGCGTGGCGGTCCTCGTGCCGGCGGGTGCAGGCCGGCTGCTCCGCCGGACCACGGAGCGCAGCGAGGTTGTCAACACCGTCAAGCCCGTCGGCACAGGGGGGCGGCATTCACTCTGCTCGGCACGGTCCTGTTTGGCACGGCTGAGCGAAGCGGGGGGGAGCGGCGCTGCGAGGTGAGGCGAGGAGCGGAGCGGCGAGGAGCGGAGCCGGGAGCAGCTGCGCAGGAGCGGAGTGACAAAGCGATGCGCTGCCGCCGCCGCCTTTTAAACCTCCCGGCCGCCGCTCATTGGTCGCACGCCGCTCATTGTGTTGCACGCCCATTGGCTGCCCCCGCGCCGGCTGCAGGGAGTTGCCTTGGCGACCGGCGGAGGGCCGGGGGGCGGTGCGGGCGGCAGGGGGCGCTGAGGGAACGGGCGGCCCGCGGGGGCGCGGCGGGGGTCCGCGCGGCAACACCCCGGAACCACCACCTCAGGGGCACGGTCCCCGGGCAGCCTGTCTCGGTGCCCGAGCACCCTCCGAGTACAGAAACTTTGCCTAATCCCCGGCCTGACCCCCCCGTCCCAGCTCCGCGCCGTTCCCTCGGGTCCTGTTCCCAGAGAAAAGCAACGTGAGAGGCACGTTTCATGCACAGGTCCCGTCTCGTAATTAGCTCAGCTGCGTGTAACCATCTGTGTAACACGGGACCGCCGTGAACGGATGAAGCTGAGATACAAAGGCCTCGCACACCCAGAACGTAGTGCAGCCGGTGCAGATGCCCCCTCCGCATCCAAACAAATTAACATTTCCCAAATGAATTAACACTTAAAGCATGTTCTCAAACTCCCTACCTGAAATCAGCCCCTGCACCGACAGCTTGAGGCTACGACACGGTTACAGGCTTTTAAAAGCAGGCCCTGTTTCCATCTCAATTAAACTTTTAACGAGAAAAGATGCGCTACATGAAATTAGAACATTATTGAAAAATAATTTTAAAAATCCTCATTCTATGCATATATTGCTTGCTCTCAAATGTACAATATGCAGCTGCAGTTTGTTTTAAATCAGCTTCACCTCCAAGAGCGTTTCACGGCAACCTTTGGCACACCAATCAAATGACATGGGTAGGAACTTCCACGCCGTACCATTTGGGAGAATGTAAATCCATCGACCCATACTCTCACCACACTTCTCTCAGACGTTGTGGGAAAGCCTGAGCCATTTCTTTGGAGGATTACTGCCAGATTAATTAAACTAATTTAAAATGGACAATGGTTACTGTTTTCAGGGTACCCAGGAAATAGAGCGTGCGTGTGTGTGGTTGGGTAAAACATGAAACGCTGCTGTATGCTGTAAGATGCAGGTTTGCAATTGCCTGTTAAATATTCGTGTAAGAGCTGAGCCTTGCTGCCAGAGCATGGATCATCTAAGATGCTCCCAGCCACCTTAATGTGTTTTGGGTCCTGTTGCTAGCAGCTGAAGGGGGAAATCTGCATTTGGTAAGATAAAGTCATGACAATCCTGAAGGCTCCATGAAGGCTTTCCTAATTAGGCTAAGCTAACTTGAATTAAAACAAAACAAAACAACAACAAAAAAGGAAAAAATGGACAACCCTTTTCATCTATCAAGACTGGCTGTTGCTCAGTTTGGTAAAATGCCAGCGCCAGTACAACCACTTAAAGTAAGAGTGGCAAATGTAAGTATTAACTGAAGCTCTTTGTTTGAAAACTATTTTCAAAACCAGAAAATCCCTTGTTCTGTTATGGAGCAAGTATAATTGCAGCACAGTTCTTCAACTGCCCTGAGCCTTGTGGAGAAGGAGGGAAGGTGAGAAAACCGCTGCAAAAGGCATGAATTAGGAAAAATAGAGATCAAATTTTGAGGATTTTGCTGTTTCTGAAGTGCTATTGTGAGAATTAAGTGACTTAAGGTTGACCAAGTTTTGACTACACAAACCAATACAAAAGCAATGGAACTTCCCAAAAACAGTTTTTCAAGTCAGTCCCGTGCTGCAGGCGTTGTTTTTCAACACAGCACTAGTGGGTGAGAACAGAATGCAAACTTGTTCAGAAAGTAAAGAAGAAACATTACCATCTCTATCAACAGTCTGATGAGAAGAAAAGCAGAGTTGTTGCTCAAGGACACTTCAGACCACTGCACTGGTGTTAAAATCTAATCCAGTAAGTTCTACAACACGCTAGCCCCAAATTCTGCTATCATCCATTTAATTGTTTTGACTCTCAGATACCTAAATAGCTAGAACTGAAAAGCAACATAACAAAATAAGACAGCTATGATATGCAGAACAATGAAAGACATACTTGCTCTTGCTAACCACTGAATTGGTTGCTGAATTTCAAGGAAAATTTTTAAGGGTTTTCAGACTAGAAAAGGGGGCAAAGTTAGACAGATTAAAGGGTAAGCACCTCCAAACACATATATTACTGCTGCTAGCAGGTTTTCCCTAAAGACAGATTTGTCTCGTCCACAGTATTAAGATTATAACATGCATTAATTCTTTCTTAAACATACCTCTTCTCTTTTCAGTCACCAAGTCCGTGTTTATGGTTTGTTTCATTAGCTTGACAAGTTGCAGACTACTACAGTTTAGCACTCTAAACCTGGACTGCTTCCTTGAGTAACATATAATGGTATAATTAGCTACAATACACCTGTAATTGTATTATGTATTACCTTTTTTTCTTTTTAAGTCCAATAGCTCAAGCATGCCCCTGTTACTTAACCAGAATTGAAGTATCTTTTCCTTCTGCCAAGCTAAATATTCAGTCACTACAAATTATCTTGAACAGAAGTCAAGGAAGAAAAAGCAACTGAACAGCTCCTTAGCTGTAAAGTGAGCCATATGTAGCAAACATTTCACCTACCAGGTCACTCAGCTGTTTTTCCTGGTCTATCGATTTCCAGTGTAAAATAGACTTTAGGCACAAATGAAAGCTATGGAATATTTAGTATTAGTGATCGCAAAAAATATACAAATATGAAGTCCATACAAGTGTTATTCTGTATGATAAAAATCAAGTAAATGACTGAAAACTTTATCTTAAAGAGGTAAAAGTTTAGCTGAGTTTGAGCATCCAGGATGCTCCTGGATGAATTTCTTTAAGCTTCAAACTACTGTATTTGCAGTTACTCATACAAAAAGTACAAAAAAGTACAGAGGGATTTTTAGATTCTTAGTCTTCCCAGGAAACTAAAGCATCTGCAATTTTTTTCCCTGCTTCTCACTGCTAAAGTAGATATCTCTCCTTAAAAAATCATTTGGTACAAATTTAAAATGGTAACAACTATTTGCCCTGATGCAGTAAAATTAAGATTAGAAATCAGTGTTAAAAGCAGAGACAAAACATAAAAACTGTATACTTATTACCTAACAAACTCTGCAAAAACTTGACTTTGTATTCAGCTTAGTTTTTACTCCCCATAATAAATACGTGAACATTTTTATTCAGTCTTCCAACTACTTTTGGAAGACAAATATTTTTAAGTTAATTTTGTTTATACTCCAATGTAAACTATTTCCATTTCCCCTTGCTAACAAATTTACTATCATGATGTGCCATACTTAAGAGAAAGTATAGAATATATCCATGCTCATCCACAAGTGGCAAGATTCCTGTTTAATAAACATCATGTACAGTATTTAAAATTTCCATTATTCTCACATATACAGCAAATATTCTAGTCCTAATTTCCTTTATAAAAGCATCTTGATCAGATCTTAATAAAGATACAATGCTTACAAAAATCAAATATATAGTACATTTGTTTCTGTACAGGTATGTGCAAGATCTCCTGACAAAAATAATACAGATATGGAATCCTACAGCTTCACCATTTACCCTTCAAATAACACAACTTTATGTCACATGATGTAAGTGCCATCTTTGTAGTATTTCATGGATTCCAATTGTTGAGTCATTGCAAGGACGTCTTGAAATCCTGTACTGAGGCCAGACATGTGCTGAAAATAAGCTTCCTTCTCTACTTGGACAGTTAGGTTGTTTACCCCAGCATCTTTCAGAATTGCTGTAACCTGAATAAAACAGCATGACTAACATTACTATTACAACTCTTTATATGCATCTAACAGTAACTTACACTATTCTCAATGTGAAATATTGCATATTAAAAATAAATTATCATAAAGAATTTCAATTTCTGAAAAAGTGAAGACCTGGTTGTAGAGTACAGCTTTGTGATTTCTGCATAACGGGTACTTCTCAGTGCCTTGCATAAGGAAATAAACACCTTTTGAAGATATTTGAGAGATATTTGAGAAAGAAAAATCCAAGGCTGACGATATTAGTAAGCAAGTAACATGATTAGTACTCACATCCCCCCTAGTTCTCACTTAGTGCCTGTTTTGAAACTTCCTCCTCCTTTTCTCACAGTAGATATAATTTCACTATCAATGTTTTCTCTCTTTTTTTTTGTTGTTGTTTAGAAGTTTTAGCAAGTGACCCTTTTAGGACAACTGAGTAATTCCAAGCCGGCAGGCCAAGCATTAGAGACCATCTCTGAAACGTTAACTAATAGCTTACAAAAATGATCAAAAACTGCAACTTTGGGCTTAACTCTATGACAGAAATAGAGACATAGAGTAAGAAATTAAGAGAATAGGGTCTAGAAATATTGCAACTTACCTGCTGTACAATTCGTTGTTCCATCACATCTGATACTACTTGCACATGTATTGTACCTGCCACAACACTTGCAGAGTGACACCAAAAATGAGGATCTCTGTAGGATATGACCCCATCTATTTTTTGAATCTGTAAAAAAATCACATTAGCAACAATTACTCTTAAGAACACATTTTAAACTTGTGCATTTACACGCATACTGATAGCAAGTATTTCAGCTGGAAACAAAGTTTTGTAGCAGAGCAGCTTTCCAGCTAAGTCACACACAGAAATAAAGTAGCACTTAAAGGCCAGCTTGCTACTGTCAAGAAGTTAGAAGTCAAACTAAACGAAAACCCTGCAGAGTATCATGCTAAATTGGAGGAGAAAAAAACTTCAGGTCACAATAACACCAACAAACAGACCAACTTTGGCCTGGCCTTTTCATCATATCTAGGGCATCTGTTACCACGCTATCCAGGATAGGCAGCTATCATAGCTCTATGTTGTGCAGAAACATACTCCCACAATTCCTTATTTTTTGAAATTGATCTTTGCACTAGGTCTGGCTGAGATGGAATTAATTTTCTTCATAGAGACCTGCACAATGCTCCATTTTGGATTTGTGGCCAAGATGGTGTTGATAACACACCGGTGTTTCCACACTTGGTGAGCAGTGCTTGCACATTGTCGAAGCTTTCTCTGTTACCACCACTGCCCCTACTGCTCTGTCCAGCAAATTGGCTGGGGCTAGGCCAGAAGTTGGGAGCAGGGACAGCTGCTGGCCCAAGCTGGCCCGAGGGGAGTTCTGTGTATTATAACATCGTGCTCAGCAATAAAAACTTGGGCAGGGGAAGAAGGAGGATATTGGCTTCCAAGGTGGCCACTGCTTAGAGACTGCCTGGTCATTGGCCTGTTTGTGGGAGGAGATGAGTGATTTCCTCTGTGTCCCTTGCTTTCCTCCCTGGCACTACACTTTCCTGCACCTGTACAACTTCCTTTATGTACCTTTATATAGATCCATGAGTTTTCTTGGTTTTGCTGTTCCTTTTCTCTTCCCTGTACCACTAAGGGTAGCAGTGGTTGTAGGGGAATGCAAGTAATTAGCTGTGTGGCTACCTGGCTGCAGCCAACCCACAACTGTATTGGCTGATATTTATGCAATTTGTAAGTGTTTTTGCTGCCATTTAATTACTTAATCTTCAACTGTTTTCAGAAAGTACCTTTCTCCTCAATCTCAAAAAACTACTGTCTTCCCTACTCAAAATGCAACATTCCAACCTGCACCTCACTATCCTTTGGTGACACAAGCCTTTCCTGACCAATTTCCACATATTCTTTCATTTTTCACACAGACAAGAACACATCTCCCCCTGTACTGACAAACAAAGCAACATTAGGATAATCTTCCTTTCCACCTCTAGCTGACGGCATCTTCAGGATTCTGTAAGTAGTTCTCTGACACCAAGGAGTCCTCCACACTGTAATCTACTAACACAACTAAGAAAACCTATCACAGGTTCAAGATAAAATCCCGTAACCTGAATTGTACACATCACTCTCACATTCTGGGAATTGCTGTTACTTTCTTAGCATTAAGTACCTTTCTTACACTGCTGCCATACTTATCTGAAATCATACGCTACCCATAAAAGCAAAAGACAATACATGGTGCCAACGAATAAAACTCCTTTTGATATTTTTTTTCGTTACAAAACATCTTTAATCAGTAGAACTCCTCGTCCTGTCACATCTCTGCCATGTAGATTTGAAACATCTTGAGATATAAAGTTGTCTTGGACAACAGAAGCTGTCAGGCTGAACTGCTTGAGTTTACTGATGATTAAGGGCAGGCACAGCTTCACATGTTTGTATATGAAAGTATTTTGAATTTTAGTTCTGACCTTTTCTAAAGCAGCATGCAGATCTTTCTCCTGTTCTGGAGGTATCCTCAACAAAAGCACTTGACAGGCGTCTTTCAATAGTGGGATAACACTGAGAAAAATCAATGTAGCAATAAAAAGAGAGCAGAGCGGATCAGCTATCAGCCATCCAAATTGTTGAATAAATATTGTGGATACGATAACACCAACACTGCCAAGAGTGTCTGCTAACACATGCAGAAACACACCTGAAAACAAAATACACTGAATGATTAAGCTGAACACTTGTGCTTAAAATGTACATATATGCTCATTAGTGGTAACACGGGGTTTTACTGTATTAGTATCCCTTAAGGTAGGAGAAGGGATACTAATTTAGTTACACATTTAGTTTTCCTAATGTTTAATCACAAGTCAATGTTAAAAAACACCACATTTTCACTCTACAGTACAATAATCCAGGCAGACTTTTATATATTAAACAAAATGTAAATGCAGCTTTATATTGTTAGTGGGATTATTACTACACACAGCATCATCATTTTACTCTCTCTAGAGGAATCAGGGCCCACTGATCCGCATCAGAAAAAAAAAAAGATCACTGTGAATGCACCGGCGTGCTAGTATTGATAGTTATCAATTGTTTATTGTAGGCTTACTCTGTTCAGATTTTATAAGAATATTGTCACCTACAAATAATAAGAATAATCCTTCATATTGCATTAATTGTGGGAATAATTTCCAGTGTACACTCAAATGATATAGAAACACTAATTTTTAACCATTTGTAAAACTAGTGCTTATTAACTATAAGGATTTGGAAGAATAAGTATGGGCAGACTTCACAAAAATATCTGTCAATGGAGGAGTCAACTAAACTATGACTGATGTAAAATAACCGATGAAATATCAGTCTCTTAGCTAAAATGCTGGTGCTCTGACAAGTTTACACAAAAGCTCATTCCTTTATAGATTTTTGTAAGTGGAACTGTTGGTATAGAACTACCTTCTCACTGAAAAGGAAGAAGATTCTAAACAGCAGCTATTCTGCAATTTTAAATTTACTGCTGTCATCAGCTTCCAATTTTAGATTTGGAAAAGAAAATTTCATCTTTACCACTTTATCTTCTCAAATACAAATAGAAGCATATTGCTTCACATCCCAGATTCCTGGTCTGCATTTGCTCTTCCTGCTTCTTTATCCCTTCCCCCCAGTGATTTACAACCAGCTGTAACATGACACATCGAAGTATGGCAGTAACTTAATATACAGAGATCTTCTACTTGAATTTAATTTTGAGATGGAACTCTGAAATAAAAACTTTAATTTTTTCTGTAATGTTTACGATGACTAGTTATTAAGACTGTAGATTAATGCTTTTTATTGGTCCCTGGGTATTACTAGCACCTGAGAGAGCTGTGTGAAGAAACAATTCAAGTTACATTTCTTCAAGTCAAGCTCACTTATGAAAAAACACTTCAAGAAATTAATGCACACCAAATTAAATGATTGCCAGATCACTTCTGGAGGAATATTTTAGGGATGGTATGTAGTAGTGGGTTTGATTATGAAAATCTTTAAATTCTGCTGGAGAGTACCTACGCCACTTATGGTTTTACAGTGTGTACTTGCCTCTCATGTTGGTGTTCATGCCTCCTCCGGAAGACCCATGGGAATGTCCATGGCTGTGCCCGTGGTCGCTGTGGGAATGGCCGTGCCCGTGGCTGTGGCCGTGGCCATGCCCGTGGTGAGAATGGCTGTGATCGTGTGAATGACAGCCTCCGCGAGAAGCCCCGTGGGAGTGCGCGTGGCTAAAGGCACAGATACCAACAAGGTTTACGATCAGCCCTCCGACAGAGACTGGCTGTGAGAGGGAGAGAAGTCTTTAACGTCACTACATTTTGCTAGGTGTTCAGGTTTCTTTTCTAGAACATGGTAATCAGAAACACTGTACACCTAGACTAAGAAGAACCTGGAAGCATTAACATCAATGGAAAGATTATTCCAGTGTGGGCTCCTCATCAGAAAAATGTCAGTATGCAAGTTGGTTTCAAAGGATTTTTATTTTCCTCTAAAGTAAATCCAACTCCTCCTATTCTCCCCCAAAATCCCACCCAACAACTACCACCAAAATGCAAAGCCTAACATCTAAAAATCACAACGAGGAAGGGATTGTTTTCATTTACTTCCAAAAAGAGAATGTGGCTTGGCTACAAACTTTGCTCTGCTGCCATTCATTGGCCAAAAAAAAAGTGCAAGAATATTTAGGACATGTACACTCATCTAAAATTGTAGGTAACTGAAGTAGTAGTTAATGCAATTACTGCATTACTGTTTCAGTTGTGCTTTTTACCCATCTGAATATTTTTCTATACTTCTCTTGAAATAAAATTCTGTAATTCCAGCTAATACAGGAGTTAAGCAAGTCCTGCTTGGGGGCTATCAGCTCTCTCCTTGGTTATGCAAATAGGACTCATGTAACGCCCTCCCCACCTCCAAGCAGAAAAACTGGTAGTGAAAATGGGACAAACATTGAAGATTAGAAAGACAAAAGAAAAAAAAATAAAAATTGGGCCTTGACTCCAGCAATGCACACCTCTAATTTTACTTACTAAAAATTCACATTTTTTATGTAGGTAAAATTCGCACACACATTGTGAAAACACATTGTTTTCTGTATGACACACACGTGAACTCACGTGTGTCAAACTATAAATTCGATAAATGAAGGCTTGGACTTGCAATATTCCATGATCTAGAAAATTTAGTTTCAAGAAAAATATACTATCATATTTTGGAAGAAAACAATGAAAGCCTGAAAACCTAAATCAGGA
The DNA here is from genome assembly GCA_011075105.1 of Heteronetta atricapilla. Lineage (NCBI taxonomy): Eukaryota > Metazoa > Chordata > Aves > Anseriformes > Anatidae > Heteronetta > Heteronetta atricapilla. The sequence goes on along the minus strand of CM021763.1, from coordinate 24,550,681 downwards.
GAACTTGAAGAAGCTTTGGAAAGCAGTGAAACACAGATGCTGTTAGTTAACTTAGTTCCTCAACAGCTTCATGATTGCTTATTCCAACAGCAACACATTATGAATTTATTTCAACAGCAACACATTACGAATTCTGATGATTTTTGAGATTTCTCAAAGATATTTTTTTTGGTAATAACTGACACTGTTTATAAGCAGCAGAACCAAATTTAGTCTTGTAAAGATTATTTCCTTAGTATCTTTTGTCATGGAAAGACAACTATCTAATAGATTAGAGTTGTAACAGCCCTGAAAAAAAATCAATTTAAGTTTTATAATTAAATTATATTCACTCCTATATATCTCCGTATTTTAGATTTAGATGTGTTCTGAATTACAAAATTGGAATTATGCATTAAAGGGTCAAGTCATAATTTAGATCTTGAGTATGCAACTTTAGTCTCTCTTTTTTAAAATATTAAAGATGAGCATAAATGGACCATCAACTGCAAAACAACATTGAAATATAGCGACAAAACTTACAGTTAGCATATTTGTGTCTATGTCTGGCGGATCTACCAGTCTGGCCACCGATTCCATGAAGACAAAGAAAGCAATTACCATCAGGAAGAGGCCATTAATAAAACCGGAGAGAATTTCTACACGTCCATATCTGAAAGCCAACATACGTACTTCTGAGAGCAAAGAACGAGTATCCTGAACAAATTTCAAAATAATAACAAATAAAGTTGTAATACATCTAATACAACTTTGAGGTGTTTTTTTTTTATTTCAATGCCACAAAATCAAGCCTTAGCTGATTTTAGCTTAACGATTTATTTCTGACCAATCGGTGGCTAGTTTGTAACTGTCCACGTATCAAGAGTAGCATTTTAATAATGCAAATATTTTTAATATATGCTGCATACGTAGAATTTCAAGCTGCTAAATGGCTTCACACAATTTTTACTTATGTCAATGGAAATGAAATCCCCATATGAACATCAACTTTCAACATATTTTTGTTATGAAATACTTACATAAATACAGTGAAACAATTACTAAATTATATTCACAGTGATAAAGATTTATTTGTAGAAATTAACATTAATGAAATTTCACACACATTTAGGCTGGGATAAGAGTGGAATGACACGAACAGGAGTAGAACAGAAATGACAGACAGCAAAAAAAAAAAACAAAAAAAAACCAAAAAAACCAACAACCCCAAAACAGAGACGCACATACAATTAAAAACATCCTGAACATACTGTTACGGTAGGACATTTTGAAAATGAGCAAGTTGAGTAATTTTCATGTAGTCACTAAATAAGTTAACATACATACCCGTAGGAAAATATGCGAGTTGCTTTCCACCTTGTCATCAGTGCCGCAAAAAGCCCCATCACTAGTGCAGAGCAATCAAAAAGCATGTGAAATCCATCAGATATAAGACCAAGGCTATTGGTCCATACTCCATAAAAAAGCTCCACAAAAGTGAAAGCCTAAAATGAAGAATAGTTTGAATTTTTTCATGAAGATTAAATTGTAATTTAATGTCTTGGAAGCCAGCCAGAAACTCTTTTCATAGTACACCTGCAAGTTTTCAAAAGGTACAGTTCCAAATATTTCCAAACCATTTTCTTTATTCTCCAATCAAAGAAAAACAGGTGATATATTCCAAGTCTATGAGGAAAAACTCTTGCACCAACCCTCCCGTAAAGCCTTAGATACATGAGTGAATAAGGAAAAATCTGTGTTTTCATTTAGAATTTTAAACTAATACAATGCATTAGTTTAAGTGCAAAATTTTAAGAACCGTCATAAAACAGTGCAACTACTTTGATCTGATCTATCTTGAGTGTAGAAAGCAATGCTGTTTATATGCGTTTCATATTGTCTACAAAAATTAGTAGTCAGGATGGGCGTAGCTATTGAAGTTTCATGGTAGCTTCAAGTCAGCCACTTATGGACTCATTTTTTAAGAGTCATTGTAAATCACTGACAAATAAAAAAGTTCAATTGAACTAGAAAAAAACGTTCCATCACTCTGTCTGATTATAAGGGAAAACTTTTAAACTGCGCAGGTGATGGAGCACTGGCACTGGTTGGCCAGAGATGTTGTGGAGTCTCCCCTCTTGGATCTTTAAAAGACACCTGGGATGTGGTCCTGTGCAACCTGCTCTGGGTGTCCCTGCTTGAGGAGGGAGGTTGGACCAGCTGGCCTCCAGAGGGCCCTGCCAACCTCAACCACTCTGGGATTCTGTGATCTGAATCCAAACCTCCTATGACCACCTGTTTCATTTTATATGTTTGTGTAATATATATATGTATATATATATATACACGTGAGGCATACAACCTGTCAACTTATAAATACCTAAAGGAAGGTAGTTGTTATTCATGTTAGGCTAGCTTGATTTTCTGTAAAGAATCAAGTATCAGCATCGGGGTGGCTGAAATAAGTAGCCATTTAAAAATGCCAATAATTGATGAAATTAACGGCTATCAATTCTGCTCCAGATTCCAAATTAGAGAGAACGAATTCAAAAAAATCCATTTTATTAAAAAACGCAGCTGAAGCTGTTCATAATTACAGCCTGGTATCCTGCTGTGTAAAAAATTTCTTCCCTGATTAGTTAGTTGGCTGCTTAAATCTTAGGAATTAGTTTTGAGAAGGGTACGCAAAGGAACATTTTTAATACAAACATTTTCCTTGTATAACTTACTATTCTTATTAACTGGTCTGCCTACACACTTCCTTTCTTTTTTCTTTTAAGTTTCATAATGGAACTTCTTAAAGTTCAAACTGACATTACTCTACCCCACTCTTCACTATTTTGCCATTCCCAGCCATGAAGTCCTTACTAGTTTCAGCTTGTGTGCTGGTAACATTGTGATACCTCCATCTGGAGCAGGACCCAACTATTACACTTGTTTTTACTTACTGGTGCAACAGTTACACATAGAGCCACTGCTCCATTGTGACAAAAGATCAATGTAACCTGCCACTTACTACAAGATAAGCATAAAAATCTTCTACTTTAAGATTCTATCTAATGAAAATACTGTATATAGGGCCATTAAAACCAAAAAACAACGAATCATGGGAAGTGTTTAAGAAGTAACTCTTAATACTGTAAAACAGATAGAAAAAAACAAACAAACAAAACAACAACAACAAAAAAAACAAGACGACTTACCAGATTTAGACACAAAAAATAGAAGATTTGCCTAGAATCATACTCTTCAAGGATCTGTTTCAGTGACTCTTTAATAAACCGGGGTAATGACTGAGAGCTTTGCTGTATTGCATCACCCATGAAGTTATACAGAGGAGTGCCTTCAGGGGAATAGCCAATAAGGGTGCCCTTCTGCCCTTTCCTGGAGGGGGATGACAGGATATTGGCAGCTGCAAAGAAAGCAATTTGGTTTTATGAAATAGCTGTGAAGCTTAGAAACAATGTGTTTTATCAGCAATCAAAGTTTACATGAAATTTTAAGGCAGCAAAGAGATTGCCAGCTTAATCTTAAAGTTCACCATTACACTTCACTTGTATGTAGGATCAGATCATCACTTCCACAACAAAACAGGTGTTGCATTTTTTGTTTGTATAGTAAAGGGACAACGTTGCAGGCTCTTTTTATTCAAAGGAATCCATAAAAAGCTCATTCAAAAACATTTTGCACACAGCCATTTTCTTACTGGCTTCAGAGTAACATGGATAATAGATACATTAAAAGAGAAATATTAAGTACGTACATAAAATGAAGAAAACAGCACTCACTACCACTCCTCCAGAAAGAACATGCTCTGTGCTTTCATGGTGTGGTGGTTTGTTCATAGCTCGAAGTTGGTCTGTTATTGGATGTGTCCAAAAGTTGCCAAAAAGCAGTGCACTAATGAAAATAAGAAAGGATCCGTATCGAGCACTCTTGGAAGATTCCATCTTGACAGAGCATATGGACTCCACGTAGAAATCCAAGATCACAACAAAAAAGATGACTGTTATGAAAGGCATGATGAGAGAAGACCAAGATTCTACTTTACTCTGCAATTAAAACACATTTCAAACAGGATTGTTCACCATTAGATGTGTTTGTACATACAGCATTAAATCCAGTCCACTTTCATTGTACGTGTTTTCAGAGATCTATCAGTTCTTTTATACTTTCAATTGATCATATAAAACCAACATTCAAGCTATAAAAAGACATAAAATCATCTGTGTAGCTTATTTAAAATACCTTCCTCTGCTTAAAAGCAATCCTATGTGCAATGCCATGTTTGCATTGTTTAATTATCCTAATCTGAGCAGGAAGTCGTAACGAACATGTCTTTTAAATTACAATATATACTCCTCATGAAAAAATAAAACAAAACATGTATTTATAGTAATTAATCCTTGTGCAATGTTAGTAAAAGAATCCAGGATACATTTGAAGCCAGAAAGATAAAATGATGTTATTATGTAAAAGAGAAAATTAAGGTATCATATGAAGATGCACTTCAAAATATAGATGCACTTCAAAATATAGAAGTACAACTTCAACCACAGCTTTCTACAAAAATAAAGATGGCAAATTTTGTAGTTTTAAGTTTTTCCTTTAAAATACATTTAAGTCGCATTTCACAAACAGAAGCATTACAAAAAATGATTTATTTTTGCCAATGTGTAGTTGATATCTTACCTCTGTTGTCAGAGAGAGGACGATGACCCATGGGCACAATAGAAGGACAGAAACAAGATGAGACAAAGCTTGAAGGCGTTTGGCTCCACCTACATCTACGGAAAGCTTTCGGGAAGCCATGTGAAAACCAACCTTACAACACAACGCCAGTACCAGAAGCAGTACTCCTCCCTGGAAAGGCAGAGAGATCCCATCAGCATTTCTTATGAGCCTAATACCTCACTCCAAACAAAGTCATATTTACGTGAAAAGGTTAATGTGTTTTCCTTATCAACTGAAAACAAAGATGGGATATTTCCTGATTGTTATTCTAGTTAAAGCAATAATATGTGAATTATAAAGCAATCAATTTACATGATTATACTGTTGCATTATCCACAACAGCATACTTTTCTTTTTTAAACTTGAAGCTTTAAACATTCAATAACATTAACTGGCACACAACAGCAGCAAATTGGCAGTGAACAGCATAGAGGAGAAAGAGAAATCACAGAAGACTATTTCCCATCCTCCATTATAAAACAATAGAAGTGTTGAAAGCATACATAAACTTCAAAGGGTCATATTAATTCGGCTTCTTTCTAATATTTCCAAAACTTGATCAAGATGCAAAAATTATAGTGCAGGTTTAGTTCTGATTTGGAGCAGGAGTGTTAAACTTTTTGGTTTCAATTTAGGCTTTGCTGAACTCTGAATAGCTGAAATTTTTACCTAAAAAACTCAAGTACCCATCACCCTAGTAAAATACAAGAAGTAATTTACCTTGTGATCTGCAACACCCAGGAAAGCAATGACTGTATATAGAACATGGGTAAGAGCACTGTCATGATGCCCCTCCGCTGAACAAAATTAAGGAAGCATTTCATTAGATGATTTTTTTTTTCTTACACCAAAGAACAGGCAGAGGTAGCAAAAGACCACAGAAATAGAAGTAAACAAAATAAGTGTTACAAGTTTGGGAGATACATAAAACTCATGAAAGATGAAAATATTTCCACAGAAAATAGTTAATAATAGTTTAAAACACAAGAACACATTCACTGTTAAATAATGCATACCTATTATGATACAGAGTTTACATTAATCTTGGCAACTAGACTTAGAAAAATATACTCAATAGCACTGAAATTCAGTTTTTACTAAAAGCACTAAAATGGCAATGTGTCTAAAACATGATCTATAAAAATGTGTCTATGATCTATAAAAAATGTGTCTAAAACATGATCTGTATTTTTTCAGTTCAGATATACCTAATATCTAGAAAACTAAGAAATTAGACACTGATTACAAACTAAGAGTAATTGACAAGCACAATCCAGCAAATATTGAACTACTGATAGCTTTTGGGAAAACTATTTACTAAAAGGCAATCTGACAAAGAATTTAATTAACTGAGTTTTAAGTGAATAATCAATACTGTTTCTGAATATACCATTTTCATCTGTAATTCCAGGTTTTCACCCTTCCTCAAGACAGTTTATTTTCACCTTGCTATCGCTCATATGACTGTGTTGTTACTTCTCACCCTTAAATACAATGCCTTTTTCCAGTAGACTTCGCTATGCTGAGAAGACCTATTGGAAACTTACTTCAGAATTCATGTTAGTGACTTTGGAAAGCTTGTCAGTCAACTTCCATTTGAAGTTCAAACTCCATTGTTACTGGAGCTACTGCAGGCTACTTCACACTGTTCTTTGGAATAGCAGGTGAAGTGTCACTACTAACACATTTCCAAGAGCACAAAAACAGTTTTTCCGGGTATAACAGAAAGGCTGCCAGGCAGGCTGCCAATTCTTTACTGCACACACTGAAGCTACAGTCATTATGTATAGAACTTCTAAAAAAGGAAAGCTGATCAAAGAAGCTATCCTCAGTGGTCTGATACGTGCAAATGCAAAGGCAGCCTGTAACTACTACTGAACTTAAAACACAGCTACAGATTTTATTGGCAAAGCAAGCATTGTCATTCATTCATCTGCAAATACCAGCATTTAGATGTGAAGTAAAATCTTATGCTATAACATTATTGTAAGCTAAGATTCTTATAAAGAAAAATACAAGTATATTTAATTTGGTGCATGCAACTTAACATTCTATTCTCCCTGCTCCAGTAGTAATAAGCACTTGCTCTTAACACATAGCAAGAAAGGATACGATGTTCTGCTATTTTAGCCATGAGGTCATCATTATCAAAAAGCAGTAAGCAGATGACAGCGATGATGAAAAATGCAGCACCTCTTGTCTGGAAGGAAAAACAGTTATAATATTCCATAAAAGATTAATGTTAAAAATTCTAGAAACTCTCCCTCCCAACCCCCTAGTCAATGTAGGCATACTTTAGGTCAGTAAGAAAAGCATGAAGAAAGAAACATTTCTGGAGCAAGATGACTGTGACAATATAATTTCGTATTTATTCCGGTTTCCAGATTTGTTATATAACTCAAGGTAAATCACCACTCTAACAAACAAGAACACCCAATCTTATGAACTTCAAATGTTTGCTGCTTTCTTTACAGGGTGTTTCTGCCTGTCAGAATGCACAGCTACTTAAGCCTGATGACTTAATACTCTGTGTAGTATCAAGGAGCTATAAACAAGATCTAGTTGAAAAGCTGTAGAATTTTGTCCTAGGGGAGGTAAAGGCTAGAGCTCTGCAAGTGCTTTCATGACAAAGAGACAGAAGTGATTATGAACTCCCGGCTGCCTGAGAAGTCTGCTTGTCTACCCTGACTTAAAACACTGCAATTTTGGTATTCATCATCTTGGCAAAACACGGAGACCTACAGCTAAAAGCCATTATTACAATTCATCCTCTGAAGTTAAACACAGCTATCACAATATTGTTTTGGAAAACTGGATGACTTCCTTTTACCACAGTTCCCTTCATAAAGCAGTAACATTCAGAGGACAGGATTATCAATCCCATGTTTCTGCCATCTTAGATACGTGGCTTAACTGCTAGGTGTAATCTACTAAGATACAGATTCACAAAGAACCTCTCTCTCAAAGGGTAGGCTCTAAGCTTACCAGTAGAGTGAATGGCTGGAGAAAGGATTTATCTTTCTGATGAACAGTTTCATGCTGGATGCCTGAAACTATCTCAGTTTGAGGGGGTGTGTGGGTGTGGTAGAACAACATAAGGTAATTGTGTTGGTCATGCTACTCTAAGAAAAACCTTAGAACAATTTTGGGACTCCAACAGAACTTAAAAGGCAATTTTGAAATTCAAAGCCTGAGTCAAAATCCAGACTTTTTCTCATACAGCAAGTACTCTAGCCTCAAGCATACAACATCAGCAGGTATTTTCCTTCAGCTATCACTGTTTTTGAATGAAAGTGACCAAAGACTGCTAAATGCTGAGATCAGTTCAATCCATTTAGGGCTGATTAGGTATGATTTGACAATATCTTTTGAAATTGTGTGTGATGGGACTCACAGAAAAGATGTCTTATGTATAGGTCTGATTAAATGAAAAGCAGGGACAAGAATTCAGCAGATGCAGCCTTATACACAAATTAAAGCAGTTAGAACTTTTTTTTTTCGTCAGAAAAATAAAGTATGTGAAAAGCTACAGATACCAAGTAGGTTAGGCAGGAATCTGAAGACTGTGCTGCTGCTGTCAGTGCCTGAGGGCCAAGACCACTGTGTACATATATGTCCTTTTGTTGTTTTGAACCCCAAAACCCTTTACAAGGAATGCTACAGTACAAAAATCATTCTCAAGGTGCTCTTCCACACACAAACAGAAAAACTCAGATATCTGTCATAGAACTCAAGCAGCCTCAGCCACTGTTTTTCTCTGGATGTCCTATTTCTTTTTTCAGGTAGTATAATTTCACCACTAATTAAGGTTAAAAAAAACCCACACAGCTACTATGAAAATTGGTCTAAAGCACTGTTTGTTCTAGGTAAAGTCATACTTGTATATAAATACCTTTGCTGGTCCTCCACCTGAGCTTGTGAACAAGACACTAAGGAGTGATAGCACAACCACATCACTGTGTTCAAATAGCAGCAATGTCCTATAAAAAAGGCGAAATAAACACTCAGGTTCCATGTCCATTTAGAATGAGTTTGCTTCAAGAGTTTGGCAGCATATATTTCAGCTAAATTTCAGTGACAGAGAGGTTAGAGATTTATTGTGCTATTTTAACAGCAAGCTTAAGCAGCTCAAAAGGATAACTGCAAATTTATTTGCCTCCACCTGCAACAGGTCTAACTGGTGACATTTAGATATATCACAAAACAAAGAACTTCATAAGTCAAGTAACAGATCAAAAATATACATTTATGGACTACTTTAAACTGTAACTTCCTTGTAGTAATGCAAGAAAGTACTAACTTGCTCAAGATGGAAAAATTACTTCCATCACAATTCCCATTTTGTATTCTCAAAATAAAGTTTCTGGCTCCCTGAAAAAGAGGCCCTGTTCTGTTGTGTAACATCTCGTTCACTGAAGTGTTGATCATCTAACAGGTAGTTTATGCAATCTCAGAACCTCTTAGCTACTGAAAACAAGAAATTCTGACTTGCACACATTCTCCTTCAGGTAGCAAAGGTTGACTAACAAGCTTCATCAACAGCTTTCCAAGGCAGAACACGAGAGTAACAATCACTGGCAGGTTTACCAATATTTTCAGCTGTTCCTTGCACAATTACAACCTACCAGGGACCATGCTACTGATTGTGTTTGGAAGACAAAATGCTAGGAAGGCCTAGTATTCAGAAACGCACTACAGTATTTCTTGAAGAAATCCTATTATTCATAGAATCATTCAGGCTGGAAAAGACCTCTAAGACCATCAAGCTCAACTGTTAATCTACCACTGCCAAGTCTACCACTATACCCTGTCCCTAAGTACGACATTTACACGTCTTCTAAATACCTCCAGGGATGGTGACTCAACTACTTCCCTGAGCAGCTTTGTTCCAAGGCTTCACAATCCTTTCAGTAAAGAAAAGGTTTTATTCTGAAGTATGCTTTCTGATGCATAGAGAGTAAATAATCAACTTCATAAAACGTATCATTTAAGGCTTTACTTTCCCTCTGTCTAAGGAAAGATACTTTTCTAACATGCTACTGTTTGCTTTTTGCCATTCTCTTACTGCTAGTCATTCCTTAACACTAACAAAGAGCACAAATGATTTTGTGCAGGGTATGTGCAACAATGCCACCAAATTCCAACACGTCATACGACCGCAGACTTAAAGTAGTACCCTGCAATAAATGGGGAAATGAATTGTAGTCACCTGGCACAATAATACAAGCTCCTGTCACTAGCTGTCAAGCCATGGATTTCAAACAGTTACATGCAGCAGAAATGAGGTTACAGAAACGACACTAAGGTAACAACAAAAACCCCGGTCCCTAGGAGTTACCTTATTGTATCACTCACAGCATTGTCAAGAATTTCACTAGCATCTTGTCCAACAGTGACTAAAGAAAATTAAAAGTTTTGGAGAAAATTACATGCAACTTTTCCCAGGTAAAACAGACTCACAGGAAAAAGCATGAAAGCCCATTAAAAAAATAAATCAATGCTGGCAACACAGGCTGACAGATATAAAGTGAAAATCAAAGGTGAAGACAAGGAAAAGATCACAAAAAATACTTTAAAAAGACATAACTTTGTTTACAGTAAATATGTATCTACCTGAGTGGTCCACAAAGAGTAAGGCCAAAAAACCACAAGAGTGAAATGATGCATCCCACAACAGCATGCTTAAAAATTTTGATCCACTACAAAAGAAAAGTATTTCATTATTATTTTCTCCGCAGCTTCAAAATAAACATGCCATAGACATTCTTTCAGCTGTAGAAATACAGGGGAAAACATATGCTCTGCAAGTTCTACAAAATATAGAGTATGATTATTTTTTTCTTATCTATTTTGCCAGGCGGCTTAGGTCCATTTGAACATATTAGGGACGATCTTTGCGTTTCTTAGCTACCGCAGTACTAGATGCTATGATACAGCTCTCACATGAACTCTTTAAAAAAAAGAGAGCCTTCTAGATACATGCCAAAAAACCTGAAGTCCATTTAGAAAATAGCATTTTTGACAGATTATCTATAGTACATATCTGATAAACATAGCACTAGATAAATCAACTAAGATACAGAGGCTAACACCTTAATTTTACAAATATTTACACGTGTTGAACTCTTCTTCTTCTGGAATAAGTTTACAATTCAGTTATTCAATACATTATTAACTTTAAATGCTAGTTTAAAAAAAAACAGTTTGGAAATGCATTAAATGACAAACTCTCTAAGATTAGCATCCCGTCTTCAAAATTCACTTATTTGTACTTTTATTTTCTACTTTTAAGCAAAAGTGAAACCATAAAAAGATTTCCTGACCACGAATCAAAGATGCAATTTATTTCTGTTCACTTTAAAATTCTACCATATATGGCTCATCATGAAAGCAGTTAAGATTTGGAATGTTTCTGAGGCTATCCTTCAGTTCTCTCCAGTTAGTACGTATTTTGGTAACTGCGCCTGGATCAAGTTTTTGCATACACTGTTATATGCGAACAAGATGAATATGGGACAGGCAGAAAAAAATATTTCTTACAATTGAATAGGTTGCAATCCGAGCCCCGCTCTTACTTCTCAGGATATTGTTCTGAAGAGCAGCTAGACTTGACCTCATTGCAATGCAGCCTGCAGAAAGCACTCTGGTGGGTTAGAGGGGCACAACCGGAGCACTTTGACACCACGGCAGACTGGAAATTGCTGTCTGGGACTGTCAAAGTCTGCTGAGTAGACTAAGCTCTTTTTAACAATCCAGTCCTCAGATCAAAAGCCTGCATGGAGCCAAAGACCAATCTTTTCACCAAACTATCTACGGGAGCTGCCAAAAGCTAAAAATGTTAGTTGTGTTTTAGTGTAGTAGACAAGAAGTCAGTTACATACTTCTGGAAATTGTAACCACATCTGACAAGTGGAGGAACCTTTGTTCCTCTTCCTGAGTGATTTCTGGTAAGAGCCATATTGTCAGGATTATCTACGAAGATGTGAATTACTATTACATATGTCAACTCACCTGACGCTTGGTTACAACCTTTCCAGAAGAAAATGGTTTTTGAAATAAAACCATAAAAAATGCAGACCTGTTAAAAAGACAAAGTTTTCTGTATTAACGCAGTAGCAGCTCTCCTCATCTCATGCTGTTTACAAAAGCGCTTCCTCTATTTTTCACTAAAAGCCTACATTATTCAATTGTATTTTTCAGATACTAGTAAAAAGTTGATGACAAGTTAACTCTGGTTCTGGTCAGTTTTACATAAAAGATCTTTGTGGAACAGTCAATGTCCTGTTCTGAATTGGCTCTGAATTCAATTCAGTGTCCTGAATTGGAAGGGACCCACAAGAATCATCGAGTCCATCTCCTGGATGGACAAAGGACACACCAAAATCAGACCATATGTCTGAGAGCGTTGTCCAAACGCTTCTTGAACTCCATCAGGCTCAGTACCATGCCCACCAGCCTGGGGAGCCTGTCCCAGTGCCCAACCACCCTCTGGGTGCAGAACCTTTCCCTAACCCCCAGCCTGACCCTCCCCTGTCCCAGCTCCATGCCGTTCCCTCGGGTCCTGTCGCTGTCCCCAGAGAGCAGAGCTCAGCGCCTGCCCCTCCGCTCCCCTCGTGAGGGAGCTGCAGGCTGCCATGAGGCCTCCCCTCAGCCTGCTCTGCTCTGGGCTGAGCAAACCCAGGGGCCTCAGCTGCTCCTCGTACATCTTCCTCTTTCGACCCTTCACTATCTTTGTAGCCCTCCTTTGGATACTCTCTAACAGCTTTATGTCCTTCTTTTATTGCACTGCCCAACAGTACTCGAGGTGCGGCTGCAGCAGTGCAGAGCAGAGTGGGATAACCACTTTCCTTGGCAGTCTAGCAATACCATGTTTGAATAAATTTACCCTTGGTTTACAAAAATCAAAATAACTGATCTCAGAAAAGTTTTTAGGAGAATGTTGGTACAGTACTAATAATGTACCTTCTGTTAGCAGAATGCATACACCCAAAGGCCTCCTCACATACTAAATGCTGACAACAAAGTCCTGTTAGAAATGACAGAAAACAAGACATTTCTTCCTCAACTGTGATCAAGAATAAGTGATGTGGAAAAAAAGACCATGCTGTTTGGGAACGCAATACTAAAGAGCCCGGAAACATAAACAAATTGAAATAAAAGGGAGAAAATGAAGTTCCAAACATTTCAGTGCTGCCAAGCACAGAAATGCTCTTCCACATTGTATCAGCTTCACATGAAGTAGGACCATGCCTGCATTTTATCAAAGGCTGGTTCTGTATATTTGCTATCAATTTCTACACTTTAATTGTCAGTCAGGGAAAAACATCAGCTGAAGCTTGTAAAAACTACAAGAGTACAAGTTATACAGGAAAACACTCATCAACACCTTAAGAATATCTGGACGCACCTAAGTTTTCTATACCCAGTACTATCATAAACCACCAATTCTTAATTAGCCCTTTGCAGCTTCTGAAATTATTATGAGTGAAGATAAGAAAGAAAAACACTGGCATGATCAGCACATTTCCACCTTGGTGCCCTTTCCTCCTTGATCCCTCCACTTTGATGCCCTTTCCTCCTTGATCACTCCACAACAACACAGCGCTCAGTACGATCTCGACACGGACCCTGAACCCCACAGCCACAGCGTGTTGTACCAACAGGCGCTGCCTCCAGCACACTCACCCCAGCTTCACCACGAAGATGAACTGCACGAGGTGGACCACCTTCAGCAGGTCGTAGGACTCAAAGAGCCCCACGGCTTTCAGGAACTTTGCGAAGCACAGCAGCACGACGTACCGGGTCAGCCTGCGGGAGAGGGGTGAAATCAGCACCGCGGGCTGCCACATCCCCCCAGCCCCCTCCACACACCCCCAACCCTTTCCACACCCCCCCAATCCCCTGCACTCTCCCAAAGCCCCCCCCCCGCCCCCAGCCCCCCCCCACCTCACGACCCCCCCCCAAAACACTTCACGGGTGAGGCCGGGCCCTGCCTCCCCGCCCCCCCCAAAAGGCCCTGTCCCCTCACCCTCCTCCCGCCCGCCCCCCGCCGCGGCCGTTACCGTGCACTGGGCACATCCACGGGCCCCAGCACGCCGCCGGCGGCCAAGGCCTGCCCGCTGTACTTCTCCTCCATGGCTGGGCGCTGCGGGCCGGCCCCGGCCTCCCCCGCCGCGGGGGCGCCTCAGCCTGGGCGCCCGCTGCGCGACCCCGCCGCCGGCGGGCTCTGCGCATGCGCCGCGCTCAGGGCGCAGGCGCCGTCGTCGCCACGTCCGCAACCGCCGGAAGCGCTGCGTGCGGCGCGCCGTGACGGCCCTGGGGGAGGGGCGGGGGGTGGGGGCCGCCATCTTGGTTGTGAGGTGGGCGTTCGGGTTGTCTTCGAGTGGTCATTAAACGTAACAATAATAAACCGAAGTGGTTCTTAGAGTGGTCGTTTAACATAAGCGTAATAAGCTGGAAGGGTTCTCTTGTCTCCTCAGCTCGTTTCTTCGGGTATCGCCGGCCCGCTGCTGAGGGACCCCCACAGCTAGCAGGCAGAGCTGCCAAGGGCCCTGCCTCAGGTGCCTGGCTGTGGTGTGTGCCTGGGTGAAAGACCTGCTCAGCCTGCTGGCCCAGCTCTGGGAGTAGGTGGCCACGCTGCGGAGCCAGAGGATGTTGGTTGGTCGTCCCTGGGGCAGAAATGTCAGCCGGGCGAAACTCAAGATACAAAGCATCCCCTACTCTGCAGCAGGCAGAAAGCAGTGACTTAAAATATAAGGGGGAATGAGAGCAGGTTGCTGCTCGTGGTGGCTGGTGAATCTCTTCCCTGCCTGCCTCAGCTTCCCTGGTGCCTTTATACAACAGGCATCAGGCCCTGGAGCTTGGGTGCTAAGTCACCAAGCAGTGCTGTGGATGATGATCCAACCACGGCATGTCAGCCTACCATTGTATTACAATGACCTCTGTTAAGAAAGAAAGATAAAATACCTTGCATGTATATCACAGAGAGATTTGCTAGATATTTTTTTTGGTGACCGTTGCAGGTTTAAGCATTTCCAGTGTCCTGAAAATGGGACTGGATTGTACTATCTGACATCAGATGGACGTTGCAGCTGTTCCCAGTAACAAAAGGCTAAAACCCAATAGTTTTCATTTTTGAAGGACACTGTGCTGGCAGGAATCTGATGGAATAAATAGCAATAATCGGCTGCAATGTGTTGTCCCACCCCTTTCCTCCTGAACAAGTTGGTCAATACATAGAGCCTTGCAAGTTCTTTGCAATAGAAGATGAGAGTGACTATGGACTAACATTTTCTGGTGCAGTCTTGTTTATGTAGGATGTACAAAGCCTTCTTCTGGCCATTGTAAGAATCAAGCAAGAGGAGAGAATTGCTCCGTTCACCACTCCAAGCCTCTAAGCAAGCACTCCACCAAAAATACATTGTCTTTGTCTTTTTCTCAGGACAGTGCTGCTCGTTCTTCACTGACTCCCTTCATTTTTCTTTGCACTTCAGCATAGTCTGGTGTATTCCTAGATTGATAGATGAATTTCTAATTACATAACATGTGGGGATCATATTTTTATTTAAAACCTATCAAGAACTGGAGTCTTTCTCCACCAGCCTGGGGATTCAGTGATTGAACCAGAAATATTTGCATATATGCTTTGCAAATTGCCTGAGAACTTTCATTCCTTTAGATAACCGATTATTTGTGCTCCCACCTGTGGCAGTGTTTACAGTCAGCCTTCTTCCCTTGATGTCTCCTCTTTTTGGATAAGACATCAACATAACCATGCTTCTACCTAAGCTTGTTTTTGCTTGTTAAACCACTATAATGGCTATGGGATCCTGGCCTGCATCAGAAATGGAGTGGCCAGCAGGACTATGGAAGTGATTGGCTCTCTGTACTCAGCCCTGGAGAGACTGCACCTCAAATGCTGCGCTCAGTTTTGGGCCTCTCGCTATGAAAAACATGCTAGGTTCCTTGAGCGTTTGCAGAGGAGAGCAACGAGGCTGGTGAAAGGACAAGAAAACAAGATGTATGAGGGTGGCTGAAGGAACTGGGGTTGTTTAGTCTAGTGACAAGGGGGCTGAGGGGACACTTCATCACTCTCTGTAACTACCTGAGATGAGGGTGCAGTGAGATGGGTGTTGGGCTCTTTTTTCAGGTGATAACATGTGAGGCAATGACCTCAAGTTGCCCCAGGGGAGGTTTACAGTGGATATCAGGAAAAATTTATTCCCATAATGGGTGGCCAAGCATTGGAATGGGCTGCCCGGGGAAGTGGTGGAGTCAGCATCCCTGGAGGTACTTGAGATGTGTGGATGTGGCACTTAGGGACATGGTTTGGTGGTAGACTTGGTAATGTTAGTTTGGACTTGATGGTCTTAGGATTCTTTTCCAACCTAAATGATTCTATGATTATTATTATTTTTTATTTATTTTATTTTATTTTTATTTTGTGCATGTACTAAGTAGCTGTTCAGGATTTTCTGTTGGTCACAAAGAAGCTGGGAAGTTCTCCACAGCACTGAGTTTTGATATTTATCTTCAGCAAACTGTCTGACACCCAGGGAGTTTTACACAACCTCCAGCATAACAATAGGAACTCTGTACAGTGACTGCTTCACACACAGATGCAGTGGAGCAACATCCTGCATGACTCTTGGAGTGTGTGAGAGCTTATAGAGATGCTACAGAAGAGCACAGGGAACTAAAATGTCCTGTTAAACGAATGGGGAAAAGGAGGCAAAAGGTATATCTGATCTAACAGCTTTTTTTTTTTTTTTTTTTTTTTTCTCCAGCCACCATCTAACAAACTCCCTTATCTTGGGACATCCTGACACATGATTTAGGTTGTTTGCTCAGCACTGAGGCAGGAAAAAGGAGTTATAAAAAGCAACTAATGTATGAAGGGAGGTGGAATGGGGAAGGAATGGCACAGAGAAAGGGATGCAGGTTATGTATCTCGGAGAGAAGAGACCAGAGAGGTGAGAAGAAAGGGGGCTGAGTCTATTGGCCTTGCGTGTTTGAGGTCTGCTCCTGCTAGCAGTGTGTGTTGAGTGAGTTTCAGTGTTGGCCACCTGCATCCAACTTATAACCTAGAGGAGGCTCTGACTGCGGAGAGATGAAGAGATGAGAGCATGGAGGAATATGTCTGCTGGAAAATCAAAACTGACGAATTTCACACATCAAAGAATTTCAGATAGCAAAGGTTTATTATTACTATTAATTTATTATTATTATTTGCTTGCACTTAAGTTGTTGCCAGTGCAGGTTGTAGCCTCTGCATAGCACGTGCAATCCCATTAAAAGAAATGCAGGCTCTGCTATTTCATCTACTTTTTGGACAGCCCTTAAAAGTTTAATCCACAGGTCCTAAAACCTCACGGTTCACAAACCTGAAGATCCCTGACACGAATCCAACCACCAGAAGACCGATGGCGTTTGTAGGCAGGAGAAATGTTTAGATACGCGCCGTGTACATTGTGTCCGGGAGGGGGAGATGTTGCCAAACAGCAGGACAGGACTCTACAAAACTGGGAAAACTTGGCGTTTCGGGGCAGGAATGGGCTGACGGCCTCGGCACCAGCACGGCATGTGCGTGCATCCAATGTTGGAGTCAAGCTGCTGGGTCAGGGCCACGGGGATGGTGAGAGAAAAAGGCTGGGGTGGCAGAGAGGAGAGCCAAAACTAGGAGAAAACCTCACATAATCTTCGACACAAAAATAGAGGCGTGAGTTAAACGACAGCATTGCAAAGGCCGCGGGATGCAGGAGGGGACCCCCAAGGCTTTTTAAGGATGGTGGAACGCTGGGGCAGGCTGCCTCCGGTCAGCGTCTCCTGCCACTCCTGCCTGGTGACAGCGTGCACAAGCCTTGTGTTGCTGCAGCTGCGTGCATTCTCTCCTCTGCCCCTCCAAGCACCACCTGAGCATGTCTCAAGCCCCTGTGCCCGTTGGTATAGAATCATGGAATTATTAAGGTTGGAAAAGACCTCCAAGGTCATCTGGTCCAACCATCTCCCACCTACCACTATCACCCACTAAACCTGTTCCTAAGCACCAGGTCCAGCTTCTCCCCAGGGATGGTGATGCCACCACCTCCCTGGGCAACCTGTTCCTTTGGGCTGTGGGTTATGCTGGG
The DNA here is from genome assembly GCA_011075105.1 of Heteronetta atricapilla. Lineage (NCBI taxonomy): Eukaryota > Metazoa > Chordata > Aves > Anseriformes > Anatidae > Heteronetta > Heteronetta atricapilla. Next base: position 24,532,841 of record CM021763.1, on the reverse strand, counting down.
GGTCTGAGGTTGGAGCGGTGGCAGGGCCTAGCAGGACCCCTGCCCCAAACGAACCATTTTTTTTCTGTTGTTTTGGCCGCTCCTGCCTCACCAGTACAAGCAGGAGCATACCTAGGATGTGGCCTTACCTGCCAGGTGATCATCTGTCCCATAGTCTTTTTGTACTGGAAGTCCATTCCTTGAGCAGGTTTGTCAGTCTTGAGCATTGGTTTGACCTACAAGTGTCTTTGTGTCAGCATGTAAACTCTATTATGTGTGAAAATGTATTGTGTCTCAGTTGTGAAAACACACATTACTATACCCCATCAGGGTTGGCGTGGAAACTGTTGAACTTGGATGTTCATATATTCAAGTGGAGCAGCACTGCACAAAAAGATGTCCCCTGCCCTGCTGTATAGACAGGAGGGGTAACTGAAAACCATAGCTGGAGAAGAAGAAACATCTGGGGAAACTGGTTAGGATTGTGTTGCAGATGGAATTACACACTTCACTCATAAGAAAGAAATAGTGATGTGTTTTATTGATATAAAGTAATGATCTAATGAAGTTTAATTGTAAACAGGGCAGCAACTTAACAACATTTGAGATGGCAAGGTACACATGGATATCTCCTGTGGAGAGGACAAGGCTGGCCAGGCTGTCAGGAGACCCTTCCATTGAGTCACGACAGAACAGACCCCTCCTTACATTCTGAACTGCTCAGAGAGGAGTCTAGGTACAGCTGGAGCTACCCCCAGTCCTGGATTTAGACAACAGTTCATGTCTAGAGAGGGTATCAATCGGTCTGGATTACTACTCAACAAAGCAGGCAGTGTCATCAGGACTCACTGCAGGGTATGTTCTCAGGACTGCGTAGGCTAGCCTTGTATCTAGTATTTCTCTTACTAGTGAAGAACTCACCCTTTCCTTTTTGTTGGTGTCTGACGGCGGATGGCCTTTGAACCTTGAGGAGTCTGCCTTGAGAGGCATCCCAGCTCGGGGAGTTCCTAGGTCTCAGCCCACTGTGATGCTGGAGAGCTCAAGGGGTTCTCACGTAGGATCTGCTTATGGGATTGGCAGATAATAGGCTTTTAGATAGTGTTTTTCCATTCTGGCCACATTTTTTTGCTAGGCAATTCAGGTATTTTTTCACCAGCCACACGATTTCAGCGTTTCTCTGTTTGTACAGTTCTGGTACTTTCCAGATCGGGCTGTGGTCCAGGCCTCAGGAGTTCTCAGTGTGGCCAGGGGGTGCCTGGCCATCCCACCTCACCGTGCTTCTAACGAAGACAGGAACACGACAATGCCATATCCTGAGATCGTAGGCTGGCCTGGAGAGAGCTACACCACCAGGAGAATAAATGACTCTTAACCAGAGCAGAGAAAGAGTTTTTCTGCACAGGCAACTGAAGGAGAGAGAAACTAGTTTCTCAGGATAAATAGAGCCAAACCCAGAGACCTGGTGACTGGAAAGAGAAGCCACATCCTGAGACATGGGGGTCTTGGATATCTGAAAGGGCTCTTATTTAAACCCCTCAAGACGTGCAGAAAGTGTGAGAAAATGAATTATGCTATTTATTTATTTATTTGTTTGTTTATTTTAGGGAATCTTGCAAAGCTTGTGTCTCTATTTGCTTGAATACTGCATGCTCCTGAAGACTTACTTTGTGAAATCAGAAATGAAAAAAAAACCTTGGAGGTGGAGCGTTAGCAGTGGCCTTGGGGTATCGGCAATACTTCTCAATGAAAATGTGACACGGTAAGGAAGAGAACATGAGCCTAAGAAATATCCTGTGCAACAATAGGCCGGATCACTGCTGCAAGCTACGGGGATCAGGGGAAACTTAAAAGTGAAAGGCTGAGAGAAATTTGGGAGGACTTTTTTAATTTTTATTTTTCCACTAAATGAGAAGTTGGGGCAATTGAAGAGAAAATGCTTGTTTCTAAAAATTTGCCAGTTTCTAAAAATGTCTTACTTGTTTTTGCTATTTCCAGACTACAAATTCCAGTTGTTTAAAAAGAAAAAAAGAAAAAGAAGAAAATCCCCCGCTGCTGAAAGCAAAAGTACTTAGCGTTCAGTAGCGAGCTGCAGAGTCATTTCTAGTTTGGTCTGTTGGTCTGTCAGGAAAGAAGAAGCAGTTTCCTTCCTGGTGGAACAAAATGGTTCGTGTGGGTGCCTGTGCCCCGGCCGCGGAGCGCCGGAGTGGTTTTAAGAAGCAAGCTGCGCACCCCGACCTGGGGAGGCGAACCCAGCACCGCGATTAATGTCCATGTGGGGGAGCTCGGGCAGAGCTGTGCTGCGGGTGGGCATTTATTCCAAGTTGTGCTTTTCTTAAGAGTTTTGTTTAGAAAATATCTTAATAGCTTTGTGTTTTTGAGTAATGGCGGCACAGATCTCTGTTCCAGGAAAAGCTCGCTGGGATTAACTAAATAATTGGAGTGGCAGAAAATGTCTTTTCTTTCTGATTCAGCAAGAGAAGACAGTGACTTTGCTAAGACTTTGCTTCTGCGTTTCATCTTTCTGATTCTAATGCAAGCCACGCTCTTTCATTTTGCAGATAGCAAAGAACAATGGAGCAGAGAGCAGAATTTCTGGGAACTGTGCAGACATCAGTGCTCCATGGGTTTCAGTACAGTCACGACAGTAAAGTGATCCACAGCAACTTACAGAAAATTTCAGAATTGGTGTTTAAGGAAGTGAGGAAAGAAGGGGAGCTGTCTCTAAAATAAAGGAGTGACTTGGATGTCTGCAAATCTCTTCTTGCACTTCTGCTGCATATCAGTTTACATCAATGTATCAGCATCAGTATAAACGGGTAAAACTTGCAGGGATAGAAGAGAATTAAAAAAAGGCCTCTGTGTTATAATAAATTGGAGGGGAAAAAAAAAAAAAAAGACTTAGCAAGAAAGCCTTACTGTGAGTTAAAAATTACTTTTTTTTTTCCTGTTGTACTGCTTCGGTATCAACCATGTGTCAAGTGTGAGAAGAGAAAAAAAGGATTATGGAAAATAGGAAAGGTGCCTAAAATCAGGGTCACTTTAGAGGCTTTTTTGATTTCCTGTAATGTGACAAAAAAAAATCTATTGTGTTTTTGCTTGGAAACTTGTAGTTGAGGTCAGTGTAGCAGAAAATAAAAGGAGCAAAACATACACAGGGTTTCTGTGCTGGAATGAGAGTTGTGCTCCTTATCAAATCGGTCACAAAGAATGGTGCCTGTTCAAATTTACATAAAACAAATCCTAAAGCATCTGTCATACTGTATTCTAACGTGTGTGTTGTTTCCTGTCAGTTCCATTTTGCATTATCAGAAAGCCTTTGTTTAGACATAAGCATCTTTTGTTACTCGGATTTGTCAGCGCAGGTCTTTGCTTTCCCTTCCACTCCCTGCCGTGGCGGTGCTGGCCGCGGCCCGGATGCCGCCTTGCTGGCGCGGTGCGGGCTCTGGCACAGACGGGGCTGGCGGTGAGGAGCTGGCTGGGTCCAGCACCGGTGCTCCACAGGGCAGTCAGCCCCTGCCACTGAGCTCCCTGCTCAGGTGTGGCTGCCCTGCTGAGAGCTGGTCTGCGGTCTGAGCAGTGTTCTGCTGAGGAAGGCAAGAAAAAACAGAGATCGTCCTCCCTTCCCTTTACACCCTCATGAAGGAGCCTGTCCGCTGCATAGGGAAGATGAGAGGAGGCTTTCACACCGAGCGTGCTGGTGGAGATGTGCAGTTCCCTGCAGGCTCCCATATCCTTCACTGATGATCTAGCCGTGCCAGTTCCTTGGTGCATCCCGGTTCCTCCCCTTGTGTGACTGTCACTTGGCTTTATGAGATGGGAACTGCTCGGAGCCCTCATTATTTCCTGGGGTCAGAGGGAAAGGGATCACCTGTACTTTGCTTTGCTGCCCGATAGACTCTGCCCGACAGTGAGGCTGTAGGGCTCAGCAGCTCTTCATCATTGTTGCAGCTGAGGAGACTTACCCTAATGGGTAAAATCCTGCTGACTTGGCCTGATCGCATTCCTCATGGATGCAAGAGCTGGTGCAAGGTTTGGCCCTCTGATGGCAGCAACGCCTGCAGAAACTGAGCATCTCCCAAGATCATGTGTGTGGTTTGGTGAAAGGTTTTGCAGAGGGAATACAGGCGGCAGAGACCAATGAAGCAATGTGGTTTCTTAGGGAGCTGAGTGGTGACGGAACCTCAGCCCCAGGCCAATGGTTTAACCACGAGGTCTATTTCTCATTCATTAAGACTTTTTTAAATAGTAAAATTGAAATAAATACTTGAAATTGTCTCAGAGAGTTTTTTTTTTTTTTTTTTTTTTTTTAATCTTTCCAGTCAAAATTCATTAAGCGCTATGAATAGAACACCTGAAGCATTGGAAATGATTCACTGCTTTCTTTCCTAAGGATGTAAATTAACACATGTTCTGTTTTGCTGACAAAGTGAATCCCGCTTTAGGAAACTTACAAAGCATGGCTAGTGCGAGTAGAGACAAATATGTGATGCTAACTTTCCATGCTAAATCTGCAGCCTCAGTTAGCTCTTATTTTATACCGTCTTCCCTCCCTTCTGACAGTCCTGAGTAACAAGGAACATATGCTGCTGCGAAGCCGAACCACACGGACCTCTTTCAACAGCATTTTGCTTCAGATTTCTCCCTTCCCCAGCATGACTGAAGGCAGCACTTGTGGAGTCACCATCATACAAGCATTAGCATTAAAAACATTGTGCTCTCCAACCTCCCGGATGATGTGGAGATAAAAGCATCGATGACCAGCCTCCACTAGCCTGCCTCCGTTTTCTAACTCTAGTGGAAAATTGAAGAGGGCAGGTAGTGCAGGCATGAGAACACGATGAGCACGATGGAGATATGGTGAATTCAAGACAACAGATGGTCTGTGCCCTGTGATCTGCTTCCCTGTGTTCCTGCATCCTGCCGTGGGCCCATGTTCAGGCACTCAGGGCTGTGGAGGACTGCAGATGTATGGACTTGAAAATAAGTGGTTGGTGGGCAAGCCCAGCCTTGGGAACAAACCTGGCCCTAGGCTTAGCTCATGGCACCAGCATATTCAGCAAGCTCTCTGTGCTGACAGAAACAAATGGATTCTGTAGGAAAGTGTCAGAAAGCAGAGTTCAGACTTCTCTCTGTGGGTGATATTCCTCTTCATGTTTTATTTCCAGTTATTTTAAAATTAAGCCATAAATTGAAGGCAGAATTCACATTACACATTCATCTCCTCTTCTGCAGGCCTCTGGGGGACAGCCGTTCCACTTTATCAGGATGCAGAGCAGAGGATTTCTGACCATCGCTGAGCTGTTGTGTGTATATATGTATGCTGCTTGAATAGGCAGGTGTTTTCTTTTTTGTTGTCCTGGAATATATCAGGCTTTTTCCACATACTATTATTTGCTAACATCCATACTAGTATTCCTCAGGTCCTGGTTTGACAAGGTGTATAATAGGGCCTGGTCCCTGGAGAGTCCTGGCCTATACCCAAGATACATTTTTTCCCATATTAGAACATAGTGTTGACAAAAAGACTGTTTTGAGATTTAAGAAATGCAGGTAAGGTAAGGAGAAGAGGGAAGGGAAATAAAAAGTCGATGTGAATATAGGAACATTTTAGTGGGCTATATTTATGGTAGGGGGATGGTTGGACTAGATGATCTTGGAGGTCTTTTCCAACCTTAATGATTATGTGAAACTGATTTTTTTTATTTTTATTTTTTTTTGCCAAAAATGTAACTAGTAATGATATGTCGGCTATCTAGAATGACTTTCCAGCCACTGAAATGTTAATTAAGCCTGAATAAAACTTTTCCTACTGTTGAGGTGTTTATGATGGTCCTAATCTATGTGGATCCTCTATGGTTTAAAAGTTCAGGCAAATTCATGCTGAAGTCTTTTCTGTGGTGGGATGCAAGTCTTGGTATCTCTCCTCTGCCTGCCTGTGTATTTCCACAAACTCAGGGAGCTACATATCTCTGAGACCTCTACTGCTTTTGTCAGTACCTAAGGCTGGTGAGTAGAAAAGTGCACATCCAGGGGTGGTGAACCTAGCTGGTCAATTAATCAGTGAACACCCCTGGGCACAGGACTGAAGTGTCTGCACTGTGAAATGGTTAGACTAGCTCCTGGCACGTGTGGCCCTGGCTGTTTTGCACTCTCCAAGCAATTTGTGGGCACAGTCTGGGAGTAATCACCAGCCAGGACTGTTCCTGTTTGGCAGTCACCATGCAGGGACCCATTGCAGAAGGGAGGAGACTGTGCCATGGGCCCTGCTGCTGCATCTGGTCTCAATGCCAAAGGATGGGCCTGGCTGTGTTCAATATAGAGTGGGTTCCCTCAGGCAGTCTTGGGGCATGGGTTTGGTTCTGGCCCCAAGGAAACCCATCAGCATAAGCATTCAAAGCTTATTTACCCTGTGAGATTTCACGTGATTGTACTAGTGTCATAGAAGAAAGTAACCTAAGTGGTAAGTCCTTGTTGGAGAAGCAATGAAAATGGAAATCCTTCAAAGGAAGAGATGTACTGGGGGATGGTAAGGCAAGGAACAGTTGAATTGAGATGGAGCAACTCTGGTGAACTACTTTGTATTTATTTTTCTTTCGTAATCTGGTCCTGCATGCAGCTCTGAGCTCATGTTTTTGTACTCCCCAGCCTGCTCCATCTGCTCCCACTTGCTCTTTGGCAAAACTTAGTGTTTTCATGGCTGGGCTGCAGAGTACCAGGCTCTTTGGCACATCCCTCGGTGGCTGGGATCAAGGCTTTCATTGCATTCTGGCTTGACAGGCTCTGCTTTCCCTCACTGCAAATCCTTTTGCCTTTTGCCACCCAGACTTGTTCTTTCCTGGCAGAGCATAGCCTACCTCCACCAAGCTGTTGGTGCAGGGTTACCTGCCCAGGAGTGAGCAGCACTGCTTCCCTCTCAAATGTACCAAGTGGAGCTTGTGGTCCAGAGACTGGAAATATGTCAGGTGAAAACTCTCTTATAGCAGAAAACAAACAAACAAACAAACAAACAAAAACCCTCTCTTATACCTGTCTTGCCCTTTTGGGGGCCTGAAGCACTGCAACTGAATGTCACACTACCATCTAAGGTTCTCTGTTCTTTGCAGGCTGTAAAAAATAGCAAAAAAAGACATGGTCAGCAAGACAATTCCCCAGATAATTGCAAAAACATGTTTAATCTTATGTTGCTGTGAGCCCGTTGTTTGTTTCTTGATGCCACTAGACAGAACATTTATCATAACTACTCTGAATTATCTCAACATGCCATGATGTCAGGCAGGGCGAGAGTCTCCCTTTGAAGCGGCTTTTCTTTCAGTAGGTGGATTTAGCAAAGAAAAAGAGAAAGGGTTTAGTCAAGGTTACAGGAACAGCCTGAGATCACTGAGCTCACCCAGAGCGGACGCTGTGGCATGAAGGGTTGCTTTGTGTGCACTCAGACTGCAGCACCCGATGGGCAGCTCTGTAGGAGCAGGGACAATGAAGGGCAAGGTCTGGTACTGGCATGTGCAAGTGCAGGGCCACTGAAATCTAGAGAGTTGCCTGTGGTGCCAGGTATGGATTTGGTAGTGAGAGTAAAGCCAAATGGGATGTGGAAGAAGATTACCAGAATTCAGGAAAAAGCATTGGACTAGTTAGTCCAGACCTGAGATGATCCAGCTTCTCCCTGTGGACTAATTGGATTACTGGGCTGAGGGAGATGTCATGTCTCAGGCCTTCTAGTGAAGTCTGTAACTGAGGCTCATTTTTCTCATCCCCCGAGCAGCCAGAAGCACTTTCAGTGTGCCGTGACATGGAGAGCTTGGGTCTAACAGCCATTAAAACACAGCCACAGGGCAGGCTGGAGGGGTTGGCGCTAGCTCTGCCTGTGTTCAGAGCTGGTCAGGCCTGAAGCAGCTCAGCCTGTGTGTGCATGGTGGTGGGAGGCTAAGCCGGGGTGAACACAAGCTGCCCGCTAGAAAGATTACGAGCTTAAACCAACACCAGGCTGATGTGGCCATGTGCTTCCCAAGACAGGATGGCTCACATCGCACCTGGAAGGCGAAGCGGGCCTGTTCCTCCTTCTGACCTACCACATAGACGTCTAGTGTGTCTGTGGTGATGCTGGTGAAAAACCGCTTCCAGCCTGGTTCCCCAGTGCAGGCGGGGAGCCCAGAAGAGCCCGGGCCCACCCCCACGGAGGACAGGCCCACACTCAGAGGTCCCACTCTCACCGAGGAGACACCCTGACCCTATACTCTCTGGAGATGCAGCCACCATAGAAAACTGCATCTCCAGAGGGGACAGAGCACTGTCACCAGAGCTGCCAGGAGGGAGGTTTAGGCACTGATGGCAATTGCATTACATGGGAGGATCTCTGTAACTGAAGTTTATGGGGTAAAGCTGTGGGTTTAATTTGGTCAATTACCATCTCTTAGAGCTTGATATCCTCTGCAGCACCAAGAAAGTGACATGTGTTCACCTGTTGGTGTTCCTGTCAAGAAGTTTAGCATCAGTACCGTAACAGCTAACACCTATCCTTTTTGCCCCCTTTTCCCCACAAAGAGAGTGCTGTTTTAGCCATGTGGAGTGTGTCTCTGTCTTTATGTTTGCATGTCTGACCTGAACCTTTGGGCTGATTTGAGCCAAAGATGCAGAAACACTGATTTCATGTATTTTTTATGAAAATTATGTAGAGAGGATAGAGGAGAAATACGATGAAGGACTCCTTTGAAGGAAAGGCAGCTGTCTGCATTCACTCTTTATTAAACTCCATAGAAAATCGCCATTGGAAAGTGTTATTTTGGAAGTTCCTCGTAAAAGAAATCTTCACAAGAAGTTGTGCCCTCTTAGAAAGCCCAGGCGTGAGAGACAAAGCAGCAGGAAGCCAGACTTCAAGAAGTGCAGTGAGTCCTGGTGCTGTTTCTCCATCCTTCTCTCCCTCCCCTGTTCTCTCCCTCCATGGGATTGCAGACCTCTGAGCCACACCACTCTGAGGCAGGCAGTGCCTTCATGAGCCAGGCTGTGCCACCATGGACTCGGCCACTACCGAAAACTGCTGAAACCAACAACATCCTACTGACTTCTTTCCTCCCATAAAATGTAGCTCACTGAAGGGCATTGTCCCATTTCTCTAAATGTTTTGACACCGTTAGTTATTATCAAGCTTTATTGGTGCTCTTTGGTGTTTCATTGGTTCACAGAGACCAAGCCTTCAGGGCATATGACGGGGGATATGAGCTAGAAAAACAAGCAGCCCCATACCGCTACAAGTCACGTTTCTTTACTGTAAACATGTAGAAATTCTTTGCTAAAAACATGGTATGGGAAAAGCAAACTGATAAAACTAGATCAAGAAATGACTGAGCTAATACAGTTCATATGAAAATAGAAAATAATACTCAAACTGAAGACAGCCAGGAACTTTCCTGGCTGTCTTGCAATGACTGGGAACATTTTAATTGTCATTGCAATTATGGTTTGTGATTTTCTTGAGGTTTGCAAAATTCTAGCTAGCCTTTTTGTTCTCTCTCTCTCTCTTTCTCTTTCTCTCTTTCTCTCTCTCTCTTTCTTTTTTTTTTTTTTTTTTTCCCCACCTCTTTATACTTCTTGGTTTTAGACATGAGCAACAGAGGAACTCAAGTGTTATAAGAAAGACTGACAGTATTGTATTTCTGGCCAGACTGGAATGAGGAACTTTCAGAATCTTTCCTGGAAGAAAAGGCATGTGATGTTGTCATTTTTCTAAATCAGGTAGTTTTGGACCCTTTAAAATTATGCCTCAGGCTACTGGTTGCTCTGCAAATAAAAATGCAGCTGGAATATTTAGTTACCTGTTTTGCTGAACCCTACATTGCACAAGTAACTATTTAACAAGAACTGAATCCCATACTCAGCTTCCCATCTATGCTATGGTCTTTTTACCATTTTGATAGTTAAAATGGCTATGCATGCTGACACACGCACTCAGCTGCACCCACAGCTACATAGGAATGTATACAGCCTTCCATTCCTAAAATACATATACATTATGACTATATCTTTTTTTTTTTTTTTTTTTTTTTTTTTTTTTTTTACTAGTGAATCCAGGCAGCAGGATAAAAAATGTTGTTTTACATGTGGTGATTGTGGTGATCTTCTCTTGACAACAGTAGACCGGTCATGCAAAGAGTCAAGGGTCAGCCCTTTTTGTGGTAGTTGTTAATACAAACACCTCCGTCTAAATGCTGATCATATGGACATCAGTGGCAGTCCTGTCACTGACTTCAGAGCAGCAAGGAGTTGGCCCTAAATTTCAATTTGCACTCCATCCTTGATAGTTTTGTCTCTGCATATATTTAAATTGTTGGAAACTATAAGATAAACACTGGGGGTAAAAGACATAATAAAATGGTTTAATTTATTTCTGGGTCTATCAAAGATTTGTGCTGATAGTATTTTTACATTCTTAGTTTTTCTTTTAAAATAAACAATAACACTGTGATGGGAGATCTCTAATTTCCTGTTAATAGAGTTTAAATTGAAAAGCATTTTTCAATGGGAATGCTGCCCATTTAAATTATGGATGGCAATTTTGTTCAATTTTTAAGCTCTACTCTTCTGGCTGGAGATCCTTGAGTCATAAGGCATTTATAGCTTCTTTAACGGTACATAACAACAACAGAACTGACACTTCCATATACATTTATAAAGATGTTAAAAGTGTATTATGTATTTAGTGTATTTAGCAAAAAAGTCAAAATCAACAAGTTATGAGTGAGAGTCTGATTCACCCTCATCCCCTCCCCAGCCCTGAAACCCATTTCTGTCTCTTCTCCATGAATGGTGATGGACTTGTGTCAGTCCACGAGTGGATAAATGTTGGGATAAATGTTGAAACGAGATCCCTTGGAGATCTCTGCCTCTCAATGATGGGTCAACCCTATGGCTGTCCCCACAGCCATGAGTTAGTATCAGACCCTTGGGAACTGCAGTCCAAATCCCGCCTGGTTTAGAGCAGAGGGGAGGTGATGCTTCTGGATCAGGAGAATACACCTTGCCAGTGTCCTGTTGCTTCGGAGTGGCCTGCGCTGTGCAGCTGGGTCTCTGGGCAACACTGGGGCTGGTGCCATGGCCTAATACACCTGGGAGAGCTGCATGAGCAGACACAGCAGTGTGATCTGTACATGTTCCAAGTCTCTAGCTTAGGTGTACGTAACTTCCCTCTTCGGAATGAGAGATACGTATGTGTACATCAGTATCCATATCCATATCTGTTTCCCAGTCCATACACATACACATACACGAGCCATATGTTCAGTAAAAGGCAGGAATTCATTGCTGCCGATGGGGCTTTAGGGATATCTGGTAGGCAGAGGTTCGGCAAGGGCACACAGTGGGCAGCAGCGCAGGGCAGAAGGGGCGTCTCAGGGCTATGCCAATGTACAGGCACAGTACATTCAGAGTGTGAGGTCTTGGTCCTGCTGAAGTGAATGGAAAATCTCACACTGGCTCTAGAGCCAACATTTCACCCAGTATGAGCAAGATATTAAAGAGGAACTGATTAGAAAGGAGAAGCCCTGGTAACCAGTGACCATGGAAAGGAAAACAGGAAGAGTACATGACATCTTAATGAGGCTTTAGTTTAGCAACACGTTTTGTTCTCTTAGGGACTGATGTAGTGTAAGAGTGATTCCTCAACTCTGAATTTATCTACTTTATTGGTTTTGTGTCACTGCTGTAATTGTATTGATTTTTTTTTTTTTTTAGTAGTGATACTGTAAGAGGCCTCTAAAGCTAGAAACATAGAGCAAGTAAACTCTTCTGCATTTATTTTACTTTGCAAGTCAGGCTCCGAGGCTTAAATCTGGTGTTTCAAGGTGCAGTTGGAGGCTTGTTGTAGCTTTGTAAATGGCCATTAAGTGGGAATGGGAATGGGAGAATTTTGTCCTCAAGGCTCATTTTTGATGTCCCTCTGATCTGAGATTATTACCACAGTATGTTGCATCAGTCATGTTGGATATGCAGTAAATGACCTCGACTGTTAGGAAACCATTAATCAACAAATCATCAACAAGATAAAACTCAGTGTCTTTTCTTGTACTTTTGGATGTGAAGGACAGTGCCTGGTTATTCCAGAGACACTATAATCGGAAGAAAAATGCTGCCGACTTCCTGGTGAGTTAGTGCTGTTTTGTTTTCATGGTGCCACATTTTCCTGGTGAATATGTGAAATCCTGTGAGCTGATATGAGAGAATGTTTTCCTGGCTGCTCACCAGTTGCCAAGGAAATTCAGAGGCTGGAATTTCTTTATTTTATGGATATGAACAACTTGTTTGGGAGAGCTTGCCTGGGGCCTCAAATTGAAGGGAAATGCAAGAGCAGCTTTGCTTGGAAAAGTGATTTTTAAGCATGAAAAAAAGGTCAAGAAACAGTGTAGTATGTGCTTCTGCTGAAGCAGTTAGGGGTTATTGTCTCTCCCATTCTCAAGAAGTGCAAGTGGACAAGGGAAGCATATCTTATTGTCCTGGAATGGGAGAAGGTTAGTATTTGTAGTCCATACTTACTGTTTTTTGGTACTGCTGGTCCAGAGCAGTGGGTTCAGGTTAGGGGGTGTTTCTGTGTTTCCCTTCTTTATGGCTCCAAGCTCAGTTCAATTTTCCTGTCACATATATTTGTATTTTACCTTTAGTAGAGTTTGATCTCAAATTGCTTATTGGCTTTTGAAATGTTTCTGCTGTTTACAAGAATGCCTTAGCAGATATGTCTTTTAGGAGAGGGAGAGTATCAGGAAATCATGATGCGAATAGCCTTGAAATGTAGTGCTCAAGCTTGTAACATGACCCAGTGTGATGTTCTCAATCCTGATATATCTTTTAAACACTTAAGAGCCAGACTTTCAGCTGATGCAGCTTTTTGAATATCTTTCTTACATTTGCTGTTCATGCTGTCCATAAAATTCTGCTCATCCATGCCAAACTGTAGAGAGATCTCTCTAGTTCCTCCTGATATCTTTGGATTTCATTCAGTACTGTACATTGCAGAATGGAGACTCAGGACCAGCTTGCCTGTTCTTGGAACTGGCTGATTGACAATTTCTGTGATGAAAGGGGTGCAGGGAACCTGTCTCCTGTTTTCAGCAGGAATATACTGAGGAGCTCACCACATTTTGTTTTCTAAGGACCTGTATCTCACTTTCTTTATGTAGTTAAATGATTTGCAGTGAATGATGGGCATATTCTATTTTGTTTGCTGTTCTATGATGCCTTGCAAATGAGCTAGCAATTTTTAGGGCAGGGCCTGTTGAATTGTTAGGTCTGCACATAACTGTGTAACAGGATGCTGCATGGTTTCTAAGAGGAAACCACATGTATACCACAGCAGGTATGCATCTTCTACCCCTGGTAAAGCTGGATCTTAAATTGCAGTATTTTCTAAAGGGATGCAACAGCATATCCATACTGCTGTGCTGGAGACCTGAGAAACAAAAAACACAGCACCACTAGAAGAAACACACCCCTTTAAGGGCACTACTAAACATGCCGTTTTGCATTATGAACATTTAAAACATGACTTACAGTACCGCTGTTTGACGTAAACCCACCCATGTTTATGGCTGGTGATGATGCAGAGAGGGACAATGAAGTTTCTGGTGGTAACAGCGGAGATCAGCTGGTGGTTTGGCTAAGTTACACAATTTCTCTAACGTGCTCTGTGACTGGTGAGATACGGCCGTACATCAGTGAATTGCATGTGTCTTTGAGTACACATGTTAAAACAATAAAGCTTGAGGCAGTATTACTGAGTTGCCCTACATGGTGATAAACCTACCTAACTGTGCTGAATGGCATGGGAGCTCAAGGAGATCAGTAGTAGGCTCTGCTGGTGTTAATGGCACATCTCAAGGGCTTTCTCTAAGCTGATTTTTAAAAGCTTGCAGAACTGTAGGCTAATAGCATCCCAGTATTAGACCATAGGAGAAGAACCGGAGAAATGTATCACAAAATGTGCTCTATTAATTCAACAAATGTATTTAAGTTTAATAATTTATAATATTTCAGAGTATATTAGTAAATGTTCTGTAGTGTATTGATAACTGTAATGAACCCTGAGTAATTCAAGACCTAATGTCATCACCTTGCTATTAGGTCTTGCTTAGAAGTGGAAGAGAAAGCACCAGTATGATTTCAAATAACAAAATGTGATTCAGCATAAAAATGCTGGTTGGAATGGATTTCTAAAACTGTGTCCTTCAAGGTAAAGTTCTGGGTCTATTGGTGTATCAGTGTGGCTTGGTTTTCAGGAATATTGAGTATGTCTGCTTGTCTAAATTGACAGGGCTATTTAGGATAGCTTGGACTATTGGTTTAATCACAGTGTATGTAGAGAGAAAAAGCATATTGTCCTATAATTTGTATCAAAAGGTATTTAAAGCAATGTGTCAAAGCTGGAGGCTTTTTCAACATTTGCTGTGTGTAGACACACACAGGAAAATCTACAGGAACTGATGAGGCCATGGTCTTACTATGCAAATAGTGATAAAAAGGAGGTACCATGTTATAAGCAGGAGAACCACAGTATGATATAATGCATTTTTATGAGGCTGTTGTGTCATCCTCAGTGTTTCCTCTGAGGTCTGCGTGTACCACTGGGGACTGTAAGCTTGCCCTGCCCAGCCCCATGAGTTACTGTGGCTCACCCGGAGGAGACACCCTTGTTGGAGGCCCCATGGTGTCTGGTGGATGCTCACTGTGTCTTTATTTATGGGACATGTGTCATGGTCTTGCATGGACCAGGCTGGCACAGCTGAACACAGCGCTGTGTGACTGCCACAGCAGGTGTAGCAGCCAGTGCTGGCACCAGCTGGGATTTGGCAGGGGATGCTGCTGTCTGGGGGTCTGAAGTGCCCATCCTGCTTGACCCATGCAATGAGCACCGTAAGCAAAAGGTCTCTGCTGTGGCACCCCAAAGCTGGCTCCTTGAGGAGGCACCCTGGCTTCCCACCAAAGCAGCTGGGGCAGTGAAAGTGGCCTTCATGGCCCTTGGTGCTCACAGGCAGCAGCACCCGGGACATCTTTCCGTGGTTGTCTTGTGTCACCTACTTTGTGGCGCTGCACTTTGCTTCCACCTTAGCACTCACATGGAGAGATCACCAACACGTACCAATTATGTACGGATCGATACGCCATAAAGGATGATCATTAGGAAGATAAGACCTCCCTAGCTCATTGGCAATTATTTTAATGATATTTCTGATTAATGATTCCATTTTAGCCATTTCAGTGCTCAGCAGTCTTCATTTGTTAGTGTTGATTATGGGAGCCCATGCCTTGCCTGAATCTGAGTAATTTTGACCAACAAATGTGAATTAAAATCAATAGAAATGTCATTAGCATCCCAGTGCCATGAAAGATAATACGACCATTTCTCATGCATTCAGTTTATTAAAATTTGCTAAAGTGTGAAATATGTATGACAAGTAATGATGTTTTAATCTTTCGCCAAGGTAACAATTGAAAGCTGATTGATTCCATTCAGTAATTATAAAATCAAAATGATGGAAGATTGTAATCAAGAAGGATTCTGTCTCATACTTTGTCACGCCTCCATGCAAGATAAAATTGTCATTTGTAACATCTCTTTTATCTGAAAAGAAATCAAACTCCTATTTGCCCCAGTTTAAATCTCATGGCTAGTTAGATAATAACCTTTTTTTTTTCTTTTTTTTTTTTTTTTCCTTTTGGAATTCCGATGAGAAAAGAAAAGCAGCCTGCACCCACTGAGGGGTTGAATCCTTGTGTATGCCACTTAAAAGCTCTTTTTTCATCTCTGTGTATCCTCTCACAGAACCAGGTTGAAAAGATGGCTGTGCTGCATGCATATTCGCTTTCTGCACCATGTCCCTCCTCCCCAGCTCAGGTGTCACCCCGTGGACCTTGCCCAGGTCAGCTTCCACCTGCATCACTGGACCTGAGAGGGGATGAGTCCCATTTGGTCCATCTTCACCATCCTCAAGGGCTGGTGAGGGGGGCTGCAGGCTCCCCACGCCCCTGCCAGTAACCTGCCCTCTGACCAGCTGAAGGATGTCTCACCTGCTGCTGAGGCACCAGCTGCTGAGCACCTGGAGATGCATGCTGATCAAGAGGCCGAACCTCCAAGGATACCCATGAGTATTTTGAGTGAAGTTACTCTGAGGAGATGAAGCTCTGCTCTCAGGTGACATTTGACCATAATAGCAAGGTGCTTGGGAGACCCAATTTTTTCCTGGCCCTGCTACTTATCTTCTGCACAGCCTTGACTTTTGTTTTAAAGATTCTGCCTGGCCAGATCTAGTGTTAGAGGTGGAAATGTGTGGTATGTTGAAGTTTCTCCACTTCTACTCTCTCCTTACCTTTGCTGGAAAATTGAGTCTCATCAGCTGGGGAAGAGAAACCAGAGGACATAGCAAGTCCCAACCTGCCAATGCAACTAGAGCATTAGTTAAAAATGTTCTGAAACCCATGCAGAGAGTAAAAATAAACCCCAGCTTATCTCTCTGCTTGCTTTAGACAGTAAGAATATGTTGTGGACCAGACATCTACTCAGAGATGTCCTGAAGCAGAGAGCAATGCTTTCTTTCTGGACAGCCGGACAGCTTACTTCTGACATCCGCGTTTGGGAAAAACTCAGCTATATGTAAGTGCAGAAGCATGTCTCTGTGAAACATTGACATTTTCGGGTAGGCTGCGTACTCTGCAATGAAATCCAAGATACAGTGCAGTCCGTGGGTGGCCTCTGACAAATTTTAATGGGCTTTGGAATAGGGCCTAAGCATATCACGAAGAGCGGGAGAAAGAGGCTTTGGTTTAGCCAAATCCCTGAGCATGTGCTTAACCATTAAAATTAATGAGAATTAAGCATATAATTGAGTCTTCTGCTGACCCTTACCTTAACCACTAAGTAAAAAATACTGTCCCGCAGACACTCTGCTTAAAAGGGGGATATGCCTTTTATATGCCAAAGGGGGACATGGTATTTAAAACAGCAGAGTGACTTGATTTTCTAGTGACATAGAAAAAGCAGAATTTGGCCCCATGTCCTTTGGAACAAGGAAACTTCAAATTATTACTAGGTGCATCTTCTCACTGCATCATTTTGGATGATGCAGGTAAATGGCTGCCTGCTAGGAAAGATACCTTCCCTGCTTCAGTCATCTAATAGGATTTTTGGCATTCAGCTCATCAGAGGGGTTATTTTCTTTAACCATATTTCTGTAGGAATGCATCTTTTAAGTATCCTGCTGCATTATTTTGATACAACCTTCATATCTTTTCAGCTTATTGTTTCTGCAGTTCCTTTTCTCTGTATACCAAGCGATGTTGCTGGGTGTGCTTTTTCTAACAAATCTTCAAGGAAGATTAGGAAAAAAAAAAAAAAAAAAAAAAGAAGCTAATATATGTTATAGCTTGAAAATTTCAGGGTCAAAACAGATTTTAAGTGTTGATCTTCTTGCACTCGCTGATGAATCTTTTTGACCAAGCAGCTGGTGTATCAGATCTAGCTGGCAGCACACAGAGCACATTAGGAAAACAAAGAGAATGTGAGATTAAGCTGAAAATGGGCAAGAGAGGCATTTCTCACTGTTCTGCATGAAGGCAGAAGATGCTTCGAGAGGATACAGCCTCGATTTTCTTATTGGAGCTATGGCCTCTTCCCCCCATCAGATTATTCAAAGGTAAATTTGCTTTTCACTTTCTCAAACAGACCATTTCCCCCTCACTGGTATACTTATTTATTAGTAACATTATTTGTAAAATGCTAACTTCATTGCCTGCACTGTTATGATGTTATCTCTATGTGCTTCTGTGAGAATGTAACAATGTCATGAAGAAAAATGATGTAAAAATGATGTGGGTACATAAAATGGGATTGACAAAATGTAATAAATCACTGCTGGGCTGAAGAACAGAGCTGCATGTGTAATGAAATACTTTGGCATTACATCATCGTTTATGTAACATCTGGCAGAGCCTTGTATTTCAGTGCTGCTTTGAATCAGGATCATTTTTTCTCTCCGGGAAAAGAGAAAAACAAGCCATTAGGTTTTGCACATAGAATACTTGAAAAAAAAGGGGAAAAAAAGGAAACCCATGAAATGTCTGTGTGAGGCTCCCCAGAGAAGTTCTGCCACCTCCAACTCGATGCAAAGAACATAATGTGAACTACAAAGTAGTTCACTTTCAAGCAGGATTTTCTTCAGTTGTATAAGAGAAACACATCTTTAATGTGAAGGATATTTTTGAGGTTGCATAGTTCATTTTTCCATAAAAGATTTTTTTTTTTTTTTTTTTTTTTTTTCTATTTTTCATCATTACGCTGTGGCCAGGCTTCTAGCAAAAAAGGAACAGTTGTGAATTATATGCATTTGAGTGTTTTCCACAGGGATTTTTTTTTTTTTTTTTTCCAAAAGACTGTTGAATTACCTTTCTGCCATTGTCAGCTCCTGGTCTGCTCTCAGGCAGCTGCACAGCAGCTGAAGGTGCTCCTTCAGCATTGACTCCACCACCCCTGACCACCAGCAGACTCTTCCTCATCCCTGGGGTGAATCATCACGCCCAGGTTCACATGGTGAGGAGTGTGCCAGGAGGAGCAGGATGAGCTCCTCCGAAAAATGAGAGGTCTCTGCAAAGAACATCTCTGGACTGTGCCCTGACCTGACTGAATTCAGCAGAAGCTTTGCTGTTACTTTCAAGGGGACTTGGGTTCTGCCTTGCACCTCTAGCTGCTGAGGTCCCTTGGGAGGTACCGGTGTGGTGGCTGTGGGGCTGGAGGGGGCCAGTGAGGCATCCAGCATCGAGGATGCCCTCCTTCCCCAAACCTTCATTGGGTGTCTGCTGTCCGGGATGCGGGAACAGGTCATTGCCAAGAACTCACTGCTTCCAAAAATAGGCTTTTTGCTTTCTTTTTTTAAACATTCCACCATTCAAGAAGGAAATAGGACAGGTTGCCAAACAGAAATCACTGTTTGTTTAGCTCCTTATCTGTTAATCAGATATCATGCAGATAAGTCACTCTTACCGTAATCGCTCTTCTCCCAGGGATTTTCATACAGTATATTTATCCAGCAGTATAGGTCTGGCTGATACATAAATCGAGCTGGTAGTTATAGATATTATACTCCCCCTCCTGCTTTCTCCAGGCTGGTACAGGTTGGTAGATTTTGACATTCTCTTGTGTAAAACATGATTTAAGAGCTTGGTTTTTCATAGTGAAAGTGGCACGGGGAAGCAGAGCAGTCTGGATACAACACTCACGGCCCTAGAAACCTAGTGTGGTTTTGGTGTCTGGACTGCTTTTGTCCTTTGTGAGTGATTGTCAGAGTTACCGAAAAGTTCATTTGCTTTGGTTTTTAAATCAGTGTTGACTTCTATTGATTTTCGTTTTGGAGGAGAGTGGTGCTGTGGAGCATGAATGTCGCTGCAAGCAAGACAGTATAAAATTGGCAAAGGCAAGAGGGAGGCAGTGGCCATGTGATTAAAGTGCAAGATTTGGAGTCAGGATGTTTTGTTCCTATTTCTGATTTTCCTGCAGGTGACCTTGGGAAAAGAAATTACTACCAGGGCTGAAAGCTGGCCATGTGCAGGGCCACACTGTCTCTTGCCAGCAGTAGAGGCAGCAACAGGACATTTTAGGATGAAAAGCCCTCTCTCTTTCCAGTAACTTGAGGCCTTTGGATAAATGTACTTTTCCCGTTGTTCCAGGAGATGGCAGTGTGCAGCTGACCTAGGGGCTTCCAAGCAGGAGGAGAAACTTGCCTCTCAGGGATATGCCCCTGACGCTTTTGATCCTGCAGGGACACGAGCTGGACTTTTCCAGGCTTAACTTGGCCCAGCAAAGTTCCTCTCCGGGCAGCGTTTTAAGATTCCTTCTGCTATTGCCTTTTCTTCCCCTTGACATGTAAACTGCAGTTGTCCCTCCATTAAATGCCGTGGGGTGCACATTTCGCTGTTCTCCAGTGTTCTTGTATGTTGCCAGCTCAACCAGCTCCATCCCGTGATTCAAAATGAATTGCCATGGCCTGAGTGATGGGCCTTTGCAGGGAGGTAGCAGTAGCTGATTTCTCTCCACAGGGATTTCTGTAAGGCACCGGGTGAGACCTCCAGTGCACTTAGCTGCTGCTTTGCATTTACAGTTTGTACCCATGCTCCTCATGCCACAGTTTAGGCAGGGTAATAGAAGTCTAAATTATCTCATGCTAATAAGGTTCTCCAAGTCCCCTGGAAAGGATCACAAAAATATGAGCTGACAATGTAAGAATATCTGTGAGCACTAGAGAGAATTGTCTCTGAAGGAGAAAATAAACTTTTTGTTTAATAAAATATTGCCCTAATGGCATGTGAGATTTCTATAATCTCTGTCTGTTTCACTGCTGTCACAAAAGTGACTAGGAATGTTTCACTAACATGGAGGAAACCAGACACAAATCTTTGTAGATTTACAAAGTTTGACTGAAGTTCAGTCACGACGATGACACCCCTCCTCCGCTAGGGAAAAGAGGGGGAGAGAGACCCCTCATGAAGAACTGTGGCACTCTGTGTGCAATTCCCATCGAAGCACTGTGCAAAGCTGCCCGTTGCTCTCAGTGCCTGGGCCCTAAGCCCACAGTCTCCCCCCTTCCCACGCACAGCGGGCTCCCAGCGCGGGACAGGTGCAGCCTTGGGCTGGCTCCAGCCCTGTTTGTGTCTCCCGCAGACCTTGCTCTCCTCCGGAGCCCAAGTTTTCTCAAAACAGGACTTGGGGTGTTTTTGTCACCTAATCAGCTTGTTGTCCTCGTCCTTCCTGAGAAAGTGCTCCGGGTGGTGTTTACAGCTCTGGGCACAGACAGAGCTGTGGGTGCGGGCGTCCAGGAGAGCAGCTGGCGCTTCCCTCGCAGCGCAGGGCCGAGCGGCTGGCCCTTTCCTCACACTGCACGTAGCCCTGGCTGTGAGGAAACCTGGTTCTCCTGGGCTGAGAGGCTGTGGTCACACAGAATTTAGAAATGTCCTGGGAAGGGCACACAGCTTTCCCTTCCCGAGCACAAACCCATTGCTCTAAAGGTCCGGTGGCCAGGAATGCTGGCCTGTAACTTTGCCTGCGTCCTCACAGGACCAGAGTCCTCTCATCAGAGCACACTTCCTTGTCAAAGACTGAGCTGTATGCCACTTAAAGAGAATGGAAAGAGCCTCCCGGTGGCTTTTTGTTTTTCTGCCAAGAAGGTGATAGCCTTCCCGGGGAGGTGCCGGAGGTCACTTGTAGGGAGGAGATGGCTGGAGGGGGCCGAGGACGTGTGGCAGCTGGGCGAGCAGAGGTGCTGCAGCTATTTTGCTCCCGTGGCCGTCTCCTGCCACCACCAAGGGCCTGTGGCTTTGAAGCAAGGACAAGATGCCCTTGTGATTTCACTCCACACAGGAGGAGATAAAGCACGGGTTTTTCCGTTTCTATCAGCCTGTGTCCATAATAAACTTTGCAACTGTGCCGCCTGTTGGGGTTTACATTACTCACATTTGCTCGCACGATGACTTGGCTTGAAGTAAGGGTGAGCTGAGGCTGAATCCAGGCACCACAAGGTTGGCAACCCTCAGAACAGACAGTGCTCCCCAAAACCAGTGCACAAAGCAAGGCATGAGGTTTGCTGGGGCACCTGCCCCTGCTCTTGGGCCATCACCATCACCTGGACAGGGGGCTGCAGGTCTGCAAGGGAGTAGAGGGACAATGCCCAACAGGCCTCAGGCCATTGTTCAGCGATCAAAGCTCTGAATAATGTTAATGAGTTAATTCACCACCTAGGAAATGGTTCCCTGCTGGCGCAGCAGATGAAGGAACGGGGATGGCTACGGGGAAAGAATTTTATATGGAGATGTGTAACAGTGTCATTTCAGCTTTGTTCCTTTTTACTTCTTGACAGCTGTTAGCATTACACAGACATATGTATCAATAATTTTCCCCATCATTTCTACAACATGGAGCTGCTTATTTCCCAGATCTTCTATTTAATTCAGCAAAAGCACTATTCAATTACCTGTTTAAGCAGAAGGCTGGGGACAAACAAGGCTGGGCTGGAGGAAGAGCCAATTGGTAAAATCACAGCTGGCTCCTAAACTCTCTGTGGAAAGCTTCTTCCAGTGGGCACACCCTGATGCTCTTTCCCCCATTTTGGGTAGCAGAAGGGAGGCAAATCCCCCACCTCCTACCCTGTCCTAACCTGGGCTCCAGCTCCCTCAGGGCTGATTTTGTATGGCAGGGCTCTTCTGGCAAGAGAAATATTAAAGTGAATGGCCATCACTGTCAGTTGGTAGGCTGGAGATTGCCACAGGGACACAATGTCAAGTCCGTGCAAATATTTGAAGAATTTCTGCTGCCTAATATTGCCCCTGCCTTGCTTCTTGCCTGCACTGGTTGTTCATGGTGAATCTTACTGAAGCTGTTGGGCCTGTTCCTGATTTCTCTCCCATTGTGTTTTGTTGGCCTGGAGCTGCTGATGTTCAGCTGACACATGCTAAATTATTCTTGATTTATGCCAGATGAGGTCAGAATCAGAACCATTATTTGAAAACAATAAGCTTGGGATGTATAGTTTGGGTATATTTTTCCTTTGTTCTGCTATTTGATGGTTTGCTTCCAATGCTCCTTCCCACTTACTTCCAACAGAGGTTTCTTGCTGTATAAACAACTGGATTGATTTCCAATACGGACTTTTACTTCCTTGAAAAAAGATCTCCTCAGGGGAAATCGGCGGTTCTCTCTGTATATATTTTCTTATTTGCATTTACTCTGAGGGGTTTGGAACCCAGAGACAAGATTTACGTCAACAAATCCCTCTCCCTGTTATCCAATTTAGTTGTTTTAACATAATACAATCATTTTCTAAATCAAACTGATGGAGCGGTTCCTAAAGGCATTACACCAACTGTATATCTGGAATCATATTCGCTTTCTTTTATTGCATTAGCACCAGGCTTGAACTTTTCAAATTTGCATTGTGCTTTGCAGAAGTTCTCAGGATATTTGAAGCAGTTTATAGCTGGAATCTGGTGTGCCTTAAACCAGAGACCGGAGAGTGAATTATAGAGCAAAGCTCTTGTAGAGATGAGCTTACAATTTCACAGAATGAGCAGAAAGCAGAATAAGAAAGCAGGAGGAATGCTGCATCTGCTGGGTGGCTTTGGGGACACTGCAAAGCGAGTGCTGTGTTTCAGCCCTGATTCTGTCTGTCTCACCAGATTGACCAGGAGGTTTGATTTCTTCTCTTTGAAGAGGGTGCTGAGTAAGGGTCTGACATACAGCAAAGGTGCATGAGTAGGGAGTGCCAGGGGAAAGGTCCCTAACACCTGGGGCATGATTCAGTGATGTTCCTGCACTGGGTTTTGGCAAATAGGTTTCCTGTTATTTGAACATCAACTTTCTTTTGCTGTATGGGCTGTCACTATCAGGCATCTTTCTTTAGATGTGCTTTTAATATCAAAGACAGAATTATCAAAGACACAAATGAGAATTTTGCTCTTTTTGCTTTTGATTTTATGTCCCTGCTCATGGAAGTGTCCCTGCCCAGGGCAGGGGTATTGGAATTAGATGATCTTTAAGGTCCCTTCCAGCCCCAACCGTTCTGTGATTCTATGATTCTACGAACTTCTCCTTCCTTGCTTTGGTGTGGTTATTTCAATAACTCTTGGTCATCCAGAGTAGTGAGGAGTTTGGAACAAACTGGCTAAAGCAAGCTAACAAATAATACGCTGCACACAGAAAATAAGCCCAAGCATATGCAGCGAAGGTGTGAGGGGAAAAACAAAGCTCAGGTGGCATCAGCTGAGGCAAGGCTCTGAGCTCCCCGAGCCGAGGAGGACAAGAGGACAGCACCACCATGCTCCTGGTCCCAACAGAGTCTGTGCAAAATTCCCGAGCCCAGCCCACTTGTAAAGCCCTGTGCTCATTTCCAAGCCCTCCATCCTCCCACATGTCACAACCTGCCGTTGGACTATAGCTTAGCATCTAAAAAATTGATATCAGGATTGTGAATAATGGAGTAAGACAGCTGACAGCTGGAGAGCATTCTCAGTTTTAAGTACCAATCATACATTTTTGATAAATAAAATAATAAAGTCCATTTTGAGGTCTGTACCCGATTCTTGGAAAAATACACTGACCTAGTACTAAAAAAAATGTAATAATAAAATCCGCTACTTGCAAATGGTACATAGATGAACTTCAGGCTCCCAATTTAGATGACTGAAAGAAGATCTTGATGTTTTTCCTACAGGGCAGATCCAGCCAGGTGTGTCAGGCATTCCCAGGAGGTAGGGAATAGCCTTGTGCCAACCTGAAAGTCAAAGAAACCTGTGTGCTGGCCTGTGTCTGGGGCCTTTGGTGGCCAGGGAAGAATTTGTGATGGTTTGGTGACTGCACCACAAATCCACCTGAGAGGATCGTGTGCATGGTGTAGCATGGCATGGAGAGGTACCCAGCCTGGGTCCTGCTGGCAAGAAATGTTTGTACCAGGGGTAGATTGGGCTGCAATGAGGCATTTACTCCTTTTGACCTGCCCTTTCTCTACAGCGGGGCCCAGCTCTTCTCTTTGGAGCACAGACTGAGCATCCTGTACACTTTCTGCAACAAGAATTTATTTCACACTTGCTTAGTTCATGCTCTGCTCGGTTCATGCCCGGTACACCACATATTTCCAAAAACTGAGGAGCCTGTGGTGTTGCAGAGGTGCACGGTCTGAAGGAGTTCCCGCTGACAGCGCACTAACCCTGGCCATGCTGACAGCTGCAACGTGATGCCTGGAGATGTTAATTGTTATTAAAACATCCTTTCAGTGCTTGCCATTGACTGCCCACATGAGCAATTTTACTCACAGCCCATTTTTTCCTTTACTATCGATTGTATTAGGAAAGAGATGAAAAATATGAAACCAGTGTTGCAGAGAATAGGTCAGTTTATTAAGGCTCCTTCTCCAAATTGGCTGTTTTAAAATTCAATAGATGAACATAAAAAACGGGTCTCAGTGAGAAAAAGCATCCAGGCAGTTTGTTCCAAAGGTAGCATCCCTCTGCTTTTTGCTGTCAGGCTTTTCAGAGGAACCATGAAGCCCAAGCACACTCGACCTCTTGCCAAGTGGTTCACAGTGTATTTTTGCCTCAGATAATCACATTCAAGCTGCAGCAAGACATCACTTTCTCCTCTGCATATCTCCTGATGTCATGTGTCATCCAGTTTAGTGTTCCTCTGTATTTTTGTTTATTTACCCTGCACGCTCTTGGTGGCAGGATGGGACAGCTCAGTGGGCAGGGTGATGAGGGCTTTGTGCCAGTCCTCCTGGCCCCCAAGAGCCTGGACCTCATACCAGAGGGTATCTTTGGGATTGTGCTTGATGGTTAGCAGAATGGGTAATGATGGCAAAATCCTAGGGAGGGCTGTGATAGAGACATGTAGAGAAGGAAGGATGGCTTTCCAGGCCTCGGATTTTGCCTGTTTGCAAAGGGAAACAGCACTGATGACTTCCCAGCCACTCGCCACTGCCACCCTACACCTACCCCACTATCTGCTCCCCCAGGCTTATTTCAACCCTAAATGCATTTTAAAAGGTAATAATACCGTACTATCAGAATCAATGCAATCATCTGTCACGGTATGGCTGAAATGCAGAGATTAGGGTTAGCAGCATTCATGCCCTCTTGAATGGCAGGGCAGGTCGGCGCCTTGGGTGAGGACTTGATATTCATCGTATGTGCTGCACACCCAGGCAATCGGTGTGTGCAAACAGGGCATGGGGAGCCTCTCCTCTCCCCTGCTCCCAGCCTGGCTTCCCACCGAGTCTTCGTTTCATGCAGCATCCTATGCTGGCTTGTGTTGCAGTGTCATCTCTAATGTCAGGGGAATTTAACTCAATAGTTAAATCTGCCCCAGGACATCAGCAGCGAACTGTCCTAACTCAATTTCCCTAACACGGGGACTTTGTTCACCATTGTCTTCCCAGCACATGGATTTTCAGACGTCCTTGTTCCTTTAACGCAGTTATGAAATGATGCTATTTGCTGTAACCTTATAGATCTGCTGACAAGATAGAAAAGAAACCCAACACAAGCCAAATTTTGTCATTTCTTCTCCAGTCAGAAACTAATTTACCAGCAGAGGGCTCTCTTATGATTACTTTTTTATTATTATTATTATTTTTATTTTATTTTTTCTTGCCATGAGGTTTAAAAAAAAGGGATACAGAAGTCAGGCAGCTGTCCCCATCCCAGTGCCTGGGGCAGAGGCGGGCTCCAGGGTGGGCTGTGGCTCTCTCGGCATGGTGTGTGGGGTCCACCTGGAGAGGTAGGGCAGCACCCGGCCCTGGGACCTGTGCTCAACACACCAGGGATGAGGCAGCTCATAGAGAGTAGAAAAGTAGAAATAAAATCAAGAGCAAAAGTATGCTTTGCATAGATTGTAATGTTTATTCTTTTCATATTCATAGTATAGACAGGCTGCTGGTTCTTTCCTCTTTATCCTTTGAGTGTGTGTAAGTCTTTATTCTGAGAAGGCCCAAACTACAGGAATTTAATTTATCAAATAAATTTATACTCCAGGGAAAAAAAAAATCCAGCTTTATAACTTTTATTTATGAAATGTGAGAAGCAATGAAATGCACTGTTTTTATTATTATTATCATTATTATTATTATTGTTAATGACATTATAACTTGCTCTAGTAATCTCAAAGCCTGTCTTATAACCTTGGCTGTATAAGGCCATATAAAAGCTCTGGTGGGATCCAACCAGGCCTGAAAGCTCTGACCTTTTGGGAGTGGAAATCAGTCCTGGGAACTGGTTTCTGGCTGAACGGGGAGAGTGGGAGGCCTGGAAGCTTCCCTGGTCTTTTCCACTGCAGTAGGTGAGAGCACCAAAATCCGTAGGTTATTTCACTCTCCTGACATCCTTGAGAGATTTTGGCTCTGTTTTCATAGACAGAGAATGAGTCACCAAACAGTCCGAGCAATTTATCTCCAGGAAGTTTGTGGCTGGGCTGAACTCATGTCTCTACTATCCCAAAACAGTTTGAGGCACCAGGCTACCCCTAATATCCAAGTGGTGCCAAAACCATGGTAATTAAAAGCCTACAAAACTGTATAGTCACCTCTGTTGTTTGAAAACACTGCACTTCCACGGACTATATGACCAAAATAAAGTCCTATTGTCCTAAAGCCCTCCATCACTGCTTGCCATGTCCTGACACACTGGGCACACACTGCACCTGAAGCAGCTCATTCCCACCATGCAGAGGCACCTCCCTTGCATGATGATCTGTAAGGGGTCTGTGAGGCGGCTCTACAAACACTTGGCCATCACCTTTGCCATGGCACGGCTGGGTCCACTTTGTCAGGAAGAGCACAACTCATTTAGGGGAAATTTGCTGATTTTGGTGCATTGAAAGGAAGCTGCCCTGAGCCCCCCCCGAGCAGATGGATGTGATGGTGCACAGTGCAGTCCAGCTAGGGCAGAAAAACACTGGTACCAGCTCTCAGCATGTGTCCTGTGTGTTTGGTAAATGACAAATTCTGCCTCTTATCGCAATGCCAGTTATCAGAAAGCATTTCCTGATGGTTTGTTTGGGCGGTGGACAGTGGTGTTTATATACAGAGCCTGTTGCCCATCTGCTGGGGATGTTTCACCCTCTTTGCTCTTCCTACAAAACAGAGATCTGGGTGTTTCCCTCTCCCTTAGTCTAAAACAAGATTTTCCATGAAGAATTCAGATCTGATTTCTTTCCCTTAAATTGGAAACTGTAATTCAAGAATAAGAAATCATTCATGACAAGGGTCTTTAACAAATATTAATAATAGTTTCCTTTAGCTAACTGATGGCAAGCCCTACATGTACTATATATGTGTGTGTATATGTAATACTTACATGTAGCATACTATTTGAAAAGGATACTCCTCCACTTAATGGGCCTTTGTCAAAATTTGATTCCTCCCATTCAGTAACCTGAATTATCCAGAGCTTCTCTGGGCGGTTGGTTCTGGACCTGGCGTCTTTGGCTGCCCTGCTCTGTGTTGCCTAGGAGCATGGAGAACACGTTGTGGCACATATGTGGGGCCTGCATCACGGGCTGAGATGGCACTGGCTTTTTTGGATAACCTTTGCTTTGGAAAGATGTGAAACATCAAGCAGAGGGAAGATGAGACCTCCCCAGCCCTTCCTTACCCTGTAGGGGATGGAGGGCACTCAGAAAATGTCTGCCTTTGCTGGGGCTGTGGCTCTCCCAGGTGCAGCCCACTGTATGCACCCATCTTCAGAAGCACAAGCTGTGGGGGCAGATGACCATGGGGTGAAATTAGTTCCTGAATGCAGTGGTATATGGCTCCCCAGCTGCTGCATGCACACCAGGCAGGCTGCAGAGCAAAGACCACAGGGAGTGAGATAACTTAAAGGGCATGGGAAGTTTAGAGTGAAGTGATTAATTACTGTGGCTACTTAATGGCTAAATGTTATGGTGATTATTAAATAATGTTTGAAATTGGGCCCTTGTGATTCATCTGCCAGATCCTCAGCTTGCCTGAGCCGGTGCAGTGGTGCATAACCTGAGAGGGCATGCTGACTTCATACCACCCAGGGAATCAAAAATACATTGCATGGAAAATAAAGGGAAGAGACATCATGTTTGTGTGGACACGTGGTTTAAGGAATGACTGAAAGCTCTCAGGCTGAGAGGCAGATCTTGGAGATGACAATGCCAGCATACAATCCCCGAAAACAAAATTTGGCATTAGTGCATATAAGCGGATAGAGTTGGCATCTGTGAGTGAATGTAGACATCAGCCTAATGTACCTCAGCTACATCTACTTCACTTTCTGCAGTGGTTTTAAAAATGGCTGTATGCTTTTTTAGGTGCTGCTACCACGAAAGGAGAAAGAACAAACCCATCCAAGTGACGCCCACCCTAACCAAACAGCGATAAATGAAGACAAAGTCAAAGTACGCATACCTTTTAAGACAGGTCGCTGGGCAGAGGCTGACCCTAGTCAGAGTGTCTCCACAGACCCATCCCTGGCTGCAGCCGCACTGTGGTAGTCTTGCTGGGGAACGGGACAGGTGCTTTGAATGTTTCATCCAGCTAATACAGGTCTTTGTTGTGACATTTACAATGTCTTAAAAGCAAATTCCTATGATTATTCAAAATTCTAGCCAGTTATTGAAAGCAGCTTTTAGGGAAAAAAAAAAAAAAAAAAAAGAAATGAAGAAAAAGAATGTTGTATTTATAAGACCTATCATCAATCAGCCAAAGAAAGAAAGAACAAAATCCAACCACCCTGGAAAGCAAGTGGTGATAAAAATCCCAGATAAACTCACTCTTCTCAGTGGGTAGCAAGTCTGATGAACTGAAATGGAAAGTCCTTCTCATTGATTTCAGTGGAAAAAGTAATTGACTTTGAACTCTTTGAATAAGTTGCAATCTGTATTTAATTTCTTGTCCAGGGAAGAGAATGTCATTTTGTTTTTCTTGTGGCTCCTATTAGCTTTAATATCAGTTGCACAGCTGATTCCCTTGCATCAAGCTCCAAATTTACCCCTGATGTCAGTGTGCTTAGGACTGAAACAAAAATCAGACTTTTATCTCTCAGTTGCTTAAAGGATCATGCCATAATACCACATTTATTAATTCAAAATCTCTCTCGTCCATACATGCACAAATGGAGCTGAGTATTCAGAGGAAAGTGTAAAGACTGTAATTTAACTTTTTGACATTAATGCAGCCTATTAACTGGAAATGTTCTTACAGTTCTAGCAAACTTATACATTTTTGCCCTTGAACTGCCTGAACAGAGAGATTCAGCACATCAGGCTGTCAAGGTCACAGATCCAAGCTGCTGACTTTCTGGCAGGGCCAAATTACCTTTTGAATAACATATACACAGATTTTGGGTTTGTCATCATCTGTTCAGATGTGGACAGGGGACCCAAAACCAGATCGCCATGTGAATGCCCAGAAGAACCACTGTAGGGTTTTGTAATGGGGATTAATTTGGGTGAGCTTCCCTTAGTCCCATATAGGAATAATCATCTGAAGACAAAGGCAGGGTGCTTGGGCTTGTGCCTGTTGCAGGATGAAGGACGTGGTTTGATTTGCAGAGCCTCCTGAAGTAAAAGTCTCACATGTGCACCGCTCTCCACACTGTGTACAAGCTGTCTACAAACTGTCGTCTTCCTCTGTTCTAAGATTGACTTGTTTAGCCAACGATTGCTAAGAGGAGGAAACAGTTTTGATAATTAAACTCTACTGATTTACACTGTCATTCTGGGGACGTTACATTTTCAGTCACAAACACAAACAAGATCAGGACACTCATCCAGAAAGACATCTTCATGGGGAAGTAATGAGTCTTATTGAGCCAGCAATCCTGGTAGCAGTGTATGCCGGAAAAGCAGTGGAAGTTAAACATGAACCCCCTTGAAAGACTCATTACAATTCCAGAAAAGTCTACCCAGGCCATAATGTGAGTGAGGACTGGGACGCATTTGTTTACATTTATCAGCCTTTGTTCTGAAAACCTCTTTGAGATTTCAGGATTCATGATATAAAGTAAGTTCTGTAACTAACAGTTCCCCATGCACCATGACCTCTGTGTAGCCGCTGCGTGTACCAGGAAGACTTTACTACAGATTTCTAGTGCAAGATCTTGCCTGAAGCTTTTTGAGCTGTTGACTTAGGACTGTTGCTTTAATGACAAGTGGATGAATGCTAGTGAGCCATGGCTTTAGTCCTTCACAGCAGAAAAGGAGAAAGCTGTAAAGTCTGATTGTACATTGCCAGAGTGACATGTGCTGTTCCTTGAAGTCTAACCTGTTTTCTGTCTTCAGTGTGTTCGTGAGACATTTCCTTTTTATGACACATACATTATCACGGTACCTCAGTGTTTGAGCTGTGTTTATCCTCACAACCTGCCAGGAAGAGGGAAGCATTTTCATCCTTGTGTTTTTTAAAGAAAGAAGAGTTGCCAGGAAGGTATTAAGCAACTTGCTGAAGATCACAGAGCTATCGCAGGCCAGGAAATCCTAAATCCGAAACTCATATGGTAACAATTATACCATCCTTCCTCCAAGACCACGTAAAGAGACACTTCCTAGCGGTGAGGGACAGCCTTACCAACAGGCTGATAACACATGAATGCATTTCCCTTATGGGCCTGAGGCGACCTGGCAGAGCTCTTGGGCAGCGCTTCCAGCTGGAAGCATGTGAGTGCTTTTGTCTTTGGGAACTCTGCTTTTGAACAGAGCCCTGCTATGGAAGGAAATCTGCATTTTCTCCATGCTTCTCCCGAGGTAATGTGGCTGGAGGCAGCATACAGCTACAAGAGCTTTATTGCACTTTGACCAGAGCTTTTGCAGGCAGACGTGTGAGACATTTTCTGTACACTGAGTCGTATTTGCTGACTGAACTTCCATTATCTCCTGGTGACCTTGCACACAGATGCAGCTTTCACCTCTCTCTTAACAGGAAGCAATAGAAATGGTCACTGATCTGAGTGGTCGCAATCATCTGACTTCCAGAGGTGGCTTTGGGAAATGTAGATTACCAAGATTTTCTGGGACACTCCTTAGATGAGGGGACATGTTTGCTGGTGGGGTCCAGCTGTGAAGATGTGATGCATGTGGGTGGTTGACCTCACGCTTTATGAAAGTCTTCTAACCTCCTATACACCCCCACTCCCTTTTTCCCTTTTTAAAAATTGGAAAGCTCATGGACTGAGTAATGGGATGACAGGTCTGGAAGAAGGGTTGGCTGTCAACATTGTTATCGGTAATCTTTTTTCCAAAGGAAAAATAGCTTCTAATCAAAATTTTGTGCCACCGCAAGGATTGGTGGAGTGGTAATTACTGCTGAGAACATTACACTCAGATAAAGTGCACTAATTTTAATCAAATATTTTTATAAACGATCTGGATGTAGGAATAGAAGGTATTTTGAGCAAGTTTGCTGATGACACCAAACTTGGAGGAGTTGTGGACTCGGATGAGGGTGGAAAGGCCTTGCAGAGGGATCTGGATAGGTTGGAGAGCTGGGCGATCACCAACCGCATGAAGTTCAATAAGAGCAAGTGCCGGGTCCTGCACCTGGGACGGGGAAACCCTGGCTGCACGTACAGACTGGGCAATGAGACGCTGGAGAGCAGCCTAGAAGAGAGGGATCTGGGGGTCGTGGTAGACAGCAAGTTGAATATGAGCCAGCAGTGTGCCCTGGCAGCCAGGAGGGCCAACCGTGTCCTGGGGTGCATCAAGCACAGCATCGCTAGTAGGTCGAGGGAGGTGATTGTCCCGCTCTACTCTGCGCTGGTGTGGCCTCACCTCGAGTACTGTGTGCAGTTCTGGGCACCACAGTATAAAAAGGATGTGAAACTGTTGGAGAGTGTCCAGAGGAGGGCTACGAAGATGGTGAAAGGCCTGGAGGGGAAGACGTACGAGGAACGGCTGAGGGCACTGGGCCTGTTCAGCCTGGAGAAGAGGAGGCTGAGGGGAGACCTCATCGCAGTCTACAACTTCCTCGTAAGGGGGTGTCGAGAGGCAGGAGACCTTTTCTCCATTAACACCAGCGACAGGACCCGCGGGAACGGGGTTAAGCTGAGGCAGGAGAAGTTTAGGCTTGACATCAGGAGGGGGTTCTTCACTGAGAGAGTGGTTGCACACTGGAACAGGCTCCCCAGGGAAGTGGTCACTGCACCGAGCCTGACTGAGTTTAAGAAGAGATTGGACTGTGCACTTAGTCACATGGTCTGAACTTCTGGGTAGACCTGTGCGGTGTCAAGAGTTGGACTTGATGATCCTTAAGGGTCCCTTCCAACTCAGGATATTCTATGATTCTATGATTCTATTAAATACGTTTCAGAGTAGAAAAAGTAAGTTACACACCAAAAAGAGAGAGCTACTGGCCCTTTTTTACCAAATGGACCACCGTGATCACTAGTTTTGGCCTTGGATGAGTTAAAGAAGGTGACTCCTACCTGAGGCACTTCCCAAGAGAGGGTTGGAGAGAAGCTGCCCACACCAGGTTCACCTCATTTTAATGCCCACACAAGCACAGATCAAAGTAGTTGCTCTATTTGTTATCTCTCAGAGATGTGATTTACTTGCAATGTGAGTTACAACTGAGAGCAGTAGCTATTAAGAGAGTCTTTAATGTAGGGAGGAAAAGAGTAAGTGGCTGGAGCCATAGCACAGGATAAGGGGTACTTTTGGAAAAAACTGTGGATTTTGAGTAAACCATGGATTTATGTTTCCTGATGTTTTCATATTATGACTGGCTGCTCAAACAGGCCAAAGTGTATGTGCTGGACCAAAGCCAACTGTTCTTTGGTCAGATGCAATTGTGGGGCTCTATGGGGCTGCGACATGAAGCATAATGGAGTTGAGGGTCTTGCCTTGAGGGTCTCAGGGAGTCAGCAGGTAATGAAATGGTGTTAGACTTGGTGACCTTAAGGGTCTTTTCCAAACTAAATGATTCTAGGACTCCATGAAATGAAGCCTGCCCAGCATCTTCTCTAGAACCTGTGGTGCATGATACATTGGTGCGATGCTTTGTATGACCTGAGTTGTCCCTGCTCCTACATCAGAGACATCCTCTGAAGGATGTGGGCTCTGCTGGCACCTCACCAGCTGCTCTGACCGACGTGGCAGCCAGAGGCAGCTGTGCTGTCCCCCTGCTGGCTGCCCCGCAGAGACCCATCCATGCTGGTGGCAGATCACTGTGCTGGTCTGCTGCACTCCCTCAGGCTCTGAGGGAAGCCTTCTTTAGAAATGACATTGGGATCTTTATCAACTACACTTGTTATATCTGTGATTTAATTAAGTCCATCTTGAGATTGATATATATTAGGTTACTCATTCTCTTTGATCTGTTATTTCTCAGAAACATACCCATTAGTAACATCAAGTAAGAGATTTCTTTTACACCTGTTCTTACGCACAGATGGGTAGAAAACACTCGAGTTTAGAAATAAACATCCTCAAATAGACATAGCACAACAACTGTGCACTGTGGACAACAATCCAGTCACCAAAAGGGCTGTTTTAAATGTTCCACTGCCCAGCAATGAGGGAAGATTAATAAGGACACAGCAAGTGCACAGCTATCAGTAAGACCTTCTAGAAGCCCTCCTAGAAGCTAAACGCTGGAATGGATTCCCTGGCCAGAGGCAAGCAAAGGTGATGGCTGCAGGCAAAGAGGGCAGTGGGGAGCTTCTCTCTCTTTACGTCTCTGCCATCCTGGTTCATCCTCATGTGGCGATGCATCTGTCTGTGTCAGTTACTGACTGCTGTCCACTTAATATTTTCCCCATTTCTCCTGACAGGTGTTGTAAATGGGCATTGAGGTGATCTCCAGGCAAATGAAAGTGGCTAGGACAATTTGTTTTTTCCTGCACTCCCTCTGGGCTTGCAAAGCTCCCAGGCAAGAGCTTGTATGTACTAGAGAAAGCATGCATGGAGTGACTTGCTCAGGCACTCTGATAACAAGAGAGACAAAGCTGCAGAGCTGCAAAACCTGCGACCGACAGCTGCCCTCTCGCTCCAGCACCCTTGTGCCTCCTACCTCCAGCTGGGTGGGAGGACCTGGAGGGTCGTAAAATGTTCTCTGTCCTGGTGGGCAGATGAATAACCTGCCCTGTGCTGGGGAGATGCTGGGTCTGAATTTTGGGGTGCGTGCTGCAGCTTGTGCCTAGGCCTCCAAGCAAAACAGTGCAGCAGGCTTGCAGCCTATGCAGACGGCCTGGGGGTCATATGGAGGGACTGGGGGCCAGCAGCTGAGCTGGCATAGGTGCAGGATGGCACCATGAAGGCTGCCTGGGGAATGAGGGTTATCAATCACTTTGTGATGGATTTTCCCATCTGCATAAAGCAGGGAGTGATATTTATTCTCTTTTACTGATGCCTTTAACTTTTAAATAGAATGGAGCAAAATTTGGTTTTATATAGCTCCTCTCACACTTCCCTATTTCAGAGCACTTTTACAAAGCTGTTAAGTTAGGATATAGTGCTGGAAATGCAGTGACTGTAGGCAAACGTGGCAATCTGAACTACACCATATATCATCTCACACACCTCCGCTGGGTTTGGTGTGCATGCTACTTGATATTTTTTAACAGCTACTCCATACCTGCCCTTGATTCTGACCGACTAAATCTGAGCTATTAAATCTGTGCCTCAGTACTTTTTTAACACCTGTTTTAAAGGGAATTTAGCACTTGCAGAAGTTGCCAGATTATGTTATGTTTATGGAATATGCACTTCTTTTCCTAATAACGACCCTGAAGCAGTCAAAGCTTCAAAGGGCTCATAAGAAGCATTGAATCAGCAGCCCAACTTTTCTGAGCCTTCTCTGTCAGTAGCACTTTTCTGGGAAGGCTGGCCCCATGTGATGCCCTTTTCATCACGTAAACAGTACTATTCTCAGTGACAGACAAACTATCAGCATCAACAACCTGGATGCCAGGTGCTTGGCGTTGCCTCTCTTTGCTCCTGCGGCTGGGATGTTGACACTGACAGCAGGGAAGCACTGAGCAGCTCTCTATTACCTGAGCTGCCTCCACCATCCCTCCTCTGCACAATTAAACACCCTTCTACCCAGCATCTGAACCTCTTTGGTGCTTCTGGTTAGTGGGTGGTATCCTTAAACATGAGCCAAGGCTGCAGCAGCAGATAAAGCTTTGTGATATTCATATAGAAATACCAGTATGTGAGAGTATTGGTGGCCATATACTCCCAAACGCACCATTCTATATTGGGTGGCTCTTGTAATTACCCATTTCTAGTCCTTCCATCCTTGCCTTTACAGTGAAAATGTAAAACATTATTTCTGTACCCCAGAACCTTCCCATTAGCCCTTGTTAATGATTATTTTTGTCACTCTCAAGCCAGTTCTGTAAAAATCATACATATATAATTGACCAAATTCTTCTCTCATTTCCTCTCAGGCAACATCACTGAAGTCAAGTAAGAACAGGATACCTCTAAGTGTGAGTAAATGCTGTATTTCACTCAAAGGCTATATTGTACTAAGAGCTTTTCTGCCCCATTATAGGTTGTAACAAATATTTTTTGCTAGGAGGAATCATGAGCTCATTAAACAAGGTATGAAAAAAACTCTGAAAAACCATCAAGAGAACATGCAACAGCTAGAGATGAAAAAAAAGCCAGGGCTTTTTTGGAACAAAAAGCAATCCTCACGGATGCTATAAAATGGGAAGCATGCTGTACTCCTGTGCAGACCACTAATGGTTAAATTTTCTCAGTTGGACTCACATAAATCAGTGTAGCCCCACTGACTTTAATAGAGTTATGCTGAAATTACACTGGTGTAGCAGCTCATTTTGGCCCTACAAACTTGGCATTTGTCATTGTAGATTTGATCCAAACCTCATGAAACCCCTTGAGAATTTTTGTATTTAGATAATGGGATTTGAATCGGACTGTATAAGTTTAACATGAATCATAATTAGTTCAATTTGGTATTTGTATGGCTCATAATATGCAAGAGAGCCACTTGAGCCAACTGGATCATTGGTCTAGTTGCTTAGGAATGCAAGTGAAACTATGAAGTCTTTCACTTAGTCCACCTAATTACAATCAGATGGTAACTACTTTAAGTAATTACCAGACCAGAGGCAGCTTGGAGCACTGACCTAACATGATGGGCTCTGTCTTCTGGTGCCAGATCTCCAGAGAAATGATTCTCCTCTTTTGCTTTTCTTAAGTACTGGCCATTCATAACACTCATCTTGTTGATGTTGTTAATTGCTTTTAATATTCTGTATGCTATGGGGATAGCATTATCTTGCCTACCACACTTAGTTCATAAGGCTGTGTGCTTGTAGTGGGCAGAGGATGCAGAAGTCACGAAGCCCAGTTCTGACCTCATTCGCATTGGAGTCTCACCAATAGAGTTTGATGAACTTTAATGAACACGTTCTTGATTTAGAGCAATGCGGGATAAATACAAGGCAGAGATCTGCTCTGATTCTGTTGTTCTGCTAGAACGACATTGCTCATTGGTGATGGGCTATGTGTGTGTGTGTGACTGATGAATATATTCATTTATGTACAGCCACATCATGTTTTTTAAAATGGGTGATCATATTCAAATGGACAAATTACATTCTGAGTTTGTTAGGAATTTTCTGGAGATGTTTTACTGGTGTCAACAGCAGTAAAAATCAGCCTGTGTGTTCCATGTCATTCAGTGAAACTACAGAGAACCAATAGACGTCCCTTCTCCAAAACCCTGCTGTAGAAAATGTCTGTCACCTTCAGTCCTTACGAAAGGAAAGGAAAACAGCTATTTGCCAATTTATATAAAGAGAAGAAGACTTTCTCCTAGTCTTCATCTCAGAAACAAGCGGATGAAGGCAAAGGATGCTATTGTATCAATATCACATAAAGGGTAATGAAATTGGAAATAGATTCATGATTTATTGTCCCTCCAGCAGCACACTTAAGTATACGGGAAAATTGGCTTTCAGTATATCCAGTAGCTGCTTACATAGCATGACTAAAGAAAGACCCTGTGAATATGAAAGGTCCCAGATGAATGAGGCCTGAAATGGAAAACCTCTATTGCTATAGCAGACAGGACAGCGTGGCTTTCATGTGCATTGTCAGTAATTTGCCAACATTTACATTTGATCTTTGGCTAGCAGAAACATTGATTTAGTGAGCTGTAAAGGCCCCTTTCCACACCTGTTATCTAACTTGATAAAAGTCATTATGCTGCAACAGTCCCTTTTTCTAGGTGTCAGGCAGGAAAGCCATTATCCAGGGAATGCAGAGAAGCTGTGGTGTAAATCCCCTGCAAGGTTCCACATGGCTTCCTATGCCTGAGAAAATATACAGCACCTCTTCCAGCTGCCAGAGCAAGGTTTCACCATGGTGAAGAGGAGGGTGCTCTAAATCGCTCTAGGAGTGCAAGACTGTTGGCTAACAGAGGAGATAGCATGGTCACGGAGAGGGCAGGCCCACTCCTGTCCTCGCTGCAACACATCATCCTCCCTCTGCTGACGCTGGTGCCCGGAGCCTGCATCAGGCGCCGAACCCCTTAATGCCATTCTTTGATGCTTGGGGATGCAGTCATCAACAATGATCTGCTCGCTGGTTGAAAATTTGGGTGCTGAGGATATTTTCTGGCTGTGAAGTCAAATGGCTGGTCTCCAGAAAAGGAGGGAAGGGCAGCAGAGGCAGAGGCAGAAGGGCCAGCATACAGTCATGGCCCCGTCCGGGGCAGCAGACCCCGCTGTGGCAGGGTGCCGGACAGCCCCTGCTGGGTCTGAGCCAGCCAGGTGGAGATGGCTTAAAACTAGCTCCCCCCTTTCACCTAAAGAATCCCAGATTTTGGTCATGCTTCTCAGGCCTCTCTTTTTGGTAGGGGGACAGCAGCCGGCGCTGGAAGACCTCACTGCCAGTGACTCAGAGCAGAAATGCAGCTGATGTCTGCCGAAGACAGACATCTCAGCCCAACCGGAGACAGCAGCGGGCTCTGTGAGCCGTGGTCTCTCTCTGCCTGCCCGGGTGATGGAGGAACAAATGGGCTGCGGGGCACAGAGCCGCTCGTGGGCCCCAGCTTGCAGCCAGGTGTGCGCTGTGATTTCTTTTCCATGTTAATATTCCTGGGGCAGGCCCTGGAACTGTATCTGTTTCTTAGATCTCTCCAGTTAATGAAATGGCCAAATACAATTGTCTGGGAATAGAACTGCACTTCAGCAATACAAACAAAAAGACCCTAATTTACATTTGTGCCAATACCATTAATGTAAATTGGTTATTAGCTATTTATGCTAAAAAGCTGTAATACAAAGCATAAAGGTAGTTTTATTAACTACATTTTGCCCTGTGAAATCTATGCTAGAAGGCATACTTTGCAATCAGTGATTTTCTTTTCTCAGGCAATATGGCATTTGCTTTACCTAATTAACATATTTATAAACAAATTACTACCCCCTTTTCTGCACTTTGCATTTTATAACACATCACTGCTATGAAGTTAATAGGACAGCCGTGTGCAATGCTTTTGTAATTCAATTGCAATGTTGGATTGTTCTTTATTCTCATTCTCATGTATATGTAGGAAGGGGTAATTAAAGAAAAAATGGCATTTACAAACAATTATAATGCAGGAATAACAAGGAGGGAAATGGGTTTCAATCATTGCTTTTTAATAGAGGTGTAGGGAGGGTTGGGGGTAGAAGGAAAACAGAACTGCACCTGTCCTCTGTCCTTCTGTTTTTAGTCTCTTCCTGAGTCTGTGGGAAGATTTTCAGGGGTGCATGTGACAGACTGTCCCTTTTGCAGAGCTGTGATGCCAATGCTGAAGGAAGGGAGAGTTGGACTGGGACTGAGAGTTACTTTCAGGCAGAAATTGTGGCCTTCTTGGTTTCCAGCACATCTATTTCAGGGCCATCCAGCATCACCTGGTTCCGCTCCAGAGCCTCTCAGCAGTGCTTAATCAGGTGCCAGGTGCCTGCCCCAGCAGCTAGCCACTCAGATAGTGATGTGAGGGAACAGGGACAGGTAATGCTGGGGGCAGAAGAGAGGGGAGATGGGAAACAGCATGCTCTTTGGAGAGAAGTCCCTAGGTCCTTGCTCACCGTAACTCCCTATGACTGAAATCTCTCCAGAGAAGGCAGGAACAAGAGAGGTGAAGGACGCTTTTGTGTCTTCTACCCAGAAATGCAAAGAATTTTTAATTCAAATGAAAGTGTAATATCCCTAATAGCGAATGAGAATTTGGAGGTCATTTATACTACTTCTTACTTCTGTAAGGAACACATTCTGAAGGATGGAAATAACTTTGGTTTAATGAATTCACATATTCCAGTGGAATTTCAATCTTTCGCATCAGTATTAAAAGTTAGCGTTAAATTATATTCTTAAATTATAGTGTCATCTAACCCAGTTATGTCTGATCTCTTACAGGCTGATGTAATTATTTTAAGGCAAATTAGCTAGTTTGGAAAAGACAGAAGTAAATATATTTTCTGTGCAAAGAAATTTATGAAGATGTGGCTAAATAATAGTTAGCAGCTAGCTTCTGTGCGTATAAACATTTTCAACCCTGAGAACACTGAGTTTTCCGTGCTACCAGATGCAAGAACACTTAGGATAATCTGAGCATAAATACTCCATGACAGAAAATAGTCCTGTTTTCCAGTTATTCTCACAAGAAAGAGCACTAGACTATATTCTGTTGTGGGTTGACATGAGAGGTTATTTGCACTCAGTGTCCGTGCACTAGGTTGTTTTTAGAGGATTGTTGTTGGTAGTCTTGAAGGGAGTGCCATGCTGTCCTCCCATCAGCTGGTTGGGAGTCATAACACTGGTGGCTCTGGCTGCAGCGCAGAGCGTGAAAAACAAGTTAATAATTGACCTATGCTCCTTGTGCTCCTTGTTTTCATTCTTAGGTCTACAGACATAGAATTGATAACATCTTTTTTTTTTTTTTTAACTTTTTACAATAAATAGAATATCTTTTACATCTCATGTGAAAAACAACAACAGAAATGGCGGGTCAAGAAATGGGTGATTTACTGTCTATTTTTTTTCCTTTAAAGCAGGAGAGATCAGATACTGCTAGGGAGATCATGCAGCATTCAGAAAACTTTGTGAATCACCCATGAAAGGCTGCGGCTGCCATTCTTTGTATAACTTTCCAAGTTCATGAAAAGGTTACATGGCTACCAAGATGAAAAGGAGTCTCATCTGTTTTTTTCTACCACAGCCT
The DNA here is from genome assembly GCA_011075105.1 of Heteronetta atricapilla. NCBI lineage: Eukaryota > Metazoa > Chordata > Aves > Anseriformes > Anatidae > Heteronetta > Heteronetta atricapilla. The sequence continues at coordinate 24,492,150 of CM021763.1, read as the reverse complement.
TTTTCCATTACTAAAAATGAGGATTGTGATGAATCATGTCTTCAGCTGAACATCAAACACAAGTCTGTAGTCTTCAGTGAGCATTAAATATAGATGTGAATATAAATAGAGAAGAGGAGGTTATTATGTAGGAAGGAGGAGTATAATAGCAAGGCACAAGTTAGCTATTTAACATATGCTTTCTGCTCCCCTTGGTATCATACATGCTTTTATCTTGGGAGAAGAGGGCAATGGGTTAGCATGACCCTGTCTATAGACTCTCATCAGGAAATTGGTTACTCAGAAAATAGTTACATCAGCAAACAGTTACTATCGTCTTTGAAGCAACCACGATTCTGCTTCTATCTCTGCAAATATCTGAATGGGTATTTCACCCAGCCTTGTTTTCACATGGCTTCCTCCAGCAGTGTTGTCCTGTTACCATCACTCATGGTACAGAGGAATCCCTGACTTTAAACCTGCCTCTTTCTTAAGGGAACTAGTTGCAGAGAGTCTGCAGGAAGCCCGGTGTTCCTGCCAGTGCTGGACAGTTGCCCCTAAGAGCTGTCCCTCCTCAGGGAAGGCTCTGCTCTTCCCTCCCAGCTCTGTGCAAGCATCTACAGACAGCGCTCTGCTCTCCCTGCAGGTCCTGTCTTGCAGTGTAGGCTTGTTTAGGTGCATCTCTTTAATATGATACCATTACAGTCTTCAGTGCTGCAGTATTTCGTTTGCCTGGCTGTGTCATCTTCGGAGTCTGTGACGCCAGTGCTCTGCTCATGTGCTGGTGCTAGATTTCAAGCCTACCACCACAAACAAATTCTGGGACCTCTGTCTTTGTCTGCATCTTCCAAATATAAATTCTGAGGCCAAGCCTTGGCCCTGTCTGCCCCAGCTGTCTGCCTTTTTGCACATCCCGGTGAAGGCAACAGGCTGTAAAGACTCTCTCTGAGTTTGGATCAACTCCATCATCACTCTCCATGTCCCTTGTGGTTGTTGTACAAAGAAGGATGCAGCACCTTCACTGTGCCCTCTCCCCTCCGTGCTGCCACAAGGACCTCCTTTGCTTTGGAGGACTCCAGGTAGGCAGGGCATTTGACCCGTGGAAGCATGCCACAGGCTGAAAAAAGAACAGGCTGCTGTTTGCCTGGGACCTGTGAGGTGTATTAAATAAGGTAAATGAAGACTTGCATTTCCACCAGACTGACGTCAAACCTATCACTAGCTTGCTTCCAGCTGATAAGGATGTGCTCGTCACCCATCCTCTTTGAGAGTCAGGTGGGTTTTATAGTATTTAAAATCTGCAGTGAATTGCTGTTATCAGTCCAATGGTACATTTCAGTCACCCTTCTCTTCATCCTCTACTGAAAAAATACCAAATGCCTTTGTTTATTAAATCGTCCTCGCTAGTCTGCTCACTTGACAGATTACCCAACTTTTATTGTACTGAAATAAAGGTACACTTGTCCCCTTGTGGGATGGAACTGGGAGAATCCTCCTTGTGATTCTGTGGAGTTCCTATGATACCAAATTTTAAAGATCTGGTACATCTTTTTGTCCAAAATTAGAAACTTAACAGTAAGGTATATTACATCAGGCTTCAAATTTGTAGTCTTCAATGATTATAAGTACTATGTAACTAAGTTAAAGAAAATAATTTTTATTTATTTATTTATTTAGTTTAACACTTAGGAATGAGAACTAAAAGTCATAATTTAGATACAACCCCTTTAATTAATTCCTCTAAAGATGAAAAAGGTTCTTTAAAAAGTCTATGAGGATATTGCCAGCAGAAAACAAGTCATATCTACTCTATGTACACATGTCTTCAGTGTACGTCTTCAGTGAGCAGAAGAGCCCTTAATGATTGGGCTTAATTGTTACTCATCAACACCACTGCACCATCTGTCCTGAAGTGGTAATTTTCTCTGTGATAGCTATATAATACCACAGCATCAGGGCTCTTCAAATATCAGGATACTGAATTAATCATGAAGGGGTTTTCATTAGCACTGGAAAAAAAAAACTGTGTCAATTAAAAAGACTTTCTTTAAAACATATCTGGTCAAAAATCATTTTAAGGAAAACGAAATGCATGTGACAAATTCAGCAGGGCTGCTCTGCCCTGTGCTGGCCGTGGCCTCTCCAGGAATTTCTGCACCACTGCCTCTGGTCTGTCCCTTCTTGCTTTAAACTTTTCATCTACTCCCTGATTTACGTCTTGTGGTAGGACACAGTATTCCCTCTAGACTCCTTACTTGGCCCCAGTTGCTTATAAAGTCAAATCCTAATTTTGTATCACCACAAAATGAGTTCTGGCCATGTACTTTGCCAAAACTTGCCACTTGATCTATGTTAATAATGACAATCTTTGACCATCTTTGTCTTCTCATGAAAAAGTGGTACTAGCAGGGATATGAGATCTTTCCAATAGGCTGGAGGGGAGTACAGAGTCCAGACCAAGCCCTCTGCCAGGTATCACCGATGCCAGTCAAAGGTGTGAAGCTGCTTGCACTGGGGGTCCAAGCTAGGTGGATGGCCAAGGCTGTGTGAACGCAGAAGAGCACAGAGGGAGAGCACAGAGGGGCCAGGGAAAAGAAGAGCATTTCAGCACACAGCAAGAAACTTGCTAGGAGGTAGAGGGACGGCATGATCCTTCCATGTGTGCAGCCATTTGAGATAGGCTGAAATCAAGCCCTAGCATTCTGGGAAAGTTATCTGGCTTCAGAAAGGAGTGTGCTATTAATGTTATGACACTAATTAATGTTATGACACTAATGTCTCTTTGGTATTGCTGCGTGAAACATGTAAAGACCTTCAAGTCTGCAAAGACTCTCAAGAGCTCACCAAGTTCGCCTCCTTGTCCGGTGATGAGATGGGTTACATCTGTTACCATCCCTCAGTATGGGGCTCTCTGGTGCCTTTGCAGGTGAGCTATTCCAGGTAATATCCAGCTCACGTCCAGCTAGCTTGGTGCACTATGCCCACTCTGTCTGGTCTGTTCCACTGTTGACATGGGGACAGCCAGTTTTTCTCCTCTTTGCTGTAATCTTTTATGTATTTGAAGTTGAATCCCCCAGGGATGCATTCTTGATCAGAGCTTTGTAGATAACACTGTGCACAAGTTTGGTGCTTCAGGACTTTCAGAAAGGCAGTGGAAAGCAACAGCTGTCTAAACTCTTCCAGACACTGCTAGTAAACTTCCCACTCTTTGCCCTGAACTGTCTGATGGCACATGCAGTGAAATGTCAAATACGGAAAGCCCCTTTGGCACAGAGCCCATCTTTTCCCTGGGTGGGTGAGAATGACCGACTGTGAATCTGTCTGGAATGCAGTGATGATGCTAAGTGTGGCTCTGCTCAGTGCCACTGCACAACCTCTGAATTTCCTCTTACCCAGCACCCGAACCTGCGGCTGTTAATCATGACCAAAACGGCTATTTATGTTCTAATTGTCACTCCTTGTTGGACTTTACTATTGAGGGTCACCTAACAGCATTTTTGATCCCAGTTTGCCCAGGAATTGCAATGCAGACTTTTCTCTTATGTTGTTTTCCCTGCACGTGTTATAAGGCATAACTGTGTGACACACAGGAGAAACCAGCACTGTTACAAAGCGCGTGATAAAAGCACTGTCAGCCCACCCCGGGAGCAGTTACAAGCACCAGGATGAAGTCCGAGCGTCTTCAGTACACACAACTGCCTTCTTAGAGTGATTCCTTATTTGAAGTCATAAGTTTTAAACTCTCCTTTGCTCTGTAGTTGAAATTGCTTACATTAACAGCAAGAGATAATTGCTTCTGCCTTATTCATGGGACTGGGAGATGAATCCAGGAATGACCCTATGCAGAGTGGAACCGGCTACCTGGTGACAGACTCCACAACTTTTGTGTTATACAGGAGGAAGGTCCTGGCATAAAATTATGTCTGGCTGCATCCAGTACCTAACTCGTGAAGTCCTGGGAGCACAGCGCGGCTTCATCCTTCTGCTAGCACTGTTCAGCGTGCCTTCCCAGGAAAAGTCCAAGAAAAGTGAGCTTGAGCTCCTATGGCCTCTAATAACTACTCTGGAGTCTGAAGGTGACATCCAGGCACCATGAGAGTCTGTGTGACTTCAGCAGGCTGAGGAATTTCACTGGGAGGGTTTTCTAAGGCTTGTGTGTATCAGCTTTGGAATAACGGAGCCTGTTTTTTTTTGGAGTGTGCCCTCATCATTCCTGCAAGCACAACAGTGCAGTCGGCATGCCATCCTTAGCACAGGCGTTGCACTTTCTCATGTTTTCTTATGTGGCACTGGGTTTATTTACAGGCAATTTTCTTTCTCTGAATATCTCTTATTTTTACCTTAAATCTCTCCTAATATCAATAGGAGTGACTTTTCTGCAGGAACAGAAAGGGAAAGTGTACGCACCTAGACTCTGTTATTTGACCGTGTTTGATGTTAATGAACCAATTACCTTTATACAAGACACTTGCACATCCACTGTTTCACTTTGCTACGTAAACTGTGTAACTAGTAACACTCAGTTGCTCTCTGCACCTTCCGATTAGGTCTAAAAATTACTAATCAAAACCCCATGAAGCCCTGAAGTATTACATCCTTAAGTAGCAGTCTCTCACTACCAAAACCCAAGAACAGTTCATCGCATAAATTCACCCCTTCCTTCTCCCTCCCCCGCCAGCCTTTGTGTTATTACACTGTTAAAAATGAGATTTAAAGCCACACAAAACCAGGGCCTACAGAATTATAGTTTCAGTGACATTTGAAAATAGTGGGGTTTCACATATAACCTCATTTATTTCAGCAAGTAATGCTGCACATAAGGGCTCGGCCTGTAGTGTTTTCTCTTTAACGTGCTGCAGTGTCACCAGTGGAGGGGCGTCCCGCCGTGCGGGCACAACTCACCCGCCCCTGATCTGGGTTACATAGGGTTCCTGCCTCTGGAGCACCCAGGGAGGGCTCTTCCCCCCGGCTGGTTTCCTGCTCTGCTGCTGGGAGCAGGGCTGCATGGGTGCACGCTGGCATGTCACCTCCCTTGGATACAGCTCCTGCTTCACCTGTGGCAGGTGCTGGCTGATGCTACAGTGCGAAAGATGTTAGAAGAAGTCAGTTTATCTCATGTACTACTGGTCCATGAAATTCCACGTAGACTGGCAGCGCTGCATAGAGGGGAACAAGCAATCTTCTTCCTCATTAGTGGGACTTTCTTGTTGCTGCTTCATATCGCCAGGAAACGTCTCTGGAGATGGGGCCTGGGGAGAAGAAGCAGCTTATGCCTTGCTTTGAGAAGCTGTGGCAGGGCAAGAGAATGCAGAAAACATGATCATTTCCAGATTCCCTGCCTATGTGCCTTGTGTCAGTCGGTAAGGGCACAAGTTGATTCATTACTGATGGAGGTCAGAAAAGGAATGAGAATGGAAAAATGGGAATGGAAAGAAAAATACCTGGAGAGTACCCTCTTTCTGTCTTCTCTTTTTATCCATACTAATACACGTCGCCTGCTGTTGGAATTGTTGCTTTCTATAACAGATGCATATCAGTTCAACACCTTTGCCAGCATTTCTCAGCCTAGAGGTGAACACCCAAGGTTCTGTGGAGCAGGGAAAAAGTGGGGAAAGGTATGCTGACCAGATGGCCTTGTTAGCAGAGAGCAGAGAGGTAGGAAGGCAGAGAACCAAGGACAATGCTGAAGGTGCTGGTGTGAGCCACACCCAGGGCTGAGGCGTGGGTAGAGCTGGTGATAACTCCTGTGGGAGAATCTACACATATGCATGGCTACCAGTGGTCACTCAGCTATAGCCATCGCTGCCTCTGTTCTTTTCTGATGTTTTTCCAGCTGTGGTTGATTTTATTTTGGTGGACCCAAGAGAATACTTCATTTTGCCTGGCTGATATCACTACTGGGATAGACTGTGAACATTTAAAGCACCACCCTGTACCACGAGGATCAGATTGTTCTTTGACTGCTGTTGTACTCTTGATCTCATAATATCTATTCTTTATGAGTGTCAATGAAGAATGGGCCTGATGCCCAATTAGATGAAACTGACTCTATGTTGCCAGTCTGACTGATCGTATGATGCACCGAGGTGTCATTTTCAACTTTTGAAGTCTATTTCGTTTTTGCTAGAGATGTAATAGCAGGACCATCCCAGCATGATGTCATTTCGAAAGCTTGCCACTTAACTGAGGTTCTTGTAATAGTTTGTTTTCATTTCAGTTTGTGTCACCTCACATATGCAGTCTTAAAGTCTGGATTCTAAGAATTCCCGAAATTAAGGAACATTTTAATACTTTGGTCTCGTGTTCAACTAGTCTGTAAAAGAGCCTCCAGTGGGAACTCCTCTGTCTGACCTCAGACTCACTTACAACCCAATTCAACTTGAAAAGGTTGTCAGGTTTTGTTAATTTGTCAGGGAGCTGGGATAAGATTTGTGTTTGTAATCACACTTGAGGAGCCATGGTAATCTATCCTGCAAGTGCTCAGGTGTGAGCTTAAATTTAGCCATTGTTTTCAGTACAGCTACTTGTGTATTTAAAGTTCAGCAGGAGCTGATGTGTTTTCTAGATCTGAGTTCTAATTAGCTTCTGAATTCAGTACAGCTCAAGTAATTTCAGAAATAATATGCCAAAAGCAACTGTGTATATCATATTCTAAATGAGAATATACCTTTTAGTTTTCCTCTGTCTGGTGGGACCCTGTGATACAAAACAGTCACATCCATCTATTTACTACCTTTCTCCCTGACATCTTAATGAGAATTAAGAGATGCATATTTTCTGTGCCAGCATCACCCTGGCATTTATTAACTAACTGGGCTAAAATCTAACCTTAGATAGAAATAATGAAAACATGAATCCAATGTGACTTCATATTCTCTGTAGTTAATGGTCTCATTAGTGATGCCACTGTTTTAAATGATGGTAGAATAACTCAATATGCACATTAATGTAAGACATTGATAGATTATTAATTATCCAAATGCTGAACTAAATTATCCCTTATATAATTCTAGGGAAGCCAAATCGTGCCAGAAATAAAATTGATCCATGTTATTCTAGGTTTGATTGCAATGACTAAATTAATACTGGGCTACTATCTAAACATCTGATAAAAGCCCAGTCAGACTTTCTATAGAATCAGAAAACCATGAAATGGGTATCAGGGGCTTTTTTAGTGTTACAGAATTTTAGGGCCCCAAGAGATTGTATAGCCCATTTCTTGGCTGGAACACAGTAGCAATGATGCCCAGTTTATTCTTGGCATTTTTTTTGTCTAATCTGCTCTTAAGAAATCTTGAAATATGTAGATTTCACATCCTTTCACAGCAATCCATTCCTATGCTTGACATCCATAGTGTACGTAAGTCACAGGACATGCAGGGTTGCTGAAAGGCAGCTAGATGCTGTCTGCCTATTGAAACACTCAAAAGATTTTAGGTACGTTAATACTTTTGATAATTTGGGTCTTTGTGACCCTGATTTTTGTTTGTTACACATTTGCAGGTCTATTTACTAGTCAGATACACTGGGCTAAAGCCAAAATCACATTATCTAGCATTACCCACAGGATAATGATGTTATGATGTTAATATATGACAAGCCCAACCAGAGAGTAGGTCTGTATCCTAACATGTGAGGCAGACATGTGCTGAGGCTTACATGGGTGCCTCTTGCCCAAATCTGATGAAATCGCTGAAGAGTTCTCACCTAGGGAAAAACAAAACAAAATAAAACTACAACAGCAACAAAACCAACAAAAACCCACACCTTTATCCAGCTAAAAAGGAAGATTCAGAGGTCTGATTTTACCAGAATTCCATAGCAGGAATAAATTAATTTTCTCAATATCCATTAGGGAACCAGTATTGTGGTGCTTTAATGATATCTCTGCATGAATCAATGTTTTACACAGAATTGTTTTGACTTTCACAAATATCGAGAGAGTGCCTAATTGATTGTCAGACTCCTTAAGTAGCATTGATTTTACTGCTGCAATATTCAGATGATGAGGTAATTGCATCTTATCAGCTTATTGAAAAAGTCTTTTTAAAGCAGTCAGTGGTCATGGACTTCTCCAGCTTCCTAATTTCTCTTTCGCTACTGTTCTGATTTTTCTTTTCTTTTTTTCTTTGTTTTTTGATCCACTGGATCTGAGTTCTGCAAGGTGGAGTGGAGGTCATTGCATTGGTATGTAGTGGGTATTATGTGGATTTCACAGGGTTACCACAGTTATTTTCTGCTCTTGCTGAAGACAGCAAACTGTGTTATGGTGCTTACAAATTCAGGCCTGCAATGATGCTCACTGTGTCACGCAGAGGAAGACAACAAGAGTTTGGCTCAAGAAGGAACTTGTACACACAGATTAGTGTTAGGTTGCCCATATGATGGTGGTATAATACCTATAGTACATATCCAAAGAAGGACACGAGGCTGGTGTAGGGTGTAGAGAACAAGTCTTACGAGGAGCGGCTGGGTGATCTAGAGTTGTTTAGCCTGGAGAAAAGAAGGCTCAGGAGAGACAGTGTTGTATTTTACTGTTACCTTAAAGGAGTCTATAACAAGGTGGGGACTGGGCTTTTCTCCTGAGTACCAAGTGATAGGATAAGGGGAAATGGTCTCAAGTTGCACCAGAGGAGGTTTATGTTGGATATTAGGAGAAATTTCTTCACTAAAAGGGTTGTGTGGCATTGGAATAGGGTGCCTTATAGGGCATTGGAATAGGCTGCTCCCTGTCAAGTCACCATCCCTGGAGGCCTTCAAGAAATGTGTAGATGTAGAACTTAGTAGCATGATTTAGTGGTGTACTTGTCAGTCCTAGGTTAAATGTTGGACTACATGCTCTTAGAGGTCTTCTACAACCTGCGGGATTCTATGACTCTATTATGTGATTCTATCTACATGTGATATTTATGCCAATGGGTTTTGCAACAAAAAGGGGAGGTCTGGGAATCACCACCAGAATGAAAACAGCTTGTTTGATGCTGTGAAGCTGCACACTTTTTGGTGCTTGCATTGACAGGAATGCTATTAAATGCCAGATTGCCCATGCTAATTCAGGGTGCTTACAGGCATCTGATGATACCCACAACTCTGCATACAGTCTGCTAGACCCTCGCTCCAGTCTGAGCCATGCTGCATCTTCAGGAGGACCTTCTGTATTTCTGGGTTACTCCGGCAATCACCTATTGATCACCAGCCGCCAGAAACTTTAATATGATTACAGGCAATAAAATTGGTTTCTATCTCTGGCGCCTGACTCAGGTTTCAGAGCAAGGGAAAAAGTATGACATCACCCCTGCTTGCATCTGTGTTGGGTAGCTAATGAAATTACACGAAGGGTTTGAAGACCATTAAAGTCAATGTTGATCCTTATTATTATTAAGAGCACTTTCAAATTTACTGCACCACAGGGCAGGCTTGAAAGCATCATTTTTCAAAGGTGTGTGCATTGCATTGGATAACAGTGAAGAGCCCTGCTGGCTGTAGAGGATGCCAGCAGCAGAGGGAATCAATTCTGAAATTAATTGGCTAAAAGTCCGCTTAGCTCCTTTCCTGTACAGCCCCACATCCCATTATTTGGTGATAATGGGCACAGTAGTGACCTTGGGACAAGAAAGCCCCAGGTGGTCTCTTGTGTATGAAAAGGAGACGGTTGGTTGCAGGGGTGTGCTCCTGCAGACTGTTGTGGCTCTAGGGTTGCATGGGGTCTTCTCTCCCCTGTGGGCACTGCTGAGCTCTGTGCAGGGCACAAATGCCCCTTTTTCTGCCATTATTTGCTCCAGCAGAATGATTTTTTTTTTTTTTCCCAAAAAAGTTGATATTGCCATTTTGAGGTTCAGACCAAAAGCACTTAATGTTTGATGCCCACATATATTAAATGCAGAAATACAATACCACAGAGTGGTAAAGGTTGGAAGGGACCTCTGGAGACCAGCTGGTCCAATGCCTTTTCTCAAATCAGGGACACGCAGAGCAGGTGGCCCAGGATTGTGTCCAGACACCTTCTGAAGACTCCACAACTTCTCTGGGCAAAATGTGCCAGTCCTTTGTCACCCGCACAGTGAAGATGTGTTTCCTGATGTTCCAGTGTTCCAGTTTGTGCCTATTGCCTCTTGTCCTAGCATTGGGCATCACGGAAAAGAACAAGATTCTGTCCTCCTTGCACCCTCATTTCAGGTATTTATACCCCGAGTGTTGTCTTCTCCAGGCTGAACAGGTCCGGCTCTCTCAGTCTCTCCTCATAGGGAGGTGCTTTAGTCCCATCACCACCTTGTTGGCCATCCTTTGGACTCTTGTCTTTTGTACTGGGGGGGGCAGAACTGGACACAGTGTGGCATCACCAGTGCTGAGTAGAGGGGAAGGATCACCTCACTTGACCTTCTGATATTTTGCCTGATGCAGCCAAGAATAACGTTAGACTGCTTGGTAGCCAGGGCATATTGCTGTCTCATGTTCAGCTTGCTGTCAACTTGGACATGTAGGTCCTTTCCAGCAGAGCTACTTTTCTGTCTGGGTGGCCCCCAGCCTGTCCTGGTGCCTTGGGTTGTTCCTCCCCAGGTGCAGAACTCTGCACTTCTTGTTGAACTTCCTGAGATTCTTGTCAGCCCACCTCTCTGGCCTGTCAAAGTCCCTATGGATGGCTGCACGGCCCTCCGGTGAGTCAGACACTCCTAGTTTTCTGTAAATTTACTGAGGGTACACCCTACCTCATTGTCCACATTGCTAATGATGGTAAACAGAACCGGACCCAGTGTTGACCCCTGTGGTCCTCCACTCATTTACGGGCCTCCAACAAGGCTTTGCACCACTAATCACTACCCTCTGGGTCTGGCCATTCAGCAAGTTTTGATACACCACATTCTCTGCTCATCCAGCCCATACTTTAACATCTTCCCTATGAGGATCTTATAGGGGACAGCATCAAAGGCATTACTGAAGTCCAGGAAGACAATATCCATGGCTCCCCCCTCATCCACCAGGCTGGTGATTTCATTATAGAAGCTCATCAGGTTGACCAGGCATGACTTCCCCTTGGTGAATCCATTCTGACTACTCCTGATTATTTCCTTCTTCTCCGTGTGCCTGGATATGGTTCCCAGGACAATCTGTTCTACCATCTTCCGAGAGATCAAGGGGAGGCTGACCTCTCTGTAGTTCACTGGGTCCTCCTTCTTGCCATTCTTGAAGATAGGAGTGACACTTTCCTCCAGTCTTTGGGTACTTCTCCTCATTGCCATAATTGAGAAAAGATTATAGAGAGTGGCCTTGCAATCACATCTGCCATCTCCCTCAGCACTCGTGGGTGCATCTCACCAGGGCCCATGGACTTGTGTATGTCCAATTTGCTCAAGTATTTCCTGACCTCTTCCACCAAAGATACATCTTTCTTGCTCCAGCCATTCAGCCTGGCCTCTGGGACCTGGAATTCCTGAAGGCCTTTACTTGTGTGTGAAGACTGAGGCAAAGAAGACACTCAGTACCTTGGCCTTTTCACTGTCTGGAGTAACCAGGTCTCCTGTTTCTTTCAGGAGAGGGCCCACATTTTCCCTACTCTTTCCTCCGTCACTGAGGCAATTCTCTCTGGGTTTTAGCTTTCCTAACTTGATCCCTGGCTACTCAGACATCTCTGTATTCTTTCCAGGTTACCTGTCCGTGCCGCCAGCCTCTGTAGTCTCCCTTTTTTGTGTGTGTTCAAGTTTGTCCAGGAGCTCCTTGTTCATCCATGAAAGCCGTTTTTGCCTGACTTCCTCTTTGTTGTGATACATCACTCCTCAGCTTGGAGAAGGCGATCCTTGAATATTAGCCGACATTGTTTTGCTCTTCTTCCTTCCAGGGCTTTGTTCCATGGTACTCTACCAAGCACATCCTTGAAAAAGCCAAAGTCTGGTCTCTTGGAGTCCAGGGTTGTGAGCTTGCTGTGCACCCTCCCCACTGTCCAAATATCTTGAACTCCACATTTTCATGGTCACTGCAGCCAAAACTTCCTTGCCTTTCACACTCCCAACAAACCATTCCCTTGGATATTTTGATATGTGGATAAAGAATTATATTCCAAGTGCTGTAGATTTTTCATTAGATTTTTGGAAGGGTAAAGCTGATTTATGGATTTTAGAACTGAAAAAAAATTTAAAAAAGAAAAAAAAAAGAAAAGGATGTGGAAGAAAGAGCTTTTTGTGTTGATATTGGTATGAGCAGGTGAGTTTCTAGGGATCTCCATATTTTGCTGGAGAAGGTGTCCCTGATCAAGCTCAAGTTATACATAAGGATTTTATAGTCAATGAAAGAAACTAAAATCTGCTGATGTCACGTGTGATTTTTCAAATTCAGCTCAGAAAGGTGGCTTAAAAGCTAACCTAACTAAGCTCACAAGGGTTTCCTTGACATGAAAACCTGGCTGATACGGGCTGGAAAAGACGTGGATGTCTTCTCTGTAGGAATTTTTGGGTTGAGCCTGCACAGCATTTTGGCAGGGTTTCGTGGCTCAGACTTCCTGCTGCAGGGGGAAGACAGTCTCCTTTGCTCCTCTGGTAAGTTTACCACATGGAAAGTGTGTCCCCAGCACAAAGGAACAACAGGCTGGAGACTTGTCCACTGTACCCTGTCTTGTTGCTTCATCTCCTCAGCAGCTGTTGTTCATCAGCACAAGGCAGGGCATAGGCAAGCTTATTCTGTCTATTGAACAGGTTGATTTAATTCAGGTGATGGCAGCTCGCAAGTTCAGAGTGAGGAAAACTGGCAGGAGTGTCTTGGAGATGCTGTCCTGCAAACCACCTGCTCCTCAAACCAACAGTGAACGCTTCTCCTGGAGGCTGGCAGTAGCTGTGTAGCTCTGCTAGACATCTTCTGCATAGGAATCACCCCAGGTCTTGTGAGTTATGCTCATAAATAGCTGATACACAGCAGCAAATCTCAAGTAAGCACTTGGAAGCACTGGGACTTGAAGGACTCTGAGTGAAATGTTGCATTTTGCAAATCCATCAGTTTTTTGGTGGAGCTGAAGACCCTGCCAATGCAACTTTCTGTCTGCATCCTGATGCATTGATGAGGAGAGGGGAGACACACCCATGGGAATCCTCAGAAACAGTTATTTCTCTTTTTCAGTTCTGCATTGCCTTGTCCCAGCAGGCTCATAAAACCTTTGTAATAGAGCTGCACTGTGTAAGAAGTGGCTGAGGGAATGGTGTGCTTCCTAGAGTGGATAATGTTGCCCAGTTTTCCAAAGGGAGGCCATTTACAATGGTGAAAATGCTATAATCAGAATGAGTGGGTCATTTGAAACCATTCTAAATGTCCCTGTATTGAATTTTAATTTTATTTGAGAGACGTACAGCACCAGCCCCAGCACAACAGAGCAGCATCAATTAATACTGGCTAGATAAGGAACTGTATAAAGAGAAAGCACAGGCAGAGATGGTCTTAAATAAAGAGTGAGTTTCAATCAACGGGCCAGTCTGAGGAGCTACCAAGAGGTCTGTCTCATAAACAAAAGTTTCCTTCCTGCAGGCGTCTTAAATCACTTCACAGTTGTTAAATACAAACAGAGGAAAGGACAGAGACAAAATCTGAAAATAACACATGCTGTCCCTCACTAGCATTTTTGCTATCCATATCAGCATTTCCAAGCATGAATTTGTGTGGGCTCTTGCTTATAATAGATTTTCTTAGCAGGTACTTGCCATCTTCAGCATCTAGAAATTTTGTCACTGGCAGAGTTAAGCATAGGTCCTAAAACAGTCAGCCCAGTCAAAAGCAGTGAGGCACACCTTCCTGGCTAGCAGTCATAGATTTTCTTTTTCTAATATTGGAATTCCACTACAGGGACATTAAACACTTTGACTGCAGTAATATTGGAACCAATGTCCTGAAAATCAGAAATTCCAGTGAAATGATGTACTATACAAGACATTTTCCAGTCCTCTGCACCACCACTGAAGCCTTGCATATATTTTGATCCTTCATTTTCATATATATTATATTGCCCATCAGTGTGCTGCTGCACGTTGCAGACCAGTGAGAGTTGGTGACACAGTGCTTGGAAGTAGAGATCAGGCCATGAGCATTTATCCTCCACTCAGAGCTTATGGCTTTGGAATAGAGTTGCTCCCTTTGGAAACTGCAAAACTACTATTCACATTATAGGTAAATATCTATAGAGCTACAGCTCAATCTGTTCATTCACTAGGGCTCCAGTGGTGCCTGCAAATTTGGAGGAAAATCAGCTACTCATCTATGATATTAAAAATGTCTATTCAGTAACTCCCTCTATTCCTTCTTTTAACACAAAATATTGTAAAATATCCTGCAAGGTGCTCAGAGTAGAGAAGGTACATGCCACTGCAATGAAATCAAGAATATAGCTCCAAAGCCAGATCACATAGCCGCCTGGACTCTTGAGGCATGTTTCAGACAAGCCTGATTAAAAACCCAAGAAGCAAGAGCACTAGAAGAAGGTTATTACAAGAACCTAGGTGTTAGCTTAAAGCTCATCAGAGCATAGCCTGACAGCTAGGTCTTCTTAGGTTTCAAGTTGTAGGGAACCATTGGATGCCGCCATAGTCTCAGGGCAGGTTCTTGGCTAACCTGTGGAAGAGACTTTCCTGGGCAATGCAGGAATGTGAGGGGGTGAGCATGCTGTTTTGGTGATTTCACCACTTATCTTCTCTATCTATGGAAGAATACAAAAATTTAATCCTCACTGGGCAGCCTTTTCACATGAGTGGCCAAGACGTCTTGCCTTGACCTTACTAAAGCATTGCATTTGGCAAGAACAAAAATCTTGATCAAAGATCAAAACTGCCAGCTGAAGTAAAGCATCTCAAAGATCATAGATAGTGCCATCTTTCTCCTTCCATCCTAGTCTCTGTGCCAATTGAAGACAGATAGATCAGATAGCACAACAAAAACTAAGGAAGAGCAGCTGCTCTGAAGATAGCTGTCATTGTCAATAGGTAGAAAAGATGGTGGTTAAACCTTATGGCCTAGGATTTAGTTCAATGCAAGGCTTCTGAAATGTGTGTGTGTGGGGATATGTGGCGTATACAATCTGGTATAGATTTGAGCCTGTGGTGGTTACTGGATATCCTGACTGCTGTTCTTTATAGTGGCAACTGTTGATAGTGGTACCTAACAGCAACATTTAGGAAATTGCTCTAAAGTTGCATCAACAACAGGAGAGAACAGCCATCTAAAAGCAAGATTGGAGTTAGCAACGGGAACTCATGAGTGTTATCTGTAGTAGGCCCAGTTAGCAACCTACATTATGGAGTTTGCAGACTTCACTCCCAGCAGACTGAGATATCAATGTAGGTTTGTATAGGAGCCACTGAGAAGCTATCTGTTTATGGTTTGAGTAGAAAGGTGCAACCTGTGGTTCACCTGCTTTTGCTAGTTAGTGGTTTGGTCTTAGCTAAGAACTTCTTAGCTGTTAGCTAAGAACTTATTCTCCTGTGAAGAGTGGCTGAGAACACTGGGGTTGTTTAGTCTGGAGAAGAGGAGGCTCAGGGGAGACCTCATTGCTCTCTACAGCTACCTGAAAGGAGGGTGTAGGGAGCTGGAGGTCTGCCTCTTCTCATAGGTAACTAGTGATAGAACCAGAGGGAATGGCCTCAAGTTGTGCCAGGGGAGGTTCAGGTTGGAAATGAGGAGACATTTCTTCTCAGAAAGAGCAGTCAGGCACTGGGACAGGTTGCCCAGGGAGGTGGTGGTGTCACCATCCATGGGGGTGTTCAAGGAAAGGTGCTCAGTGACATGGTGCTCAGGGACATGGTCTAGTGGGTGACATTGGTGGTAGGGTGATGGTTGGACCAGAGGATCTTGGAGGTCTTTTCCCACCCTAATGATTCTGTGGTTCTTACCTCACTCTTTCCTCATATGCATATTCATCTACTTCTTATATAATTGATCATAAGCTCCATACCCACACCCTGCTAGCTGGCAAGATGGTGCTGGTTCAGGTTTGTTTTAAAGGGCGTGTTCAATAAGGCTGTGTCAGGAAATGTGACCCATTTTAAAAATGCAAGAGGTTTTCACTCCCATGTTATTGTTACAGTAGCTGAGTGAAAAAAAAAGAAGAAAAAAAAAAGAAAAAAGGAAAAAATACAAATAGCATTGGGTTGAAGGGTAGATTTATAGAAGTGTGTGAGTATACTGGAAAACACAATTCCTTCCCCATAGGGCTGTTTGCATTTCAAGATTAAGGAGTCAGGTTCCTCATTCATGTCAATCAGCCTGTGGGCTGAAGAACCATACTTCGATCATAGTCCAGCAAAAAGCAAATTTTGTCATAGGTTACATTAAAGAGCTTCAATTAATTTACAGGCTGAACCATGATAAATGTCACTAGCCTTCCACATATCAACATTTGCTTCAGAATAATTTACTGCCTATATATTGGGTGTTCTATCTATACAAAACCATATTGCAGCCTGTTAACTTAAGAAAGATAGGAGAGTGAGAAAGCATTCTAATTCCTCATCAGTGTAACGAAAGATAAGAAAAAATATTAACACATTGGATAATAGCTTTCTGAATAGAGCTGGATGAATTTGCAAGAGAAAAGTCCCAGGCACTGATCCTGGTCTTTGTTAGATCTGGAATAAATTCACCAGAGTCAGCGTAACACAGGTGGTAGTTCAAAATGGGCTGCTGACTTTGGAAATTATACTTTTTTTAGGAAGCAATTTATACAGGCAAGATTCTGCTTTGATCTTCATGACCATGAATCTGGTAAAATGTCATTAAAGTTAGTGGTTTCTCTCTGGGTTTGTGTTGAGTGTCAATGAATCAGAGTCATCGGGTAGGAAGCAACTACAATCTGGTTTTATATTTCATAGTCACATTAAAAATGATGGCTGGGGACCTACTGAAAAGCAACATATGGTTGATACAGAAAGCTTCAGAAGAATTCTTCTTCAAAATCAATCTTAAGTTTTTACATGGAATTTAAATTTCATTTTATTTTAATGACAAGATTTTTTGATGCTTTCCAGCTCCTTCTGTCCAGCTGCCTGCTCCTGACAGCATCCAGCACCCACACAAGGCAGCCTGTTGAAGCCATCCTCTGTCTCTGATCTGGGACAGCCTGTGGGTATGATGGTGACAAAGACCTCCGTAACGTGTTCCTGTGGTGCCGAGGTCACCATCAGAAACTCTACCACTGAAGAAATCCAATAGAAGCATGATGAAGGAATCATGCTTCATGCATCAATCAATGATGAAGCATTTCTCTTGGGAAGACACACTGAAAATACTTCTGCCATTAATTTCTGCATTGCCTGGAGATTAGCCATAGCTGGGCTACATAGTGGATGGGAACTCTAGTTTGGAAGGTGGGATCTGAACACATTGATCCTGTGGAGAAACAGGAAGTCAGGCACCTTAAAAGTGAGGAGGTATGTGACCTTTGGCGACAATATCGATTTATTATAAATGCTGAAATATGGAGTAACAAACAACTCAATTGTTTGGGCACGGACCATTGTCATGCTTGGCCATGGCTGTGGATAAACCTGCCTTCAGAGATGTTATCTTGATAGAAAATCAAGCTGCCATGGGTAGAGTAGTATTTTCTCCATTATCAGAGAGGAATTCCTACAATCCACAGCAGTACTAATTGTGTATAAGGTGTATCTCCCAAGACTGTGGACTTTGGGAACCTCACTTGATTCAGCCTGTTCATTCCAGGAGTGCATTGCAGGAGAGGTAGTGCCAAATTTCATGTGCCCCAGATATTTTCCAATACAAGGACAAGTAAGAAGTTGTCATTGTGGTGGCTTTCACCTTATACCTTAGCTGATACAATGGCAAGGAATGAGCCCCATCTCTTGCTGTGTTAGTTGTGACGGGATGTTCCCTGTACTGAAGAAATCAGTTTGCTGAGAGCAGCTGTGCCTAGGAAGGCCAGAGGATGCTCCTGGGCTCAGAGGAGTTTCTTCAGCACCCTGAGAATCTCCTCTGGTGCCTCTCGGTGTGCTTACACTGATTTGACAGGTGGCACACAAGGAAATCTCAAGCCAGGGAAGATTAATCAGTGACTCTTTAACTGGGTTCACAATTTGCTGTAGTAGAACAAGGAGATTATAGCAATTATAAACTGGCTAATTTTGATACTACTAACAGCAAGACCACGGTAACATGCAGTTTAATGAGGACCAACTGGTACCTCAGAGTCTAGTCCGCTTCATGTCTGTTGCTGTTAAATTGTTTATCTCCTGTGGGTATACACCAACCCAGCACCATGGCAGCCTGGCCAACGTGGGCTCAGTTTACAGAACACAGCAGTAACCAAGTGACAGTGATGGTATGAATGTGTGTGCATGGTGGGAGTGGGGGAAGCTGCCTGAGCAAATCTAAGGAGAGGGACTGGGTTTCTGCAAGGGACAATTGTTTTCTCAATTATCCAGAGTTTCAAGTACATTGGAAGGTAATATACTGTTTTATTGTCGTAAAGCTTCTGCAGGAGAGAGACTATTATCCCTATTTCACAGAGATGCAGGAGGATGGATTTACCAAGACTATCATTTTCAAATATTGGAAAATATATTTATTCTGTAAATGTCTTGAACTTTTCATTTCAGAGAGGTGACAGAGTTCACAAAGGAAGTCAGCTGGAATTACTCTGAGTCACTTCTTTTGTTTAGTCAACCATTTTTTAAAATTTATTTTTATTTTTTTAAAGAAGGCTGTTTGTCCTTTATATTTCCTGTCCAATTAAACTCTGTGAAAAGCCCTTGCAGAAGAGCAGGTGGACATCTGCTTACCTTTGCAGTTGCTGGGAGACTTTGGAAGTTCTTGCAGCCAAACCACAATTTCCTCAATCACACTGCACTGTCCCACTGCAGCCAAGGCAGGCATCAACACAGTGGAAGGAGGTCTTATGGAAAAGGCTAGCACAGTGCCTTGTGCACAACGCCTTCTGCACAGACATTGCTTCATAACACCTGTCAGGTGGCATAGGCGGTCTCAGTATCTGAATGACAGACTGGAATACAACAGGTGATATTGGAAGTCTAGATGGAAAGCCATTCTTGTACCTTCAGAGGCTACTTTCCTCTCTCTCTTTTTTTTTTTTTTTTTTTAAGAAAAAAAGGGAAAAAATCTCTATTTATTTATTTATTTATTTATTTATTTTACTCTTACGTACCTAAGTACTTTCTGCTCAGTGCTCTTCAAGCATTTCAAATCTCTGACACTTTTCATCTCTGAATTCAAAGAACCTTTGTCTGAAGTAGTAAAATCACAGGTTCTCTAAGCCTGTTATCTAGTGAAAGAGGTTAGTTTTCTTTTGATTAAGGAAATGACCTTACGGAGAGCATTTGGAAGGGGCACATTTTGCCTGCCATCAGCCATGTTTTCAAAGTGCAACCACTGCTTTATCTGCTTAACCAGAAGATGAGATTTTATTTACTTGTTTTCTCAGAAAATATATGAAAAGGATTTTAGGACTTGGCTCTCCTTGGTTTTGTATTAAAATCTCCCATGGAAATTCAGAGGATTAGACTGAAACATCTTTTTTGTTTAGACTGGATAAGCAGGAGGACAAAAAGAGGCAGTTTACCAGTAGGGAAGGGAAAATGGTGGTTTCCTATTGCATTGCATTGCGTCCGCTGAGCTTGTTTCTGACCTCACCCACTCCAGGTTAAATTCCCCAGGGTTTTGGGGAAGACCCTTTAAATTCCTACCTGTCCAGAGGAGTTTCTGGGCCCCATTTTAGGCAATATGAATTATCTTCCTAACTCAGACCCTGATAAATACATCAGAGGGACTTGTCAGCTTCTCAGCTGTCTATGGTTTCCCAAAGTTTGACATCCCAAGCAGATGCCTCTGTCTGCGTGGCTTATGAGGGGCTCCAGCACAGCCACAGGAGGTGAGCGTGCATCCCATCTGGAAGCAGAAGCATAAATTAGCTCTGACGAATAGCAACATGACTGTCCACAGATACTAAGCCGGGCACCTCAGGTATCTGCTCCAAGTGGTACCTCAGTCCCCTGAGGACACTCGCAGTCCTGATGTCTCTGGGGAATGGTCCTGGGGCCTCCTGTCACCCTGCCTGTGTCCAAAACACCATTTCAGTCCATCCCTCTGAGAAACTGTGTCACTGTTTCTGGGATGACACAACGCAGATTCTGCAGAAAACCCACAAATATGAATAACCATAGGATGCCAATATCCACAGAAGTAAGATAGGCGACTAACTCTGTCCTGAATCTTTTGGCTGTTTCTCCAGTGCCCCTCATTTTCTGTGAGCTGTGGTATAACCCATTACTTCTTCCCCAGTATCACACTGCACACACTCTCATACCTTGAACATGCTATAAAAACTGAATGCCACAAAAACCTAATTGTATTCTGTATCTGATGTTAGTATGATATTCCCTCAACTAATGGAGGATTTTGCAGTGCCCATTTAATTTCTCTAATGTTAACTTTCTAGACAAATTTAGCTATGGTACAAAGGTTTTATGTAGAGCAGGATTTTTCCTTCCTGTTCTTGCTTTTCAGCTGAAGGTCTGATTCCATGGAGCACATTGTTCTGCTTGCTAGGTTGAATTCAGCAAAAATGGAAAGAAGCTGAAAGACCATTAGAGCTGCCTGTGTTTGAAACTTTCACTTTGACCCTTGCAAGTCTGCATTTTTCCTAAGCTGGAATATTTGCACCCTGGGTTACTGATGGCTGTGAACAAAGAAATAACAATTTTCCTCAGCGGCCCAGTGTGATGGGGAAATTATGAATTTATTTAAACTGCACTGCTTGAAATGCTTTTAGCTAGCTATTAAGCTCTGCCTTTAAGTTTACTTAAAAGAATTAGGAAGAGTTTACCTACTCCATCTTGACCGTCTGAGGGCAGTGTCACCTAATACTTGCTAAAAATGATGATGTCTGGTCACTGCATACTATCTGTACTGCACCCACCCTCTAAGGATGTTACCCTAAACTCACAGATGTCAGAGAGGCTTTCTTCAGATCTTAATTGCATCTTGGACTTGAATATATTGCACTGACTCTCCTGGGCCACAGAATTTACTTATGTAAACTTTTAATGGCACAGAATCCTGTTTGGGACACAGGCCTGAAACTAGATGGGACCAAGACCGACCTTCAGGTCAGACCTCTTATGGATGTCCAGTGCAGATTGCTACAAAATGATTTTTGCATGAAGCTGTTTATGTATGTCTAGAG
The DNA here is from genome assembly GCA_011075105.1 of Heteronetta atricapilla. Taxonomy (NCBI): domain Eukaryota; kingdom Metazoa; phylum Chordata; class Aves; order Anseriformes; family Anatidae; genus Heteronetta; species Heteronetta atricapilla. The sequence goes on along the minus strand of CM021763.1, from coordinate 24,470,993 downwards.
CATGACTTTGGGAACACTATCCAGTCATGTTCTAAAGATCTCAAGTGATAAAGGATCTACAGTGCTCTGATAAATTATTCCTCAGGCAATCAAGCTCCCTGTCAAGAACATCCATCTTATCCTAGACTAAGTGCATTAACCACAAGTTTCACCAGATATTCAGTTATTCAGAATAAGTTGTCCTTCACTTCGTTTTGTCTTTGTTGTGAATGGCAATCATATGTTTTGTAGCACAGCAAACCACGAGTCCTTCTTGAGGGTGCTTATATTAATTACATGCTTGCAGGCACTATCTCCTGTCTTTCCATCTCATCCTGAAACAATGCCTTCTTTTTGTGGTCAAAATGCGTTTTAGGTAGGAGGAGATGGGAAATCGTATGGAAGGGACATCAGAAGAAAAGGAAATATGGGTCTTCTGGAAAGGGGAAGACCCTTAGGTTTTCTCCTCTGAACTTAAGGTGCATAGTGTGGGGATGATGTAAAAAGGGGGATGGCACCAGAGTGATGATGATTTATATCAGCCAAGAACCTGACATAATATTTATGGTTTAAGTAGGCTAGCTGTAGGCAACTGAATGGTGTTGTGTGTGTTTGAGCTTATGTATATACGAGGTCACACAGGATATAAGGTACATTTATATAGAGATGTACCTCAAACCTAATCCTTCCTGTTTTGCTCAGACAACTTAGTATGATTACTACACACTTATAACTTCCTCTTTAAACTGTAACAGAAACTATTGCAGAGTGATTTCTTCTGGTGGAAAATGTCATAAGAAGTTGATTTTGAGAAGACAAAAAAAAAAAAAAAAGAGAGAAACAAATGATGCAGTACCTCTTGGTCCTTCTCCAGCAATAAAACTGTTTGACTGCAAAGGTCTAATCTATGTCATATAATTAGGAAAAGGGAAAAGAATACTTTTGAAAGAGGCATGTAAGAACCCCAAAGGCAGTGGTGATCAGCACAGTAATCCTGATGTGTTAGAGCTGATCAGCCTGAACCTGTTTCCTACTTAAGGCATTGAGATTCTTTCATATTTTCCAGATGATTAGTGCTGAGAAATCACTCTGGCTGCAGAAGTACAGTGATAGATACAGATGGGTGCTAACATTGAGGTACACGTGTTTAATTAAACACCTGTCTAGCAGATGAGTTTTAGTGGTTGTTTAGGCACCAGTAACCAGCTGTGGGCAATCAGGTCAATTCTAAATGCACCAGAGAACAATTGTGGAAATAGCAAAATCTTACTGGAAAACTGATGTCTGGTGAGTGGGAAGTTGGCTCAACCCTTTCTCTGCTTTCATGCATTTTTAAAGATCTGATATCATGTGAAAATACTTGCAATATTGAACTGGAATCAGAAACATCTGGTTTAGGGTAGCACAGGCAGTGGTGTGTCACTTTGTCCAGACCAATTACTAAATTACAGTTTGTCCCTCAAGTCCCCATTAAGATTCACTGGAGCTTCCCACGGCTGCAGCTTCCCCTCTGGGGAGCCTTTCAGCAGCCGCTGCTGTCAGCAGGCCGTTCTTCCTCCTGCTCCTTGCCTTGCCTAGCCGTGGGCTCAGAAGTCCTTGCCTTCATGGTGAGGGTCAGTCTTTACCCACTGCCCTGCCCAGGCTCCCTCCCTGGCGAGTGTCTCAGAAGCACTACAGCTATGGGTCAGGGATGGGAAGAAGGGCTGAGTTTCCAATGTTTAGCCTTTCTTCTCTCTGCCCCAATGCTCTTCTAAGGGCCAGCTGCTCGGCCCTGCGCTGCGAGGGAAGCGCCAGCTGCTCTCCTGGACGCCTGCACCCACAGCTTTGTCTGTGCCCAGAGCTGTAAACACCACCCGGAGCACTTTCTCAGGAAGGACGAGGACAACAAGCTGATTAGGTGACAAAAACACCCCAAGTCCTGTTTTGAGAAAACTTGGGCTCCGGAGGAGAGCAAGGTCTGCGGGAGACACAAACAGGGCTGGAGCCAGCCCAAGGCTGCACCTGTCCCGCGCTGGGAGCCCGCTGTGCGTGGGAAGGGGGGAGACTGTGGGCTTAGGGCCCAGGCACTGAGAGCAACGGGCAGCTTTGCACAGTGCTTCGATGGGAATTGCACACAGAGTGCCACAGTTCTTCATGAGGGGTCTCTCTCCCCCTCTTTTCCCTAGCGGAGGAGGGGTGTCATCGTCGTGACTGAACTTCAGTCAAACTTTGTAAATCTACAAAGATTTGTGTCTGGTTTCCTCCATGTTAGTGAAACATTCCTAGTCACTTTTGTGTCACTCAGGTTGTATAGCTGTATATGGCTGCCTTTTTGGTTGCTTCTGTCTGCTTTAAGAAATGCTGTCATGAAGAGCCGGCTGGGATCCCACCTCTGACTTTTGTTTCACCTCTAGTCACATCACTAAGTAGAACCCCCCAGGTTGTGCCTCTCCTAGTTATTTCTTTGATCACATTTTTTTTCCTACCTTACCTCTTCTTGGTTTTCCCACCACAGTGCTGCTGCACTTTGCATCTGGCCTAAACTCTGGAAGATAGGAAGTCAGACGTGGGATTGGCTCACACACTGAAGAGTTTTTCGACCTCATTACCTTGAGTAATGATCCACAGCAGTCATAACAAGGAGAAAGCTGAAGAAAACCACAGGTGATAGTATTCTTAAAGCAGATGATTTTATTTTTTGAAGGGAAAAAATAGTGAATGAAATGAAATATTTTCCTGAAAAACACATTGGAACACCTTGTGCAGCATTTTACCTGTACGCAAATTAGGATGTTCATGCTAAGGTGAACCACTGTGCTTTTAGGGCTCCATTGCCATTTTGCTTGCTAATCTTCATATTGACTGGGATAAAAAGAGAAGAAGGTGGGAGGAAGTGATGGGCAGAGGCCATTGGCACCGGAGGGAGCAGGCTGAGATCTGGTGCTGGAACAGGACAGGACCACAACTCTTCTTCTATGTTGGTCACAAAGAGTGTCAAATTTGAAATTGTTTGTGGAATAAAGCCATGAGCTGGCCAGATGGAAATAAGTCTCCACACCATGGTACATGGAAAAACGAGTTCATCATGTTCTGTCTTCACTTGGAGGCATTCTTGGCAAATTTAGCCACATCCTGGAAAGAGTGGAGGGGAGGAAGAGCAGAGGGGAGCCAGAAGGCAAATGGGACTATGGAGTTTGGTTGTACAATGCTTAGGGAAGCTGTTCAGCTTCAAAGGAGAATATCTGATTGCTGAGACAGAGTGTACGACACAATTGTGCTTATTTTATGAACCTCATCACTGCTTTTCAGTATTTGTTTTACCACTGTTTTTGTTTTTTGTTTTTCTGCAGAGTATGGTGGCAAGAATCCTTCCCAGACAATGGGGTGTAATGGTTGCAGCTAGATCTGTCGCCTGCTTACGTGGCCGGTGGGGCTAACTAAACAGTTAGGAAAGCACTGCTTTCATGGTTGGTGTCAGAAGGTAAAATGCAATAAACTATATATTCTTTGATATTACAGGTTTTTGGTTTTATTGTTGTTTATATACATAGTTACACCAAAAATAGCTTTGGTTCATTTGTCATTTCCTTTTTTGGTTGACACACGGTATTTAGCTATTCAGTTCTCCGATGTTCCAGCAAATAGTCAGACAATTTTTAAAATAAATGTTCCCTTAGAGTTTGCATATTTTTCCTTCTGTTCATTTCTAGGTCTGAGAAATGGAAAGAGACTTCAGAAGCAGCCCAAGTTTATTTTAGAAGCTGAACTATGTTTGCATTTATTTTTTATTATTTTTTATTTTTTTCCTTTTACCATGGTATTGTTTTCTCCATTTTATTGTCTCAGAGTTGATGTCAGATATGATTTTTTCAGGGTACACTTTGGATCTTCAGGATTTCTAAAAAGCCTTTTTTTTTTTTCTGGATCATAGAAGTCAAAATCCCTTTACTGCCAGATGATTATTGTTCACCTGTGTTATTGAGCTGGATGCTCACTAGACTTTTTGCATAAGTTTGATCTGTAATGTTCTAGCAAAACTATCCTCCTTCCTCTCCTCTCTGCCTTATTTCTCTGTTGTTTACCCTGCTTTCCTGGGGAGATGGTGCTTATGCAGCCTCAGCCTCCGTCTGTCACTGTGGTGACTTTTGAACTATGTCAATTTAAATCAAATTTGCGAGAGGTCAAGAGGGAGGTTCCTGCACATTTCATGGAAGTAGGAGGTCTGTTAACAGATGGCTGCACTAACAGTATTGGCCAAACTCCCGAGTCCTCCTGCACATCCTGTGCAGATTCAGGCATGAGGAATGGATGCTCTGCTCGGAGCTGGATCCCAGGGTGACTCAGGGCTGGCGGAGTTGCAGTACTGATGTCCATGTGCTTTGTCCTGTGCTGTCAGAGCTGTCACCTTGTCCTGCCTCAGGCTGTGGCCATTGCAGACTAGAAGCTCTATACAGAAGGAGAGGAACTTTTGGGGAGAAATTGCAGAACTCCACCAGCTGGCACCGTGAGTGGTCACTGTCCACTGTGTCTGTGCCAGCTTTCCAGCCACCGACAGACGCAGCAGAGCCTCCCTCTTGGAGCACTTGGTTACCCGTGGAGGAACTGCACGGCTCATCTGACATTACAAGGAGGTTTTTTAGAAAGAGAATGCCAGGAATGTCTACCTAGAAAGCTCCTCAGCATATATATATATATCAGGGAAATGTTAGAGCCAGTTTGGATCAGAACATGACACTGTGCATGCCTTCGGTGCACCATCACTAATACACTAATACACCTTCATGTGGGGCTCAGATGGCTGGAGTTCACATGCTTGCGGTGACGCTACACTCCTCAGTCCTTGGGAGGCAGTCCTGAATGGGCTCTGAACCCTCCCAAAACTCTCCAATGCCTTGAAAGCAACATACCCTGTTCTGCACCCGGCAGTGCTTGAAAAAGCCATGCTGAGCTCTACCAAGCACAGGTATTTACATTCAGACACTGCTGTGTTAGGAACTGAATATCACAAGCCAGTAGGTTGGGTATTTTGGATCCTGTGCTGTTAGTTCAAACATATTTTCACAGGCTGTCAGTTAATAAACACTGCTGCAAGCACCTGTTTGCACTGTGCTTGTGTGCTGCTGCAGGCAGAGGGATGCCTTGCTGCACAGATACGAAAGCACTGCTGAAGGCATTACTGCAGGTTTGGGTGAAATGTGCATTGTCAGTACAGGCAATTTTTCTTTCACCACTCTCAGATCTATGTCTTTGCTGGGATTTAAGGAAGCCTTCAATGTCCTGACTCATTCCCTCATCCCAAAGTTTATTTAATAAAAGGAGGTCAGCATATATTTGCATGGCTCCAGGTACAGCTAGCAGGATGCTAGCAGCCTAGAAGGCTTTTTTTATTTATTCCTAAGGAGTAGGAATACACTGCAACATTTCTATCCAACTGATTTTCCTACGTTAGACATCATCACACCAATAAAAACAAGAGGGGCTGAACAAGCAGTGAGATGTGATTATTTCTGATGCTCTCGCTGAAGTTTTATGGTGCATTTTTTAGTCTTGATTATACACCTCGAGGCACAAAACTGGTTAAAGCAGATCTTGTATCAGTTTACATTATTTCCTTGGCCTTATTGCTATTTTTTTCATAGAAAATTAAAAAGGAAAAATATGACTTTTAGAGCCTATCATTTCAGCAGATAGTCTTTCTTGCTAAAACGGTCGTATCTGCTGTAGTTTTTCACTGTTTAGCACTCATTGCAAGAAATGCTACCATTTATTTCTTATTCTGAATCCATCTTGATACAAAATTCAAAGCACATTCTATTTATAGTCTAATATTGAAAAGATATAAACATGGATTCCTAGCTTCATATATGAAATTAAGTATCTACTTAAGTCTTTGAGGAATGCCCTTTTATGAATCACACCAGTTAATTTAATGCTGCATTTTTCTGTGTGCCTTAGGTACTGCGATTTGATAAATCCATAAAGAACTGAGTCACCAGCAGAACTTTTCCTTCTGTTTCCTATTACCTCATGACTAAAGAGCAAAAATATGCCAGAGAAGTTTTAGCCAATATGTGTTTGGGGTTGGTGGAATTTGTGAAAACCATTAGTTACCGAAAACCTGAAACCATAAACTACTGCTCTGTTTAGTGCTCAGAAAAATTAAATATCAAGGGAAAAATGAAGATAAAAAAGAAATTCATCTCACAGGTACACCAGTTAGACAAATTAGTAAACAACTGCAGAAGAAATGCTTTGAAATAGAGAATTATGAATCATTCAGTGGTTCTTATTAGTTATAACAAAAAATATTTTTTAAATTTAAAAAATGCCTTCATGGGATTAGTAGAAAAGTAAGGCAAAACAAGAAGTAGACTGAAATGCAGATTTAAATTTACAGAAACAGCAGACCAATGAAATGAGAAAAATATAAGCTATGGACCACAGAAATGTGGGCAAAGGCAGACCTCACTTGTGGAAAGTACTGATCAGGAAAGCTGGAGTGTGAGGATGCTCTGACCAATGTATTTTTTTTTTTTTTATTTTTTTTTAACTGGATTTACAAATTAATATCTTCCTGGGGTGGGGGGACCTCCCTGTATTCTACATTTCTTACTCCATATTCAGGATATTAAAGAAGTTAGTAATTCCAGTGTGTCAGCTTTTGAGTTTTACCTGAACTATCAGTTATCAAATCATAAATACAAGAAGGATATAGGGAATAGTATACTGCTTGTTTGTTGCTTCTCCTTATAACGACTTATGCATGACAGTGGCTCTGTGGCCAATTTCTTTAGACAGAAAAAAAAATCTAAAGTGGAACCTACTCTGTGGAGAGAAATACTTTTCATCCTCATTTTCATCCTCAAATCCATCCTTTTACACTGAAAAGAAAACCTGTGAAAAAACCATTCCTAGATAAATAATAAAATGAACAGAGGTTGTTGCTCTTTTCCTGGTCCTTCGTGCTGTTGCTGTCTTCAATTGCACAGCGAAGAGCAACACTGGAAACAGTGAATGACGCTGGCTGCCTGACAGTAACCTGGGGCTCCATCCTGCAGAACAAAAATGAAATGTAGGGGCAAAAGGAATGCAGGGTACGGTGCAGGAGAAAAGTGCTTAGTGAATGTTTGTAATTGGGACATTTCTGGAGCATGCACAAGCTAGAAAACCGATAAAGCCCCTGGGACCCCTTCCTGTCTTTTCAGATGAGAACTTGAAAACTCAGTTTTTGCTCACATGTCCTTACTACAAGTGTATCTTCAGATATGAGAAAAGAGTTGGAAGGGTACAGAGTAACAGATGACAAGTACGTGATAGTGATAAATGGGGAAAAAAAAGGAGCAATACAAAGATTGTACTTAAAACCCACACAGTTAATTGGAATCCAGTCAGTGCTTTCTTTCTTGGAAAAAAGAATAATAATTCGTCTTCAGCTTTGGCAGAAGAACAGCATGCATAAGAGCAAATAATATTTGAAAGTAGAACAAGCCGACATGGCACCAAGTGAGATAAATGCTTATCTCATAATCATTAACTCCTGGCCTAGTTACTGCTTTGCATTGCCAAAAATTCGGGGGTTGGAGAGGAGTTATACAGGCTAAAAATAATAGTTCTGAGGAGCACCATCAGGAAATACTTGCAACTGAATTTTTCTGTGATCATTGAAATACTATAAAAACAAAGAAACAAAGAACATCTCCTTTTGGTGGTCCTAAATTGCAGATTTGGTGTGATGGCTTCTAATTTTTTGCTGCAGAAATAGCTAATGCCTGTGTTATTCACAAACCAAGTGCCTGCTTTTGTTGGACAATCTTTTCCATCATTACCTGCCTGAACAAAAAATCCCTGCTGTTCCTAGAAGGGAGGGAAAGTGGTCACAGCAGCTTCTAGACAGCAGATCAAAAGTGTTCTGCACTCCTGTCTCAGCACGAAGCCGATCTACTGTGTTAAGCCATCTATTTAGCAAGATAACCATCTGTCCAGAGTAGGCTTGGTGAGGTAATGGTTTTATTAATTTCTTATATTAAGTAAGATGAGCAGATGAGGCTGCCTGTGGCATTCAGATATGAGAATTTGACCTTTACAAAATTATCTGCTTTCGTTTCTCGTGCAAAACATGATGATTTTCAGTGTGTCAGGGGCATTACTGGATGATTTTCCCAGGGCTTTCCAGTGAGCATAAGATATCAGGGTGGGAGTTCTGAATTTGTTTTCACATCTGCAGAATAGACACTTTGTAATCACCAAAGCTAAGGCAGGAGAAAACAATTTCCTCCAGACTTTTGTATTTCCTCTATGCTGAAGGACATCGCTTGCAATTCACATGTTCTAACTTTGCTAGACAAAACTAAACTTTCTTTAAAGTCACATGCTTTTCATTAGCAGCTGCTGTCACTTTCCTTGGTAGTTCGTTCAAAAGCTGCAATGCATCCTGTTTAAAAATGGTGACCTGTTCCTTAGTTGCATTTCCTTCTTAAATTTCCACCTGCTAGTTTTGCCAGAGCATTTCTCCTTGAACTTAAAAGGGCCTCTAGGACTCAGCATTTTCACTGCCTAAAGAAGCCACATGAATGTTGCTTTGCTAAACTGTGCAAATCAAACTTCTGAAGTCTTTCCCTGTACCTCTCTTCCACTCCTGAAATCATTTATACAGCCCTTATCTTCAGTATCTTGACACTGTCAGCATCTTTTTAGCAATGTGCTAAAGTTGCACAGAATTGCACTTTGAGCAATGACTTCTATATTCATGGAAAAACAACAAAACAAAACAAAAAATATTTTGGAACAGATTTTAAGGTAAATTCAGTCTCCAGGATAATGAAAAGCTGGGTAACACAAGCTAAGAAAAAAGAGTTTGTGTTTTATTTTAAATTTATTGTATGTAAATCGTGGAGAATGTTGAAAATGCTGCTACCAAATACACTAAAATATTTTATGGGTATCCCTTTTATTTGCAAAAAGAAATGCTAATAACATCACTCATTGTCTCCTGGGATTACTCAATGGACGTGTCTGCAGGTGCCTGCAGTGCCCTGAGCAGAATGGCTGAGGCAGACATGCCTGGTAACGTGTGCCTTTTGTGCCTGTGTCTGTGTGTGTGTGTTCACTTGATGGCAACTGCTTCACCACACTGAGCTTTTTGTTGTTGTTGTTGTTTTTAATGGCAAATTAAATGCTTAATTTGCCATTTCAGTTTACTTCTGTTGTCTTCCACTGGATTTCAGTGCACTAGCAAACATCTGGGAGGCAAGTTAACTGGTGTCAGTTCCATTGTTTACTAAATATTCCCTGGCTGCCATCAGCCCCTGAATATCCTGATCATTAAATGATTTCCACCACCTTAGCTGAATAAAAAAGCAAAAGCTGACAGTATACAAACTGCCACCTGTATGCTCTAGCTCATGATGCTCCCCCAGTTCCTTTACTCTCTCCATCAGAAATGCGTGCCATGCACTGTGCTGGGAAGCACCAAACCCAACTGCAGCTGCCCCAGGTGAGGAGCAGGCACTGACATACACTGAACTCGAGGGAGAGGAATGTCTGCTCAGCCTTCAAAAAGCTCAGCAGCTTGTTCCTAACAGTTGAGCACAGTTTTTGGCTATTTCTCAGGGCAGTATCTGTGAAGTTGTGGGTGCCCTAGGGTATATTTGTTTGCCTTTGCCACCCCAAGCTAAGCAAGGCTTGATGCTGTTAGTTTGTACATGGTAGGTGGGTAAGCCTTGCTAGTGGGTCTGCAAGACCTTCCTGTGTGGCCTCGGCATCTGCTTGGGGATCTCCTTAGCCCATGGGACAGCCCAATTTGGGCAGAAGGTGGGGGCCCTGTGGCTGAGCTATGGATGGAGTCAATGTGTCCCAGTGAAACACTGGGAACAAGAGCTATGCACAATGTCTGGTATGTGCTGCACACAGTCCTTGCCTGCCCAGGAACACTGCGGTGATGGCCAGGAAGAAAGACACAATCTGCTTCAAGGCTTGGAGGAATTCAAAACCAACTTAGGGCACGCTGCAGCGGATAGAGTGAGGAAAGGGACATTCCCATAGGGACAGGTTTTCCCCAAATTTACCTAAATTTGTTCTGAGCGTATGGCTCATGTCTTACTCATTTGTTAAGTTTAGAGTTGCTGAAACACGATGCTTCAGAAATGTCATCTCGTCAGCTCTGTGGGGAAGCATTTCAGATTGAATGGGGAAAAGAACCAGGTGGCCATTTAACTTAAATGACACATTGCAGAAATAGCTGTAAGAAAGCCATAGCCTGTTGGCTATTCCCTTTCCCCTTTGCTGGCATTTGTTGCCAAGGTTCACGCGTCCTGAACTGCAAGGGCAACCCCATCAGTTGACAGCAGATGAGGCCCCTGAAATGCTGTTGAACAGTCTCGTCTCTGGCTGCTTTGCTTGGTGCATGTTGCCTTCAAGTAGACATTACAGCTGAGGGAACACAGCACAGCCTTGCTTTTGTTTTACAAACCTCTTCCCAAAGAATCCTAGCTATACACAGCCCAAACTATAATGATAGCAGAGAGAATAGACACAACTGGGAAAAGCTATTTAAAGGACTACCTCAGGAAACTGGTGTTTGTTAGTACATTTTGAACAAACTGATACAGAACGATAGCTTAAAGGCAATAACAGCTGTCAGGTCAAAAAACAGAACATCTCTATGGCCCTGGTGAGCTATGGCTACACCTGTGGAGTAGGAAGCTGAACATGTGAAATTCACTGCTTCAGGACTGGTACATACTGGGGCAATGCAAGCTGCTGGGTGCATTCCTGGTCTCTGGGGTCCACACAAGGCTGTGGGATTTCCCCTGCACCTCACTTCTTTGCATATGTGAAGATGCCATTCTGCACAGGGAGCTGCTTGCTCTTCTTCTGGTGAAATGGGAGGGGTTGGTAAAAAGATGCTGTGCTGCTGTGAGGGCATCCCCTCTTTTTGCCACTACAGTACACTTCCAGCCACTTACCTTTTCTGTAAAATGCTGCTTGTGTGGAGGATATGTTTTCTTCTCAGCCGTGATGCGTCCCTGTGTGCAGAGTGAAGGTAAAGATCACTTTTATGACCCTGTCCCATGGGCTCCTCTGGGCTGAGAGATGAGCCTGTTCCAGAACAAATTGTTTACAAGCCCCTGGTCCTCAGAAGGCCAAATTCGTGAATAGCTGTGTCCTGCCCCTGTGTGCCTTCCTGGCTGAAGAAGAGTGGATGGTCTCCTTCCTTCCCTCCATCCTGAGCTGGTGTTTCTATGCTTGACCTTGCACATCCCTCTGGAAAAAGGTGACTTTTCTCATAAATAAGCCCACTGTGCCCGTACACTGCTCTTTGCAGCCAAGTGAAGGGATTTAGGCTTCCTGTTAACAGTTTTCAGTCATGGAAGGGTGTTATCTGCTTTCATATTACACCTGTGCTACACCTACCTTGATGCCAATACTGAGGAGAAGCATGGCACTCAGTGAATGATTCCTGGATCCAAGGGTTAAAATCATATGGGCTTGTAAGTAAAAATCCTCATCCTCGAGTGCCTAGCTATTAACAGTACCAGTGTCCTGCTTGGAGGTGGCTGAACCATGCTCTGAGAGGAGGCCCCAGGCTAACTGTGTCCCTTAGGGTGTGCTGGGAGCTGCCAGGCTGGGGCTCAAGCAGGACCCTGTTGTACTGGGGCTTTCTGTAGGTTTGGTGGGGCAGCTTGCTCCTTGAGGGGTCACCAAGCTTTGAATTTCACCCTCTGCGAGCCCACAGCACCCCTGACTTTGTCCTTGCTGTGCCTGAAGGAGAAGCCACCCCTCAGTGGAGGCTGGCCTCCTGCAACAATTGCCCCAAAGGGACCAGGGTGGGTTTCCACCTGGTGTTAAGCACACCAGGGAGGGGATGGTGGAGAATATTATCAGCTTCTTTTGGCACCTAAATTCGGCTGCAAAATCTCCATTTGCCTTCCCTGTCTCCTGCCACAGAGGTGACATGGTCTGGACGTGGAGGTGGGTGCTGGACCCTCATGACCACCAGGGCAGCGGGGCACGAGTGCTCGGCAGGGCCATCACGCGTGCCCCATGCGCACCCCGGTCTGGGCACAGCCTTGTCCCAGGTCTGGCTGCCATCGGGTGCCTGGGGGCTCTGAGCTGGGCCAGGCGGGCTTGCAGCCCAGACTGATGGATACCCGATCAGGTATCTCGCGTTTCTCTGCTGGAGCCATGCTGGCTCATGCCTTTTAGGTCTCTTCCATGCTGCCTGACAGGCGATGGCAGAGGAGAGCTGCACTGTAGGTACAGACATGAGCACAGATGCCGCTGGTCTCTAGGTCCCAGCTCCCATCAAAACCACACAGAGCTTTCTACAGCAGCCCGAAGGACTTTTTTTTAAAAAAAAAAAAAAAAAGAAAAAAAGAAAAAAGAAAAAAGGCACTGTTCCTGTGACTAGCATGCAGTTCTTACTAAAGAAAATCTTGTGAATTAATGGCGGAAATCATGCACATTTTATAAATTTGAAACAATTTTAAAATGGAGAGAAGTTCTCAGGGACAAGATTATAAATGGATCATCAAAACTGCAAGGGCAAACAGAGAAACACAGAAAAAGGGACTTTTCTCTCTCTCTCTCTTTTTTTTTTTTTTTTTTTTTTTTTCTTCTGTAGATGTTTCTAAAGAATGTTTTTCTTTTAAAGATTGCCAGACCTCTTCTTTAGTCTCTTTCTGTTCTTGATTTTTATACAGAAACAGCTAACTTAGAATTGCTGAATTTGCTGTATTACAGGCTTTGAAAGACAGAAACTGATGGTTTAGTTTCTGGAGTGACATAGGTATGTTTTTGCAGATGACAAAATGTATCTAATTACAGTATCACATTTGTGATATGAGTCCTCCACTGACAATTTTACCTGTCCAGTGTAATTATTACTTGCTGTCTAACTTCATTAGAAGTTATCCTCTTTAAAATTGTTATGATATTTAGGAGCCAGAAGATGTAATGTGAAGGCTATTTCATTAAAGCTCACCACAATCTGGCATATTTTAGAAGATTTTTACAGGCTGCTCTCCATAAAACTGTGTATGTCTATAGCCAGAATATGCACAAGGCAGAAGTTTATCTGCTCTCTGGATCACTGCTGATTTTTTTTTTTTTGCATGACAAAAGAGCATATGGTTGCTAGCTTACCCAAATAGGAAGAGATAAAGTCATTCTTCTTAAAGAAATATATATATATATATGCTTTTCAAAATGCTTTTAAAATATACAAGTAAAATGTTAATGTGAATAATGTTAAGTCAGCTTGCTCCAACTGGGAATCTGCCCCATGGAGTCATAATCAGAGGGATGGGCATTAATCTGTTTATTCAACTGCACAAAGTTCAGCAGAATAACTGTTCTCACTAATTGCTAATGGGTGAAATTGCTGGTGCTTATAGGGAGACATTCTGGTAACAGATAATTAAGCGACTAAGTATTTGAAAATGTCAGGAGAGAAAAATGATCTTTTCACCTCACTGAGTTCATTTCTAAAACTGTGTCAGCTGAGCTCACTGCTCCCATACAGTTAGCCTGCAGCTCTGCTGGGAGAGCAAAGAAAATGAGGGAAACTGGCGAAAACCCCTTATTCTGTCCCCCCTTTGACAGCTGCTGCCTGTGCTTGAGGAGAAGGGCTCCAGACTTCAGCTGTGTTCACAGCAATGATTTGCAAACTGTTACAGGTGGCTCTCACTGGCACAGACTTACAGATGGGTCTTGATCCTCATTTGTTTCATGGCTGAAAGAAGTTGCTCCTTTGCAAGAACAATGTCTCTGTGTTGCTGCACCCAGGAGACTCCCCCGTGGCTGAGACATGCTCCTGGTGTCTCTCTTTTTAAAGAGGTGTAGAGTGAGGGTGGGCAGGTTTTCAGCTCTGCAGAAGGAGAGAATGCAGAAGGGCCCCTCTCAGACCTTGCAGGGTGCCTTGGAAGGAGAAGATAATCCAGCCAGCAAGAGGACAAGAGCCCTAATGTGGTATTTTGGCCTCTCCACCACTTTTGAAGTTCATTTCTGTACATGCAATAGAGATCTGAATATGGCTGGCCAGTGCATGGGAGCACTGCCCAGCCCCTTGGGCCTCAGGGCAATGCAGCAAGTGCCTGACCTCTTGGCATTTCAGCAGCCTCTGGGGCAGCCGTATAAGCCCTGGGCACAAGGGCAAGGCCACTGCAGGCAGAGCTTCAAAAGCTGATGTGTCACCCCAAGGTCCCAGCACCTGCTTCAAATCTAGCACTCTTGGCTGAGGATGTGGGACATGCTCCTTCTGCTCACGCTGTGCTGCAGCCCCAGGAGGATTGTGCATATGAAGCGCTGGCTGGCTGTTGAGGTCACGGATTTCCTGGCAGCAGCAGAGTTCAGATATCTCTGGTAGCTATTTCCATACATCACCAGAACGCCCCCAAATCTTGGTCTCTCAGGTGTGAGTCTGTCCTTTCTGGTACCTATTTGCAGTACAATCCAACATCTCCTTGCAATTCTCTGTAACACAGGGAGGGAAAAGGGAGGGTATTTCCCACATTTTGCCACTGAGCATAAATGGGTTTTTCTCATTATATCTTGGTGAATTTATGATGAAAACCAAGGCTTCCACTGTAGAGGTGTTACATTGCTAATTGCCAAGTGTTGTGAATCCAGGTGTCACCCAAATTCACCTCCTGCAGCCGTGCCCTTAATGATGGCATGCTGATGCAACATGGAGCACTTGTCTAGTGAAGGGTAACAGTTACAGTGAAATATAATATTGCAGCAACTCCTCCCTCCAGAAATACCAGCACATCCCTGTCCAGTTGCTCCAGTTGCACTGAGCAGAGAGCAGAGCCTTGTACCAGGATCTGAGAGCTGACTCTGGACACTGGACTGTGTTAGTGTTTAGCTGAAGTGAATTTTTCTCAATAGTCTGAAAGTTAAAAGCCTTTAAGTTACAAGGCTGTAAAAAGAGTGACAGATGTAGTCCATTACAGGTACACTTTGAAAAAAATTCTACTTTGCTCACACACACTCTCAGCCCACTCCAAAATCTCCCATCTCCTGTAACACTGCAGCGAGCAGATGAAAGCCTGCTCTTCAAGATCAGCCTCATGCAAAGCTGGCCGAGGACAGCAGAACAGCTACTATGGACTTTTATCAGACCCATGTTGTTTGCCATGTGAATAAAATGCAAGGCAGATGTTCTTTATAAATGATCTCCAGTGATGGGGGATGAACAAAAACACTGGTTCCTTGCAGCTGAGGGCATGGCTGGAGGGCTGCATGTGAAGCCAAAAGCTGTGGGCACTGCACAATTGGATTTTTGTGCCAGTCTGATAATGTATGATGCTCTGGGGTGAAGGGCAGGTTCAGGTGCTCACAGTAAGGGCTTGGGCTTTTATCGTGTCCTACCGTTTTCAGTCTGGCTTGCCTGCGACATGTGCAGAATTGCTGGGTGAAAAACAGGCTTTGTGATTGTGTGGACAGTCAAAAATAAATATTGTGGGAAAGCCACCAAATAAGCAATAAGAAAGCTTGAAGAATTTTACTGAATTAATGCCAAAATGCTGGCTGACCTTTTAAAGCTATTTCAGTTTCATTTTGGCTTTAGTTAACGTTCTCCAAAACCTTTTTCCCTTTTTAGGGGGGCACTTGGATCAGCTTTAGAGTGGAGAACGGTGTTTCAAAATAAAGAGTAGAGAAGCTCAACATCGAATGGAAATGGTACAGCATTGTAAAACAAATCTCTGCATGTCAAAGCCACAAAAAGTGTGAGCTTTGATATATTTTTGGCATTTTTTTTCCTTGGAAACTTACCAAGTTTGACCATCTTCTTTAAAATATTACTATTTAACAGATCCACTCATTGACAGAAAGACTCCTTTCCCCACCTAATCCAGAGTCAAAGCTGTGAGCTGCAGTCCTGTGAGTCAAGGCGTTTGCACTGGGGCTGTGGCAGGCTCGTGTCTTCCTCTGACATAAATTCACCAGTGAGATTTGCAGCTCCGGGAAGAGTAAAATCAGCTGAGCTACACAGTTGTAAAACCAGAGCTACTCAGTGGGGAATCAGGAACAGGCTTCTAATTTTACACCACGGGGGCAAAAAAAAAGGAGTTTAAAGTTAATTAAAATCTAAAGAATCCCTTTGTAAATTATGTCTGAGGATGGTGGAAGGGAAAGGACAGAGGCAACTGAATATTTAAGAAGGGGAAATTAATTCTGGTAGGGGCTGGCATTGCTCACCTTTGGCCTCACTGCCTTTCTTACAGCTGAGTGGTGCTGCTTATGCAGGGTCTGCTCCCAAGAGGCTTGAGGGGTGTGGAACCCAACACCCTCTGACAATGAGAAGTCAGAGGTTGGACTAGATGATCTTGTAGGTCATTTCCAACCTTGTGTTTCTATGATTAAGTTGGAGGAGTTGCACCCACCCTGCAGGGACCAGGAAGGAAGCTGTGGCTTAGAGCATCCCTACTTCCATCTCCCTGGACAAGGGGAGCTATAATCCAGCACCTCCTGCTTGTAGGAGGCCTCCTTGCACAGCCTGGAGGATGCCCTCTCCAGCATGAAACCTGCACGGGTCCCCCTGAATGAGCTCAGTCTGGTGTTAATCCGTTGCTGGGTGCCATTGGCCAAATTATGCTGTCACCTGCATAAACCTGCATAAAGTAGCTCCACTTCTTTGTCTGAGGAGATAATCCAGATTTATGCCGCACTGATTAGCAGCAGAGTTTGTTCCTGTGATTTTATAATGCCGTGACTGCAGGTTTACTAGTCCTCAGGGTCTGGAACAAAAGTATTTGTATTTACTTGCTCTGAATTTAAAGTGCATTTTGCTGTGGTACTGTAACTAAAGCATCTTTCGGAAGTGTGGATCTCTCAGATCAATATATTCTCTTCTGCCAGTGAATTGTGGCTGAATGTTCAGAGCCATGCAGGTCCCATAAAGTACTGTTCTGTAACAGAATTTCACCTTGGTGAGTCTAACATCTCTCAGCGTGTTGTATCTGACATTAGTCCCTGAGCTTTCAGAGGGCTCAGCAGCCAGCCATCCCACCCGGCTGCGGGCTGCTTTGTTGCTGAGCCAGGTGGTGGCAACCTCCTGTCTACCCTTGGGTGAGTTGTTACACTACATCATCGCCCTTTGCCAGTGAGATGAATCTATACCAAAAATCCCATGATTGCATTTTGGGTGAAAATATCAGGAAACACATTTTTCCACCTCTTGTGACCAGTTTAACAAAACAGCCTGGATTTTCCTGCCTGTAAGTGACAGCTTTAGATCTAACTGGGAGTTACTTGCAAGACCTTGTCACAGCTGTGAAGTCCAACAGGATGGGGACTTGCCACATGCACCTCTTTGGGAATATTAAGTACATATTAACAGCACTGGCTCCCAAAGCATAAAACCTCTGCCTGTGGAAGGTGGCTACTAGGGCCAGAAAGTCACTTTGCAAGTATGGAGTTTGGGATGGGGACAGCAGGCATCAAGTAAACATGAGGACTTATTCCCATCTTCAATGCTGTTTTGTACAGGTGCTGCAATCTGAAAGGAAATGAAGGGAAGGCAAAGCTCTGAGTCCAACTGGGAAAGCGATCCCTGGCAGGACTGAGTGATGTCCTGCCTCCCGAGTTCTGGTCGTGCCGCTCATCATCCCTCTATGATGGAAAGAGTCGCTGCTGCAATCTTTCTAGAAAACACACTTCGGCTGCAGCAGAGGGCCTTAAAGCAACAAAATGTGACAACTCACCGAAACACACAATTTAAATAAAAAATGGAGCAGACAAATAAAGGCCTCCAATGAATAGCATTGGTTTATAATATGAAAGGGAATTGTATTTTAGTCATGGTTGAATGTTTCCTATTTCCTCTTACTGCTCATAGCCCCTCTTTATAATTGTGCTTTTGTGGAAAGAGAGGTGTTGGGATTCTCAGGGGCCTTGGGAGTATGCTTGCTTTATTCTGTAAGCACCTGTCTGTTCCCTCCATGGCACAGCCTCTAATCCTGCCCTGGATGCAGTGAGACAAAAGGAGCTGCTAATTTCATGGTTGAAGTCAGAAGAGATAATATCTGCTCAATTCCCTGCATAAAAGCTTCTCTCCAGCATAAGCCTCCTGGAATTCTGCTTTTGTGGCCCCAAAAGGATCAGGATACGAGGATTTAGTCAGGTGGGCATGGTCTCTGGGTGTACTAAAAAATAGAATGTCAGGGTTGCTTGATACTAAATAAAAATTTTAATAAGAATTGAGTCACAGAAAGATTTTTGTTGCCTTCCCTTTTTATTCTCAACGTATTCTTTAACCATGCCTGTGGAATACAGCTTGTCCATGCACGTAGGTACAACCTGATTCATGTTGACACCTTGTAAAGACCGGGGAGGTGTTATTCAGGCAGCTGCAAGGGCACTTCTCGGAGAGTGGGAAGGAACACTGTATTATGCCCCCTCTAATGTGAGCTTTTAAAGGTTACCCTATTTGTGCAGCGTGTTCAAAGACATCAAATTCAGGCTCCAGCAGGAAGCAGAGTCAGGAGAGGGTTAAGGAAAGCAGCGATGCCTGATGTTAACATCTTTCCTCTTTTTCAGCTTTGTAAAAGATAAACGCTTCAGATTTCAATCTGTGGTTCCCAGCAGTGCTTTGGGAACACTGCAGTAGGCCCGCAAAAATCGCTAATGCTGGGCCAAGCCGAGATAATGCGTCTCAGCAGGAATGACATAATGCCCTAAAAGAAGACTATGATGTAATGCATATCTCAGAAAATCAGAGCCAATTTCCGCTACCAAGCCTTGAAGTCTAGTGCTAATGCCGCAATATGCAAAACTTTGGGGATGGGGGGGGGGGGGGAATTAGATCTTTTCTTCTTTTTATTTATATTTTTTATTTTTGGAAGAATAATTTTGCAAGGCTTACAACACTTTGTGCGCTCTGCATCAGTTGCTAGAGAAGCTTTTCTCTCTCTCTCTCCTCACTTCTTGCAGTTCGGGTGCATGCTGAAAGCCATTAAGCATTTCACCTTGGTTGAGGTGCCTGCAATACATTAATACAAATGCAGTAATTTATAGCGTTAACATGGCTGTTTATGCAGGTGAGGCATAAAGCGTATATAGCATATTACAGTAAATCCCGCTTAATGAAGGTGTTATGCGGGGATTTATTGGAATCACTAATGTCTCATGGAAAAGTTAAGCAGTATTTGTGCTAAGCTCAGCTTGGGCATCAGCCAATGCGGCTCCTCAGTCCTTGGTGGAGTTGCCCCCCGTGGGGAAGGTGAGCCAGATTTGGGCCCGTGCAGTCTGTAAGCCCTCCGTTGGGTTTTCCTGTCTTGTATTAATACACACACAGCCAGAGCAGCAAGACGTGCCTGCTGCCCAGTGCTCCTCTGGTGCACAACCACGCAGGACTGGCGTGTGGGGAACTGCTGCAGGCTCTGTTTCCAATCAGGACATCTCTGAGCAAGCCCCTTGGATTCCTGCATCCGCCACTGGGTTCCTGACAGCCCCCAACCCTTGTAGGAAGCTGGGTGCTCACCCCATCCCCTGCTGAAGAGGTGGGATGTCCTGGGTGGTCTCGCTGTCCCCTGGGATGGTTTGCACCAAGGGGATGGCGGTGATTCCCATGCACAGGGCTGCGTCAAGCAGTCTTTGTGCTCCCGTTGGAGATGAGGGCTGGAGCCTCTGCCACCCGCCGGCTCAGCCCCTCGGAGGCAGGAAAGAGATGTTTCTTTTGCTCTGGGGTCCTGCTCAGTGCCCTGCAGCCCTCTGCTGCAGCCTCCAAGTGGGGCTTTGGCTGCCCCGATCTCCTTGTGCCACAGAGCTGGTCTTCTCTAATCAAACCATCTCTGCCCCAGCAGCTGAGGTATTAATGTGCAACCTGAGCTGGCTCTTGTAAATTTGAGGTTTACATTTTTGCTTCTCCTCGTTAAGAAACACTGGGAGTGCCACATATTGGAGGCTTGTGTTTGCTTGCTGACGAGGTACGAGGTCAGATTCAGCAGCAGATTCAGCAGCAAGTAAACTTGTGACCTTGCTCTAAAAATTAATAATCCGCCACCAGTACCTCTAACGGAGGGGGAAGCCAGCATCTGCTCGTGTTAGCTCAAGCCTGGACCTGCTTTTTGTTCGGAGTGACCTGACTGCAAATGGAGGCTGCTGTGCTTTATGCCGCAGACTGCCTTCTGGAGAGACTGACCCGCGACACGTGGCATCATTAAATTGGGAATGATGCTGGACATGCACTGCAACCGCACAAGTGAAAGGTGAGCTGCTGCCTCAAATTGTTTTAAAAACTCATTATCGTTAATAAATACCAAGCTGTGTTACGTGCACCATTTCATTAAAAGAAGATAGCCAGAAGGAGAGCTTAATTATCTTGCTCTAGTAAAATACCCCAGGGGCAAGAGGGGAGTGTGTAATTACAGTGATGATATGGCCTACTGGTCTGCTGGTGGGCCAGGCTCGCTAATCCTGACCTTGACTCCAACATGTGTGACTGCCGGGGCAGGTCGTTTAACCTCCTTTCCAACACGGGAGCTCTAGGACTTCCAGAGGTAAGTAATAAGCATGCCCTGAAGACTCATTTTTGTGTAAGGACTGGAGCGTTTTGGCTTTCCCCATTTGCTTTTATGCATGCTCAGATGCCTCCTCACCTTGTCCCAGCCGACCTTGTTTCAGCAGCCTGCAGCACATCGGTGAAGAAGGCACGACACGATGTGTCGCTGTGGCAGCCAGTACCCAGACACTCCAAAACTCCCCCATGCTGACATTGGTTGTCCCAAAACCCTGCAGAAAACACTGTGCCTGCTAGCATCAGACGCATGGGACTAATTTTGATAAAAGCTTAGGAAAGAGAAGCACAGGACGAAGTTTATAATACAAGTTTTACAATACAAGGTTTACAATTGCAAGCAGTGTAGTGGCTTGTGTATCTTCACATCAGCACGGAGGGAGTCATGGAGCAGCAAAACTGCATTTGTACACTACAAGCACATCCACGATGCTTGGAAGCCTGGCTTATCTAGTGGTGCTGCTGACCTCTTTGCCCACATCCAAATCTTTGCACTTGCTGCTAGTGCTCCAGACAGAAGAATGCTAACACGTGGACCTGACCAGCTGTCTTTTGCCCCAGGACATCCAGGTTAGTGCTCATACCCTCATAACCTGCTGTAAGCTGTGAGTCCATAGCTTCCAGGGGTCTCTCTGTGCTGCTGGTGCACGGATGACTCATGTCCAGCAGTGCCCAGAGGAGGGAGAGGGGTTCAATACTGACATCCCACTCTGCTACCTGAACATTTACCATGCACTTCTCGTTTGTGCATCTCGAAAGCTGCCCATGTATGACTTTCGCATCCTCTCTTTGAGGGGTAAAAAAGCCTAGGACCCAGCTTGATTAACAATAATTTCAAGGTGTGGTGAGATCTACTAAGGAAAAGGAAATGTTCTTCCTAGAAATGTCCCACAGGATGAGAAATTGCAAAAGCCATGGTCAGAGGGGACTTTCTCTAACAGACCAAGGGGCAGAGTTAAAAAGTGTTGGAGTGAGATATTCCATAGCCTGAAGGGCACAGCCAGAACTCATCAGCTCCTCCTTCCTGACCCCATCCCGGCATGAGAACAATAGGTCTCTACAACACTACAGGCAATAAATTTAGAAGGAATTACAAAGGGTATTGCTTTGCACAATGAGTTGACAGCCTGTGGTCTTCACTAGTGCAGACACTCAATGGAAGGCATGTATGGCTGGATTTTTAAAAAGCATTGGCTAATTTAATCATCACTGGCTACTGCATGTAGCACTAAGGTAATCCAGAGCTGGATTTCACTCTACCTTGTTGCAACTGATTACCTCTGGGGTATAAATGTACCTATGTGGGAGAAATTCACCCCTGGCTGAGTACATCCAAGTTTTTTTGTTTTGTTTTGTTTTGTTTTGTTTTTCTTTTCTGAATCTTTATTTTTAATATTTCCAAACGCATGAGGCTGAAGCAATTGGAATAACATTGGAATGAAAATGTCCAATGCTAAAAGCCAGACCCAGAGAGGAACCTGGGAGTCAAGCTCTTTCTCGTTTGTGTATCCAACTTGGCCTTGGACTCAGCAGGAGTCCATGGACATATAATACCTAGACGTCTTGTTGGATCTGATCCAGTGGGGTAAAGTAGCAGCTGCCATTTAGCTGCACATACTCTGCACAACTGAAACAGGAAGGGAAGTGAATCCTGAACACTGTGGAGACCTTCTGGCTTTACCTGCACATATCCAAGCACAGACCTTGCCTCTCTCATGCCTCCGGGTATTGCAGAGTGACTGACTGGTCCCTGGCCCTGCAGGACAGCCTGTGACAGCAGCGCTGGCACTGAGCGGAGCACAGCCTGCTGAGAGCCCACCTGTTGGGGAGGCAGGAGTTGGTGACAGGAACGGCTCAGGACACTGTTGGGCACCCCTTTAATTTCACAGGGCAGGCCCTGTTCCTAGTCCCGCAGTGCAGCTCTGTTTTTTGTTTGTATTTCTGGTGGGTGCTCCGGAGAGATGAACATGTTTGAGCCGCAGGATGCTGCAGTGCAAGCAGTTGCAGGTGGAGCAGAAGACACAGCAGCTCTGGCATAAAACAGGGCAGAAACAAGTGTTTCTGAGTTCCTAGCATGGGCTGGGGCTGCTGAGGGCTCTCATCAGCAGGTCCATGACCAAATAAACATGCTGGGTGGCTTCAGCTGAGGGATGGCTGTGCTGCTGCAGGCTGGGGACATTTGTGGTCACAACGGGTACAACTGGGGCATCACCAGGACAGGGGTGCACAGCTCCCTCCCCACCCAGAACCAGCCCAGCCTGCACTCAGCACGGCACCCTCTGCCTGCCCCATCCCCATCTGGCATCATGCCACCATCCTGCACAACTCCTGGGAGCAATTTATGGCTCCAGGCAGGGCTGAGAGCACCTTCTGTTAAGAGTCCTGCACAATATTTTCCATTTAAGAGGCTGTGTTCAGTTGCTTCTCTTTCTGCCAAACATATCTGACTCAAGCTGCCGTTTTATTTTAATTTCATCTGAAACAATGCCTTTTTTTCTGCACGTGAGGGCAGTGGAAAAGATTTATTTACTTATTTTTTTCACATACATTTGGGTGCACATACATATCTATATATATATAAATGCACAGTATATATAGGTATGTGTAAAATCTGGCAATACTTTGGTGCTGTGCACACTGCAAGAGGAGTGCAGAGCATCATCCTGTGGGGTAGCTAGTGTCAATCTGCCCTAGCTGTCAGTCAATTCATGCAGGCTACTGGAGCTGTGTATAGACCTGGCCACCCTGTGGCTCCAGCTGCAGTGGGATAGCAGGGCTCATGTGTCATGCAGCTTGCAGAAGGGCTTTTGAAACACAGGAGATGAATTTTTCCTGCTTTTGGCTGAGCAGCGTGGGAGCAAGTGAGCACTAGAGGCGTTGTGAGAGCGTGACTCAGAGAGCAGACGAAGGAGGGAAGAAATTGGCTCTCCTACTTTTCAAAATTGCATGAAGGTACTCGGCTCAATGTTCTGAAATACTACAAGGTTTTGGGTTCACAGGGACAGGTTTTCTTTAAAACGGATGAGTTCCCTGGATGTAAGCAATGCCTGCACGTAAGATAGATGTGGTGCTCGCAGACTCTGTGTGCTGAGGAATTGTCCTACATAAAAAGGTTGAGTGCGTGCAACACCAGCTGCTGAGAGTCACAGAGTCACGAAGTCACAGAATCACAAAGTGGATTGGGTTGGAAGGAACATTAAAGATCATCTAGTTCCAGCCCTCTGAGACTGAACTCTGAAATTCAACTAGCAATAATATAGAAATTAATTTTAGCCAAGGGTACATTTAAATCCCCCTCCTATGAAAATGACATAAGAATCCTCCAAGATTGCACACCATATATATATCTTGTGCCTTACCAGTATCTTCCTCTCCCTCACGCACGTAGAAAATCACAAGCCTAAAAGTTCATTAATTTTCTTCTAGTGGCTGAAATGCAAAGTCAACCTTAAAGGGAAAAACCCAGGGCTCCAGATTTGCCCTCACACAAAGGGCATTTACAGCACAGCATCCCATGTTTGTGGGGATTTGGTTGCACTGGCTGTGGGAGCACCAAACTGTTTAAATAAAGGGTTGAGAGAAAGAAACTGGACTTATGTATCCTGTCTACTCAAGTTAAACACTAGATCCTGCACACAGAAACCCTTATGTAAGTACTCCCATGACCCACATCTTTCAGAAAACAGAACGAGATGCAGTGCACTCCACCTGAGGGAAGCTGTGTCACCTGCAGTACTGCTGACCAGGGCTTGCAGCTCCCTCCCCAGCCTGAGCTGTCCATGGCTCCTTTCTGGCTCAGGGAAAGAACACATGCTGGAAGCAGAGAGACACATGAGGGGGCCTTGCTCAGTGGCAGCTGATGATGTTTTCTGACCTGCAGTCCCAGCTTCTGCAAGCTCTACTTTACTTCTCTGAACTCTGGAAAACCCACTGGACCTGTCTCTTTCTGCAGGCGAGCTGCAATCTGTCCATGCATTTCTCCATTTTCCACAGTCTTGCACCTGTACCACCATGCTCTCTGAGCTGTGGGCTGTCTCTCTCTGCTGTTACAACACCTAGGACAAGGAGGTCCAAACCTCCTTATGGGTTTTCGGGTTTCAGAAATATATCTTGTCCCTTCTGCTTATTCTTGTGAACTGCAAAGCCTTATACTGACTCCAGTGGAAATGTGCTGCCTCAGGAACACACAACATGGCCTTACTGGGTTACACCCAGTAACCCTTTGCTTTGGTGAGGAGCTGGCTCTCAGCAGGCAGTGGTATAACAAAACGCCACAGCCGAACCACAGACAGGAGCACAGTGTCGTGCTACCACTCCCACAGGGATCAGCCAGGATGATGTGCTGTGGAACTAGTGCTGCCCAGGAAAACGACAGGTACCACAACAGCACCTTTACTTCCCTGTCATTATTCTTTGGGCAAAGATGCCTAGAGAGCTGTGCTCCAGTATTTCCTCACTACTGAGTTTGTAACTTCTTAGCAGGACTTTGGTCCTTTGGAGACAGTGCACTTTCTCCTCTAGGTAAATGTTGGCCTGTTTTTCATTTAAATATTAATTTGGCCTGGCACAATATAGTCTGTAATATCGCCACTCTCTGTGAGGATTAGAGTGATTAGGAGTCTCAGAATTCACTTTAATCAGCCAGTTCAATACTGCTGAGATTTGCAGTCTACCCTCTCCCACGCAACAG
The DNA here is from genome assembly GCA_011075105.1 of Heteronetta atricapilla. Lineage (NCBI taxonomy): Eukaryota > Metazoa > Chordata > Aves > Anseriformes > Anatidae > Heteronetta > Heteronetta atricapilla. The sequence goes on along the minus strand of CM021763.1, from coordinate 24,445,824 downwards.
CCAGAGTCTTTCGACATGCTAACAAAATTGAAATGAGTTCCTTCATCTTAGACAAGGATAATTAATCTTCAAACACTGTTTATCTTAGCCCAAAAATCCCCAGAATTCAGAACCAAATTAATTTAAAGTCTAAATCTGCTTTAACTAGTAATTGGTTAATCAACGGGCTCCATGTGTAATTATATTCTTTGTTCACACTCCACACAGGCTTGAAAAGACCATCTAATTCCTATGTTGCTTTCATTCCTATAATTAGACCATGTGACACACAATGCTGTATGTATAGTGAACAAATTCTTTCCTGGAATAATTTCCCTGAGATTGTTTCCTAGAGATGAATTTGGTCTCTCTCTCTCTCTCTCTCTCTCTCTCTCTCTCTTTTTTTTTTTTTTTAGCTTAAAAAAGCTTTCATATCATTTTGCGGTTATTTTGGATTTCCGTGACTCATCTAAAGAATGTGCAAAGAGTTTTCAGCTTTGAATCTTTGCTCACTGCTTGTTGCTGAAGAAATCTACACTGTGTTTTTATTTCCCTCATTTCCACTTGACATAGCTTTGATAGTTAAGGGATCCTTGTTCCCTCTGAATACTGATAGGATGTGGCAAATTCAAGATATTGTCATCTTATTATCTTTCAGAACAGACCAGCCACAAAACCTATTAGCTGGCATTACTCTTGTGGACAGGAATTATTGTTGCTATTAGGAATAGTAGGTCTGAGAATAAATCAGAGAAGGAAATTGTGGTCTTTTTAATACAGAGTTGTGGGTCTTCTTTACTTAGTGGATATTGTCATAATCCCATTGTGGTCAGTGGTCTGGTCAATGGTTTTCATATTTCTGTTCACAGAATTCCCTATTTCCATCAGCTTCACGATTGCTTATATACCAGTATGTGTTAAAATCCTCTCTTCTTCAGTAGTGCCTCCTTCCTGAAACCTATGAAAGCCTGCCGCCTGTTTAACTCCCTGCATACCTACATATATTCCATCTCTCATTCTTGTTAATGCCACGTGGATTATAGCTTCATGAAACAGGTCAAAAACCTTCTCCTGGTGAATGAGACACAGGAGAGGCTGACTGATGTCACCTTACTGATCTGAGCTCCTAGAGGGAAGGATTCTTAGAAGAACATCAGGTTTTAAAGTTCTTGGGCCCAGACCTCTCTGGGTCTTTGTGGATCTGTCCTGACATTTGCAGTACTCTGGGAAGCACAGCACCTGGGTTATATGCACCAAATTTATTGCCTGAGGACCCTTTTTTATAGATACCTATCTGGGAACTTCAGCAGCACAAAGAAAGAAAAAAAAAAAAAAAAAAAAAAACATGGAAAAATAAAAGGGATGGATCAGAGACCTCATCATCCAGCTGCACTGGAAGTGGTGGGGAGGCAACAGGGGAGCCTTATCCCTTGCCAGTCTCAGGATGGCTTCAGCTCACATACACCCAGCTCTGGTGGGGCAGACAGGGTCACCCTTCTCTGGATGAAGCACAAGGTCAGACTCACCAAAGGCACCATCAGAAAGAGTCGTTGCCTCCAGGAAGAAGTATCTTTTAAAGCCTTTACCCCTGAAAAGATTTCACAAGTGTATGTCATGGCAACACAAGAGGATGTCATGAATCAAGAAAAAAATCACAGCAAGCACTTAAATTCATACATCTGGAGAGGTTTCACTCTCCTCCCTATCAGCCCCTGTTAATCCTTTTCTGACCTTTTGCTGTTATTTCAGTATTTTTGCTAAATGGGCAGGTCTTCCCATCTGCATCCTTTATTCTGTAGTATGTTGCTCCTGAATGTGAGTCACATTGCAGTCCGGGTTTCAGTCATCTTCACTAGGGCCCATAATGGTCAGAGGATTTCTCACCTCCCCACCTAGAGAGGTGGCACTTCTGCCCAGCACTAATCCTGCTTCAAGCCTCTTGAAAAGGCTTCCCTGGGCTTGCAGTGACCTGCTCTAATCCTTCTCCCCAGCTATGCCCCAGCTAGGAGCTGAGATTTAGGTGGAGAATAAGCAAGCACTTGCCATGGCTCTCCCTCTTCTGGAGGTCTCCCCTCCAGAAAATTTAGAAGCAAGCAACATCCAGCAGCCCCGTGTTATTCCTCACCGGGCATGCAGCTGAGCCCTATCTGCTTCTCAGGCTCCCTCTGAAGTATCCTCACACTACAGTGGTGAGGTTACAGGATGGTTAATTACAGTGGTAATGAGTGTGAGGTGAACACCAGTACCTACATGTCGTTAAAAAGCTCATTGTGTAAAATAGAGAAAAATGCAGCATGGAAAGCAATACAAGGGTTTGTTCAGAAAATGGTTGGCACAACTGTGGCTGCCTCTCAGCTTTGGGAGCCCAAGCCCCAGGGCTGCCTTTGGCAAGGATCTCAGGACATGCATGGCCCTTCACCTGGGCTGTGAAGTGGAGCCTGACCTAGAGCCCCTTTATGCAAAAACCACCCATCAGTGTCCTCCCCTCCAGTCTCACCAAGCACAGCACTGGTTTGGAATAACGGAACTGTAAATCTCTATTTCCTTTTATTTAATTGCCAGCTCCTGAGCCTCTATGAGTCATATTTTCAAGCTTTTCTTCATAAACGGGGATAAAAAGCATTCTTGAAACGTTCTTAAAAAGGCAAAACAAAGCAAAACCCAAATAACAACTGCAATTCTCCTGTAATTTCCTGCCTCTGGTAGAGAGACTTTATGAACGTAAAACATAGGAAGATGTGATAATAGTTTGGAAGATGGGGATTTTGGAGAAATGATGCTTCATCTGGGGTTTATGAACAGACCCATTCAAGCCATTAAGAAGGTAGAAGAAAGAACTATTTTGAAATTTCTTTATTTCTTTTCCTTTTTTATTTTTACTTCTGTAAGATGACAGTTGAAAAACATTTTCTCTGAAATTTATATCACGTGGATTTTTTAATAAGATGTATTGACAGACATCTGTTAGAAATGTCATACACTATGTCAAGTGAAAACCTTTCATTCTGGCATGTAAACAATGTGCCAAGGCGTTCAATAATTATTTTATATTTATACAGAAGAAAAGGGTGACAAATATTTCACTTAATGCTTATAAAGACAAAAAGGTTCCCCTCTCCTTTATTTGTTTTGAAGCAAAGTGTCTCAGGAAACTTTCTCCCTTGAAAAATGATTTCCAGAGCTCCCTTAACAAGGTACTTCCAGGAAAGCTGTGATTTCATTTCCCAGTTTCTACTCTACTCCTTCACAGACAACTGTAGAGCAACTGAGGAAGAAAGTCATTTCTTTTACCTAAAGTACAGCATCCAAAAACTGTGGAGCTGCATGTATTGATTTGTTTCCCATGGTATAAAAGGTGGCCAAAAGGAGAAGAGAGTTAACCTCCCATTGCTTAGAAGACAAGAATGTTCGTGTATTGGTAGGAGGCTACTTGTCATAGAAGAGCACCCTTTGGAGACTTAATCATAATTCCTATGCAATTATTAGAGGATGAGGGCTGACACTGGACTGGTGGAGGAGACTTTGAGCTGCTCTGTATGTAGTGGATGTGCAAAGAAGACCTGCCAGTGCATTGCTGCTCTAGCAGATGCCAAGATCCTTTGCTATTCCTTGCCCAGATGTCCTCAATAGTTAAAATATTCCTTGACAATATGGAAGCTTGAGTTACTCAAAGTTTTCCAAAGTCCTGACTCTTCCTTACCAACATGAGGGCATTGATTTAATACTCCAGGCTGCCTTTCCAGGGCAGACCTCAGTCTGCTCTGAGGACAACCTTCCCTTTGCCCTTTAATGCTTCTCTTGCCCTGTCCCACTAGACGCAGCTGGGCAACTACAACCTGGTAGCATCACGGTGGCCTTAGGCAGGATAGTGCATCTCGGGGCGTTGTATAGTTCTTACTCATCAGAAATCATCCCTCTCTCCCCAAAACTGATGCAGCATCTTCTGCTTCAGCCGGTTCCTGGAAGATTCAGTCTGAAATCGCATTGCTTTACACTCCTTCCTGCTACACGGGAGCTCCTCTGAGAGGCTGGGTCTTGCTGTGTGCTCCCAGCGTGACTTGTGCAAGCTCCCGTGCAGCTCTTGCTTTTGGGAGCACTCTGCTTTTCTTTTCTTTCTTTCTTTTTTTTTTTTTTTTGTCTTTGGTGCTGCCGTGGAACAACAGACACCGCAGAGCATGCGCTCCTCCTGCACAGCTCCTCCGCAAACTGCTTCTTACTGCAGACAAAAGACCTGCAGGGGAATTTGGACATAAAATAGAAAATTCCATGCTAAAAAAGAATCACCCCAAATTTCTATTTTAATAGCTGCAGAGTGTCCCTAAGACCATGTTCCTTGGGCATCGTTACATTTCTTGTTTGGCTGAAATCTCTCAGCCTTCAGCCTTTTGGGGGCCTCTGTGCAGAGATCCTCTTCAGAAATGCAGAATCCCCGAGGTAGTGTTTCTGCTTAATTAAACAAACATTCTCCGCAAAGTATATTTCTTTTCCTTCCAAGTTCATCCTCGTAGTGGGTCTATATTTGCAGATAGAGGAAAGTACATTATCATGGCGATGAATGATGGCTGAAGATTTCTCGGGTTCAGAGTGTTCCCTAATGTAGGCTATTTTTCATCATCTATAGTTGCCTGATAATGATGTCATTTCCATTGCTTGAATGTTGAAGCAGCAGCCACATATCATGGAGTTAAAATGACTGTTTATAGGGCAGCTAAATTGTGTTGTTATCAGTTAAGGGCAATGTTTGCTTTGCTTCTGGGGACAAAACATCAATTGGACTTTCCTAAAACTCATCAAACAGGATGAGAATGCCAAGAATACAAATCTGCACTGTAGTCAAACTGGGGGAAAAAAGGGAAAGAAGAAAATAGGAGAGCTATTTTTGTGTGAAGATATGATGACCATCAGATAAAAATGACAAAGTTCTACTTGTCAGAAAATAAGTCACATTGCTGATCACCGGATAACTTTGATGTAATATTCCACAATCATTTAACTGAGATTTCAAGGCAAGATTAATGGTGAAGTTTTTAAAACATGCATGAAGAAGAGCTTTCTTCTAATATCCAGCTGTCAAGCAATCCTTATCTGGGGCTTATGTTGATTGATTATGATTTGGATTGAACTAGAACATGACCTCTAAGTAAAAAAGAAAATTATGCAGATTTGAAAGTGAACTATCAAGCTTTAGGGTCTTTTCTAAACATTCAGAAACCTTTTGGGGCCCCATATGGTTATGTATACATATGAAGACTATATGCATATGTGTCTGTGCAGACTTAGACCCATTAACATGGAAAAAATCAGCAAGAAAAATAAAAAAAGCCAAACAAACTTCGTCTCTAGTTATCTTCTATATCACAAAGTAATGTGAAATTAGGTTTAACACATCACTTCCAGAATACAGAACTCACATTGGAATGAGTTGTTTATGAGATACTGTGTGATCATAAGCAGTGCACAGATTTTGAGTGAAAGCAGAGCAATTTCCTTCAGAAAAAAAAAAAAAAAAAAAAGAAAAGAAAAGAAAAGAAAAAGGCTAGTTTCTAGTATATGACATTGGATGAATTGTTATACATACTTTTGAATGGATGGTGACTGTAAATCTCACTTTGGACACTTCATGAAATATTTGCAGTATATTTTAAACTAGCTTAGTGGTGCCAATTCTACTACTCATTGCCTTGCCTTTTTTATTATTATTATTATTATTATTATTTTATTATTATTGTCTTGTGGGGAAATGAAAGTTTGGGTGGTGCTGTCCAGACACAGTGCTCACCAGGCTGCAGCCAGCTGGAGACACTCTTTTGCCCAAAAATGTCCTTTCTGCAGCTACACAATGAAGACAACACCACATCCTCTGCAAGGTGATCAGGTCAAGCAGAAGGTGCAATCCTTTTTTGCCACCCTGTTTTGTGCAGCACAGCCACAGAGCTTTGGCTGAGCTTGGTGCTGCCTGCATGCTGTGAGGCATGCCTGTAAGTCGTTTTGTCTGCAACATGGATGGGACCCACCTTTGGCATGCCCCTACCAGCCCTGCATTTCCATTTATGCATCATCTTCTCTGTGTTTTGTGTTAGAGACTCTTTTTACCCTTCTTCATACATTAAAGGGAGTTTAGATGTCTCATGCAGCACGCTTGGCTCTGGGATGAACTCCTGCACCGTTACACTTAATTGAAAGTTGTAGCCAGATGCAAAGATGAAACAGGAGAAAAACAGCTGCTCTGCCTCTCTGCAGAGTACCCCAAAAAGAGGGAGACAAGGGTGATCTCCTTTACCACAGAATGAGGTCTCTGGCGCCTCCAGGACCCTGGGTGAGGTCAGCTGGGACACAGATGGCAGATGCACTTCTGAAGGGTGGCTGTGCCTTATCCGTCAGATCTGTGCTTGGAAAAGGCTGCTTGCGCAATGCTGAGAAGAAAAGGGAAAAGTTCAGTCCTCAAATGGATGATCCCCTCCCCCTAAGTGGGGACTTGGGCGGGCGGGGAACCAAATTGGGATGTGACAGCATACAATATGTGAAATTCTTCGGATTTGGTTGTAAAATAAAACTACTGTGGCAATGTCCCATCAGGTGGTGGGTGATTTATTTCATAAATAAATAAACCCTTGGGGATGGGGTAAGCCTGAGACACGCTGTGCAATGTCACTGCTTCTTTCCCAGCTTGCTTCATGCACCTGGGCTGAAATTTGTGGCATATGGACAACATCTTATAAGCAAAAGTCAATCTTAAACAAAGAGACTTTGTTCTCCTGTGAAGTTCCACTCTCTGCTTCTCACCTTTTTGCAGTGGCCAGATATAGAAAGAGGACAAATGGAGAAGCAACAGAAATATTTTCCTACTCTTCCCCATGGAAAAAGGGCAGGACTAATGAAATCAGATTTCCCAAAACCTTTTAAAAATTTCTCTTCTCAGGTACCGGGGAGTTTGTGGGTGCATGTTTTCTGTCCTTCCCATAACAAAGCCTAAAATTCTTCAAAGGTGACACTTAGAAAAAGATTTTTCAGCCCAACAAAATCCTTAAGGAAAGGTTTTCAAAACAGATGAAAATATATTAACTGCCTCTTTGTTCCCCTGGACCTAATTCAGGCTTCCTGTTTGCATCTTGATATTACTTGGTCTAACTGTAAAAGTGGGTATAATGACGGGCTTCAACTTTTGTATTTTGGGATTGGTAACTCAATGAGGAATATGCAGGTGGGAGATGTTACCAAGAGATCGATTTTCAAATGGGAGTGTAAAGAGGAACAGGTGGCACAACTAGTTCTGAATGACCAAGCTTTGTAAATTATGAGGTGTATAAGAATATTGCTGCCATACATTCTCAGTGGTTTAATAAATTACCTTTTAGGCTTTTGGGATCGTGTGAAAGAATGCGACATGAAAAATTAACTAATATTCAACTATTAAATATAATAAATAAATAAATATCAAGAGACCAAAATCACATGATGTCAGCAATCTGGGAAAACATGAAAATAACAGTGAACATAGCTCTTTTCAGTGATATTTTCAAGTTACTTTGGAATACTGTATGTGATGTTGTAACGAGGGAGTCATGAGTTTTAATGACACAGGAAAGCATGATAGAATAGATTCATATCAAAGTCTATTATAACAGAGTCTTATAACAAGGGCAGAATGTATTTATGTCATATTCAAAATGTCATCTCAGACACAGACAAGACTGATGAGGAAAAATTACTAGATGCAGAAATCTGATTTATCTTTCTTTTCCAGAACGGAGACTTCTGATGATCTCACTTTAGGCTGTGATGCATTAAAACCCAGATTTCCAGCTAGACAAAGCAGACAAGTCTCCATTTGCATCACTTTCCTTTCATTTCTTTACCCAACTGCTGGAAACCAATAAAACTTTTCTAGTAAAACAAAATCTTTGGTCCTGTTTTCTTGTAGTGGAAGTTGAGAAATACCCTTGTCCAGAAACCTACTGCATTTCCTTGCTAAGTGACAGCCTAACAGTAGAAAGAAACCCTCTTAACCTCAGAGAAGCAGGTTTTTGGGGACCAGCTCCTCCAACTCTGCGTCTCTGTCTTGCATCCACCCTACACCGCTGCTGATGCCTTTAATGTTGATGCTCTCTTCCAGGGAAATACACAACACTTTGGAGAAGAGACTTTAGATGTGCTGTTCTGGTATCAGCACTCACTACACTCACCAAGACAGTTCAAAGGTGCCCTAGTCCCACATATTGCCATCTGACTTCATAAAACTTTGGCAACTTTTTGAGGGCATACACACAAAAAGTGTTGTGATTAAGAGCATTCCTAGATTTTACAGTTTGGATACTTTTATATGAGCTTGACTACATCTACATCAAGTACACTCGTCATGAAGATATCTGAACCTGTCTGGTCTTGACCAAATGCACTAAAATCTATTTTTTAGTGACTGATAATTTTAGGTGGGTAAAAATATATCAAACTCCAGTAATTTTATTTCATGCACTTGCCATTGCTGATGAACTGGTAGCATGGAAAATGCTTGTATCTAGTTCCAGCCCAGTGTCTTCCATTTACCTTGCATCCCATGTGCAGCTTCACTCACTGCAGGGTATCTGCCAGAGAAAGTGCAGTCCCATAATTCAAAGCACAAGAACACTAACGGAGTTTCAGAGCAATAAAGAAGGGGCTTCAATCCATCACCCATCAATGTCTCTCTGCTGCTCAGAGACTAAACATGCACAGAAACAGTAGGAGGTTGTTGTGTTCCCGTTAGTGACTACTGTACAGAAAAAGAAAATTCTGACGTGAATTGTGCAGGCTGTCAAACTCAGAAACATGACACAATTCTGACAGCCCTCTTCTAAGCTAAATTCAAACATCTGTGGCCTTGCATTTCAGGAGGTGCAGTGGCAACAGCAGCTCAGCAGACAAAAAGACACAAGAGTCACCAACAACACTGCTGCATGGCACAAATATTGTGTGTTGTAACATTCCTGCTTTATGCCATCCATGCATCAGGTTAAATGCCTGGTATTTTCAGATCTGAACAGGAACCTTTATGGCTGGTAATATGTACATATATATATATATATATATTTGAGTTATGCAGTCCTTGAAGCATTGTGTGTCTTTCTTCCTTTGATTTCATTTTTCACATTCCATCTCCTTTTCACAACAGTCTGTGTTAATGCACAGATTTACTGGGATTTCAGAGGGAAAGCCACCCTGGCATGGAGTCTGTTTCTCCCTCCTTTGTGGCCATTGTGGCACAGCACATCTCACAGAGACTTGTGAAGACTCAGCAGACACCAGCCAGCCAGTGTGAGCTTGCAGACCTCTAAGCAATGGGGTCAGCAGGTTATTTAAGGCTCTGTGCCTACGTGAGTGATTCTGCGCTTGTGCTGGTGGGGGAACTTCAGAGTTCACAGGCCTGGTGCGTACCCATGACCATGTTTTCTTCTCCCCTGTGCCCTCAGGGAGAGGCAGGTCCATGGAAAAGGCTGTAGTGCTTTGTGTCTTCATCATAGGTAAGCACAATTGAACATATCTGGTTTTGCAGTATTGGAAGCTTTTCCTCTTGGCTGCATGGGTTCGCAGAAATGCACAGAGGAATCATACTGGAGAATTTGGGTCTTTTTCCCACACGTGCGTCAGTGAAGAGCAACGTTCTTTCTGCATCATCAAATGGAGTTTTTTTCTCCTTGAAGTTCTGCAGGGAGCAGAAGAAATCTCATTATAATTTGTGAAAAGTTTTCTAGTACTGCCTTTTTAGCAATAAAAGGTTTAGATATTGGTCACTAGGGTTTGCTGGGTTTGAGGATTTGAAAAAAAAATGTTACCCTTTTTTCTTCTTTTCTTCACTGCAGTTAATTCAAAGTCAGTGGCTGAATACTTTTGGAAACCTTACTCCTACAACAGAGTTAAAAAAAGCTTTTCTTTCAGAAGACGAACAACAATAGCACTGAATCCATGAAGCCATCTATGCCAGGCAGTTAGTGTACAAAGAACAGTAATTTCACCTCTATTCTGCATGCACCAGTTGTCTTCTGTCAAATCAAGAAAGCCAGCCTAGTGCTTGTTTCCTTTCATCTGCCACCTCTGGACATTTGTCTCTTAACTGGCATTCCTAGGCTACCCCACATGTTCCTGAAAACCCCACTAGCTTTGAAAGGATGCTGAAGTTGTGTCAGGCATATACATCTAGCCACCACTTTGTGATAGCCACAGCAATTGAATAAAGCTGCCCGTGCCTTGCTGTACTGAAGAATTTTCTCCTTTGCTTTCATTCAGAAGAATGGACTTGATGGATTTGACAGATAGACCACCTGGTGGATAGGGAATTGTCTGGGTGGTTGCACTCCCTGAGCTGAGATCAATGGCTTGATGTCCAAGTGGACATCAGTAATGAGTGGTGTTCCTCGGGGGTTGGTGTTGGGACCAGCACTGTTTAACATCTTTGTCAGTGACAAGGACAGTGGGATTGAGTTCACCCTCAACAAGTTTGCCAAGGACACCAAGCTGTGTGGTGTGGTTGACACATTGGAAGGGAAGAGATGCCAAGCAGAGGGACCTGGGCAGGCCTGAGAGGTGGGTCTGTGTGAACCTCATGGAGTTCAATAGAGCCAGGTGCAAGGTCCTGCACCTGGGTCAGGGCAATCACAAGCACAAATATGGGCTGGGATTAGAATGAATTGAGATCAGGCCTGAGGAGAAAGACCTGGGGGTGCTGGTTGACAAGAAGCTCAACATGAGCCAGCCGTGTGTGCTTGAAGCCCAGAGAGTCAGCTGTGTCCTGGGCTGCACCAAAAGCAGCATGGCCAGCAGGGCGAGGGAGGTGATGCTGCCCCTCTGCTCTGCTCTCGTGAGACCCCACCTGAGGCCCTGTGTTCAGCTCTGGGGCCCCCAGCACACAAAGGATGTGGGGCTGCTAGAGCAAGTCCAGAGGAGTGCCACCAAGATGATCAAGGGACCGGAGCACCTCTCATGTGAAGACAGGCTTGGTGATTTGGGGTTGTTCAGCCTGGAGAATAGAAGGCTCGGGGGAGACCTTACAGCAGCCTTCCTGTACCTAAAGGGGCCTACAGGAAAGCTGGGGAGGGACTCTTGTTCAGGGAGTAGCGTGATGGAACAAGGAGGAATGGCTTTGAACTAAAAGGGAGTAGATTTAGATTAGACATAAGGAGGAAATTTTTCACTCAGAGAGTGGTGAGGCCCTGGCACAGGCTGCCCAGAGAAGCTGTGGATGCCCCATCCCTGGAGGTGCTCAAGGCCAGGCTGGATGGGGCTGTGGGCAACTTGGTCTGGTGGGAGGTGTCCCTGCCCATGGCAGGGGTTGGAACTGGGAGATCTTTAAGGTCTCTTCTAACTCAAACCATTCTGTGGTTCTATGATAAAAATGCCTATTTCACAATGAGCATAACATTCATGTAACAGATTGGATTTTAGCAAAATCTATCAAGAAAGAGAGTGTGTAGAGAAATGAGGGTGTATAGCAAAGTGTATCTTCAGTGTTTATATCAGTGCAAAATGTAGAAAAAATTTGACTGTTGGCTTAAGAGCAGCAAAGAGCATGACAGTGCTGCAAGCTCAGGAGCTCTGTCACTGATTTTTTTTCTTCCTTATCTTCTTCACAATTTCTATTTAAAGTTGCATGCGATTTTTTAAAAAGAAGTGCCTAATTTAATTGGCATCAGTTCCGTTGCCCAGTCAAACACCCAAGTGAGACGGTGTATTTTTAAACATCCAGCAGATTTAGGCGTTATTTTGAGGACCTGGGCAGCACTTGTGCTGTCTTCAGGACATGCAATTTTCTACATTTAGTTTACTGGTTACCAGCCAGCCCAGGTTGACAGACTGACAATTTTGTCTGGTGCCTTGTGACAGCTTATGTAAACACAGCAGCTGATCTTAAGTGGGTATCAGTATCAAAACAGTCAATCAATATCAACAGTAAGTGGTGGCTTTACTGCATATCCTTCAAGCAGGGAGACGAAGACTCAAGGAAGACATTGACTACTCAGCCCTTATCTTTTTAATGCACTGCATGGCTCAAAGGATGGGCCTTGAAGGCAACCTGAGTTTGGTGGCTGACATCAGAAGCTGCATCCCAGGAACGTGAGCCTTTTGGGGTGGCCACCAGTCCTTGGTGCTGCTTGTCATCCACTGACCTTCCGTGCAGCAGAGCAGGACTGAAGCTGTGGCTCTGCTGCCACCCTGCAGGCAACTGAGACCAACTTCATCAAAAGAGGCTGTGGCTTCTGTAAGGAACAAAAGAAAAAAACAAATTGCATGTACCTCGACAGCCAAAGTGCAGATAGCAGTGACATCTAAGAGAAGATACTTATGAAATACATCTTTCAAGGCCCAATAGTTATTTAAAGATATAGACAGACCAGTCAAAGCAACTAAACCTTGAGACGACTTTAATAATACTTACGTGATTAAAGATACTGCTACTGCTATGCAAGGCACCAGCTAGGGGGAAAGGACATTTTTTTGAGACAGGGACTGCTAATGGCAGATGACCTGGGAACAATTTGTTAAAAAAACTATCAGGTAAAACAGTTGGTCTGGACAAAAGAAACCCCAAAAGCTCATGACTGTAAAAATGATCAGGGAAGACCTCAGGCAAAGGCAGTGGAGGACAATTACTTCAGAGTTAATAGATAGCATTTGAAACTGTATGTTACGTGCTGGCTAACTGCATTACTTGTTCTAGTTTCAGAGAAATTCAGGATAAAATACAGATGGTTGTGAACGCCCATAATGTTAAAATGAAAAGCTGTAAGTCAGAGCTGCTAGGTGCTTATAGTCCAAGAAGTACTCTCATTTGCTGACACACACATATTGTTTGCAGTTCTCTGGCTTCAGTTCTGAACGGGACTGAAGAAACTAATGTCTGAATAATGACATGCAGGATTTTTAAATGGTTCCTCGAGATAATCAAATGAATGAATGATGCCGTCTGCAGCATGACTTTACCCTACACGTTGGGAAAAATATCTGTCTAAAACAACCTGTAAATACTAGAACACAAGGAGGAAACAAACACATCAAGGTAATTCATAAATCCACCAAATTTGTTTAAATATCTTCCTGAGCATACATATTTTTAACTGTTCAATAGAAGTGTCTGCCTTATTACAATAATATCCCAGTCTTGTACAAATTGTGCTCATGAGTGCTTGAATTTAGCAGTGAAGTGAGTGTGGAGGAGGAGAAGGGAAATTCCAGCATGTGTTACAAAGCATACAGGCAAGCTATTTTGAGGAACAGCCTCATACATCCTTGACACATGGCAAAAAACTTAAAAAGTTATTTAACTTATTATACTTTGAAAACGCTGTGGCTTAAGTTTCCAATTTTGCTATCTCCTGTTATTTGTTCAGAGGGAACACATCTCTTCCAGGCAACCCTAGCAAGGAAAATGTTCTTGCATCTTCATGGGAAAGTGCAATATTAATTCTGGCTTATTAAACTGTTCCAGAGAAGGGTTTCATAGCATCAGAGAGAAGCAAAATGTCAAGCATCTACATACTGTATCCTGTCCTTCTACTAATGCCTAACTATAACCAGTGTTATGCAGGCTGTGCTGTAACCAGTTCGTATTTGGCCCAAGGGACAGGGCTTGCCACAGTTTCTACTGAATAGTTTTTCCAATGTTCATTCTCCATTTTCTTCTGCTTTATGATCTTGAATATAAACTTGCCTCTCCTGGCTGAACCCTTTTGCCCAGCTCGCCTCCGTTCTATGTCATGAATACCCATATAGTGTTAAAGTGATAAAGAAATTAGCATTTTTTTTCTGGAACATAAAATGAAAATTCATTTTGCTTATTGAATGAAAGCATGGGGAAAAGCATGTGTGCTTTCCATGTGCTTTCGGCAGGGCAGAACTGGTCAGAGTAGAGGCTGCAGCATCACCAACCTCCTCCTGTGGGACAGAAATGTGGATTTGCACTTCCTCTTGACTTTGAAAAATCCAAGTAAGCCACAGAAATGCTTACATGCTCAATTTAAAAGTCATTTTTTTTGTCCAGGAGAAACCATTTCTCTTAGATGTTAATTTCGGTGGAAACAAATATAAATCTACTTTGGGTCAAGACAGATTCAGTTTCTTGTCTTGATGAATGAACCAAAATCTGTGGTCCTCCTATTTACGCTCTAAGACAGATAGGGACTTGGCTTATTTCTCAGCATAGGCTCCCAGTCTGTGATCACTCTTTCTTTCATTATTCAATACTCCCTTGCTTGTGGCTGAAGAAAGATGACATAGAAGCTGTAGGGACTGGCTCCAAGATTCCCACTACTCCAACAGGTATAAAGCAAAAAAGTCTCTGAAGATATTTCAATTTTGAAAAGAAAAAAAAAAAAAAAAAAAAAAACACTTAAAATTTTGATGAAAAATTTAGTCTAAATTATTGCAGTCTGAAAAGGTGTAATTAATGTGTCGATGACTTGGAAGAGTTTCTCTTACAGTCTTATTTGACACTGATTGAATAACACACATCTTGGGACAGATAAAACTTATTTCACTAATTTGTAAAAATGGTAACGAAACTGATGGAGTTCAGAGTTTATCGACATGTGCTGTCTCATCTCAGAAAATGATACGTATGTGGTCTGAGATACGATGAACATATTTTTTCTTTACTTTTTTCTGAGGATCTGACTCCCCCGCAGGCTGACAGTCAGGAGGAATGGGCATGGTTAGCCTATCACATCCTAGATTCACACAGGCATTATACAGAATTCAAAGGGGACAGGCCTATGACTTGTTCCTCTGTCATTAAAAATAAGGAAAATTAAAGCTCTGGGACTACACTAGGAGCTTTGTGCTCCCTGTCTTTTGTGACACAGGACCAGGAGGGATGGGATGCTACAAAGGGAGAGAGACATGGCTCTGCCTGTTTGGTGGTGAAGCGGCTCCCCTGGGTGGCTAACCAGGAGGGGGAACGTCTCTGCAGTCGTGCTGCTTTAGAGATGTTACTTGCTTCTCCGGATGCTGAACGGCAAGGGAACGATTCTAGCAAAAATTGTTGAAATCTGTGGCCATTATCATTTGTTCTGGAGACTACTATGAGATCATCAGAAAAGCTGAGTGTTGTGTCTGGAGATCTGGGCTGCAGGGGACAAAAAATATCTGATTTTATTGGAAAACTTAATAGACAAGTAATATGTGGGCGGGGAAGAGAGGAAAGAGATGGAGAACCTAAGGATGTTATTTTGTCATTTCAATCTCTTCTTTATTTTATTTATTTTTTAATGCCCAGGAGACTCCTTGTCTCAGCTCTGCCATAAGATAAAACATGCCCTCCCTGGATGTCTGTCCTGTGGAGGGACAAGGAAAGTGAGAGAACACCGACTTCCACATGCCACATTGCTTTCTAGTCCCAGGAGACCCCACATCAACATGCAAAAAAGACACCTTATTCCTGCTTACTGATCCCAGGACTGCAAACACACTGCCCCGGCCCCCAGGAAGCCACCCAGCAGCCACAACCCTGACCTTGGGGCTCCCCTAAATTTGGGGCCTTTGCTTCTAGCGAGGGTGTGTGGACAGGGGCATTGTGGGGAAGGCATCGGTCACATTAGGGGAGCCCTAGGATGCCCAGGGGTCCCCTCTGCAGGGACACATGCTGGGTGCAGGTTATTTGGGCTGTTAGTGACAGGGTGGCAGGTGGTACTGGCTGCTCTGTGGAGATGAGCTGCAAATACAAGAGTGGCTTTTAGCAGTATTTCCCTGGCTTTCCAATTGAAATCCTTCTGCCTTCTTTTCTCTCATTCTCTTG
Source organism: Heteronetta atricapilla (assembly GCA_011075105.1). Taxonomy (NCBI): domain Eukaryota; kingdom Metazoa; phylum Chordata; class Aves; order Anseriformes; family Anatidae; genus Heteronetta; species Heteronetta atricapilla. The sequence goes on along the minus strand of CM021763.1, from coordinate 24,430,085 downwards.
TTCATCATAGGGTGCGAACAGCTGAGGCACCACATTTTGCTGCTTTTCAAGTGGCAGCTTTGAAGTATTGTATCTGCGTTAAGAAATAAATAATGTGACCCATAAAAATATGGCTAGGAAACACAGTAGCAGAAGGTGATGTATGTGTATCAGCGCTGGGCTCACAGGCAGGTCAGTGGTCACTTAAAGAAAAACAATGATTAGATTTTGTGAAAAAGATACACCACTGCCGAAGGCAAAGGAGAGAGACTTAGAAGTCGTGTTTTCACTTTGAGAAGGTCCTATGAGCAGGACCAAGGCATCAGCACACCTTGCTTTTCAACTTCCTGTCCTGTGTGATATTGGTGTGGGACCCGGCTGTCTGTGGAGGGGCTGCGGCCCTGTGCTCTCAGCATGCACTGACGTCCTCACGCTGCAGGCAGGCTGTGTGCCAGGGCACCAGGAGCAGGAACAGGCAGCCGTGGGCTCTTAGTCCACATCAGGACACCCAGAGTGATAAGGTGTAGGGTGGTGAGTCCTCCAGTCTGTGCCGAAGGAGCCCCAGGTGTGACTGGCCTCATTGTAGATCAGGGTGGTATTGGCTTGAGGAACTTGTCCTTTTGGTCTGTTTTAGGAGAAACAGCATGTGGAGCTGCTTCGTCCCACATCACCACCGATGTTGGTGCCCCCCTTTCCTGTCTCTGATCTGCCTAAGGGGACATCCAGAGCACAACGGCAGGATGAATGAGGCAGCTGAAGTCCCGCTGTATTTGTGGGGACAAGCTTGGTACTGCAGAAAAGAAGATGCCATGGCTATTAACCTGCCATGTACTAGGCTTCTGGTTCAGAGGTGGCAGATCCCTCCTCTCTCTGTCAGTATGGATGAGCCTTTCCTCAGGTGGGGCACGTGCAGCCCCACAGTACCCACCGCCCCATCACTCACACAGATCTTCTCATTTTCCATTTAAAGTAAAGTTTCTGGGCCAAAACAATCTGTTGCTCTTTTATTTTATTTTATTTTATTTTATTTTATTTTATTTGTTTTGTTTTGTTTTGTTTTGTTTTGTTTTGTTTTGTTTTATTTTATTTTCTCCTGTGGTTCTGGGTACACTGATCTGTGACTCACCCCAAGAAATGAAAGTTAGTCAGACATAGGCTGAGATGAAATCAGACCTGACACGACACTTCTGACACCAAGTTTTTGTGCAGATCCCGCAGAGGATGCAACTCCTGGCTGCTGGGGGCTAGGCTGTAATCCCAGCAGCTCTGGCCTTTTCCTCACTAAAGATGCAGGAATGAGATCATGCAGTGCCCAGCATTTATAAGGGCTTCTAACGATGCATGAAATCCTTACCTCCCTTTTGCCACACAAATAAGTGTTGCAGAAAACGAGCTGCTTTCTGCCTTTAAGAGATCATAGAATCAAAGAATCATTAGGGTTGGAAAAGACCTTCAAGATCATCTGGTCCAACCATCACCCTAAGATGCATGCAGATGAGCTGGTGCTCCCTACGAGTGGCACCAGAAGATAATATTTAAGTGTACATCCGCTGCCACTTTTCTCCTGCAGCTGAACGATCAAGCCGCCTTTCCTGGTGATTTTCTCCCATGGCAGAGTTGTCCACGTTTTTCCCAGATGAGTGCACACCTGGGGGCTGAGCATGGGATAGTGCCAGGCTGTTTCACTTGTGGCCGACTGCAGCAGCTTCCATGGAAATAAAGGGATGTCCGTGGAGCTGCCCACCAGCCACACTTTTTGCCTAACAAAGGCTGAAACAGCTGTGCTACCGCCATAAAATACTAACCCAAATTAATGCCCTTCGTGCCACGCCTCCCATCAATAACGAGGAATTTTGTTTTACGGTGCGGATTAGCAACCTTCCTCCTTCCTTCTCCCGAAGCCCCAGCAAACAAGTAGGTGAAAGATCACACAACGCCTCCCCTGGACTTTCCACCCACCCCTGCTGCCGGCCGGCAGCTGGCGGGGCTGGGGAGGCCGCGGGCAGCCGGGACGCGGCATCTCGCATGCCTGCCCTCGCCCTGCGGTATGCCGCAAGCCGGACCATGTCAACGCTGGCTCGCGGCATGCCGCGGCCGGGAAGCAGGTGCGTGGGATGCCTGTCAGCCCGGCAGCGAGCACGCCGCATGCTGTGCCCCGTGCTCCCCGCCCGCAGCAGCGGGGGCCCCTCTGCTGCAGCCCCTCTTGCACGGAGCCCGCGAGACTCGTTAGTGGCATAAAAGTACACGTAGGTTTTGTTAATGAGGCACGTGCCACGTCAACCCCTTTGTGTTATGTTTTCCAAGCTGTGCATGTCTACGTTCTGAATTTTAAAAATGGTATTAAACCACTATAGCCATAGTTCTAAAATGTACCGTGTTAAGTTACAGCACTGATTGTTCTTCTTGCCTCTGCTCATGAGAGCAAACTAAAGTCTAACTTGCAGGAAAAATGTTGGGAGACACAAATACTCCAGTGCATGTTATCCAGAAGCCAGAAGGGAGTGCAGACAAATCCAGAATCAATTGTTAGGGAAGCCAAACAGCAAACTGGTGCACACAGGGGAAAACAAGAGCATCAGGCAGAGACTGTGACTTGGAACTGGCCCAAAGCCAGAGCCAAAAAATGTGGGGGTCCCCCTGTGGGTAGTGGGAGGGGAAAAAGGAGAGATTAAAAGGTGAAGAAAAGAGGCAGTCAAACAAAAGTTGGATCATTTCAGTACTGCTTTCCCCTCATTTCTTGAAAGAGTCCATAAATAAAGTTTGACTCTGCAGAAAATTCAAGGCTCTTCATTGTGAAAGAAAGGTCGTAAACAGACCTTTTATTCCTGATATGTAACTCTATGCTATCTATTTAAAAATGGACTTCCCTAAGCAACTTCTTGTCAAAGCTATAGCCAAGGGGACAATTCTCAGTGAATAATTTAGCCAGCACATTCTATCTTATTTTCTGCTCCCAGATTGTTCAAAAAGCAATTGTGATTTCTTTGAATGTATTGGAGTTTACTCCCAAAAGGGGTATTATTTTTAGACTCAATTCATGACTGAATATGATACTTGCTATTTGATCTCTGTTGGCCAGTTATTATTAGAGTCAGGCAAACTATTCACAGTTGAACTAGACACAACTTATTTTAAAAATGTAGTCTAATTTCTGTGTGCAAATTGCCTGAAGTCAGGTTTATGTTTCACCTATGAGCCAGGCATGTGAAGAGATGTAACCAGGAGGGGCCTTCTAAGAACGGCAAGTATGAATATTTTGCATTTGCTTCTCATTTCAGCTGTGAGGAGCTATGTTGGCTTCCCGATCCGATGGTAAACATCACATATAGTCTGTGTACATTTGTGCTTTATTATCTGATATTCATAGAAGTTCAATTAATTTACAATTCAAACAATAAACAGATGGGCACTTTTGGTGCAAACACCCATGCAAACATTTACTGAAGGCTCTTCATCAACGCCTTGTGAAGGTCTCCATGAACATGATTCATTTATTTACATTTTTTCAGCCTTTCTGGTGAAAGGAAGATACCAAGCCAGTGAATCACAAGGTTTTGCGCACAAATGCCTCTGCTCTTCAGTGGGGCATGCCATAGAGATGTGATATATAGCTGAGATAATCCATTAGAACTAATGGGATGTTGTTCTTGCTCCCTGGCTAGTCCACAATATTGTTATTTGGATTGGGATGTTATTTTGGCTGTGGCAAAAGCTTGGCAAAACTATTGAGGCTGCAAGAGTGAGAGCAAGAAGAAGTAAATCCTACTGAGGATCTGAAAGACTGCTTCCCTCTCAGCTTCTTGAGCCCCTTGTGGAGCTCAAAGGGAGCATCAGGGTGACCGCTCTCCTGCAGGTGGGGAGATGGTCGCTGTCATAGGGTGGCCTGCTGACCAGGGAGAGCAGGAATGTGTGCAACTGAACATATATTCACATGTCCTTGTGTCTTCTGCAGGCTGCTGTCAATCAAACTCCCAGCCAATGCCTCATTTATTTATGATTGTTTGCAAAAAGAGAGAGTTTCAAGTGAAATCAAAACAGCACTTCATGATGAGCTTGGAAATCATCGATCAAGCTTCCCTTTGCCTTTCTTTTCCCCATGCTTTTCATGCGTTTAAGCTACTTTGGTAAGTAATAACTTTGTTAGGATATTTGGCTTAGGCTTTATTAATGCCATTATCACCCTCGCAGACATGGCATTGTTCACTATCCCTTTTATAAGTTCAGTAGCACTTTTACATATGTCCTAATTCTTTTCCCCTGGTAATTAGTGGGTGAAAATTAGAGAGTTTCACCCTTTTGTCCCCTGTAAAATTCACAAACTTCATGGTAGCTCATTTTTGCTAACTGTATGACACAAAACATTTCTAATTAACACTGTTATTTGTCAAAGAGAAAAGTTCGTAGTAGAACAAAAAAAACCCTCCTGTTAAAAATTACTCCAGAAAATTGAACAGAATGATAAGCTAAATGAAGTTTTGCTAGAAACAGGTGCCCTGACACAATGGCAAGGCATTTTAATTCTGTTCAATTTCTATTGAAACAATATTTCTCTTGAAGAATTAGGCCTTTTTAAATTAGTAAAATACACTGATTTCTGGGGATAAAGCATGCTTCGTGATGACAAGATACCTAGCCTAGTGCGTATCTGCACAACAGCTGCAAACACAAGGTCAAGTGGCAGACTCTTCAAGATGGAAACTGCAGAGAAAGCCGTCTAATGAAAGCACAGGTCCAACTGTCTCATCTTTTCAAGGATACTCCTCTTTTAATCAAACTCTCATCTCATCACCAGAATGCAGCTATTCAAATGGCCCAAGCCAGCCACTGTTCACTATCACAGAACTGAGTAATTATTGAAATCAGAGGGAAAGAGCATGAGGAACATATGCAACATGAGAAAGAGGGGAATGAGGGTAGGTGTGCGTGTCTTGAAATGTTTGCCAAGGATATTTTACCCTGTCATCCTTGGAACATCAGCTTGGAGGTGGCCTAGATCTGCACTGGCCACCTCCTATGAGCTGAAGTTCATCCCCCTCCAAGATACCTCCTGCATAATTTGCTCTGGGGGCACAAAAGGAGGTTGAAAGGTGGTTGGAGACAGCCTGGGAAAAGCCAGAAAGCAGTAGGTGCCACGAGACAAGGCAAAACAAGGTGGATTTTACTAGCAGCAGGGGCTCCTGGTGAGAAGGAATCCAGGAAAGAAGCCTAAGCTTTGCCAAGCAAGCCCAAGCTGTGCCTTGCTGACAGCATCTCCATGACAGAGAGCAAGGAGCTGGGGTGGTGGGCTGGAGATGGGGTCAGCAGCTGCCTCCCAAACACCGTCTGTCCCTCTGGCTTGTGCATACCATGCTCATCCCAAACTGCCTTGAGCCACTGCAATGCCAGAATTGTTCACTGGAAGACTTTGCCTTCAGGGAACTGCAAGCTCTATTTCTTTAATGATTTTAATGGTCAGAATTGTGCCAGGTCAAGCCATTTAATTGTGTATTTAATTAGTCATCTGTATGCATGTAACTTGAAGGCGTTCAGCTGTGTTATTTTATAGGGATTAACTAAGTGGGCAGTAAATCACCTATGCCAGTAATAAAAGTATTTATAGCAGTACCTGTTTTTTATTTTTTTTTTTTTAAAAAAAAAAAAAAAAAACTATTATTGTTACATTGTTTGTGCTGCCAAAAGTCTGCAAAAGAACGTTTTTGCCCTAGGAGATGGGAGAAACACAGTTTGGGGTTTTGACTGACATTGAATAGAAACAGTGGGCAACATGGAAGGAGATGGAATGTGAGGTTCGTAGCCAGACAGCCCAAAACGTTATTGCCAGCTGCAGGCTTGCTGCATTAAAGAAAACAAACATGCAAGCAGCTTGGCCCTGTGGAAGCTCATAATTTAAAGAGGAACAGGAGAAGAAATATGACCTGAACGGGTAGGTGGTAGTTCTCTGGCTTGAATAAATCTTAAGAGCATTTGGCTGCTAACAGTTCACAAGTTTGCACTGGCAAAATGCTGCCTGGAACAGTTAGCCTCCCTGTCTTGCTTGTTTTGCAAATGAATGAACCATTTTCTATGTAAATGCAATTGAAATGCTATGAAGAATTGTGGGACCATGCTCCTGCATAGACAAAACATGTATTTGAAAGTGGGGAAATTCTTTTGCACCTACATCACATGAGAGTCCCTCCTAGACAGGAGCAAGGTGCTTGTTGTTAGTGTTGCACAAACATTTTCTGGGCTGCCTTTCACAATAAATCTTTTGGGAGAACAGTGACTGTTTATAACGAGCACTGACCTGTGAAACAGAGGAAAATAGATATTGTTAATAGCCTTGGCTTGCTTGCTGGGAGGTCATGCGGCAAGGCCAGGTAACTTTTGAAGTGGTGCATGGGGAGTTGTTTGAGTGGTACAAACTGCAATAACAACACAGCTGACCTGAGTGTGTAAGCCTCTTTGCACTCCTTGGCATGTTCAGCCCAATAAATAACATCACGAGACACCCATTCCCATCACCTTGCTATTCCAGCATGACCCAGATGGTCAGCCAAAGGATCCCACGTGTATGGCTTGCTCTTGGAGAAAATGGGCCATGGAGCCAGCTGTCTTTAAACTGCTTCTCTTAGTCACAACCTTGCCACTCTTGGCTGGGGTGGAAGCAAACAGCGGGAGACAGTCTTGATCACTATTTTTCAGTCAGTTCTCAAACTCTAAATTTCCCATCTCATATTTCATTCAGGCCTGTCCACCACTTGCCTGCTGCCTTCTCCCTGGTCTTTTTGCTGTTCCTGCTGCAGACAGCCAAACTGCATCTGTGTGCTGGTGGCTGCAAGCAGAGCATGTGGCCTGAGGCTGTTCAGCTTCTGCCCGGACGTGACTTGCCGTATGCTCTCCTGGGGGTGCTGTCCCCTGGGGAGCAAGGACTGAGGACCAGGTGTAAATCTGCTCTGGGGGGCTGCAGAGAGCTTCTGGCTTCCTCAGATGCAGGGAGCTTAAAAGGACAGCCCAGGTCAGGCAGGAGGATCGGGGCCCTGGGCTTGGGCTCTCATGGTAGATGGCTTCATCCAGAACTTGTGCAAGTTTGGTGATAAGTTAAAATGGGCTGCTGTTCCTGCCCTTCAGACACAAACTCTCTGTCTCTAAGGTAGAACAAAACACTTGACAAATTTACGTTTTTTATGACAAATACATCCATCCAAACAGATAATTCTGAGCAGGGGAAGAGAATTTTTGAAAGCATCTGTTTTTTTCCCTTTACTGAGAAAATGGAAACAGGCCTTAAGGAGTACCTTTCCCCAATCCATTTTCCTTGTCCTGAATTAAATGAAGTGTTTCACTGCAGGTAGGGCATGAGCAGCTGCTGGTCACCCCCTGACGATCATCTCAGAAGGGTCCTTACAGAACAGCTACTGCCCTCAGCTAATGCCTTTCTCCTGCTCCTCCACTCTCCAGCTCCTTTTCTAGCTCCATTTGCACCAATTTGTCCTCCCTTCTCCCCAGCTGAACCCTTCTTCCACTGCGTTTGCCCAGTAAATAAAGGACTGAGTACTCCTGCTGCTCTGCCCAAGAGGGGGTGCCTTCTCCCTCGCCAGTGCCGCAGGGCTGCCCCATCCCACTTTCCTTGTCCGTGCCCAACCAGAATGGGATGCGAGTGCTCTTGGACAGATCCACCGACCTACTGCTCCACTTGTAATGTGGATTCAGGCACCTGCTTTACCCCTCAGCCTCTGCCCAGTCGGTCCTTTGGAAAACTAGGACTACTTCTTCTGGCCAACACTGGGTGAGCTCTTTTGTCATCCTGAACAACTGCACAGGATCAATCCAGAAAGGATAAGAGTTGTCCCTTTCCCCTAGCCCCCTTGGAAGCCCTCACGGGCTCTCTGTGCCCACAGCCAGCCCCTGCAGGAGCTCTGTTTGCTCCTCCTGCAGCTGCAATTACCAGTGCTTGCTCCTCTTGGCAGTGCTCCTGCCCTGGTACATTCCTTTTTGTTATGCTAATAGACTTATAACCAGCTCCAGCTCCTGAGACTGTAATACACCCCTTCTGATTCTCTAATCTGTTTCTCTCTGTGCATTAGGGAAGCGCGAGGTTTGCCAAGGGCCCGGCACAACATGTTGAGCTGACTGATGCTAGCTGTTCCCATTAGGCCCTGGCGTGCTTCTGAGATTTGTCACTTCCATACAAATCACACTCCTAATCCTAGGGTTTAGTGGAGTTTGGATGGATTTGGATTCTACTACATCTTCTCTAAGGGAGATGATAATGCTCTCCGATGAAAGATTTCTGGATGAAAAGCATCGGTGCTAAGTATGAGCATGAGACCATCCTTTCTGTCCAGCATTCCCTCTTTTTTTAGTCCGAGGCCGGGTGCCCATGTCGAGATGGCAGCATGAGCTGCGGGGAGGCTCTGAATTCACGCTCGATACCTTGGGGGTGAGGACATGATTTACGGTGGCCGTAGAGGCCTGTACAAACATGGCCATAATGCAGATCCTGCATTCCAGAGCATGCCCCTCGTGGAGATGGCTGGTCGCTCAGATTACATTCACAGGGAGCTGTGCTTCCTGGTGGAAAGCCTTTGAAGTGCTCAAGCCTTATGGTACCGTCCTTCCACAGAACAAAACACAAACCATTTTCCAAAGTCTTGAACCTCTGCTACACTTTAAAGGGCTGTGTGATTAAAAAAGGATTTGGCCTAATTTTATAGCCTTTGACAAGATGGTTGGCATCTGGAGCACCAGTCTTTAGCATTTGTACTTCAACACCATTTCATTATAACATTTATTTATTTATTTATTTATTTTTCTCCACTGATGCAAGAGGAGGATTTATGGCATTGATGCACTTGGATTTATGGTGTTGTGTTCAAAGGTCACATAACAGCCAGCTCACTGTATGGAGATCAGACTGCAGTGTTGTATGAGGGATACTATGTGCTTCCACCTCTAAACAAAGACACACATACTGCAATAAACACCTATACAAGAGTGGGGAAATGTAGGCCAGCATGCAAGACAGTCAGGGGATTCTGGTGTGGGACACAAAGAGAGCACTTCCACGGGCAAACACAGAGGGGTCAGGCAGGTGTATAGGTACCAGTGTTATTACATTTTTCTTCTGAAGTAAAGCTCTCACCCTTCCTTACATAAAAACTGCTGAAGGAGGTTTGAGCCTCACTGAGAAACTGCTGCCATGTGTGTGTGTGGGGAGAAGCTGTAGGAGAAAGTTTCTGGTGAGATGCCTAAATTCATAGGCATGGAAATCAAAGAAAATTCATATGCAATTACTTTTTGCATGTCAGATGTTGAGTGCCAGGTCTGTGGTGGTGGATTTAAACACCTGGGCACCAGGATGTCCCATATGAACATATGTGAGGGAGGTTGGATGGTTTTTAGTAGCATGATCAGGAACAAAAATTATGGCTGGCACGGATTTCTTCTGGATGAGAGACTACTGCTGCTTCTGCACAGATTACTGGGTTTTCCCTGGTGTTTTATTTGTTTAACCTCTTTCAGATGGTAAATACAACTTGGAGGAGCTTCAAGTTCCTGGAAACATGAGGTATGACTTAGTATGACTTGGTACAAAAGTGGGACACTTTTAAATTGTGTTAGTAGTGAAGCAGAAAACCATACAGAGCTGAAGAGCCTGTCCACAAAGCAGGTCTTCCCAGACATCCCTCTGGATGTGAGTGATGATGCTGAGCTTATTCGGTTTTCAGGGCACATGATTTTTTTTTTTTCTTGTTGGAAATTTTCTTTATCTCTGTCTAAAAAAAATGTGGGCAGCGTTACCCTCTAAAATCTGCATCTGCGTAGCCCCAGGGAGAGAAGGCACAGCACTCACAGCATCAGCCTTCTGCTGCATTCCTGGGAGGCAAGAAGATTGTTTCCCTGTCTCTCCACTCTCTCCATAGCTCCCCAGTAAAAATTCCCAAGGATTAGATTTAGCATGCTTGATGTCTTATAGGGAAAACTGTTATTGCAAGGGAGTTAACAAAACAAAACAAAACAAACAAACAAAACACAAATGACCAAACAAACAAAAACTTGCTGGGTTTTCCAGCATTGCAAGGATGAAACTTGAGGAAAACAAGGAAGAGTGAGGCCCCTGCCTCCCCCTGCCCTGCCCCACAACCCATGGCCCTCCACAGCACTGCTCTGCTTTTCCCGATGATACAAAATCTCCATGGTAATCATCCACCTGATTGGGGTGTGCAGTCCAGCACTTCACGTGGCCAGAAGGAGGTATGCATGTACGTGCGGGGTGTATAATCACCGTGCTGATTTGTGCACCGATTGCAGTTGGTTTTCAGCTGTTGGTTGCATCGTGCCTGGCATTTTGATTTAGACAACATGAAAGTTGGGTTGTATTGCAGCTAGGGTTTAGGTTTGTTAGCAGCCCTCTGTCTTCAGAAATAAAAATGTTAACTATCCCCAAACTGTGAAAGGTGGTAATTGCACCACGGAGGGGAATCTAGCAGAGGATATCCAGAAAACAAGCAGCAACAAGGAAACATAACCCATGCTTTAAACTGATCATCTGAGGAGCCCGAACCCCTCTTGGCCTAATGTAAAGCATCTTTGATGGATGTGTGCTGCCTGGATTGTCCCGGCTGAACTATTTCTAGCACAAGGGAGAAGTGATCAGAGCAGTAGGATTCAGCAGAGCCCTCTTCTGTAATTTGTTTATGATAATACTGTGGGGGGCACCAGAAACCCAATAACACAACAGTGCAAGGACTAAGGGAATAGAGGTTAATTTTATTTCTCTGTCATTCAAATGCTGTTAGTAGAGGAAAAATGCACAGTCATAATCACAAAAAATTCTGCTCGTTAGTCACTTCTCTTTTACAATAAAGATCTCTTCAAGGAAGACAAAAATGGAGAGCATAGCATAAGGCATGATGACCTCATAAGCCATTACAGTTAAGGAATACACTTAATTCCTTTCTGTGATAAATTGGAATTGATTTTCTATCTATGTCTTCTTCTTAACAACAGCAGCATGGCTACAGGTTCAAGACCATGAAACAAATACTGTATGGGTGGTAATTTTATAGCTGTTGTTGCTGGGTTTAATTCTGTCGGTAGCCTGATGTCCCTCTCCATTTATCCCCAGTTGGATCCTAACCTGTGCCTTCGGTTTCAGGACAAGTGACCACCACATCTTGCCTGGTGGAGTCAAGTGTCACACCCTGTCAACTGCACATGAAGGAGGCACATGGTGGCATCTGAGCCCTTCAAGGAGAGGGGGGCACAAACTCCCAGCTCAGTGTCAGGATTTCAGATGCAGCAGTGGTCATTCAGTGGTCCTGCGCATGGACATCCCAGATTTTCCTCTCAGATGCAGGGCACTGCGGGCATGGATGCTACACGAGAACCCTGACCTGAGGCATGGAGCAGGCGTATGTGCTATTTTGATGGGTGACAAAAATCTAACAGAGAGGAACTCGTGTAAAGGTGCTGAGCTAAAGACAAAGCTCAACTTTCATCCTGTGCATTAGAAATAAGTGATTACATAAATCAAAAGGGAGCACTCAGGTACACTAGAATCATAATGCTGGAGCAAAATTTTGGCATTGCTGCAGACAAATCATGCACTGACCATGTTGAAACTGGGATTTTTCTGCATGCTCTCTAAGGAATAAATGGGACAAATGCAGTTTTCAGACTTTCCTCAGACTGACATGAGTCATTTGCAGATTCCAGTGGCTTCTCTGAAGCACGCTGAGTTGGAGCTCAGACAAATAAAGTGCTGATGTAGCCAATTAATGAAATACGGCCTTAATTTTACTTGTGGGTTGAAATCAGTGCAATCATTAACCTGTTTGAAGTACTTTGCTGAGTTAGGAGCCGAGACTTTGTAAGAAGATGAATGCGAATTGAACTCCAATAGTATTTTGCATAAACTTGATAAAGCTTGGAAAAACAGCTTTGCTGGTTGACAGAAGAGTAAAACACAAGCCTGTGGAACAGCAGTGTCCCTTGAAATATCTACGTAAGTCACTCATGAGGGTTGGTAAGGCATGTTTTAGAGCACTTTGTTCTCTCAATAAATGCAGCCACTTCCAAGGTGGAATCTAAGAAAGAGCTAAACACCGCACATCGACTGAAGCCACTAATTCAGGATAGAAGATAAAGATGACAAACTGCAGGGAGCTCTAAGCATCTTCCAAATATAATAGCCAAGGTACGGATTTTGTTCTGGACACCTTGATTAATACCTCCTCCTCTGGCATAAGGTGCCATGGGACCTTTCAAAGAGCACTTTCTTCTACACAGCCTCTAACAGCATAGCTCTTCCTAATCATCTGCTGTAGCAGGATTTCAGTATTGACTTGGAAGAATACTGTATACTAAATCACCAAAACTGTTTTCTGGAACAACTTGCTTTTATTTTGGTGAGCTTCTATCCAAGTAATAGCACCGGCCAACATTTTATGACAATAGCCTGATTTCTTTTCTCTATTCAGTTTTGTTCTTAATATGCTTGTATTTTTGCCATCAAAGCAGATTAATTTTCACTCTCGGTTCACTGGCAGAGGCATCCCATTACACCACACATAAAACTCTGTTTGTGCGTGTCTGTGGGAGAGCACACACAAGGGTGTGCACAGCCTAGCTATTAAGAAGTTGGCCCACTTGCCTGTTTTTTTTTTTTTTTGATTTTAACAAAAATAACCATCTTTAACTTGCTCTTGATTTCTCCCTCAAGCGGTTGTGCAAGCTAAGATAACAGCTGCTTTTTGGACTGAAAGCCTACTGTGCCCATTTTCAAACTCTTTCTGTGGATGCCAGCCTGGTGCTGATGATGCCGCTTCTCGCATAGCTGCCTCTGTGCCTTGAGGAGCTATGTAAGATGTGGCAGAAGCATGGGGATGCTGCCAAACCCAGCAATCTTCAGCAGAATAGGATATGTCCAATGCTGGTGGATGGGATAAGCGGTCAGTGCAGCTACCACCTTACAAGAGGATACCCTGACAGACTGGACTGGAGAGGTGCCATCCCTTTGTAATAATTCTCCCTTTCACTAAATGATTAGAGAATTAAAGTCAGTGGAAGACAGCAACAAAATCACTCCATATATCTTCCATCCAAAATAGGCCGTATACAGCTTCAGGTTTTAATTCTGTATATTCTATTCTCTGATCTGATTGGGTAGGAGACATCTGATTTCTCCTTTTCCTGATTTTGGATACTTATAACCTTATTTTATTTATTTTATTATTTTTTTATTATTATTTTTTCCCCTAGTGGATTAACCCCGTTCTCCATCTGGAAGCCTGGGACTGCACCATATTTTCTTTGCTTTTACAGTCAGCTGGAAAATCTCCAGCCCCAACTGGGGCTGTATGCCCTTGGCTTTGGCGTTCAGTTTCTAGTCCCTGCTAGTAATCAGGGTTAATTCCTTTGCCTGATGTGATGATCTGTGGGCTTTGAATTGCCCTAATTTATACAATGTTTCTGTCACTGCACTAGTCCCCATATCCTACAACTGGCACTCCAGTAGCATCCTGCTCTGTGCTGGGAATATGAGAAGCACATCCTAAAATAGGTATCCTTCTGCTTTGCTTTTCTCTCTCATGGGAGGGACAAGTGTGTGCAGTGTGTGGGTACACCAGCTACCTGTTTTTTTTTGTTGTTGTTTTGTTTTGTTTTTTGTCTCCTTGTCCTCCAAAGCTCAGCCTCTGTTATGTCTCTCCTCAAACTGGATCTCAACTTTTCCCATGAAAACCAGGGAGACATACTGGCATCATCTTTCATTATGTATGTAGCTTTCTTTGTACAAACTGGGCAGTAGAAAAATAAAATAAAATTTACATGATGAAGCAGAAAACCAAGGATCCGTTAAGGCTTGAACATCCCTCTCCCCCAGTATTCTTATTCCTATGTAAAAAGAAACACCCATCCAAGCATAACAAGTACCTTGGAATGGAGCTGACATTGCCACATTAGGCATAAAGATGAAATCAAAAGGTTAAATGATAGGAGTGTTAGAGAGCCAAAGATATTAGGGTAAATAATAGCTACAAATTACTCCAGTCTCTCAGGAGCAAGAAGCAGTGTGTGTTGCTCTGGTTCCTGCCAAGAAGACCATTTAAGAAGAGTAGAAAAGGGAGAAGGAAGCCGTATCATGGTGAACTGAGGAAGACGATATGGAAAGTCATCTTTCGGGACTCTTTTACAGGAGATCAGATGACTGATACCAACTGATGCATCACAGAGCTACTTAAAAAATGCAGTGGGTGGTAGATCCTCTAGATCCCCTCTAGAGGCTTCCAGTGGGACAAGGCATTACTCATTCACCAACACTAAAATAAATGAAATAGATGATACACCAAAAGTCAGAAATATAAATTCTCATATTCACTGGTCCTACTTTGTCTCTGTAACAGGACCCTGGAAGGGCTGTAAATTATTTTTAAATCCTTTTATCCTGGCAGCACCCTGCCAAGCTACATTGTTGTAAACGAGGATCAGGTGCATGGATTTCCACTCAGGCAGGAGCAGCAGGGCACGGTGGGCAGTCTGTGTCAGAGGTTTTACCAATTGCTCAGCTTCTCAGCCAGCTTTTGATAAGAACCCCAACACAGGATACATGAAAGCAAATAACTGTCCAGAGTGTGAAGGTGAAAGTCCATTTAATTCCTGGATAAGCCATAGGAAAATACAAGATCCCAGGGATTTGGTTCCGTTTGTGGTGAAATATTTCAATTGAGGGATGACAAAGGGTGCCATGGATATTTGGGGCTTATAACATTTAACATACTTATGCTGAAAAGGAGGGACCTTTACTATGTCTTATACCAGTGAGAAATCCTATATGTCATAGAATCTGATAGATATCATATCGAAGGATTAAATGAGAGAACAGTTCAATGCCACACAGTTAAATGGCAGTCCATCTGATAGGTGCTACCAACAAAATTGAAGTGGTATCAAACAAAGGAAAAGGCCAAGGGACAGTAAGTTTTTCAAGCAGTTTTGGCTGGCAAGAAGCTTAGAGGGGTGAGCAGGAAAGCACCCTACTGCACTGCAGGAAGCAGGGCATTTGTCAGTGCTTTGTAAGAAAAATCAGAGAGTGCTAGAAAAAGTCTTGACTAAAATGTTAATTTCCCCTCCCAGGAGGAGCAATCTGTAACACCCAGAATTGAGGTTAAGCATTTGGGCTAATCGCTTCACCAAATCCTACTGAGCTGGGAGAATTAAAAATGGTGACCTGGGGAAGCTTGCTGGGACACTGGATTGCTTTAAGCAATAACAATGCTTTGCTACAGCTTTTTTTTTTTTTTTTTTTTTTTTTTTTTTTTTTTTTTT
>CM021763.1:24322604-24414697 GCA_011075105.1 Heteronetta atricapilla | reverse complement strand
TTTTTTTTTTTTTTTTTTTTTTTTTTTTTTTTTTTGTTCCCCCCGATATCCTGCTTCTGAGTAGTGCTGGTCTGGAATAGCTTGTCAGCAGCAATACGGAGGGAAAATCCTTGATGGTTTATGAAAGAGCTTGTACGGTGCCATTGCCTCTGATAGTGGAGAACCATATCTGCAGGACAGAAAGCCTTTTCCAGGTCTTTGCATCTATGCAAAACTCCCTAGAAATATATCTTTGGAAAACCAAACAGTGACTAAAGAATTTAGCTACACTGTGAAGAGTAGCTCTGGTGTCACAGGGGCACTGGGTGAGTTTTTTGCACCCTCACCCATGCAGCAGGCCTGTCAGCAATCACAGCACAGGTTGGTAGCCCAGAGGTTGTGGCTCTCTGCTGGGAGAAAAGAAAAGAGAGAAGACAACAGGAGAGAGCTGAACTTCCCTGCTGTGTTTCCACCGGAGCAATGAGCACACCCTACTTGGCAGAAGGAAACTGAGCAAGCAAGGAATTATCAATGTGTTTGGAGTGTTTCCAACTCAAAAGCAAGACTTGCACGTGTTTTCTGTGAACTCTAATTGGCA
Source organism: Heteronetta atricapilla (assembly GCA_011075105.1). Lineage (NCBI taxonomy): Eukaryota > Metazoa > Chordata > Aves > Anseriformes > Anatidae > Heteronetta > Heteronetta atricapilla. Next base: position 24,414,120 of record CM021763.1, on the reverse strand, counting down.
GAAAGGACAAATGAACACCGTGCCATGGATGGATTAAGCAAGGCCCATCATGTTTTAAATATGCAAGGATATTTTGGAAAGGACAAAACAAAGCAAAAATGTTGTCAAAGCAAAGGTGTGTGTGGAAGGGCTGCTCTGGCCAAAGGTAAACATCTCACTCTTTCTTTCTTTCCTTTTTTTTCCTTTTTTTTTTTTTTTTTTTCTCTGACCATTCACAGTAGGTTTCTATGACTGTTTATTTGTCTGTTTAACAAATAACGGAGCTCCTGCCTCACGCAATGCACAATACTTTTGCAACTGCCTGACTGCAGGACATGTTTCCCGAACAGACAAAAGCAATCAGGAGACGTGGGGCAATTCTTAAAACTTCTCATGCCCCTTCAGTCAGACCCACCTCTCCTCCAGCTATGCACCTTGAAAAGAGCAGGATTTGTCCCTGGGGATGCAGCTTGCTCTTTCTCATCTTTTCTCTAAGTTAAACATTATAATCTTATAATCAATAGATCAAGAGGGAGTGGGTGCTGGGTTACTGACTGTAGGCAAATTATTGCCACTTAACTGTACAGAGCATAAGACATCTGAAGTGTTCCAGGTTCTATTTAGCCATGGAAAAACTGGATTTTCTAAAGAGAAAATGAACTTCTGCCTGAAGTTCAAACTGTTTTTGAGCAGAGCTGTAAAACAGTTTAGCTGGTTTTCCTCTCCAGTTTCTGGTTGGTGGTACTCCAAGCTTTCATACCATTCTAGATACTGAATTATCTATTTCTACGACTTAATGAATTACTGTCCCCGAACGCCTTGAGAAAAGCCCCAGAACTGTTAGATTTACTGTCTTTCTTTGTCATCAGGTATTTAGGATTTTCTTTCCTTTAAGCTGGAGTTTAAGTTCCTGGTGATTGCAAGGAAGAAAAGACATCTAGAGCCAGAAAGCAGCAGCATTCTTGTCAAAGAGCTGTTGTTCCTGAAACTCCTTACTTATTTTCTGGTCCTCAAATACATGCCAGAGGCCCAAAGGCTGGTTTTATGAGACCAGCCCAAGGCCAGCAGATACAAGAAGGCTGCTTAAGTAGTGCTGTAACATTTACCCTTGTTCTGTGCTAGTGCTTGATACCCTAGATTATAAATAGTATCGTGCCCTGTGATTAGCTTAGCATACAGCTGGGAACTTCCCAGGAGCTCATAGTTAAAATCTCTAAAATCTCTGCTGCAGAAACCCTAAATTACTGCCTATGAAGTTGAGGGGGTGGGAAGGAGGATTTCACCGAGCCACTATAGCTGGTGCAGGACGAACTCCTTGCAAACCAAACTGTAGCAATGTTTTTGTCTTGGGGAGCTGGCTGTAGCTTGGGGTGAAAATTTGGAGCAGGCCATCCTAGTGATGTATATCTGGCTGGGGTGAGGATGTAGGGAGCTAGCTTGGGGCTCTGGACCTGTCTTTCACTTAGCCCTATTGCCTCCCTCACCCCTCAGTGGTGGGGGACTCCTGGGTAGGGATGGGTGGTGGGTGTCCCTTATCCCAGCCCCTCACTTCCCCCTCAAATTGGGAAGGGGGTGCTTTCCTCAGGATGGAGCCTGTGCTGGGAATATACCCAAATAATTGTAAACCCCTGTGCTATCCCCACCAGAAGATGTCTGCTCTAGTTCCAGGTAAGTCACTGTCACTGTCACATGTTACCTCTGTTTTCTGCCTCTCCTGTCTGTGCTTTATGTCCAGACTGAAATAATTTTGGGACACCCTGAGGGGAAACAAGCAGGAATATCCCCTCAGGAAGACATTCCTGCTCTGGTCCCATGGCGCTGCTGTTCCCAGCACGTGGAGCCCCAGTCCCATCCCAGGACTGAAGCTCACACAAAGACACTTTGCAGACCCATAGGTCACTGTCCTGTGATCCAGTAACATTCCACTGAGAAGCTTTGGACAATTTAACAAAATCATCCTTTATAAGAGGTAATACATTTATGAAAGCTGTGCATAGAAATATATTTTGGCCAGCATCTCCCACCATGATGGGGCCAACGCTCTCTCTCTCACTGGCAGTGCCCTCAGCCACCCTGCCTGCAACCAGCTGTCTGTCCATGTCCCATCCCCAGATACTGCTCTGTGTGGACCAGGAAACCCAGGAAGGCTCAGGCAGTGTCTCCCACCTGCCGATACCACTTAGATGGCTGCGTGCCCCTGCCAGGAGCTGTCACAGCCCTGAGGCCCAGCGTGGCTCTGGGCTGCTCCCAGGAGAGGTTTTGAGTTGGGCCTCTCTGCAGAGAAGGAGGTCTGCGAGCTGTGCTGTGAGGACTAGAGAGCGAACGGTTTTATTTATTCATTGTTATATATTTATTTATTATTCATTAATTTTATTTATTAATACAGGCCTAGCTACAGAGACCAGAAAGACCCAGCAAAGGCATTTCTTAAGAGGCTGCGTGTGATAACTTGGGCAGGCAAAAAGGAAGCCTTTGTGAACCATGAATCTTGAGGGTTTTATGCTGAGAGGGACGGAAGAAGGCAGAGCCCACTGCTGCAGCTGTGGGAGCAAGGAGAGCAGCGTGTCTGGATTATCTGGAGGAGACCGCGTGGAATTTTCCTACGATTTAGGCAGCATAACATGCCGGGACTGCGGATGACTGGAGGCGAATGATTCATTGTGCTAAGTACCATACAGTCAAGAAAACAGATGTCCTAGCTGGACTGGGGACAGAACAACACATTGTATTTAGTAGATTTATCAATAGGATAATGAATATTTTGTTCAGATTGTTGAAAGGTTGTTTTTTTATTTTATTATTATTTTTTAATATTCTAAATCTTTTAAGTAGATAGAACACAAAACCCTCCAGTAACAGTTACCAAAGTTGTTTCCAAACTAAAACTTTGTCAGCATGAAAAATAAGACTTTAAATCCGAGTATGCTGAGATTATAACCAAGTTCTGTGTGGCTGGTTCATACCCATATGTTGCCATTGATATCAATGGGATTGAATGGATCTGAGTAAATTGAATATACGGCCCAGTGATTTTGTATTGGTGTGGAAAGCAAAGGACTAAATTTAAAGTTAATAATGGCTGGAACAAGAACCTCTTTTTCCAGTGTTATATGTATGAAAAGTGCCATACACCTAGGGGAAAGATATAATATTTGTGCTAACATATTTACTTCAAAGCCTGATAGTGTTGCCTGTATGTGTGAACCTAGTCTGGTCCAGCAAGCTTACAACTCCACTAAATGTTATGGGATGGCAGGATGGCACCTGCCCTCTGCTAAACACTGCTCTGTTGGCACCAGGGGTTTTAATTACCTTAGGGAGAGGTAGCTGAGAGTCTCCTCCAACCTGCACAGAGCCAGGCAGGGGCTCACAGGGACAAACAAGGGGATGTGGATATGACCTAGGTCTCATTCAGGTGGCTAGTAAAGGGTATGCTTGGCTCCCCCCTCAGGAAGGGAGGTGAGAGTCTTCATGAGGACATTCAGATCTGCTTTCTTCTGGGAAGTCTCAAGACAGATCCACACCTAAGTTACAAACCAAATGCCATTTATACCCTGAAAATGTTCTTTATATAGGTGTTTTTTCAAAGGACACTGCTATTGACAACCCACAAAATGCCTGGAAAACTTCATCTTCAGGTAGCATAACAGGCTTAAGTTCTTGCTTCTAAAACCTCTGCTGCTTTTAGCACCCAGCTCTCTATTTGGTGTGAAGATCTCTCCTGGATGGGCCACCTTGTGAAGTGGTCAGGTACTCGCGGAGCTGTGGGGAATTGGAGGATTCAGTCCTACATGTGAAGCTCCTTAGAAAGTAACCTAAGCAAAATGCCCCTTAAGGCTAAGGATTAAGACACACTTAATCAAAACCATTGTGAAATGGCCTGTATCTATTGCTGGTATGCTTACTACTTGTGTTCCAAAACAAAAAGAAGTATTTACCTAAGGAAAGAAGTAACCCACACACTTTTTTTTTTTTTTTTTTTTTTTTTTTTTTTTTTAAGTAACGAGCGATCACAAATCTCCCTGCTTTGTGAGCATTATTGTTGCTACATGTTCTAACGAGAGCATTTAGTACAGAGAGCAAATGCAAGTCTGTGAAGCCTGCTTTTGTCCTTTTTTTGTGACTTATTTGTGCAGCTCCGGTCCTCTCTGCTCAGCTCACACTGATCCCTTGGTGCATAGCTGGCGGGTCTATCTGCACGCAGGCACCATGGCTGCACTCTTGCTCTACTCAAAACGTGGAGTCAAGTCAGTGTGGAGATAGCAATCTTAAAATAAGAAAAATAAAAGGAAGTAATGCAGATGATCAGGTTTGGGGGGGAGTCATTTGAGAAGGTAACAGCAGGCTGTACATTAATCACTCTCCGTGATACTCCTGAAAGTATCAGATCAAGACATTATTTTTAATCCTTATGAGTTAACAGTCGCTGCAGGGTGCATTTAACTTTTCACCTCCGATGGAGCAGCCCACTCCCAGATTTAAAGATCTTCTTGTTTATCCTTTCAAAGGAATCTAGCTCTGTTTCATCCTAGCAGTGCACTGAGCAGAGTTAGCTCTGCTGGCAAAAATAAAAAAATAAAAAGAGGGGGGAAAAAAACCACTGTTATTGGCGCGAGTTGATTTTTCCACTTGAAAGGGAGTCTTTGCCCCTTTCATGACTCAATGTGTTTCATGCATCCCCCTGACAGAGCATTCAGGCTTCAACAAAGGAGCTGAAGCTCTATTTCATCCTCACCAAACAAGGACAACTTGTTTAAATGCCTTTCCCATCCCGGAGAAGCTTGTTGCTTGTGAGTGCCTAAAGACATGTCAAATTGGGTTAACTGCTGTCTCGTTATTATTGTAAACTGCACTGTCTGATAATCAGACTGGTTGAGATAAGCCAGTCTGCTGAACAGGCAAAACACTGGGAAATCCCACTGCAGGACAGATTATAGCAAAGTGAGGCATTGTTTCCAATGAAAGTCTCCAGATGGGATACTGGCAACTGCAGGGGATGTGACTGGCAATACCCAAGATGGTCTGATTGTCAGCATCATAACACATTGTTTTCTGCCTGTCTCAAGGGTTCCCAAATGTGACAGAGAATCCTGCTCTTGACAGGCAGACAGTTGCCACGACTATTCAGAAGATTAGGATCTGCCAATGGCAAGCCATTTTAATTCCCTTGCAGACAGATCAAAGCAGAGAGACCATGCAAAAACCCAAGTTCCAGTGGCCTGAAATAGCACACTGATTTTGGGTTAGGATTAGCATCACTCAGGCTGCTTGTTACAGCTAATGTGTTTGGGGAGCTGATCCCTTATTTTTCTTTTCTCCCTCATCCCTCTTTCAGGGCTGAATATTCATAGCTGCTTTGCTCCCTTTTGAGGAGATGCTCAGAGGAGGGACCGAGTTGCCAGGAGAGCCTATTTGGAGTAGGATAATGTCTGCCACACGCCTCTGAAAATCCTTCTGGAAAAACGTGGGCCACAAAACACAGGGTATCACGTGTGGAAAGTGGTAACTTGAACATGTGAGGACCTGGACCTACTTCTCCCATTCCTGCCTAAAAATAATATTCTGTTGATGTCAAGATGGGATTGCTTCCAAAAAAATAAGACTTCAAGGACAGCAACCAAAAAAAGGCATCTACAAATCTTGGACCACAAAACCATTTATTTCTTTGTATTTAGGGAAGAAAAAACTTTCCCCCACTAGGACATACCAAATCACTGCAGAAGCTATTCCTGTCAGCTACAGCACATATCCTTGTGTCCTCTGCAGTGAGAGGGGAAAAGGTGGAGAGTGCCAACAAACCCTTTGTGCAGACCCTTCTCCTGGCCTTGCTGTACCCTGTATGCAGTTACCTGACTGCAGTTTGACATGTGCGGACACAAAGATCCAAACTACCTCGCTGCTCAGTGCACCACATTTGGGTTGCTAAAATACCTCTAGACTGGCCATCAATGAGAAAACTTCCAGATGGTAATAAAGGGCTTCTTTCCATGCAAGGTACTACTAGAAAAGATTAAATTCCCACCTACTCTGTTAAGCTGAGAGTTCCAGCTCTTTGCATTTCTTACAGATCAAAGCCAGTGATGAACTCAGAATATTTTGGTGTCCTTTCCAAACAGGAATGTTCTTGCAGCTCACTGAGCCTAGTGTCTTGGCAAGGAACAAATTCAGACCAATGTCCCCAGAGAACACGGGATTTTCCTCCACTGCTTTTATTTAGAAAGAAGCACGGAAAAATATTGAAGATGTATGCAGTGATAAACCACAGAGTAAATAAGACAGAGAAAGGGAGAGGCTGGGAGAAGGCACTGTGTGCTTGAGACATCGAAGCGGTAAGAAGACAGAAGGAGCTAGTAGCTTGGCTGGTTGTGCATGTGAGTATGTGTGCTTAGGTTGCACACCTGTAGTTTCTCTGCTTCTTCCCCCTCCTTCCTCATTCACAAATAAATCAGAGGTTTTGCTTGTGTTGCCTGCAGGCATCATGCTGTGCATCTCCTGCCCTCTCTGAGAGGACTGATGAAGGAGTTTATCCTTGTGTTTTGGCATGTGTACACGGATGACACAAATGCTTCCTACAGCACCTGCCTGCATCTTTCCTCTCCCATGGATGGATCTGCAGGGTGCTCAGCAGTACACCGGCAGAGAGGGCCTGAACAAGGTGCAGCTGGTGCCTTGCAAGTGTGGAAAAGCAGCTTGAGACATTAAATGGATGAACTGAAGTCAGCTGGATAGAGCTTTCTGATCTAGTCACTAGGGGGTATATGACTTCTTTGTATGAATGCACAGCTCGTGTCATACTGACAGGAATTGTATGTGCTTGCATCTAGAGAATAATATACCCCTAAGGAAACCACAAATGGCCCTGAAGTCTTTCACTACACCACCACTGTAACTTCCAGAAGTCCAACAGTTCCCAAAAGCTTGGATCTTTTTTCATAGTTAGGTACATTTCAAGCTCTCTCCACGCTCTTTCTGCTGCCTTCTTGCCCGGTCCCTGCAGCAAGCAGACTCTTGCTGGCCTCTTAGCCCCAGCACCTACAGCATAGGAGCAGAGGAAACCTTCTCATTCTTTTCACTGAACATGATAGCAAAAAAGGTAAACCAAAGCCACAGCCAAACATGTAAGAAACTGTATGGTTAGCCATTTTGCTTATAGGTGGCATGGAGCTGGGAGAGGGGAGGGACAGGCTGGGTGTTGGGGAAAGGTTCTTCACCCAGAGGCTGGTCGGGCACTGGGACAGGCTGCCCAGGGCAGTGGTCATGGCACTGAGCCTCTCAGAGTCCAAGAAGCATTTGGACAATGCTCTCAGACATCTGGTTTGATTTTGGGGTGGTTCTGTGTGGAGTCAGGAGGTGGATTCAATGATCCTTGTGGGTTCCTTCCAACTCAGGATATTCTAGATGCTGTCTTTGCCCCTTTTTTTCACGTCAGGCAGTGGCAGGACCTCTCCAATTTTCATATAACAACTATTCCCCATTTAGATTAGGCCATAATTGCTTGAATTTCCCCCCCTCCCCCCATTTTTTTTTCATCTCCCAAACCTGGATGTGCAATGAGGGAATCTCCCAGATTTATCATGCAAACATTTGTTGTCTCTATGGTGCCTGCAGAAAGTGCAAATTAAAGGTTTGGTATCTGTAAGACACAACATCAAATTTATGAGAATTTCCAAGTCAGCCTCATGATTCTGACTCACAAGGACTGGATATTCAGGGTTGGCAATGTATGCAAGCTTCTTTCTGTGCCCCCCACCCCTTGCTTTTCACTCCATCTCTGGCCCCAGCTTAACAGCTGCATGAGGAATTTGCCACTTGGGCTCACTGTTGCTACTGCAATCATGGTTAGCTGATTTCAAAGGGAGTTAGTGGTCTGGGTACAAATTTCCATGGCTATTTTTAAGCTGCATGAATTGCCAATAAACTAATAGCGAGTGATTTCTGAGTTGCTGATTTGTCTGCATGTTCATAAGCAGGAACGCAAACTGGCTCCATTTTTCCAATTCAATTTTGCATGCTCTTATCCTCTGATGTGGAATAGGGGCCCTGCAATAACTCAATTTAATTTGAAACAGCCAGCCCATTAGGACTGGAAAGCCGACTACTGAGTCACTTGTGTTCAGAACATTTTAAAACGCCACTGCGTCCTGGTACTAACCTCATGATGGCTTCGTGCCACCCACTGGCAAGATGCAGCAGGCAACGTGAGTAAACAGAATGCATTTTTCTGACATGAGATGTGCTCCCTGGGGGAATTTAGGTCAGATTCTGACCTTAACAGAACCTGATCTAACTCAGTAGATTTTCATGGTATCACGCTGAAATGATACGCGTGCAGTGGAATGAAAAATGTCTTTTTGGAGATGGACTTCAAGCCATTCTTGTTGACAGAAGGTGCAACTTGCCCCAGCAGAGGAGGCCTGTGCAGCAGTGCTGGGCAGTGAGAGTGGCTCGAGAGGCAGCAAACCTTCCTGTGCTCAAGGCAAATTAAAAAAGAAACTGACTGTGAAAGTTACTAAGAAAATATTTTTTGAATTGACAGAAGTCCAAACCATGTTGTGTGAATGTATTCTGATTTAGCCCATCCAGCCTTTGATACCTCTAAAAAGGATCCCTAATACACATCTATAGGTAAAAATTTTGTACCTCTTAGAAAGACAATGGCAAAGAAATCACTAGGGAAGAAAGAGAGAGAAAGAGAGATAAAGGAAGGAAGGAAGGAAGGAAGGAAGGAAGGAAGGAAGGAAGGAAGAGAGAGAGAAAGAAAAAGAAAGAAAACAACATGACATTCCTTTTTCACTCAGCCAATGATTTAACTGCAGAACTCATTGCCATGGGATGTTTTATCTTTCAGTACTTAAACAGGGCTTGTAAAAGAGATGGAGAACAACTTTTTACATGGGCAGATAGAGATAGGACAAGGGGAAATGGTTTTCAAATAAAGGAGGGGAGACTTAGGTTAGGTATTAGAAAGAAATTCTTCACTCAGAAGGTGGTAAGGCACTGGCACAGGCTGCCCAGAGAAGCTGTAGATGCCCCATCCCTGGAAGTGTTCAAGGCCAAGCTGGATGGGGCTTTGGGCAACCTGGTCTGGTGGGAGGTGTCCCTGCCCATGGCAGAGGGTTGGAATGGGGTGCCCTTTAAGGTCCCTTCCAACCCAAACCATTCTGTGATTCTATGAAATTTCAGAATGAAAATAATGTCAATTTAAAAAATTGCACAAAACTGCACTTCGCTCTGACTTAAAAATCCAGGAACACATTCATGGACATATTTCTTAAGCAGGTTGGTATATCTATACCTATATCTATATCTATATCTATATATCTATATCTATATCTATATCTATATCTATATCTATATCTATATCTATATCTATATCTATATCTATATCCATGTCTATATCTATGTCTATGTCTATGTCTATATCTATGTCTATGTATATATGCATGTATGTATGTATTTCTGTGAAATAATATGAAATGAAGGTTTCTGTTAAGGTCTAAATCTGGAAAACTTTTGTTGCTCTTGCTGGAAAGCCACCAGGTACCAGGTAGCAGTTGTTATGCCATGTCAGAGTGTCTTTGCAGATCAGTGTGGATCTAAACATTAGCCCAGAGACTGTGTTACCCTTATTAGCACCACAAAGAAGAATATGCCTTCTCTCTCCCTCTAATGCCATTTCTAGGCAAATTTTCACAGACCCAAAATGGCACCCTCCCGTTTGGCTCGTGTGGGAATTAGACCAAAGCTAACTGGTTAATTATACCACAGTCTCATTGGCAGATGAATAAAAGAGAGTTAGGTTGGCATCCTTTCCTGTTTTTCAATAATCTTTGCTGAACTTAATTACCTGTAAATTATACAACCCCAGGGCATGTTGGACAATAGAGAGGAAACCAAGTTAATATACATACACATCTCTGTTAGCAGTCACAATAGCGATCAAGGAGCCTGATTAATTTTGACTTGGCATCAGGCGGCAGCTGGCATTTTAAATTCTCCAGCTTGTTTTCATCACGTCTCTGTGACTCAGCCCTACAGCATAGCCTTCCCATTGAGCCACCAACAATAAGGACAGAATAAAATAATCGCTCTTCAGAGCCGGGGAGGGCAGGGAACGGGCAGTGCGTGCTGCACGGGGCTGTGGAGGTGATGAGGAAGGACCATCATGATGCCAGGTGCTGGCATTGCCTGTGCCACTGCTGTCACTGCCAATGGTGAGCAGGGCGCAGCACAGGATGGTGGCCACCTCACCGGCTCCTTCTCGTTGCCTAAAAATTACCCTTCCACATATGGGCTCCCCAAAGCACTAGCAGGGGAATTTGCCCCTCTGAACCTTATAATAAATTCCCTCCATCCTCCCTGTTCCCCCTTCTCACTCAGGAGATGTGCCATGGTGTTTCCAGCTTGCCATAAAGCATGAAAAAGTGCATTGATCCAATCTCTGAGTCTGAGGCAATCAGCTCCACACAATGGAGCATTAAATGTTCATAGTGACTGTCAGGTCTGGAAACTCATGCCTTCTCTTGCAGGGGAGCCAGGAGACTTCCTTCATTCTCCCCTGATTAATGTAAAGCATTTATTTCTACTACTGGCTGGGTGTGGGCCCTATACTCACACTTCCCTTGTTTATTGGAAGGCTGGTTTATATCACTTTCAGAGATCTTAAATTTTCCCAAATCCCTCCTCCTCCCTCATGCCTCTGCAAAGAATCCCTCGGAGCTGAAGCAGTTTAGCTATAAATATGTAGGACAATATTCATGCTAACGTATAACTCTTCTTGAAGTTGTGGCATAAATACAGCCCGTGTTGGGCCGTGATGGTGTGACCGTAGTTCTGGCTGTCATCTGGTCAGAGCAGTGAATCATTTGACGAGCTCTGTACCCTACTGTCCTTTGCTCTCCTCCTAGCAGTCTCTGCTGGCAGGGTTTGTCAGCCCCAGTTTGCCTCCTTGTCTGCCTTGTGCCTTGCCTCACTGCTGAGGGATGGCACTGGGCACGGGAGGAGTCTCATGGAAGAAGAATAATTAAAAACATAAATCACTGCATCAGAGAAGGCAGGGATGAGGTGAGAGCTTGGCGGTACCAGCCCAGAGGTTTGCAGCTGGAAAACGGGCCCCTGCCTCTCCTCACCCCACTGTGACCATGAAGGCGCTGCTGCAGGAGTGGTGCAGTTGGCGTTTGCAGGTGCTCATCCAGGGTACCTCCTACATCAGGGTTCGTGCTCAAGGATTGTTTCAGCTCCCCGTCTGTAGCTCACATAACACTGCCTCTGCCTGATTTTTTCCACGAGCCACATCCACCAGCAGTGAGCTGGCACTGCGGAGTGTGCCCCCGGCACCTGCAGCGCCCCGGGCAGGTGGCTGCCCTTGGCCAGCCGAAGCAGCATTCTCAGATATCTGGTTTCCTCCCATGATGGGCGCCTTTCCATTGACATGAGGGTACTGTGCCCTTGACAAATGCTTATTATAAAATGCATTTAAACAAAGGGGCCCTGCAAAGTTCTCCATGGCTGGCAAGCACCTGGCACCCCGCCAACAAACACGGTGGGACGAAAGCAGTGTTGATGGGCTCCTTCCTTTACGCCCTTAGAGGTCTTGTCCCTTTGACAAATAAGCTCCTTGCAGCAGATGGTGGAGAGAAGGACAGTGAAACAGTGCAGGGAAGGGTGCAGTGAACAGCCAGAGATGGAAATGGGGGTATCAGAGAAGAATCCATGTGAGCTATCGAAATAGGGATCAGACTGTTTATGGAAAAGAGCTATGGAAACCCAGTATGAACACAGAGAGCCAGAAGCTCAGTCTGCTGTTGCTCCACGCCAGCCTGGGAGCACTGGACAGCTGGAGAGCCCATGCCAACAGGAGCCCTCTGGCATCCAAGGTGCGAAGTGTGCACAGAGCGTGCAAAGCATCTTCAGGACCCAGTCAGGGATCACAGCTTGCCCCAACAATGCTCAGATCTCCTGAATCACTGCACAATAATGCCTGGCTGCTGGCCACTCTGTCGGTGTGGTTTATAGGAGGCAGTACCATGCAGGTAGGTTAAGTTGATGCCAAGTTGACTTTGGTGACCCTCAGTTTTCCAGGGGTGTATGTATGTTGGTTGTTCTGAGTAGGAATGATGGGTGTGTGGGTCCAGCATGTCTAGCCAACAAATGGGGTGCTTCAAGATACACAAGAAAAAAGCTGGTCCTATGTTTCCTTGTGTTCCTGTACTGCTGGGGGTGCTTTCCTTCAGCTCTACCTCCTCTACAAGCATGCCAGCCATGAGCAGTCACAAGTATGACTGACTAAGAAATGTTGAGATCATGCAGTTTGCTTTGAATTTGCCAGAACAAAAATTACTCAATATCTCTTTTTTTCATTTACTTTCTAGAAAATGTGGGCCATTTTTTCTCTAAGCTTCATTCATCCTGAGAGCAAGTTTGAAAACCTTTTTCTCCTCCGTCCTCCCTCTTTTTCTAATAAAATTAAGCACACAGCTATCTCTGATGCTGACTATGAAATCTAGTGCCTGTCTCAATATACCAAAATAGTGCAGGGACCTGTGACCAGACCGAGAGATGGGAATGCTGACTTTCTTACACTGTACTTTGAGGAGAACTTCCTAGGGCCCTTAAGCCAAGAGGTATTGTCCCTCCAGGACACTAGCTGGAAGCTTGACCTTAGGCACAGCCAGGGTCCAATGCCTGAAGCATGCACAAGCTCCTCCAAGCTGTGGAAAAACATAGAGGTTGGAGGGCACCTGAGTATCTCCCATCACAGCACACCTCACCTCTCTAAGACAGGTGAATGAATATGTGAGAGGGGAGGTTTGCAGCGAGAGTGCCTGCAGTCCCAGTGACCCAGCACCGAAAGAAGGGCAGGGAAGATCGATCTGTTCAACGCGTGCTTTTCCTGCTGGAGCTCAGGCACTACGACCTTCGCAGGCGCCATGGAGAGGTGGTGGTGTGGGGTGACACAGTAAGAATGCCTTCCTGGAAGTGGGTTTGAGGACAGATATAAACTATATGCTGCAACACCTCGATTCAAAATAAACTCCGATCATGTGTGTAAAGTTACAGGGAGGTGTTGAAAGGCAAATGCCAACATCTGTGCTCTAAAGAAACTGTAGCTTGTTGGTAGAGACCTTGCAAACTATCCGCGTGTGTGCGATCACTAAGCCAGGATCTGGAGTCTATGCAAGATGATCTATGTGTGTATAATAAGAGACGTCACCTCTCAGTGCCACCAGGCACTTTGAAAGGGAGGTACTCTGCCTAAGCACCACTGAAATATGCCCCCTCTCAGGGGCAAGGGAAGCAGTAGGAAGCCTTGTTGCTGGTCACTGCTTCTTGTCTCTGAGCCTGCTGTGTTGCATTCACCTTCCGTGAGCCCTACACTTGTGGTCACCATCACGTGAGCTCCTGAAACCTCAGGGCAAAAGCAGCTGGGGGAAAGCCCCATCTGAAGTGCAATGGCACCTTTCCTTTCAAGCTTGGCACCACCCTTTTGTCATCCCACCTCGAGTCCTTCTCAGACATGTTTTGCAGTCTCAGCACCTTTATTTCTCTTTGGTGCTTAACAGTCGTGAATAATTTAAAAAGATGAAGATTTTTGTATAAACTAGTCCCAGTTCGAGGAAAAAAAGAAAGCAGAGACCATCTCAGGAGCAAAGAAATGTAGCAAAGTACTTAAGGCAGAGATTTAATATGAAGCACATGTGCAGTCCTGCTGAAATCAAATAGAACTTATTAAAGGCTTTTCTGAAGCACAATCAGCTGATCTTCCCAGGTACACCATGCAAAGGCAAAAGGAATTATTCACGTGCTCAGAATTAAGCAGTGTGCTTTGTCCTTTGCTGGATTAGGGTCTATGTGCTGTATTTGCAGAAATGTGGTTTCAAAAGCAGCTTGCATAAATATTCCGTGCCATCTCTAGGTGCTTGCGTTTATCTATAAAGTCTGGATAACTGCATATGCAGATCTTTGGGCCTTGTGCATATGATGTTTTATCCAGGTACCAGCTTAGAAACTGCTCCTGGCTCTTTGTGCTATTGGTGACATATAGGTCTTGAAGGACTGTTAGGTGCTGTAAGCCATTAGAGGCACAGGACAAATCAGAGAAAATTGGTATGAATACAATCTGAACTCTGGTGTAGCAGAAAAAATCTGAGGCATGTGGAAAATTTTGGGATTGAAGGGTTTGGGACCACATGTAGCTGTTGGTTCTGGCTGAGCTCTGGGCTTGGTTGGGCTTCACCAGGCTGATGGAGCGCTCTTTTTGTGACTGGAAACCTCTCCCCCTGGGACACGGTTGGGGAATATGGTCAGCATGTCGCACTGTGGCTGGGCACTGGAAAGCAGAATATTTACCTATAGGTATGTCTGCCCTACATCCCCACTGGTGGGCATAGGTGGCTCAGGCTGGAGCACTCTGGTCCCCATGGCAGGGCACCACCTCCAGCCTTTCCCCTCGTCTCAGGCAGTTGCAGCAGGATGGGGCTGGAGCTGAGCATGCCCTCCTGATTTCAGGATTTCTGAAGCCACGGTTTCATTAGCCACAAGAGGAAAAAGCATGTTATCTTCTCAAATGACACAAAGCAATTGGGTTAATTTGAAAAATGTTTAAGCCTCTATCTTATCTCATCTTGCAGCTCCTTCTACCCATATTTCATTGTCTGCTTCATGGCCAGGCATACTGGAATTAAAAGAGAAAAATAATTGATTAGTGTAATGGCATGGAGCTTGCTTAAACCCAGGCAGCTGAGAGCTAAGGATGAACCTTTATCTTTGCAGCACTTCTGATTTTGCCTAGATAAAGTGGCAAAAGGGCCACTTCAGATCGCATAGGGCCAGGCCTTCATCATAGTGCATTTCACGGTACAAATCAATTTTGTGCCATTCACTCCTCTCTGCGGCACCAGCTGAAGACCCACTCCATTCTCCCGAGAGACAGAGATGAGAAAGAAATAAATAGAAAAGGTAAAGGCACAGCCAGGCTGAACTCATGCTGCTGAGCCTGAATCCCATGCAGCCCTGGGCACGGTGAGGGGGGGGCATCAGGGCACCTCCTGGGCACGAGTCATCTGCTGCTGCAACATGGCCCATCTTGCTCTGAAAACCGTGAGGGTTGTCCCCATGGAGCTGCCCTAGTGCCAAACTCACGTACGGCCTTGTGTTTACAGACTGCTGCTATGGAGGCGGTATCCTTTTCCTTTAAAAGCCAGACACACAGCCAGTGACCTTTTCCTTTTCTCAGAGCAGTGGATTGAGTTATTAATTTTAGGTGCAAATATTTATTATCCATTGCTAATTGGGGATTGGGTCAGAATAAGCAAATGTGAAAAACAACAAGATCTTGTGTTCAGGGAATGCAAAGACACTTCACACAGCTGAGGATGAAGGTAGAAATCAACTTAGTTTTGATGCCTAGATCTTGATAAGAATACATGGCAAGAAAGATTGTTAAAATGAATTATCTTAGCCCTCTGGTGCTGAGTTCAGTTGTAATACTTCTGTGATTTTCAGTCAGGCAATTATCTGTAGGGTTAACGTGTTTTTATGTCTTGCAGTGTAGGCAAGCTCTTTACTCTTATGAGTAGGCAGAAACAAATATTAACAAAGATAGCTGGTCCATTCAAGAGATGATTACAAATGGGTCTGGAGTCTGAGAGTAACACCATAGCTGCAAATTACAAAAGAAGAGCCCCTGCAAATCAGAGGAAGCTAGTTATTTCCTCTATATTTTCATGAAGGTGGATTCACTGTGCCACTTATGCACAGTGAAATAAATGATCTACACTTCAGCACTGCAAAACCTATTTTTTTGACTTGTTTAGTGTTAACTTTTTACCTTTTTTTTTTTTTTTTTCAAAATCCTTAAGTACACTTTCAGTCTTGCAATGATTATAACGTTGGATAAAATAATTGCCATTTCCAAATGTTGCTGCAAGTTTGAATACTCAGTTTTAAGGCATCTCACGTTAGATTTTCACAGGTAATTCCAGCCTGTATTTTGGATGGCATTCTGTTCTCACTGGGTTAGACATAAAATGTATGTAGTCATGGGCTAACAGCAAACTTCAGAGCATGGTGGATGGGATAGAGGAGGACTGTGGGGTCTCACCCTCTATTGGCACAGCCCAAGACATGCTTCTTTCCTCTCTGGTATACCCAGATGCTGTTTGCAAGGTTATTCCCCAGCTGTGGCCACTAAGAAAGAAGGTGGCCATCAGTTTCTTCTTGGAAGGGCTGTGACATTGGGCCCCCAGCCAGCCCTATGCCATGTCCAGCAATGGGGGGTATCTGGAGCAAGATCTGAGGAACATGTTGGGCTTAAACATACTCCTTGGTGCACTTCCCTAAGGACTGTACAGACACTAACAATGAGGTTTAAATTTGGAGGTTTAGAGCCAGTAGTATGTAGAGCATAGTAATTTTTCTAATTTTTACTTTTGACTGTTGTGTCACATTGGTTTGTCCATCTAGGAGTTTCTCTGTTTTATCATGTTGCTTCATCTTCAACATCCGCATCCTGATGAAGGCTGTTAGTGAACAGGGTAACCACAAGGAAATGATGGCCAGAGTGACCACAGTGACCGTGTTGCAGCTCCGATTCAAGTACCAAGAAAAGGTGTCTGTTGTTAGCTGTAGGCCACCAATGTAGGCAATGCTAGTAGAGAAAAGCAAATTAACTGTTCACAATATACAGACAGATATTGGGTGAACCACGCTAGAATCAGACAGGATCCAAGAAAGCCTCCCAGCACTGTTGATATTAAAACACTATCAAAAGCAAAATCATCTAAATATGGCCCAGATTTTTAAAAACACTAAAGCACTTTTGTCTGTGTCTTTTCAAGGAATGAAGACAATGGGCCTCCTATTTTCATATGTTGCAGTGGGATTTATTACATTTTCTTTCTTTCTTTCTTTTTTTTGGTCTATTTTTTTTTCTCTATTTGAGCAGTAGGAACCTGAATGCTTTCAATGTCTGCATCACTTTGCAAATTAATTGTAACAATCTTAAATGTTTATTCAAGAGATAAACATTGACTTCAGTTGGATAGCTATGTAGGAATGTTTGGTGCCTTCACATCTATAAAGAACAAAACAACAGATCCTCAAGAAAAAAAAAAAAAAAAAAAAAAAAAAAAAAAAGGAAATGGGAAGTGAAGCAATTCAAGCAATTCCTAAATTCCCTGTGAATATTTTTATTTCAATTTAGTTCAGTCCTTCATATCATTTACCAAAGCAACTAGAAAATATTTCAGAATTCTGCATTCCGACAATACTGCATTCTCCCATTATCTGAGTTGCATTTTTTGCAAAATAATGGTAAAAGGAGATACTTTAATGTTTCAGTGGACGAGCACTCAGCACTCTGGCAGCATGAGGCTGCTGCTCCATTTTACACTGAACTGTGAAGTTCAGTGCTCTTACATTGTTCCTCCGATGGCTGGACATTACTAGAATGAAGACCTTCTGTGCCAGAAGGGAGATCCTGCTTCTCAAGGATTTCCTTTCTCAGGAAAGCAAAGATTTTTTTCCCCATTATTCTCTGTCATCTATGTAGTGAAACAGGCTGTTTTAAGTAGCTGACCCACTGGCCTTATTAACTTCCTCTAGCCTTCAGAAAGCCTTAGTCATCTTCCTTGTGAACTCTTTGTGGGTATTTATTTGTTTCACAACTGTGTGGCATTATGTGGGCTGGAATCAATCCAAAAGCAAAACTTCTACCCCAGGAGGATTTTCAGCACCTTAGTCCTATCTTTTGTCCTTGCTCAACATGAAAACTCAAAAGGTTGGAATTTATTACAAAACTAATTTTCTTCAGGTATTTAATTTTTGAAATGCCAAGAATACCTTTAAATAGAGTATTCTATTTGGAAAAGGCCTTATTTTGATTAGGCTAAGTCATTTGGGTCAGACTTCTTTACATTTTAACTTTTAGGTAAAGGCATAACGCAACATAAATCATACAGGCCAATCATATAAAAGGCATCACCAGTATTCCACTGAAAACTCTGACCAGTGATCAAGTCATCTCCCTGCCGGCTCTTTTAATCAGATCAGTATTTTCTGAAGAAAAAAAAAAAAAATCATCTGGAAAATTTCCAGCCAGTGTTACTGGAAACAATGTTCCTGCTGCCATGTCCATCTCCTCTGAGGTCAGCTGGCTGGTTATTTATCTGCAGGGATGTATTACAATGAATATGCCCTTATGTAAGTCAGCAATTTCAGCTGTTTCAAAAGCAGGAAAGTTTGCTTAGCACAGACATGAAATCCAAAGCTAACAGAAGCTAAGCAGAATATAACCCTCCACTGGCTATGATGACTGTGATAAACTCTGCTAACTTGTCGACAGCACTGGCTACAGAGAATTTCCTATACAGGAGGAGCAGAGAGGCCTCTTGACCTGACATGGCTACTCTGTGAGCTCCTTGCAGACTATCTCTGCAGCACCACATGTCAGGAGCTGCTCAGCCACATCCAGCCAGAGTGGGCATTCAACTTCTGCCCACCCTTAGGATATCTCTCCAGAGATGTAGGTATTGTGCAGAGACAACAGTCCCCACCAGTGCAGCACCAAAGCTAACAGCAGCTTGAGCCCAAGAGCCACAGGATAGCCAGCTGTCAGGACTCTAGCTTACAGTCACCCTGAAATCACCTCTGAGGGCTCTCCTGAAGGAAAGCCGGGTCTGTGCCTCACCAGAACATCCCCAACACAAACCTCATGCAGATGAGTGAGGCATGAGAAGGCACAGCATACTTCTGCTGCTGTGTCCAAGGCAGAGAGCACAGTGGTAACACTGCCCTCGTGTCATGCACTGGCCTTGTGCAGGCTGTCAGGCAGACCAGTCCTCAGCTGATATCAAGCCCACAAGGACAAGTTACTCTTTCACAGATTTTTTTTTTTAGAAAATATGGGTGGGTAAAACAAGCTTGCACCAGTTTGGAGCTCCACAGCCCTGTGAAGGTGATTGATTTGGAAGTAAGAGCCCAGCAAAACAGGTTTAGCACCTCAGGACCAGTGACCGCTGGTTATTCCTAGATGGACACAACCACAAATGCCTTTTCAGCACCTCAGCACTTAATAATTATCTGGTTACATAGTTCTCATCTGGCCAAAAGGCTTGAAGGCAAGTTATCTGTTAATAAGGACCAAAATCGCTTTATCTAAGAGGTGATTGCCCTTGGCTTGCCAACACAATAGTATATTAGTTTTCCTGGCTGCAGGAGATAGCCATTCTTTTAAACGGTGAAGAAATCTGGACCATGCTGTTATTGAGATCTATGTCTGAAAGATGGCGAGAAGAGCAGGAATATTTTTGTATTCTAATACTTCAATCTTGTGTTGACAGCTTTACACTCAGACCTGATGTCCCACTTTTTTGTCCAGACCTGTGTGGTCTTCACCTTGCTCATTGCAAATCTGCTTCACGTCTGATGGATGGAAACCCTTCCTAAATCAGCACTCTGACAGATCTGGTGTAATGGCAAATGGTCCACACCATCAGTCCCTAAAACTTGTCTGGAGGGGCAGGTATGTGTGTGCAGAAAGCCCACAACTATTGATTTAGATTCAGTACACCACTTCAGTGGCTTTCTCAATTCATTCCCCACCTACCTTGCTCCCATATCCCAGGATAGGTTTCAGAGTGAAAATAAAGAAGATTCTTATTAAAGAAGGCTGATGGTCAGGCTTTTTGTTATAACAGTAGAAAAAAAAATTACAAGAAAGGACAGTATAAATACGCTACTCACTTAGCTGGAGACTGGAGATTTTTTTCTAGTGCCAGGTTCTGCTACACAAAAGTAGAGACCAAGGATATGGATACAGAAGCAGCTTCATGTTTGCTTCAGTTTCTGGAAGTAGAGCTGTGTGAGCTATCTGTGCAACATCCCTTCTGGCTGTGGTATGTATTACTTTGAAGGACCATGGGTCTGTCTCAGTGTGACAGGGTACCTATATGCCCCTCCTTAGCTTTAAATTGCCACTTTCCCCTCTCCTCCTTTTCATTCTAAACCTACTTTCCTGCTTCATTACAAAATTACACTTGATTTCCCCCAGGCACTGGGACTAGGAATGTTAGGTAAAAATGGAAATGTCATGGATGGCTCCATTAGGATAAGGCTGGTTGGGTGATTTGGCACTCCCAGCTCTGGTTCATCCCTGTCAGCTTGTTTTTTATTTACTGCTGCTTGATATGGACCACTCACTGCACATACCTGTTAGACCTCTGTACATTACATACTAAACACAACCCATAGTATAACAGAATTTTGATAGGCACATATTCGGTGAAGGTTGTGTTCTGTGGTGTGTTACCAGCCTCCGAGAAAGACCATGAGAAGTGCATGAACAACACTGATTACAGACTTGTAAGGAAACCATTTGTCTGGTCCTTCTTACCTTCCTTGTCTTACCCAAGAAGAATTATTAGTATTAGGAACTTCGGTTTCACAGCTGGTCAAGAAAGTTCAGAATAAACATTCATCTACTTAAAATATGGCACTATGATACATTTAGAAAAAAATACTGTTTGCAATTAGGTGGAATACATCTATTTCAATAAACTTGCATTTAGAAAAATTGAAATTAATTGCTTGAATTCAGTTTTGAACTTATCAGAACAGTATGTTTTCATATTTCATTTTAGATTACTTAGCTCTGATTTAACATGTTACAAATTATAAAAGGTTATGTTACTTATATTTTCATGGAATTCAGGCCTTGTCAAAAAAAGGCAACAATCTTATTTGACATAATTATGGGTCTGGTTGACATAGGTAACTGTATTGATAAAATACAGTTAAATATTAAAATACAGATAAATATTGTGTTGTCATCTTCAAGGCATCCAGCATGAAAATTCCATTAAAATACTTGAATTATGCAATTTATGGGGGTTATGTTAGATTAAAAATCAGCCCTCTGACAAATCTTAAAACGCGATTGTCACTGAGGAGGTATCAAAGACCACATGTAGGCCTGGTCTTGGTGAAGTTCTACATACGTCTATCTGTTTATGCTCATAAAGTGTTTTATAATCCATATACAGATATAATTTTGTCATGGAGTCATCATCAAATTATGAAGATCTACAAATTGTCCAGGTATTGGCATTATGAGGAACATGATGGGATGCTTAACTGCACACTTAAATCATTATTCTTGAAGGATGAATTAATCTTCCAGATTGAGGCTGGTATGACTTCATGTTTGCAGTAGTTTTTTTAATAAACAGTTGTATGAGTTTGCATTTAAAGCTGTTGACGGGAAGCTGCTACAAGTGCCAACAATATGGTTTTCAATATAGTAGCCCCTGGAGTTTGTCTCCTGGGAAATCTTACTCTCAAATTCTGAAAAACAGAAACCTGGTATGTTTCAGCAAAGAGATAAGAATAGGGACCAGGGAAGGGAACTGCAAAAGGAATTTTTTTTTATTGTTTTGTCATTTGCTCAAGATTCCAACCAAAGACTGCATAAGAATTCAGCACGGATATTTTCTGAGGAAAAAAAAGTTGATATATATATATTTTTTTCCTAAGAAAGTCCAGTAAGACCTTGAGAATAATTTCCCAGGAATTTCTTGGCTAGTAAAGCCAACCTCTGTAGGAATTTTGTCAAAGAAATAGTGACTTATTGATTATTTGTGAATTCTACTTTTCTTCCTTTCTTTCTTTCATTTCCAGGAAAGCTCATGTTTCGGTGTTTCCAGGGGCTACTGATTAATGAACCTGGGCAGGAAAATGGGACAACTGGCCTGTGACAGCAACTGTAGACGTGGCTAAGTCATATGAGAAAGCAAGGGACCTAGTAAGGAAGCATTAACGTCAGTGTGGTCAAACCACTTCCCATAAGAATGGTTGCCAGCCCCTCCAACAGGTATAGCTGAAAGGTCATCCTTTTCAGTCACAGTATGGCCTGCAAATCGTTTTTTTGTTTGTTAGATTTACATTTTTTTTCCTTTTACTAGAAAAACAAAGAAAATTTGAAAAAAAAAATCATCTTACTGTTCTATTGCACTTTTTAGATAAATATATCATCAATTACAGTGCATATTGCCTCTGAATTTTGTGTGATAGCATCCACACATCATCAGTGGGTATGGAATTAAGTTCCAGTCCTTGTCTCTGTGAGGTCAGTAATCCAGATCTCTCATCATTTTCAGTCGTGTGATGAGAGTAATTGTGACAACCTACTTCTAACTGGGATAGAGTCACCATGGTGACTCTCAGTGGCATTTCAGTTTAATGAACTCATTTGCACTTGTAGCTGCTATATCTCAGATTACTCCCCTGAAAAAGTATGTATGGGAAATATGTCTTCCAAAAGAAGTGCTCCTTGCTCTCCAAAAAATATTCTTCTATAACTTCCAGAAGAACAATGTAAGAAGAAGTAAACAGCCAAACTGGAAGGCTAAAATCTACTACTTTGTCCTTCTCCAACGGTTTCTCATTAAAACCCGGAGTTCTGTGTAACAGGTGTAAGACCATCCTCTGCCTTAGGAAATATAGCTATGCTTTATACTTTCTGTATTAACAGACATGGATGTGAATCTCTCCATTAACCCTAATTATCAAGTCACAGGTTTCTAGGTGATTCTTTGAAAATATGTTTGATTCACATATCATGGTATCACAGAATCACAGAATGGCTGAAGATGAAAAGGACCTCTGAAGACCATCTAGTCCATCATCTATGGTCACCTTTATAGCTGCTGACCTTCTTGTCCACAAGGGCACAGTGCTGGCTCATGGTCAGCCTGCTGCCCACCAGGACTCCCAGGTCCTTCTCTGCAGAGCTGCTCTCCTGCAGGTCAGCCCCCAGCCTGTACTGGTGCTTGGGTTTATTCCTCCCTAGGTGCAGGACCCTGAACTTGCCCTTGTTAAAGTTCATGAGGTTCCTCTTGGCCCAACCCTCCAGCTTGTCGAGGTCCCTCTGAATGGCAGCACAGCCCTCTGGAGTATCAGTCACTCCTCCAAGCTTTGTGTTGTCAGCAAACTTGCTGAGGGTGTACTCTATTCCATCATTCTATTGTCCAGGTCATTGAGGAATAGGTTGAACAAGACCAGACACAGTACTGACCCATGGGAGACACCACTAACTACAGGCCTCCAAGAACGGCTTGGGTTGGAAGGGACCTTAAAGACCATTTAACTCCAACCCCCCTGACACAGACAGAGATGCCACCCAATAGATCAAGTTGGCCAAGGCCCCATCCAGCCTGGCCCTGAACACCTCCAGAGATGGGGCATCCACAGCTTCTCCGAGCAACCTGTTCCAGTGTCTCACCCCCTTCTACAGTGAAGAATTTCCTCCTAATGCCTAGTCTATCCTCTTCTGGTTTAAGACCATTCCCCCTTGTCCTATGCATTCTTATGGGTAAGAGGCACCAATGGTATAAAACGGGCCTGACTTTTACCCCAGACGGAGCTCCTTTCATCTGAGGAGCTTTCTGTGTTGCTCCTTGGAGAGCAGCCCATGCTGGAACAGTCTGTTTCTGAAGGACTGCACCCTGTGGTATGGCTTCTGAGCTGGCAGGTCTCAGTCCAGCAGGCATTTTCTTCTGCCCAGGTTCAGGAGACTTTTACTGTCAACCTTTTTCCAGTTAGGACATGGTCGCATTTATAGATGCTGGCCTCACCCGGTTACCCAATCCCATGATAATTTCCCATCCCCCAAATGACTTCCATCTGGGTTGCTTTTTAGGATTTTTTATTTTTTTCATTAAATGTGGTGCCCAGCCTGGAGGCTTGTGTGGTAGCCAGCCCCCGGCTCCTCCTGCTGGGCCTTCCACAGCCACGAAGTGTCCCCTTGGTTGTTGTTGAGTGTGGACTGGGGTCGTCTGCGCCCATCCTGCTCCCAGTGCCACAAGAAACTTGGAAGAGCTGTCGTGGCATGGAGGGGCTGCGGTCCCTGTGCCTGGGCGAGATGCTGTGGGACCTGTAGCTGGAGGGACTCCTCCGCTGCTGCTGCCGCCGCTGCCCCGGCCCTGCATTGTGTTGGGCCCTTCCCCGGGGCCGGCAGGCTGAGGCGTCCCACACGGAGTGTGGCACCAGCCTCACGATGGCCAGGAGGCCGTCGTGATGGGGCACTGGCAGAGTGGGCAGGTGGCTCTGTGTGTGGCCCATGGCTTGATGCACTCCACGCAAAAGGAGTGCCTGCAGGGGTTCAGCCGAGCTGTGTCAGACCGTGGGCCCAGGCAGGTGGTGCATGAGTCTTCTCTGGGCGCCTCTGCTGCCAGCTCTTGGTGTGGCTGGCTCATGGTGCCCACCTCTATCCTGGCATGGAGATGCTTGATGTCTGCAGGACACTGCTCTGACGACTGGTGGATGTCAAGCGCTTCCATTCCGCTGCACCTCCCTCACCTGTCACTGGCAGCATCTCAGAGTCGCAGCCCACCAGCAGCACCTTGATGCCTTGCGCTCCACCAGGAAGACCTTGATGCCTTGTCTGCATCCAGAGGGAAGGATCTCAACATCTTACGTGCCACCAGAGGGATGTCAATGTCGCACATTCCACCAGAAGGACCTTGACATCGTGAGTTCCACCAGAAGGACCAGGGTGCTTCACCTGCCACCCAGAAAGGACCTCACATCTCTTGTGCCACAGGAAGAAAGGACTGTGATGTCTCGCGTGCCACCGGAATGACCTTGACATCACGCCTTCCACTCACAACACCTCCAACCGTCACATTCCAGCAGTAGGATCTTGACCTCTCAAGTGCCACTAGCCAGACTGAAAGCAGGCTGGATGCTCAGGGCTCTTATGGCCAGCTGCCTTTTGTGAGGCCATCGGGTGACAGTGACTCTCTGGAGACATCAGAAAGCTCTCGGGGTGCCCCTGATGGTGGCACTTAGGGAATTAACATGACTGTTGTGAGAAGAACTGGAGCACAGTACTCCAGGTTTGGCCTCACCAGGGCTGAGTTGAGGGGGAGGATCACCTCCCTTGACTTTCTGGCAACAGTCTTCAGAATGTAGCCCAGGATACCATTGGCCTTCTTGCCCACAAAGGCACAGTGCTGGCTCATGTTCAGCCACCAGGACTCCCAGGTCTCTCTCTGCAGAGCTGTTCTCAAGAGCAGCATATCAAGACATATATCTCATTGCATATTTCCCTTGGGAGGTGGTTCTGAAGGGCAGAGGAGTCCAGGAAGGCTGGGTGCTCTTCAAGAGGGAAATCTTAATGGCGCAGGAACGGTCTGTACCCACGTGCCCAAAAACAAGCTGGTGGGGAAGAAGACCAGCCTGGCTGAACAGAGAATTGTGGCTTGAGCTTAGGAGAAAAAAGAGGGTTTATAATCTTTGGAAAAGTGGGCAGGCCACTAGGGAGGACTATAAGGATATTGCGAGGCTGTGCAGGGACAAAATTAGAAAGGCCATAGTTCATCTGGAGCTCAATCTGGCTACTGCCATTAAAGATAACAAAAAATGTTTTTATAAATACATCAACACAAAAAGGAGGACTAAGGAGAATCTCCATCCTTTGCTGGATGTGGGGGGAAACTTAGTTACAAGAGATGAGGAAAAGGTGGAGGTGCTTAATGCCTTCTTGGCCTCAGTCTTTAGCGGCAATACCGGTTGTTCTCTGGATACCCAGTACCCTGAACTGGTGGAAGGGGATGGGGAGCAGGATGTGGCCCTCACTATCCACGAAGAAATGGTTGGTGACCTGGTATGGCACTTGGATGTGCACAAGTCAATGGGGCCGGATGGGATCCACCCCAGGGTACTGAGAGAACTGGCAGAGGAGCTGGCCAAGCCGCTTACCATCATTTATCAGCAGTCCTGGCTATCGGGGGAGATCCCAGTTGACTGGCGGCTAGCAAATGTGATGCCCATCTACAAGAAGGGCCGGAGGACTGACCCAGGAAACTACAGGCCTGTCAGTTTGACCTCAGTGCCAGGGAAGCAAGATTATCTTGGAGCAGATTATGTCATGGAGCAGATTATCTTGAGAGCCATCACGCAACACTTGCAGGGCAGTGATGGTTCATAGTCGGCTGAAGATGAGCCAGCAGTGTGCTCAGGTGGCCAAGAAGGCCAACAGCATCCTGGCTTGTATAAGAAACAGTGTGACCAGCAGGGCTAGGGAGGTGATCGTCCCCCTGTACTCGGCTCTGGTGAGGCCGCACCTCGAGTACTGTGTTCAGTTTTGGGCCCCTCACTACAAGAAGGACATCGAGGTGCTTGAGTGAGTCCAGAGAAGGGTGACGAAGCTGGTGAGGGGCCTGGAGAACAAGTCCTATGAGGAGCGGCTGAGGGAGCTGGGATTGTTCAGCCTGGAGAAAAGGAGGCTCAGGGGCGACCTTATCGCTCTCTACAGGTACCTCAAAGGAGGCTGTAGCGAGGTGGGGGTTGGTCTGTTCTCCCACATGCCTGGTGACAGGATGAGGGGGAATGGGCTTAAGTTGTGCCAGGGGAGTTTAAGGTTGGATCTTAGGAAGAACTTCTTTACCGAAAGGGTTGTTAGACAATGGAATGGGCTGCCCAGGGAAGTGGTGGAGTCACCATCCCTGGAAGTCTTTAAAAGACATTTAGATGTAGAGCTTAGGGATATGGTTTAGTGGGGACTGTTAGTGTTAGGTCAGAGGTTGGACTCGATGATCTTGAGGTCGCTTCCAATCTAGAAATTCTGTGATTCTGTGATTCTGTGAAGACAGCAACACTGCCATCATTATTGGTACCCTGGTCTTCTCTAATCTAGGCCATTGCCTTCACAGAGCTTGTCTAGATTTTGTCACAGGTGTTTTCTCGGGCAATTTGTGGCTCAAAGCAATTGTGTTTTCCAGAGATCTGGAAACTGATTTATTTATTTATTTATTTTTACATAATACAGTTACCAGCAGGAACAAAGCTGTTCTATTTCCATCCGAATTTTCTACCTAGTTGATAGGGTTTAACCAGAATGATCTCTGGTGTGTGCATGTCATTGGCAATAACAAAGAACCAGACAGGACTCAATCTATTCTTTGTATTGAACTCTTTGATTCATGTGACTGGACTCAACAAAGTACTGTCTACTCAAACAACACTATCTTCTTGCTTTTCCATGAAAACCTCCTATCCAAGGATCAACTTGAGTGAAACAGAAGAAAATGATGAGGCTTACACTGGCAAACCATGAAATACTCATCTTATAATTGTGAATGCCTCATCTCAGAGTATAACAGCTCTTCCATGGTATATCAAAATCTACTCACAACATAAAATGGCTTTTCTGTCTAACTGCTCTGTCTTTCAACACAAGGTGTTGACTAGCAGCAGAAAGTTTATAGTCAGTATAGTTATGTGTATTATACATATATTTATTTACCGGGATACTGTGGAAGCCCCATACTATCTTAAACTCTATCTCCAGTTAAAACTTATGAGAAGTTACATGCATGTTGTTTTTTTTGTTTTGTTTTGTTTTGCTTTGTTTTTTTTTTTGTTTTGTTTTTTTAAAAGAAAAAAAAAAAGTGCATATCTAGGAGAATACAGATCTGGGTAGTCTTGGAGTCTTGGAACATCTTTAAGAATCCAAGGAGAAGAGAGATGGGCAGTTAGGAATGAGAGTGGCACTGTGATTAGTGAGTAGAAGTAGGGTCAAAAACACCTCAAGAAAAGGTCAGGTAGAAATTAACACAATACAAGAGTTTCAAAAACAGCATACTTTGTGGTTTACCCTTCAGGTCTCTCTCTGAGGTTTTCTTGCAGTAATTACAAGGCAACAATATAGTACTTGTTACAAAAGACTTTAGAGATGTAAACATATGCTGACAAGCACAAAAGAAGCCTTCCTTTTATGACAGAAATGCTGCTGGGGTTAGGTCACATCAATGCATATCCTTTGCTATTTTAGTCAGTCTTATGAGCTGGGTTTCTCTTCATTAGGAACACATATTATCAGTGTCAAAGTTGATGGGAGGTTCTTTTTTAGTTTATGGACTTTGTTATCTTTTCATGAGTATCTCTCATATTGGAAGCAAAAGAGTTGAATCCATCAGCAAGTGCCTTTA
Organism: Heteronetta atricapilla; assembly: GCA_011075105.1. NCBI lineage: Eukaryota > Metazoa > Chordata > Aves > Anseriformes > Anatidae > Heteronetta > Heteronetta atricapilla. The sequence goes on along the minus strand of CM021763.1, from coordinate 24,386,152 downwards.
AGAGTTATACATTGAAGGTATATTACATCAGATGAATGTGAGTCAGGGAATTTGTCTTATTTTCTTATCTAAATCTATTACATTAAATTCTGTCTACCATGTGTATTCTTGCATCCATACCTGTGGATCAAACTTGTATGCAATAAAGTGCTCCACTGTGTAAAAATGCAGAGAAGACACATATTTATTCAAGGAGCTCAGAAAACCCTGTGTCCTCCTGTACCTTCTGCATCTCTTGCCCTTCTTATTCCCCATGTTTTGCTTATTGTGGATTTCCTTTGCAGCATAAGAAAACTGTTTGAGCTCAGCCTAAAGGATGGGGGCCTCACACTGGATGACCTAAAGCAGTGAAGGCATCACATTGAGTGTACTGTCTGTTTCCTGAAATGCTTCATAGCTATCTTTCCTATGGAACCACAGAACAGATCCTCCTAATGCTAGAGTCCTCCTGGATAGTCATCTCTCTGATGTCTTGCTGGAGAACTGTACTGTGGCCAGGGCCAAGAATCAGTGCAAAAGGGTTGCAGGAGGTCCACTCTCTCTTGTAAACTGAAGGGACACAAAATTCTGTATCCCCAGGACAGTGATCTCACAGAGGTACCAGACAAACTGTGGGAGCACTGTGCTCTATAGCACAGCTGCTCTGGAGCTGATATAACACAGAGGTCTTGCACCTGATGTCTCCTGAATAGCTAGGAACAAGAACCATGGAGGTCCTACTATTGTATATCTGTAAAGAAGCAGCTGGATTGAGAACATTTCCTCTGAAACACTAGTTAAGGTAGTATCGTCTCTGATTGCCCTGTGATCTGGTGTTTTCTGCAGATGTCTTGTGGAGGAGACTCTCCACAGCCATTGGCATTTGAAAGCTATGTCTGTGATAATCATCCTTCTAGTTGACTGGCCTTTACTAAACTTTGCAACTGGAAAAATGGAAGGACCTCAGAATACATGGATAATTAGAGACTAGAAGGACGGTTGGACTAGATGATCTTGCAGGTCCTTTCCAACCTTGTGTTTCTATGATTCTATGATTAATACTTCCTATGGTCTTGTTAGTCTGCATTACAACTGAAAATATGGATGGAATATGCTTTAAGAAAATATATATATATATATATATATATATGAGGTTGATTTAATAAGGTACAGAATATTTGCGCTGAAAAATCTAAAGAAAACAAGGAAAATCAGTGAAACTCTTCCAGATTTTATGGTATTAATGAATAGATAGCAAGTACTGGAGATTTTGAAAAGCCATTTGGACATTGTCCTGGGCAACCTGCTATAGGTATCCACACCTGAGCAGGAAAGTTGGACCAGAGGACTTCCAGAGGTACCTTCCAACATCCACCATTCTGTGATTCTGTGATTTTGGAAATCTTGGAGAATCAAGCACTAGCTGCCATGTTGTCTGGTGGCTCAACTGTCTGGGTTTAGGACAAGAAAGGCTGAGATATTTGTGAGAGTAACATCAACAGGTGAGTAGATAGCTATACCCTGCAAGTTGTTGAAAAGGTAAATTTGCTGCTGGACCAGTGAGTTAGCATGTGATATGTGTCCAGAGTAAACACAAAACCAGTAGTTCCTTGTGAGGAGACAGCACTATCTTTATCCAGAGCTTTCATACAGCCCCTTGCACTAAGTGTTGTCACTTCCTTCCAGTTGTACAGCTGCGGCATGAGAGGAAACCAATAAAACATCATCTCAACCATTTAGATACTTTGAGGTTGTGCCCTACCCACTCTAGATTCAAGCACTGGTCTCAGTGCTTGGGAGGAACAAGTTATGTGCGTCAGCTGAGCCACAATAATGAACCATGTTTTTGTTCAGCCTTGAAGCAATAGGCAGTAATTTCAGCTGCAGTGAAAAGTGTCTGAATCTGTACATTTGAAGCTATAAGAATGCATGACGACAGAGCTTGACTTCAGCTGGCACACAAGTACTCGTCCAGCACAGGAGCTCAGCTATACCTGAAGTGTTTCCCACCTAGTTGGTAACCCCATGACAGCAGCAATCATAAACGAAGTACTGAGTTATAACAATGTCACACTGATGCTGCTGTGTCTCCATGTGGCAAACTACACAGTACAGATGGATTTTGGGGCCAATTAGGGGAGGATGCAACTGAAGTGAGTTCCTCTGCTGAGGCAGAGAGGAGCCGGGGACATTTGTCATATTGGACATATGCCTCTACTCTGAAGCATAACCCATTTTAACCAACCAAGTCCTTTCTCTGCCTGTCACAGAGGGGCACTTGTATCCCCAGGTACTCATGGCAGGCTGCTGAGGTCCAGAACACACACATGTCCCACCTCTGTCCCTGCATCCTTTCTTCTTTGAGGCTAAAGGGAAAGTCAGACAGGCTTGATGATCCTGCTCCTGTGAAACTCTTTCTGTCTCTTACACAATGAACATCTACCCCAGGCTACTCCAACTAGAATGGAGCAGCAGTTGTAGAGTCCACTCATGAAGGTGCTTTTGTGTTTAAGAGCTCCCAGCTTAAAGTAAAGTTTGCTTCATTTCATAAAAATATTTGTGACTGGAAACTGTACCAGAGGTCACAAAAAACTATGAATTGCATAGAGCACAACATGTTCTTTCAGGATGCACTATTACATGTGAAAACAAAAGCCTTAAGTGGTTATCACAGAATCACAGAACTGAGGGGGTTGGAAGGGACCTCAAAAGATCATCAGGTCCTACCCTCGTTATGTTCTCTTTGTGTTTGCTTTTAATTGTTTGTTGTTGTTGTTTTTCATCATATTTAATTATTTTTCTTTTTCCTTCTTTTTCTTTCTTTCTTTCTTTCTTTCTTTCTTTCTTTCTTTCTTTCTTTCTTTCTGTCCTTCTTTCCTTCTGTCTTTCTTTCTTTCTTTCTGTCCTTCTTTCCTTCTGTCTTTCTGTCTTCTTTTTTTCCTTGAGCATCAGTCCCAAAATAATATTATCAACTTTATTCCTTCCACACAATATTGAAACAAAGGTTCTGCTATGTGTATTGCATATGAACTTCAAAACTCATAAAAAAGAACTGGCATGCTCACATTCAGGTTGCAGGCATCATTTATATTCTCTAGTTTTGCATGTGAAAACAGAGCAGTCCTCTCAAAGTAACATGACTATGCTGCTCAGCTAGAAATAGAAATGAATAAGTGCCTCAAAGGTTGCCCAGGGATGCCTTAGACAGACCCATTCACCTTCTGAAGGTCCATTAGACATTAGATATGTTTGTTCTGTCCTAATATTACGTTCCTCTCTGGATTGTCCCTAAAGAATGATGATGGCTTAAGAATAGAACTGTTTATTACCCCGACTCTGTTGGGAGGGTCATGATATTTAGGAAGGAACATTGTCATTGAAACGATCTTGTTGTTTGTCCCCTCCTGTGTACTGTACCGTCTGGCCTGCAAACCTGCTGAGGTACCTCAGCACGCTAGAGGTTTAAGCCTTGTGCAGGGTGATGTTGTGGTTTAACCCGGCCGGCAGCTGAACACCACACAGCCGTTCGCTCACCCTCCCCCCTCCCTCTCTGGGATGGGGGAGAGAAACAGGAAAGTGAAGCCTGTGGGTTGAGATAAAGACAGTTTATTTAAGAGAGAAAATAATAATAATAATAATAATAGGTACAAACAAGTGATGCACAATGCAATTGCTCACCACCCGCTGACCGATGCCCAGCCCAACCCCGAGCAGCCGGCCCCCCACCCTGGCTAGCCACCCCTATATATTGTTCAGCATGACCCCAGATGGTATGGAATACCCCTCTGGCCAGTTTGGGTCAGCTGTCCTGGGTCTGTCCCCTCCCAGCTCTTGCTGCCCCCCCAGCCTGCCCGCTGGCAGGACAGAGCGAGGAGCTGAAAAGTCCTTGGCTTGGTGTAAGCACTGCTCTGCAGCAATTAAAACACCAGCATGTTATCAGCACTCTTCTCATCCTAATCCAAAACATAGCACTCTACCAGCTACTAGGAGGAAAAATAACTCTGTCCTAACTGAAACCAGGACAGGTGAACAGGATGTGGTCCCTCCCTCAAAAATCTCAAAGTCTAGTAGAGTGGAAAATGACTAGAAAATAAAATAATTTTTTCCACCAAATGTGACTGTTTTTTTTTTTTTTTTTTTTTTTTTTTTTTTTAAAAAGTATGAAGTTGCAAAATCAAGAGCCATTCTGATCTTCAGGGGCTCCTTAACTGCAAAATCACACAACCATTGTAGAGGTTATGAACAGGTTATTATTATTTTTTATGAAAGGAGAGTTAATGAGTAATGTCCACTATAACTTTCTTCATTGGGGTATTTACTCATTTTTTTTCTCTGTAGTTCTATTAATTTCTTGTTTCATTAATTCTCTAGATCTAGGCTTGTGTAGGGCTCTTATTATTATTATTATTGTTATTATTCATTTTCTCAACTTATCAGTTGTTCATTAACCAATTTAAATCAAAATCCTTAAATTATTCATACTACCTTGTTCATACTAAGGCTACTCGCATGCAGCGATTGAAATTCCTCTATTTCTTTGATGAATGGTAAGTTGTGTTACTTCCGTTTTTTTAACAGATATGATGTTAGTCCCTCAAATAAATTATTTTCCTGAATATCATCACTGTAATTTCTTCCTACCTGACACACAGAAGAGCAAAATTAACTCTTAATAGGCTTCCATGTCAAATTCTACATAAAGTCCAGTTATAGCAAAGTACATTTATAAAGAGATTTCATAGCTATTAGAACTCCATGTATCTTGTCATGAAGATTAAGGCTTAAAGTCTGTGGTTGCTGATGAATCAAGTTTCTAACAATAGATTTGAGGTTTTCTTTCCTTCTCTTCTCTACTTTCCTTTTATGAAGCAAAAGTATTTTGTATGGACTTGCATATTGCACCAGATCTTGCTTGATTTTCTTCTGAGTTTATTTCTATCCTGCTCTTTAATTTTGACACTTCAGTGCTATGGCCTGAAGAATATTTGAACACATTTGAACAATGATTTTCTTCTATCTGTAATCTATACTGTTCTCAATATCTCACAGAGCTCAGCTTCCTAATGTTGTAATAAAACATGAATAATAGGTCAACCAGACACCTAAACATAGCTGTATATGATTTCTGCAGTCTGAAGATCAGGTGGGAACCCATTGCTAACTAGGGTCAGCTGGATAAGCTGATCAGCAGGTTACTCTTGTAGTGCTCTTATGTCCAGAAGTTTTAGTCTTGACAGAAGGGCAGACAGAACTGCCCATTCCCTTATTACTGTGTTGTAATATAGTAGTTTTTAACACACTTTTAAAATTGAAAATTGGGATATATATTATTTTAGAGGTAGAAATTTAGCTTTCTTTCCTAGACACACCATATTATTAATGCATATGTCAAGTGCAGTAAGGAACTAATATAGGTATGGACTACAGAGTAAACTGAATGGGAGAGAAAGTATATCTGGCAAAACAAACAAACAAACAACAACAACAAAAAACACTAGAATCCTGGGGCTAGCAATTATGACTTAATCACTGACTACCAGTGTCAAGAAACAGTGGGTACTGAAATTTCAGCTTTACTTTTCAGTTCTTTAACCTGAGAGAGCATTTCTTATGAGGTATATACTGAAGTTAATCTCTTCATATTATGATATGTATGTCCTTCTTAAATAATTAAAATACTTTTTCTTAGGTTGGAAGAACAAAAAATGAAGAGGATCATTCATAGGATTTCTGTATGTGGTCTTGTTATGCAGGTTGCCTGCTGTTTCCCCTGTGTGGGGATGAGAGACTCTGCAACGCAGAGCAGGAAGGTGTTTTGTATTTGTGTTGCATGAAATTCTTGTGAGAGACAGAACTTAGAAAAGGGGTAGTTCTGTGACCATTTGTAACTCTTATGGGAGCAATTTCCGTAGTATGATTTAGTGTTACTTTGATTTCCACATCAGATTAGGTAAGCTGTACTTGTCCAATGTCTGCTTACAATGTGGAAAAGTATTCTGCAAAAATATTGTTTGACTGATGTCTCTATCTTCCTTCCATGTCCCTTTTGCCAGGACCATGTTCTGTTGGAAGGTATATTCTGTCTGCTCAGAATGACAACTAAATTTTCTTAATCACACGCTGCTTACCAAGGTGTATGAAGCCCAAAGAATGCTGCTCAACTTTAAGATATAGATTATGCTCCTGACAGTTATCTGAACCTGACTCTGGTATGCAAAAGGAAGACACAGAGAGTAATGTAAGGAACCTCAGATGCAATTTTCAACCCAGACTTCCTACACAAAGCAAATATTATACCTAATGTTATAGGTGGAAAATAAATTGTAGGAAGGAAATTCTGATATAAGGATGCTAGATCTTCTTCAGCAGACTCCTGCTGTCTTGCATCTGGACTGCCCCATTACAGTACTAACTTTTCACACTGTGGGCAAGCAAGGTTGCTAGCGTGTGATTGTACAGGGTCAGCTGGGATGGAGTTGGCTTTCTTCACAGCATCTGGAATTGCATTTGTGGTTAAAGTGGTATTGATGACACTTCAGAGTTCTGACAATTGCTGAACATTGTTTGCACAACATCAAGGCTTCCTCTCCCTTCCAGCAAGGAGGCTTGGGGTTGAGCAAGTTTGTGAGGAGACACAGCCAGGACAGCTGACCCAAACTGGACAAAAAGCTACTCCATGCCCTATGATGTCTTGCTCAGCAATAAACACTCAGGGAGAGAAGGAAGTGGGGAATGTTTGTGGTTCCAGTGCTTTTCTTCCCCAGCAACGTTATTCATGCTGAGGCCCTGTTTTATAGGAAGTGCCAGGATGTCTACCTGCCCATGGGAGGCAGTGAAACAATACCTCTTTTTGCTTTGCTTGCATGTACGACTTTTGCTTTACCTATTGTCTTCATTTGTGAGTCTTCTTGCTTTTGATTTTTCCCCTTGCCATGGGAGATGGAACTGAGAGAAAGACTGGTTGGGTGTTTGGCTGTTGGCCAGGGTCAGCCCATCACAGTGGTTTTAGATGTTTTTCCTTGGATGTGATTATTAACACATCAAGGTCTCAGAATTTACATTGCTTAATGCTGTGATGTTTAATTAAGCAGATAGCAAGTACCAAAATATACGTAAAATCTTCTGCAAATACTTTCAGCTGTTTTGTACTGAAAGTAATTGATAGGATGATTTAGTGTTGCAAATATATTCAGACTTACACATCAAAAACAGTTTATACATGACGGTCTGCTTTTTAATCACTTAATTTCAGAGAAGAAAATATCAAATATACAGATTGTTCAAATCATTCATTTTGTCACTCATTTTGTCATTCAGTTGCAATATTTTTCTTTCTGTGGTCATGCACTTGGGCTTCAGATGAGGGGGGACTTTTCAGATTTTTCTTGCCTATACATACCTTACAGAATACAGTACTTTCATGATTTATAGGTAAATAACATAAATAATAATAAACAACATTGCTTTTTGTTTGAAAAATGAATTACAGCAGACCTGCCAGGTCTAACAGAAGTTCCAGACTTCCCTACAGAGATTTTCTGTCTGTCACACACTCAGCTCATTCCAACCACTGCTTCATAACTGCCCAACACAGGCCTCCTGTGAGGAACTGATTACTCACAGAACACTGTCAATTGCCTAAAGCCATCAGATCCAAGAAAGATCCTTCAGAGTCCTAAGCAAAACAACTTTTTGCTATATTTTCCTATTAGCAAGTATTTCAGTTGTAATTTTATATTTCTAACATTTATAGAGGTGAGAGATTCTTAGGGTCTCCATGTGGTTCTCCGGGTGTTCATGATGCTAAAACTCAAAATGTGCAATAGTCTTTGGAAAGTGAGCATGAAAGTCAAAGGTGACTGAATATACATGAGTTTTCAAAAATGAACAAGTTTTTAGACATTACTCTTTTCTTTTGTGTGGGTTTATGGTGCTGAGACAGAGCTCAGTGAATGTGCTGACCTTTGATAGCTGCAGGAACAGCTTAAATGAGAGCAATGGAAATTCAGCTTCCTCTTCTTAGAAACTTCAACAACTAAAATTTGTTTTTGTTTCAGTTCAGGAACATAAATATTTCAAATTCCTCTGAAAAGTGAATACTATATTAAACATTTTTGTTATATTATTTTTTACATATTTTTACAGTATTTGGGTAAGTTTTTTTCTAACTTTTTAATGTTTGTTTGCATATATGATTTGTTGCATAATATTATAGACAATCTACAACTTGTACATAAATACAGAAATGAAGCAATAAAATTAATAAATCAATGAATAAATGAATAAAGCAACAACAAAAAACCAACCCTTGGTTAATAAGATAATTGCATTCCAAACATTCTGTCTTGCAAGTGTTGTTTGGAAGATTTTCAAAATTTAGTTTCAAAATTATTTATGTGTGCTGGATTTTGCTACACTCTAAACATTTTGTGGGAAAGAAGACATTTTCAACTGGAAAAATCTTTAGAAAAAATCCTCTGATCTATAGTTACATGACAGGTTCACCAGAAGGTATGAAGATGTTTTTTCGTAATTTTTGCAATCATCCTAAGAACATGGGATAATCCAGGCTGGCTTCTGCTTGCATGCTATTCAATGAAATGTGTGCTTTCCTTGTCACTCAGAGAACCACTGGCATTTGCTATGGGAGTTTTATACTATAATTAGTACTTTTATTAAAACATCTGCTTACATCTTACAAGCAGTTAACAAAGTACACACAAACTTCTGGGTGGAGTGCTTTTGACTTTGAGCAGAAATAACTTGGAAAGGGATAGATGCATTTTCAGGTCTCACCGAGGCTGAACTGCTTTCCTCATGTCAAACTCTTGACTGTCAATGAGACAGTTGTTTTCAGATGATAATGCAAATTGTTTACAAAACAATATATTTTGAGCATGTTATCTCAATGAATTTGAGGGTGAAAGAGAACTGTTAAAGTCATTATTTATTTATTTATTTATTTATTGGATCTGGACACCCTCCGTATGGCATTTTATTTCTATTTCCAATAGTTGGAAAGTAGTCACAAGCATTTTTCACATATAAGTGTCCTTTTCAAATTATAAATTCTTACTTTAATTATTGCATACCAATACTGACATTCTTTTTTTAAAAAAATCAAGTAATAAAAGTTAGAGAAGTTCATCTGAATGATTAGCTGGATTCTGCTGTTTCGTAACAGAGCTGTAGAACAAGAGTTTGGTTGCAAAGAAGATTGCAGTACAATGCTACCAATTTCAGTAAGCCAAGGACAATATCTATTGATTCATGTACAATAAAGTTATAGTGGCATTGCTCAATTTCAAACCAGCTGATATTCAGCCAGTAAAGGTACAGTAATGCAATTATGGAACACCTCTCTATAACATCATTTCTCTCTGTAAAATCTCATGTTTACTAACAAATTGCTCATTCTGAAAAATCCACAGAATTTGTATGCAGCAGATTTCATGATTAAATATTTTTGGTTGATGTCTTGTTTTTGCTTGTTTTCATTGGTAACTATTATTATTATTATTATTATTATTACCATTTAAGCTGAACTGCATCTTTTTGAAATAAAAGGTCATAAAGTCATGATACCATCTCACCTGTTGCAATGTTAAGCCTGCAGTTATCTGTACCACCTACTCACCTGCCCAATATATGTATTGACAGTATTTCAACAAAATACTGTCCACGCTTAGCTCAAATTTACCTCCTCATCTCTAAATCAAGCAGTTCCCTAGCAATAGTAATTCCTAGTGGCAAATGAAAGCCTCCTACAAATAGGATGGTGGAGTGGGTTTATTTTTCCACTGTTGCACTAGGAAGGTTTTCCACCTTGTAACGTGAGGTACTGTAGTCTTGGAAATGTTTCAATCCATTTCATTGTGTTCTGAACAGACATAAATAAAGGTGTTCTTAATAAGTAGTTTCCAGAAATGCATGTTCATTTACCTGTCTCTGATGGTTTCCTGCCTTTTCTTGTCAACATACCCAACCAAACTAATTTCTCATAAGGTGGGAAACTGGTGAAATATTTGAATTCAGTTACAAGAATTGAAAGATAAGACACCAAGCTGGATTACTGATCTTCTCATTCTACATCACAGAATCACAGAATTGAGGGGGTTGGAAGGGACCTTGAAAGATCATCAGGTCCAACCCCACTGCCAAAGCAGGTTCCTTAGAGCAGGTTGCCCAAGTAGGCATCCAGACAGGTCTTGAATATCATCTCCAGAGAAGGAGACTCCACAGCCTCCCTGGGCAGTCTGTTCCAGTGCTCCGTCACCCTCACTGTGAAGAAGTTCTTTTGCATGTTTGTACGGAACTTGCTGTGCTCCATTTTGTGGCCATTACCCCTTGTCCTGTCCCCACAAACTACTGAGAAGAGGTTGGCCAAAACCTCTGTCTCCCACCCCTCAGGTATTTATACACATTGATGAGAACCCCTCTCAGTCTTTTTTCCAGGCTGAACAGACCCAGGTCTCTCAGCCTGTCTTCATAGGCAAGATCCTCCAGGCCCCATATCATCTTTGTCGCCCTCCGCTGGACTCTTTCCAGGAGATCCCTGTCTTTTTTGTACCGGGGAGCCCAGAACTGGACACCGTACCCCAGGTGAGGCCTGACCAGGGCAGAGTAGAGGGGGAGGATCACCTCCCTTGACCTGCTGGCCACGTTCCTTTTAATGCATGCCAGGATCCCGTTGGCCCTCTTGGCAACCAGGGCACACTGCTGGCTCATGGCCAACCTGTCGTCCACCAGGACCCCCAGGTCCTTGTCCTCAGAGCTCCTCTCCAGCAGGTCGTCCCCCAGCCTGTACTGATATGTCCGGTTGTTCCTTCCCAGGTGCAGGACTCTGCACTTCCTCTTATTAAACCGCATCTGGTTTCTTCCTGCCCATCTCTCCAGCCTGTCCAGGTCTCACAGAATGGCAGCACAGCCCTCTGGCATGTCAGCCACTCTGCCCAGCTTTGTGTCGTCGGTGTATTTGCTGAGGGCAGACACTATTCCCTCATCAAGGTCATTGATGAAGATGCTGAACAAGACCGGACCCAGCACCGATCCCTGGGGAACACCGCTAGTCACAGGTCTCCAGCCGGACTCTGCACCGCCGATCACCACTCTCTGAGCTCGGCCAGTCAGCCAGTGCTCAACCCACCTTACTGTCCACTTGTCTATCCACACTTTCTCAAATGGAGTGGAAAATCTGATGAGTCCTTAGAGACACAATAAGGCACGCTTAAGGCTGTTAAAGTGGTAACTTAGGAGAGATGTTGAGAGCAACTCACAGCAGGAAAGAGCAAAGCATCTTCTGCACACAAGTCTTTACTCTTTAGCAATGAAAACACATAAAGGTTAGGAGCACGTTCCTGCAGGATTTCCCAGCCCTACCATGTCATACTGTCTGGACAGAACAAACACACTTTTCTGGGTATCTGACTGGCATTCATATAGATGTTAATTAATGTTTTCCTCACTACACAAGTCCTGGCTACCTCAGTGCCAAGGAATTCCATAGAAGTGTACCACAAAGTCTGAAAAGAACTGGAAGGAGCAAGACAGATAGAAATCTGCAAAAACAGCTTTGCTTCGCTTCTAAGGTTATCTTTTCTAAAAATTAATAAGCAGATCAGAAACAATCCTCTCCTAACCTACAACATACTTCCCACTTCTCTGGTCAGAGCAGGGGCAGACAGTCAAGTGTAACCTGAATGTTTCTGAAAGCATGTGGTAAATATAATTCCTGCTCTGAGATGAAGGATCAAAAATGCACTCTTACTATCAGAAGCAAAGTTGCTAGCACCATCTGCAAGATATCTCCCTAGGCTCAAGTGGAAGAGTATTTTACAAGTAAAAATTCTAAATATGTGAGATAAGTATGAGACTTTACGAAAGAATTCAGTAACAATGTCCATTCATAGGAATGTAAAGCTATAAATGGAACAACAGTTTTCTGATATCACAGTTACTTAATTACAAAATGCACAAGTGCAATGAAGAGCACAATTTGAACGTTAGCCCACATGGCACAAAGTATCTAAGATGGTGCTATATTTGCAAACAGGACATTAGGTAGATTAGCACAACACAGAGTAATTCAATTAGAGACAGAGTGACCTTTTACTGCTTATGCTCAAAACCAGCAGAAGGAAACCTGCCTAAAATTAGCTATCTCTACTTCGTAGCTGTTTTCTAGCATTATCTAAATGAACATGTCTTTTCTGTTTTGCAGATGAATTTGGAAGACTGTAGCATTTCATCAGGGAGATTTCCCTTTCTCAGCTCAATGTTCTGAATATCATCAATGAGGTCATACATATGTTCTCAGTAATATAACAGTAGCTTCAGTTTAACCATCAAGATATTGATTTCACCCTTGGGAAACTACCAAGCTGGGTGTCATTAAAATAACATTTGCCACTTTGTAGTAATTGCAGTAATGTAGTATCTCCTCTGGCGCACCAGAGAACAGAATTCCCCCCTTCCTGCCCTTCCTGGCATGAAAGTTGTGCATTAAGTGGTGCCTGCTGCAGGTAACAACAGTGTTGCATGCACTACCTCACCTTGGTAAGGTTAAAATCAAAATTACATCTTAGGCTGAGAGGTAGGTTCTCTTAGAAACAAAAGAAAAGCCATTAAAAAAATATCTACTCTGTTCATTCAAGAAAAATAACTATCATTTGTACATAAAAACTAATGAATACCATGTGATCAAGATCTCAGTTTTATCTCTCTTATATGTGATACGCTGCAATGACCCCTTCACATCACGCTGGTAAATTGGCTCAATAATGACTCAGAAAATGCCACCTGCACTTCCTGCCCAGCAGCTGAGTTTTACTACAAGTCCTTTAATTGGAAACACAGTTCCAGCCAGGCTTTCTTTTTTAACAAAAGTTATTGTTCTTGTGTTTGAATACCTTGTACTTGCTTTGTTTTTAAATGTAATGCTTGGCATATTACAGTGTATGGCCTTGAATAATAACCTCCAATATAACAAATATAGCCAAGTGCATAGTGTCAGAAAACAGTTTATTGAGGGCAGAGTCCTGCTTTAGCTAAGGACTGTGTGTAGTGCTGGGTAGTCTTCAGGTGCAGTTTCTGGTCTCTAGAACAGCTCTCACTGCCCTGAGTGAAACAGCAAGAAATTAGGTGGGGAATTTAATTTTAGGAATGTCAGGAAAAGGGGACGGGAAGTGGCCCCAGTGAGGCTTTGTTGCCAGTGGTATGAACACTCAGGCTACACCAGTGACCTGGGTTTCTGGGAAATAAAACAAGTGCCAGGGCAATTAATTAGCCAAGGAGCCCTGCTGCTGAGACACCCTAGCTGCATCCAGAGGTGTGGAGGGGGTTAATGAAAGCCCCAGGGTCCAGCCAGGAGGGTAGCAGGAATGTGAATGAGTCAGGGGAGAATCCATGAACTCACTGGTGGACTCATCAAAGAGACTGAAAGGAAAACTCTCAGACCTTCTGGAAATCCCCAGCTGAATACTGGCATAGGGAGGGGGATAGCACTCCTGCTAACTCTCCAGGACAGGGACACCATATATGTACATCACGCTGGGGTTACCATCAAATGGAGTATTTCCATCTTACTCCTTGTACAAGTATGTTCAAAGCAGGGATGGCTAAACTTATTTTATTTTATTTTATTTTATTTTATTTTATTGAAACTGAACTTATTTTATTTTATTTTATTTTTATTCCCAGTTAAGGTATTGTTAGCTTGGGAGGGACTGGAGACTCTAGATTTTCCAAGAGCTGGAAGGTGCTGAAGAAGGCACTTCTGCATGAGTTACTCTGCAGCTTGGCCCCTCCAGCCCTACCTTGATTATTGCCCACCTAGCATACATGCTCGTTTGTGTATCTTGAGTATCTTTTTCCTGTGGACCAACTAGTTCCTCCCATGAAGAAACCCAAAAATGGTTGATGAAGACTTCACTCCAGGATCTGCTCCACACAGCAGCGAGGATGTGGGCTGTGTAAGCTTTCACCTCTCAACCCAAGAGTCTTTCAACATTTCAGCATTCCAGGAGTCTTGTGCTCCTCCACATCCCTTGTGTGCATGACACAATGCTGCCTTTCTGAGACAAAATCATCATACTTGTGGGTTCTTGTCAGGGCTCTCTCTCTCTAAGTATATCTGTCTTGGATTGCTACACTAAGCACATCTAGCACTGCTACAGGAGCACAGAGAGGTGGGCTGGGGATGAAGAGGTCGAAGGCATCCCAGACGCCCTCCAGACTCCACTGTTCTAACAGCTCCCACCTGAAATCAAAGGGACCCTTGGATTTATGTCATCCTAGTGAAGGGCTTCTGGCATCATCTACCCAGAAGCTACAGGTACAGGTGGGGTGGGAACAAGCTGGAGGTCATCTTTGCCAGGGAGTAATGGGCCATTTTCTGATGTGCTCTATTGTCTTGTGCAGGGTGCAGCACCAGTGTTGAGGAGCTGGGAATGCAGGGGAAAGTGGAATGGATATGAAGGGCTTTGGGACTGGGAGGGACCAAGACAAGTTTTATTTTAAGTTCTGCTGCCATCAGTCTGCTCCAGGGGTGCTGGTAATGAAGAGTGTGGGCATGAATCATTCCCCACCAGGTGATCAGAAGCCACAGCCTCCCTTCGTGGTTCTTTAAAAGCTCTATATATGTACCCTGAATGTCTCTGTAAGCATTAGAACCGTATTGTCAGGCACAACTATTACTCACAACTTGTTATTTGAGAGGGTAAGTTATTTTGAATCTGATTTTCCAATAAAATCCTCTAAATCTGTGCTTTTTTGTTCTTTTTTTTTTTCCCTTTTTGTATTTGTTTCTGTCAGTTAGACATCCAAATGACAGTGCTGCCCAGGGAGAAACTCATGACTAAGTCTTCCTGGAATTCACAAAATTTACATCCTCCTACTCATTCCACTTTGCAGCTGTTTGTCACACACATTTTCTTAGCATCCAGAACACAAAAGGTATATGGAAAGCAGGAAGAGAGACTGGTTAACAAATCACCTCCTTTCACCTACTGCTGAGCATTTCTTCGAAAAGGACAAAGAAAAAGGCATTCTTAGAGCCTCAGCACCCCTCAGTCCAGTCTCAGCACTCACCAGGATCGAAAACCTATAGCTGATTAGGTTAGCTGCTGCCCAAATACAGTCATCCTTGGATGCTCTGAAAGACGGACTTTTCCATCACAATCTTGGATTGTCCCCTTGAAAGACAGGAATGACACCTTTTCTCCACACTAGTTATTTGAAAGAAGAGTTTAGTTTACTAAGCTCCAGACAGTGTTCATGAGACAATAAATCATCAATTTCCCTTAAAAAAAAATCAAAAAAAACCTTCCTGCCAACTCAATATAGATCAACATCAGATCAATACTGTAAAATCATTCCTCTAAATTCATGTTTCTGTATTAAATACGGGTCCCAACAGTTTCCATTTTGCAACAAAAAATCCACACCAAGACTGCTGTAGATGGCATCTTTTTGATTTATCATGGACTGAAGTGACCATGGGGAGGGAGACAATTTGGTGGCTGAGGTGGGGCGTGGGAGAGGGAGGCAATATTTTGTATCATCATTATAGACAAGTAAAGGGAGAGGAGAAGCAGGAGGTGTCTTTAAAAGGGCCTGCAGATATTCTGTACTATAAACACTGGAAATGCCATTCTGACCTGGTTTAGCTGGAACTGAAGAGCAAGTCCCAGGAATGTTTAGTGGTTTGAGTAGAATTGAATGAAGGTTGTGAATGTTTTGATGAAAGCTGTTAAATAATAATTGATCTTACCTGGGAATTAAAACAAAAACAACAACAACAAATAAAGAACTTTGAACAAGCCATGTGAAATCCTGTCACTGTCACCTCAAACACAGCTTTTCTGCCTTTGTAATCTCATCATTTCATTAACTCTTCACTTGGCCTGGTCTTCTTAGTCTTCAGAGATTTCTAGCCTGCCTTTTTGGTGAGAAAGATGAACCAGCACTGTGCCCAGGTGGCCAAGAAGGCCAACGGTATCCTGGCTTGTATCAGGAATAGTGTAGCCAGCAGGACCAGGAGGTGATTGTCCCCCTGTACTCTGCTCTGTTGAGGCCACACCTTGAGTACCGTGTTCAGCTTTGGGCCCCTCACTACAAGAAGGACATCGAGGCCCTGGAGCGTGTCCAGAGAAGGGCTACGAAGCTGGTGAAGGGCCTGGAACACAAGTCCTATGGGGAGCAGCTGAGGGAACTGGGGTTGTTTAGTCTGGAGAAGAGGAGGCCCAGGGGAGACCTCATTGCTCTCTACAGGTACCTGAAAGGAAGGTGTGGGGAGCTGGGGGTCTGCCTCTTCTCACAGGTAGCTAGTGATAGGAGTAGAGAGAATGGCCTCAAGTTGTGCCAGGGGAAGTTTAGATTGGAAATGAGGAGACATTTCTTCTCAGAAAGCAGTCAGGCATTGGAACGGATTGCCCAGGGAGGTGGTGGAGTCACTGTCCTCTGAGGGTGTTCAAGGAAAGGTTGGACATGGTGCTTAGGGACGTGGCTTAGTGGGTGACACTGGTGGTGGTAGGGGGATGTTTTTTCCAACCTTTATGATTCTATGATTATCTGAATTCCTAGGAGAAGAGACAGACTTTTTTTTCCCCTTGGTGCAGAGGCTCACCCAGCCATTGGGATCGTGTTCTAGAAGCAGAACCTGTAGCTACTACCCCAGTGACAGTGATTTGAAAGGTGAATCAACTACTGTGCTGAGTGCCACTGCCACGTCTGTGGTGCTGCAAGTGCTCACAGCAGGTGGTTTCATGGTGAAAACTGCCCCTCGCCATTTAAGTTTCTGTAACTGCATATGTGCAGAAGGGTCACCTTTCACCAGACTACTAAAAACTGTCTTTCATTCTTACTTGGTATCTGCAGGTCTGAACAGCTGTTTCACAGCCCTCGCAGGGAGGACTTGCTTGTGGGGGCTTCATAAAAAT
The DNA here is from genome assembly GCA_011075105.1 of Heteronetta atricapilla. Lineage (NCBI taxonomy): Eukaryota > Metazoa > Chordata > Aves > Anseriformes > Anatidae > Heteronetta > Heteronetta atricapilla. Next base: position 24,369,236 of record CM021763.1, on the reverse strand, counting down.
GCCACTGTGATCTTAAGCAGAAGAAATTTTGTTGTTCTTACTCCCACTCCTTTGCACTGCACAAAGTCAGGCCTGTTGACATGAGAGGCAAAAGTAAATGACATACTTGGCAATTATTCCTATGTTTAGTTTTGCTTTTGTTGGAAATCCTCTTCTAGTAGTACATTGTTACTCTTAATAATGTTTGGTGCCACATCTGATATGGACCCATGGTATGACTTGTATAATTTATCTTTTATTTTAGACAATGACATTAATATTTCTTGTCTGCATGGCAACAGGACATGTCAGCTCACATTTACAAGTGCTTAAATGATTTCTTACTTTAGTCTTGAAAACCTCTTTTAAGTGAATTGAGAGGTTTTGTTGGGATGTTAACTTTCTAGCTAATCTTGTTTTCGAGACCAGATATGTTGTTTTAATATCAAACATCCTTCCTTTCCAGGTAAAGTCCTCTCTGAATCTCTTTGGTCTCCACAGTGAAAAAGTTGTGAGTGAATAAAACTGTAAATATCTGAGATGGGTCAAATTCTCAGCCCTTCAATGGTTAAATAAAGGTAATTCTTCAGTAGTGCTGACTTCATCCCTTTGGGGTTTTTCCATCTCCTCAGACATGTGGTACTCTCTGTCTCTCCTTTTTCTGATGCAATGCAGCATTGAAACACTCCATTGCTGATTTACTAATTAGCCTTTATTACCAGAATTGGTCTGACCTTATCTACCTTCAGCACTGTTCTTCCTGGCTCTGTTCCTCCAGAGCATTCTCATCTATTCCCATGTACAATGAACATTCAGGAGCTTGTTTGGTTTATGAGTCAGAAGATAAGCCAGTCTCCCAGTCTGCAGCTGTAGCTGTAAGGCTCCTGAGGTTTAGCTGTAATCTCCAATATTCTTTACAGTAATTGTTATTTTCTTTACAGGGTAGATTGAGGGATCAATATCTAAAAGTTGTAGAGATATTATTATAATTTGTCTGGCATTTATAATCCAGACTATAGGTTGTTGAGAGCAAATTTTACAGCCATAGAAGTGCATGTCCTAAATACCCCAACAGTTTTTCCCACTACTAAGCAGAAGGTGAACCTCCAGATTCTCCAGCAAGTGGGGAACAGTCTCAGGAGGCAGAGGAACATTTTTTCCACCAAAAAAGAAGAGTACTTCTTGCTCTGACAAGGACACCGGAGTTAGTGGGAAGATGTTGTCCCACCTTCTCCTTCCTGAGCAGCTGATACAACAGTACTGTGACATAAATAATAACATTAACTTAAACCAAACACTAACCAACCCAGGAAACCTCTCTGCTGGAGTAGGCGACCATGCACTGCATTCTCCCACAGATGTGCTTATCTGCTGACCAGCATTAGGTGGTGTGTAGGAAGCCTGCCCCAGGGGGCTGATTCACCAGCAACCAGCAAGATTACACCAGATTACAGTCTTGCTTAGCTCATGAAGGGCTAGGGCTTCTGGGAGACACTGCAGTGTTCACCCAGCAACAAAATGTGTTCTCTCACAGTTATGTACAGAACTCATCGCAGATTGATGACATTTGGGGTTTCATCCTTTGAGGAGATCTGTTGTGTTGTATTCCTTAGGGCCTGGCTGATTTCTTTGGATCCCAGTCTTCTGCCTCCAATGGAGCAACAGCACCCAGCACCACTTCAGGGTTTAAGCACTGGGAGTTACATGCTGCTGAATACCAATTCATGTCCCGCTTCTCAGGAATGTGACACTGCACACTCTTGGCATCCAGGCTCCTCCTTAATGTTTTGCTACCCAGATAAAATGTATACAAAATTCCCTGCATTACTTGAACATGCCTACATCACACTAACCATAACATGATCTGTCATAGATACTTGGGAAATAATTTCTTTAAAATACATTTTTAGCCTGGAAATTGAATGACTTCCACAAAGTGGGAAGCACTTTTTATGGAAGGCTCTGCCTCTTGCTCCCTTTTTTTTTTATCAGATGGATACACTTCATACTGTTTTATTATTATGCTTAGCATATTTTTAGGTGCATAGCACTTCTAGGAGAACACTGTGGATAAGACTGTTGTGCAATGTTTTCTCCTGCATTTGTGATATAGACTGTACAGACTTATTATACGGGAGGATACAGCAGGCAAAGGGGCAAAACAGTTTCCATGTTAGGCATTGTTAAATTATTGATAGCATAGAACTGCCTGTTCATAAGTATGTTGGAGCATTTTGTACTGTTTGCAATAAGACCTGTAATTTTGCCCTTAGATTTTGTCCTAAGAGAAGATGGTGCAGTCATTACTCATTCCCTTTATAAAGCTATAGCAATTTGGCACTTAGTCCCTCAGTTGAGGGAGGACAAGGGGACTGTGGTCTTTATTCAGGCATAGCCATTTTTCAAGAAAATAGAGCTGACAATGACAGAAGACTTCCCAATAGAGTAAACAAATCAGGGACAGAGAAAAACAACAACAACAAAACAAAACAAAAATACCCTCCAGAGTTCTCCCAACACTGCAAGCAATCCTCCTCAAACAAAGAAAGCAGTTCTTGTGGTAGTGACCAATTTCCTGTTCCCAAGCAGATGCTCTTGAAAAGGGTTGAATTCACCAATTATTTTGGTAAAATTATTTTCTTTTGATTGTAGTGGTACAACTAGACAATTGACAGAAGATGACTGAAAAACAAAACAAAACAAAACAAAACAAAAAACTAAGAACCAGCTATTATATTAGTGAGGTTGGAAAGGCTGTCACCTGCATTAACAGCACTGAGCAGTGGCAGACTAGGAGGCTCCATCCAAAATCCTAGAAATGCTCAAAAAGCATACTCAACTCCCCAGAGACATAAAGCAAACATCTATCTTTTCAGCCTGACCACTCACAGATAGAGAGAACAAGGGACTTATCAAATGACAGAGCATGCAGCAACCAGACTTAAGCAAAGAGCAGCTCATTAAAGGTGAAACTGTTACTTAGATTCATAACCAGGATGAAAGGCAATGGAAGGAGAGTGAACCAAACAGCCATGTAACTCCGGTAGCATTCAAGGTCTTGGACAAATCTAGTGGGCAGTATTCCAACCACAGACAGAGCAAAGATGGAGTAAGCAAAGGGCCTGCTGCCAGAAAATGTGTTGTCATAAATATGTGGAGCCTGTCTGTACATAGAGGGGACAAACTACAGAGAAAACACCCTGAATGTCATGATGAAAAAATATATACAAACAAAGAAACTGAAGGAACAAATTTACAGAAACAAGCAGGCATCCAAAAGGTGTTTTTTTTTTGCACATACATTATCTCTGTGTGGCACAAAATGGCAAAGGAAACCACCAACCACAAAACACACAAATGAAAACAAAATGTCATAGAATGGCTAAGGTTGGAAAGGATTTTAAAGATCATCTAAATCCAACCCCCCTGCCTTAGGCAGGGCACCACCCACTAGATCATGTTGGCCAAGGCCCCATCCAGCCTGGCTTTGAACACCTCCAGAGATGGGGCATCCACAGCTTCTCTGGGCAGCTTGTGCCAATGCCTCACTTCCCTTACAGTGAAGAATTTCCTCCTAATGTCTAGTCTAAACCTATCTGTTAGCTTAAGACCATTCCCCCTTGTCCTATCATTATCTACCCCAGTAAAGAGACCTTCTCCATTTCTTTTATAAGACTCCTTAAGTACTGAAAGGTTGCAATGAGGTCTCCCTGGAGCCTTCTCCTTCCCAGGCTGAACAGCCCCAGCTCTCTCAGCCTTTCTTTGTAGGAGAGGTGCTCCAGTCCTCTGATCACCTTTGTAGCTCTCCTCTGGACTCACCCTAACAGGTCCACCTCTTTCTTGTGCTGGGGGCCCCAGACCCGGACTCCAAGTGGGGCCTCACAAGGGCAGAGCAGAGGGGCACCATCCCCTCCTTCCACCTGCTGGCCACCCCTCTGTTGATGTAATCCAGGACTCAGTTGGTCTTCTGGGCAGCAAGCACACACTGCTGGCTCATGTTGAGTTTTTTGCCCACCAGAACCCCCAGGTCCTTCTCCACAGGGCTGCTCTCATTGAGTTCTTCTCCCAGGCTGTGTTCACATCTGGGATAGCCCCAGCCCAGGTGCAGCACCTAATACTTGGACTTGTTGAACCTCATTAGGTTCATGTGGGTCCAATTCTCCAGCCTGTCCAGGTCCCTTTGGATGGCATCCCTTCCTTCTGGTGTATCAGCCTCACCACTCAGGTTGGTATCATCTGAAAACTTGATGACGGTGCACTCAATCCCATTGTCTGTGTCATTGATGAAGATATTGAAAAGTACTGGTCCCAAGATAAATCTCTGAGGGACACCACTAGTCACCAGTTTCCACCTGGACAGGGAGTCATTGACCACCATGTTCTGGGTGGGGCCATTGAGACAATTCCTTATCCACCGGATGGTCTACCCTTCAAATCCATATCTTTCCAATTTACAGTTTAGGATGTCATGTGGAACTGTGTCAAAGGCCTTACAGATTTAAGTAGATTACATGAGTCGGTCTTTCCTTGTTGACTGATGCAGTTACTCCATCATAGAAGGCCACCAGTCTGGTCAGGCATGATTTACCCTTCATTGTCTTGGATTATCTCCTTGTCCTGTGTGTGACTGAACATTGCCTCCAGGAGTATTCGTTCCATGATCTTGCTAGGCAGAGGTGAGGCTCACCAGTCTGTAGTTTTTCGGGTCTTTCTTTCCATCCTTTTTAAAAATGGGAGTGATGTTTCCCTTTTTCCAGTCACTGAGGACTCTGCCTGACTGTCATGATTTTTCAAATATGGTGGAGAGGGGCTTGGCAAGTACATCAGCCAAGTCTCTCAGGACCCTGGGATGCATGTTGTCAGGGCCCATAGACCTGTAGTTGTGAAGTTTTGTGAGGAGGTCCCATACTCACTCTTTGTTTAGAGTGGGAGGGACTCTGCTCCCCCAGCCCCAGCCTAATGGTTCAAGGACTTGTGAGCTGTGGGAAGCCTGACCACTAATGAAGACTGAGGCAAAGAAGTTAAGTACCTCTACTTTGTCAATGAGCTCAATGCCCATAAAATGTCCATAAAGCTTGGTGAAGTACCAGGTGCAAGAGAAGGGCAAAAGTCATGAATAAGCTTGAAGCCAAAAGCCAGACAGACACTGGAACGTGGCTCAGTGTGATATGTTACAAAGGCACCCAGAGCCTTTTTCAAGGAAAGAAAGTGTAATTGCAGCAAAACAAATCAAATCAAAATTATATGATGGGATGTTCACAAAACCAGAAACCAGGTGTAATTGAAGGGGAAGAGACAGGCTGAGATGTCAGGTAGAGAACAAGAAAAACAAAGCTTCTGCTTTTATGAAAATATATGACCCTAACAACTCCTGAAACCAAAAGAAATGCTTCTCTCATAGGCAATTGGCAAACTGAAGCTGTAGCAGGAGGAACTAAATCTTCTGTTCCATCAAGGCAGCAGGAAGGCTAGTAAATTACCATGATGGTTTTTTTTTTTGTTTTGTTTTTGGTTTTTTTTGATGGACTGGGATGTCTTCCAGACTTGTTACATGTGATAATAGATAAAACAGTTTGGCTGTTGTAGAATCGGACTCCCAGAAAATCAATTCCATTACAAGAGCAAAACAACTAACAATGGGAGCCGCAAAGAGAATGGAAAAGGAGATAGTATTGTCAAAGAAGCCAAGAGTTGGACAAGTAGCATGGTACTCACTGATAAACCAGGCAAGTTATTTGCAAGACCCACTTGCTTCAAACAAAGTAATAAAAAGAACTCAGCATCAAAGGCCTGCAAAGGAGAAATATAAACTGACATGACATCAGCAAAATATCACAGAATCACAGAATTTCTAGGTTGGAAGAGACCTCAAGATCATCGAGCCCAACCTCTAACCTAACACTAACAGTCCCCACTAAACCATATCCCTAAGCTCTACATCTAAACGTCTTTTAAAGACCTCCAGGGATGGTGACTCCACCACTTCCCTGGGCAGCCCGTTCCAATGTCTAACAACCCTTTCGGTAAAGAAGTTCTTCCTAAGATCCAACCTAAAACTCCCCTGGCGCAACTTAAGCCCATTCCTCCTCATCCTGTCACCAGGCACGTGGGAGAACAGACCAACCCGCACCTCGCTACAGCCTCCCTTGAGGTACCTGTAGAGAGCGATAAGGTCACCCCTGAGCCTCCTTTTCTCCAGGCTGAACAATCCCAGCTCCCTCAGCCGCTCCTCATATGACTTGTTCTCCAGGCCCCTCAAATATGTTGTCAACCAGAGCCAAGAGGGAATATTAATAAATACCATTGGTGCTACTTCACCATATTTGGGATGTCATCAGATTGATAGAAATGGCAAAGAATGAGATTTGGGGTAAAAGCTGAGGGCAAGACTTTCAGTGTTACCAGGAAGATGCACAAACAAGATTCTTAAGAAGTTGCTTCAGAGTGGATGATGTTTTGGCAGCACAGATGCAATGATAGATTGGTGAAGGCTGCTGTGAAGCATGGCAGAAGTCCCCAGAGTCTGCTGGGAGCACCCAGGGAAGCAGAAATGCAGCTAGGAGTGGCGTGCATGCGGAAGCTCTTGATCATTCAAGGGGAGGCAGCAGTAATGAAACAGATACCTACACTGAAGAGATTCAGTTGGTTTAGAGATTTTCAGCATTTGTAAACTAATTACACTTCTCTCCTCTACCCTCCCCAAATTTTCTGTATGAGTAATCTTTTATGATTACTGTTATACAAATGTGGCATATGGTTACCTCAACATGATATAGACATCTCATACCTCAGATGCAGCCTACCCATCTCAAAATACTGGGACGTGTACAGAAAGATGTGACGGAGGCTGCAGAAGTGACAGTAAGTGGCTTCTGTATTGAAAGTCAAACTGGAACAGGGCCTTGCACAACTGTGTACGTGTGGAAATTACATGGCAAGTACATCCAACATGTCCATGCATGGGAAGGAGGTAACCATGAATGACTAGATAACTTTTTAAAATGTCGTTACTGTCAGCATCTGAAAGATTTCAACACATGCTATTGATACTGCAAAGCTGGTATTTAAACATATACATGAGTAGGCTGAGATGTACCTAGCTGGCTTCTCTTCTGAAAGAAAGTTGTAACACAAAGCATGGCAGCTCACCAAAAATATGACATCATCAAATTGAAAGAAACACAGGCAGCTGAATGACACAGAAGACATCAATCAAGGTAGTTATGAGGCAACTTCAAGACAGAGGTTAGAAGGAGTCTGAGAACAAGTCCTGTAAAACAGCTAATTGCAAGTGCTCCTGTCAGTCATTCTGCTGGGAGGGTGAATGCTCAGAATGAGGCATGATCTGTTTCTGAAGATGGTTGAGATGGAATGAGTGGACCATGACAACATCATATGTAAAAGCAGTCATATCGCAGCAAAAGTTTTCTCAAGGACACATCTGATGCACTCTGGAATAAAAGCTGGGAAAGCAGAGATGCCACAGCCAGCTTGACCATAAGACCTTGTGATCACTTCTGATGTATGTGGGAAAATTATAAGGCAATTAAAATAAATCCCTTCCCTAGCAGACCTGGGAGCACTGCGGGGATGGAATTTTTCATTGCAGCCATCCCTTGTGTGTCCAATAAATACTGCTGTGCTCAGACTCCCGGGGACCAGAGACACAGGCAATGCAATCACAGTGACTGTCCTGGACAACGCAAGGAAGATTCACTTGGCTGAAGTCACATGGTGTGGTTTCACAGGGGAAATACAGGTTACTCAAAACTCCTTACAAATTACCAATGTCTGAGAATTCTCTTGCATCCGATAACCACAAGTGGAAGTGGGCTAAAAATGTTTTTTCATGTCTAAAAAAGACTTGTGATTACCTGGGCACAACTTGCCACTTGCCCAGCAAATTTCACTGAAGGCTCACAAGCTGTCAAATGAAAAGCAGTTATAGTTATTAAGATTCATTTAAAATGGAAAAAAAAAAAAAAATCAAAGACTCCTCCAAACAAGTGGAAAGCTCTTTTTGAAAGACTGTGAAACTCAGTGCTGCAAATTCCATCGCTGCTCCGGCCACTGTGATGTGTATGAAGAACAGACAGAGAGGAAGGGACAAGCAGGGGGACCGTGTCTCCCACCAGCAAGCGAACAACACCCAGGAGGGGTCTGAATGGGAGCCTCCCCATCCCAGGGGGGAAATTTTGTCTAGGCTAGCCCATGGAGACCCCCCTTCCCTGGGCTTGTCCTGATGCACTCCCAGGCAGAGCACCAGCAAGACGCGTCCAGAGGATCAGAGGATGCTTGCCCTCTCTTCCCATTTTAGTTTGCTGAGGTCACTTAGCTTTTCTCTTTATTTTTTTTTTTCCTTTCTTCCTCCCTATTTTTTTCTCTCTCTCTCTCTCTTTTTTTTTTTTTTTTTTTTCCTGAGGAGTGGTGGTGAAGGAACAATTACTTTTGCTAGTGATAGACACCAGAAAATCAATGGGAACAGTGTCCATAGGGGGAAGGCAGACTGTAGGATAACTCCCCAGGCATTCTCCCATCCTTGACTGCTCCAGCTCAGTATCCTGACTTAGATGCCCATCTACCTATATTTTTATTATTTTTTTCCAGGTACTTGTCCAGTATCCCCTTGAGCCCCTGTAAACCTTCACTAGCTACTGCCTTGGCACATTCTTGTTTTATGCTCAAACACCGAGTGCAACCTTAAGTTTTTGCTTGATTCCTCTGTGTGGAGAGTTGTAAAACAGCCTTTTCAGTAGAGAAAATCCTTGAAGTGGCTCAAGGCTCATGGTGTGTAGCTGCATTAATTTATAGAAAAGTCCTTGCTGAAGACAAGAAAAATAAAACACTCTAGATTTTTCATTTTATAAGATCGTTATACCTGCAGTTTCACTTCAGATTTAGATCCTATCCATACTAAGGAGAGTTTTAAAACTTTATGCACTGAACAGAAAGTTATATTCAAGTATAATCAAACGGCATTAATAGCTTCCTTATGATTTTTTTTTCAGTGCTCCTGGACACTCATCTCATAGTGATTTTTTCTGAGAAGTCCTGAACAATCTGATATGGAGGTGTCTGCTTTCCATGTTGACCACCACTTGCCATCCATTGGCAGATGAAGCCCATCCCTAAATTCACCTAGGGCAAGGTCCTTTCCTTTTGTTGTTGCTCTTGAGGGGGATTTGGTGCCACCCTCAGAGAGCTAATGTTAACGAGCCAGAAACTGCTGCCATCACAGGCGAGTGATATTGATCTGGGTTCATGACACAGAGATGTTAATAACTAGACAGGGGCAGAACCACTTTTTTTTTTTTCTCTCTCTCTCTTCCTTCCTTCCTTCCTTCCTTCCTTCCTTCCTTCCTTCCTTCCTTCCTTCCTTCCTTCTTTTCTTCCTTTCTTTTTCTCCTAAACCTGTGGGAATTTCTAAGCTTTTGCAATTTTCCTGTATCTCCTGTCAAAGCAGAAAGTTGAAATACTGAAAGCCCAGCCAAATCCTATCTCACTTCTTCTTTCTTGATCACGTTGTTCTAAGTACCTTTCAATTTCCAATGTATTTTCCTCTTATTTTTTTCCCTCTGTTACCGTAATACCCACCGAGTGACACAGCAAATGGCTAACTCTTTAAAAACAAAACAAAACAAAACAAAACGTTTGAATGAGATGTCTCAACAATATAAAAAGTCTTCTCCAAACATTTCAAGGCAAGAAACTCTTCCTACAAATGAAGAGATGGGTGCAATCGACTGAGGACATGCTGAATGCCCTGCAGCCCTAGGCATCTTGTTGTCACCAGAGATCATGCTCAGCTGTGGTCCTAGAAAGTCCTCTGACCTGAGTACTCAGGGCCACTGCTTTGGAGAATTTTGTCAGTGACACCAGAAGCAGCAGTTCTGATCTGGACATTTGTTCTGTGACACCTCACACACCAATGCAAGTTAAGGTAAATACACACAGATGGAGTCAACCCATGTCTACTCCATGTGAAACAGCATTTATCCATTTTCCATGCCTGCAGACTTTGTTCAGCTCCGCATGATAGATGCAACCAGCTGGTCCAGAATTGTGATACTTTTGAATCGACAAGGACGAGTTTTTAACCAAGCTCCATTCCTGCCAGAGTCCTAAAAGAATGAAACCATCCTGTGAGATAAGAAAAAGGAATGATAGCAGAATAAAAAAGACAGTGACTGGAGACTCAGTACAATAATCATAGAAGAAAAATGGTTTTGTGTACTGATGTCTTGGCTGAGTGCTGTGGCTTAGTGTTTGGGATGAGAAAGTGCTTGGACTTGCATCCCTGGCTACCTGCAACAGCACATGATGGTCTCTTGAGGTGCTTAGCAGGGTTTTAATTTGTTTGCTCAGAACAATTTATCTACCATTTTTGAACCTTACACCTGCAAGGTTTCAGCAATTAAAACATTAAAAACCATTTGACCTCCCTGTTTCATTCTGATGTTGAAAGAAGAGATACCTCATATGCATTATTGAACATAGAAGACAAGGATAGAATTGAAAAACAGACAAGCCAGAACTAAATGAAATATACTTGGCAGTATACCTGTTATGCTCTTGCTCACCTCAAAAAAGCCTGGCTGAAATTGCCCTGTGATACCCAACTCGTGCTATGCACCATGTAGAAATCACAGCCCAAAGAAGATCTTTGGCAGTGTTTTGTCAGCAGATAAGCTGGCTAAACATTAACCTCTTTTTTGCAATCCCTAATCAGACGTTTCCATTCATACGACTGCTCTGTACTCTGAACCTTGAGTTAATGTGTCTCTGTTTTACAGGAAAGCTTTGCTTATGTCGCTTTTGGGCTCCGCAGACTTCCCAATGTGACCTCCTGCACCCAGCTCCGGAGGGAACACGATGCTGCCCCCACTTAGGTCACGTTAGTTAACGAGTTCAGGTCAGGTCCAATGGTTAGCTTGTAAGGCACGACTTGTGGTTTCCAGCTGAAGACGGCCCTCCTGACAGAGTTTTGCAGACTGACAGGAAGCACTACAATTCTGAAATTCACATGAGATGGACAAAAACTTTTCCAAATCCTTATACAGGAGAAAAGCATGCCTGAAACAGATTGCTTCCTCAGAAAGCAGACCCTGCCAGCAGAGCACCTACAAGCCCTCAAGCGTCTTCTTCCATTAAAAATCAAATTGAAAACTAGACATTATGCACTACAGCTTTTCTGGGTTGTAAGTTAATGTGGTCTTTAGTTTATTATTTATTTATTTATGTATTTATTTATATAAATAAGAGAGAAACACTAGCTTGATGTTGTAATTTTTGGATACTAAGTGTCAAACCAAAACAGAAATAAGAGACATAATGGCATCCAAAGTTCTTGGTTTGCACAGCAAAGGTTGCATTTTCATTTCGGCAGTTTAGGATTGTTTGATAATTTCTGGGTCACTCAGCACTGGTGCAGTTGAGCTGGTTGCTGGGCTGGTGCAGGGTGCAAGGTTATAAAGTATTCCCATAGAGCAGATCCTGGGCTCCCTGGTCCATTCTGGCTCCCAGCCAGCAGAACAGGGTGAGGAAGAGAAGAGGACCTGAAGACCACCTAATAACATCTTTGGTCTGTGCTGGCCTGCCTGGCACCCATGATGGTCTGTGGGCAGCCCTGGGCCAGCACACCCCAGGCAGTGTGGTCACCGTCCCCTCTTCCCCTCCCAAATTCTGCTGTGAGTACTTGGGGAAGCTGTTTTGCTTTCAGTATCATGGATATTGGGGCTAAATCCCTTTGGGTTTAAGTGTGCTTCTGCAGGCTTAGCCTGTCTTCTTGGCATCCTGGGAACCTCGCTTTGCAATGCTTTTCCTCAGCTCCTGTTAGTCATTTTATTTTCCAGACGAGAAAAAATAGCTGTGTCACAATTCAGTAAACCATCCCTATCCCACACAACACTTCATCACATACTTAACTGTAACTTTAGCACTGACCTGAATGAGATCTGAGCACAGACTCAACTTGCTGTCCATGCTAAATTATTTTCCCAAACAAGGACTGGCAGAAGGATCAATCCTGAGCAGAACTGAGGCTTTGCCAGCTTTTATTTCTTAGAGCTCAGCTGTTTTTCTTTCTTTTTTTTTCTTTTTTTCTTTTTTTTTTTTTTTTCCGTTGTTTAGGTTAAAAAACCAACCAACCAACCAAAAATCCAACAGCATTGCAAGAACTTATTTTACAGCACAAGAAAAAATGTATTTCTTCTGCTTTGCCATAACTCAGTAACAATGGAAGCAATGAAACTCACTACAAGGATTTATTTCTGGCTGGAAAGCAGAGATGAACATTTTCAGCTCAAAAAGTGAATGTTTTTTAGACTCACAAAAGGTGAGAGCTCAGGGTGACAAGTGAGGCTGCCTTGTGGTCTCGCTGCAGGCCTGCTAGCAGCCTTCATGCAAAAGCTCCTGGGTAAATGAGTTCTACTTACATGCATTCTCTGGCAGTGAGCTTTTTTGTATAAGTCCTGTGAACATAAGATCAGCCTGTACAGGGTTTATATTTATTTTTCCAGCAGTAGAGCTCCAAGCACATCTCTGACACTAAACAAGTAAGGGATAGCAGTGGAGTACAGGGTCAAATCCACCCCCACATTAAAAATGCAGCACTTGTGATTGCATTAGCTTTGGTACTTGTGAAGACAGCGTTTTCTGGTTGTGTTACAGCTGTGGCCAGGACGGGCTCTCCACCAGCTCTCAGCAACCACAGCTCTCACCTGGGGATGTGCATTTCAGAGCCATGCAAGGAGCAGCAGTAACAGAAACCTCCCCGTCTTCCCACATCCTTTGCACGTGCATTGCACCACTGAGGCAGAGCACTTGCTGCAGCACTGCTGACAGCAAGCTGCTCGTGGGTCTGTTGTGCCCCTGCTCCTCTTTCTGGCACAAATCCTGACTCAGTGGGCTGGGTCCCTGTTGTGGAGCCCCGCGGCCTGCTCACCTGCTGGTCCCGTCCCTAAGGTGCTGCCCATGCTGGGGCACTGCTTGGAGGCACTGAGCTCCTCCAAATCCCTCCTGTCATGGCCCTGCTGACACCAGTTCTCCCCCGGCATCCTTTCCTTCAAGACCTCTAGAAAACCTGCCTACAGCCTCTGACATCCAGGGAGGTAGATCTGCTGCTTCGTGGCATCTCTTTGTGCTCTTTAAGAGGCTGTGTAAATAATTTCCTCCTCAGAAACCATTCTGCAGCTTTACTTCTAAATCCCCTGTGACTCACTGCCCTCATGAACAGATTTCTTTAACCATTTTTTATGTCAGATACAATCTAAATTGTATTTACATGTGTCCTAGGTTTCTGCTATGTAAAGGATTTCCAACATATTGGAGCAGAGCCTGATGACTGCTTAGGACTAAGCGGTATTATCTGATTTATTTATTTGTTTATTTTAATAGTGTCTCAAGAATAGTAATCATACATTACTCTGCAGTAAAGCCATTACATAATGACCCATCCGTGGGAGAAGAAACCTCATGAAGGTAACAAGGCGACCCATTTTAGCTGCTCGTCCCTTCCACGTGAAGTGGAAGTGCATGGCTGTGTTGCCCAGAATTGCCTCTCCAGGACTGCTGGTGAGAAGGAGAACCCTGTGGGTGGAGAATGGTTTGCTTGAATAGCACTTAGTAGGGATAGGCTGCATTGTTATAAATATCTGTAGCTGCTTAGATTTACCTCTGTGGTCACTGAGGGATCACAGAAGCAAATAGTGTCATTTGCAATCACAGGCTCCATCACTCTCCACGTGGGAGGGCACAGCGCGATTTTCACCGAACATCCTTTTACCCCAAGCTAAGAACTGTGCACAACTGATCAATAGCTTGGAAGGTAGAACACATCTTTTATTCAAATTAATAAAAACTCAAACCGAAGGATAAGCACAAAGGGTCAGTCTGTGATGTCCTTATGGGCAGAGAACAGCACTAAATGCGGTTCAGTGGAAACGGATAGTGGACACAAGGGACTATGGGGTTAGCCAGTGTCAGTAAAGCACCACAGTCATATGAAATCACAAGAAAGAGATAGAGAAAGAGGGCTCAAGTGAAGGGGAGACATCTGATACAGCTTTGCCAGAGCTGTGTGAAACTGGGTGTGTTTTCCTCAGCAGAGGCGAGTGAGGTACTTTTTCAGGTATTCGGTGCTTGGCACACTGACTGTCCTCTCTCTACAGACCGTCACAAAGACATCCCATTTTAGGTGTACCCATCTGGAGCTATATGATATATTGCTAAATATTTGTTATCTGTTCTATACTTAGCTATGTGGTAGCTAAGTACTAGAAACTATATGTGACTACATGTTACTTACTCTACAGTGGCCAGAATAACAGGTAGAAAATCAGCAATAACAATGTAAAGAAGTCTTCCACCTGCTCTGTGAGGTGATTTTTGAGTTGGCTGCACTTCCTGGTGATCATAAGATTTTGGTTTGTTTGTTCTGGGGGGTATTTTTTGTTCTGCAAGTTCCCTCTCTTGGCTTGCAGGTATGATTTATAGCTTGCTTTGTTTTTATGCAAGAGCAATTATTCATTTCCTTTCTGCATGAAAACTTCCATCTGCTCTTTTGTGCCTGCTTCCCTCTTCAGGACTGCAGTTTCAGATTCAAGAGGTCCTTGGTAAAATTTGGTAAAAAATGGTAAAATTTGCTGGTGGGCATTTAGAAGACACAGGACATGAGGGCTAGATGCAAACTGCAGTGCAGTGGGGAAAATCAGCCAGGTGAACGATGTTCATGACCCCATACCCACCGCTATGTGAGCCAGATAAAAACACGGGCGCAAGAGGGGCTGTCCGGTGTGCCTCCCCCTGAGAGTGCATCCTCCCAGCAGGAGGCCTCAGGGTGATCACTTGCAGGACCTGATAAGCCTCGTTCTGTTTGAGGAGCTTGTTCTCTTTAACCAAGAGAAGACTTAGGGCAGGCTTTCGGTACATAAACAGTGAGTGATGTTAATCTTACCCATTTTTATTTCACACTAAACTGTCTTCCTTCATTTTGCATGTCAAAGACAGACATTCTCATTTTTTTATCCAGCTCAGTGTGCACCACCTGCAACTGCCAGCGTTGCCCCAGAGGTGGCTGATGCCTTGAGAAGCCTTTTGAAACTGAGTCCACAAGCCTTGCCACAAAGCATAAACTCTGATTTATCTCTGTGACCATGCAGAACTGCAAATATAATAGCCTGTGACAAAAATGACCCCCTAGCACCCAGCCCCAGCTTTCAATTCTGCAGCCGTTTCTGAAGCATATGAGGCACAGATATTCACGGTTCTGCTTCTGAGAGGTGGGTTTGGAGGTCAGTGTGTCCACCTGGGTGACAGCATACACAGCCCAGCAGAAAAGAACATTTTATCCTCTTCTAAGGCAAAATCCCTGAGTGAAAAAAGTGAAAGACCTAAAATGATAGATCTAGGACATGCAATTGGAGGTGAGCTTGTCTCTAATAGCTTCAGAAGCATTCCCCAAGCTTATCAGCCTATGGAAACTGCTTATGGACGCTGCAGGTTTGGTGTGACAGACCTCAGCACTTGTCACATGCTGTTGTTAGTGGTGAGTTATTAGCAGCTGCATGGAATGAATTTTTGTATTGATGCAAAGCAGCTCCCCAGCTGCCTGCTTACAAAGCAGTTTGCAAAACATACATCTGCAGCATCTCTGCACACGAACAGGAGTTCTCCCATTTCCACAGCTGAGGAAATCACATCACAGAGAGGCTGAGCGATTTTCCCTCAGTCACACGAAGTCAGAAACAGCACAGAGACATCTGATTCATCTTCCTGGCTCGAGCCATCAGATGGCAGTCCTTGGGATGAAGAAGGCATGCAGTGTTTTCAGTAGTAGGTTGTCATTGCTCTACCACAGGGTAGGTTGCAAGGCTGTCAGTAAATGGTATTTGTAAACCATAAAGGACACCAGTTTAAGAGGCTAACAATGGGTGAACCATCATCGTTACATTATCATTACAGTCTCTGCTTTTCTTGGTACTTGGTACTTCTTGATCACATCATCACTGTGATCCCCTGTGCCTTTCTGAAACTGTGCCATTTTTCTCTCTTCTCCTTGTCTCTAAGAATTCCCGCCACAGGTCCTGCATGTAGATTTCTTGCTTTAGATAAATTTTTTTTAAGGGGCTGTAGAGAATAAATGTACCAGTCAATTCTTGCTCCCTACCTACGTGCTTCCAGCTGCCTACTAACCCTGCCACAACTCAGCACAATAGGGCACACTGTCCCAATAAAGACCAAGACTTGACTAACCAAGTTCTTTAACAAAATTTGAGAATTGTATAGGATATTTGAGAACTGTGTTGAATAGAAAGAATAGAAATAGAAATAGTATAGAATATTTGAGAACTGTATAGAATATGATGCCATCTTTTTTCCTTAAATACTCAGTTTGAGACAGATTTAAAACAAAGGATGTGGTGGGATGTAAAAAAGAATCCCAAACCCATGACCTAAATAAGCAAATAAAGAGAAATAAGTAGTGCAAGGAATGTTTTTAATAATGCAGGGATTCAGTTCTTCAAGCAGAAAGAAGCTTAATCGATTTTTAAATATTTAAACTAGGAAATCTACTGTAGAAAACATTTCAGATAACTCATTCCATTAAAAAAACCTTCAACAAACAAACAAACAAACAAACAAAACCCAAACCCAACCACACTACCAGAGTTGTGGGTGCACTGGAAAGCTGGAATAATTTAAACCTGGTCTGGCACGGGATTCACAGAAGGCTCCTGACCACTTCCTGGGCCGTTGCTTCCTCACACTTCCTGGCTTCCACTTCCTTCTAATTCTGTTGCCAGTTATACTTTTACCACTAGGATTCAAAATTTCAGTCTCCAAAACTCATAGTAGTTCCCCTGGACTCCTAAGAAAACAAGACTATGACACTTATTTTGCATTCACTGGGAGTGGATCATGGAACAAGATTATGGCTTGTGGAGCTGCAAGCAGCTCTTTCTGGCCCTATGCATATAACTATGCCTGGCCATGCCACAGATATGTGGAAATCTCTGCACAATTAGCTATTCAAATCAGAAGTAGGCAAGGAACAAGAGGATGAGACTCATCGCTCTTTCTTTCTTATCCCCAAGCAAGAGGGGCACTCATGTCTAAGTGTCCTGAGGACAGACTCACCTTGTAGAAGAGGCCATAACAGGTGTTATTGGGGCCAATTCTGGTGATGAGAAGCCATACTCTGAAGACTCTCTGGCACAAGAAGTAACAGAAACAGTCCTTCCACTCTGAGGCCCATCCTCCTCTTCATATTTTGCTTTCATTTCTCATTCAGCACACTAATAAGGAAAACACGGGCACCATTTGATTACAAATAGCGCCTTTTATTCACACATATACACGTGTGCTCTGAGAAGAGTCTGTTGATTTCTGCAGCATAGGAAAAAGAAGATGTCAAGATCCGAGGCTAGTAAAAGGAGTGCAATGCCTTATTTTTGTACCATCAGAATAAACATCCCAAGAAACTGTAACTTTCCTGGAGGAATGATTTTCTTTCCTGTATGATTTTCTATAGCAAGCCTTTCGATTATAAGGTGAAAGATTTTAAGGAAGCAGAAATGACATAACTCATCCATCAAATATAACGCCATTTGTCTTGCAATCAGTGCATTCAGGAGCCTTCCTTGCTTGCTAAAATTTTTCTCTGGGGCTGGTTATTTTGGAGGATGAAGTCATCTACATTAGACATATGCAAAATGATGAAGTCATCCACATTTCTCCGAGCCCTTCGCTTCGCCACCCTGTGGCACATCTGCTGCACGGTGAGACAGCAAGGAACAGTTGGCACCAGTGGAAGGAAAGACGTGTGTGCGCTGCAGTAGGAGTGCTTCTGTTTGCCTGGGAGGCTCACTTCCTTCTGCCTGCTTCCAGATGTGGAGTGTTAAATGTGTTTTGGGGCTGCCATTATAAGCTAGGCACTCAGCACTTGCAGCTCTTCAGCTGAGTCTAATGCTCAGCTAATGCTCAGTCTTCACCTCAGGTAAAAGGGCCCTGAGGAGCCAGACACCCTGCTGAATTGTAAACTGTTTTGATGCTGCTGGAGCAAACTCCACTGATGAACAGGCAGGCGGTGAGGTTGTTTGCTCTTCTGATTGTTTGTTATCCAGGCATTTATTACTTCACTTATTCTTTGTTCAGAGTTAAATCCCTCCCCATTACTTTGGTGCTCATCAGAAGTACTGTCATTCAAAAGTTTCATTGCCAACTCTTTGAACAATTTCTGAACTGAGATGAGTGTTGAACCCCTTGAGCAAGCATGGATAATTTCTTCTATAGGTAGATGCTATACTGTAGACGATAGGTAGATGCTAACATGTAGTTGCTACCAAAGTGTTGTAACACCATAAGTTGGCCTCAGGGGCTTGCGTAGTGGTCAAAAGATTTAAAATAAAATATTTCTTTGGTTACTTCATAATCACATTACTCACAAATGCTTTGGAGCCTAGCATAATTTATAGACAAGTGCAAAAAGTACTTCCAGGAGATGCCAAGCTTCTGTTTCAGAGACCCAATGAGCCACTTTCCTCGTGGCGGTGTTGACAAACTCTGTCAGTAATGCTGCTCGTAGGTATTTTTCATCAGCTATGGCTGGAATGGGTTTGACTTACATGTGGTGACTCTGATTTCTTTCAGCACTTCTGTGATGCCTGACTCTGTTAATGTGCTGAAATCTGGGAGAAGGAGAAATATATCCCCTGGTGTGCTTTCTGTGCGATCCCTCCCATGTTGAGAGGGCTTCTCCCGTGCCAGGGATGCCTGGTGAATATGTTTACCAGTCCATGACAGCGTGTGAAGCTGATTTCTGGAGGGACTGGGGAGGCCTGTGGACTGGATTTGGAGGTTGGGATGATCTGGAGTATAGGAAGAAGTTTCACTGCTGCAAAGGCAGAACAAGTATCTCCTTGCCTTCACACATCTACCATGAAGGGTTCTGGGAAAAATTGGAGGATGTCTGAATTGGATAATCTTTTCCATGCCTTCTGTTCTATTTTCTTTTTCATGATTTAACATGATTTTTTTAAAAAAAATATTATTATTTTTTAAATTTAATTTATTTTTTCTGCATGAATGGTTTTGCGACAGCTTGCATTCCAGTGATAGCAATCCTGGTTGATATTTAGCTATAATTCCCTATCAGCTTTTAGGTGCTGAGGTTCAAGGAGGGGGTGGCATTCCCACAGGCTGCACTTTAGCTGTGCAGCAACAAAAGGGCCTGTGGTAGGCTGGAGATGGAAGAAGCAGTTAACACACGGAGAAGATGTGTTGCTCTGCTGAGTTTTAGGTCACAAAGGGAGTAGTGTTATACCATAAAATGAATTTATATCCCCTCATTCATTCTCCCTGTATTCTAAAACACCCTAAATGTCTCTGCACTTCTCTTCTTATTGGCAAGTATATAAAGAAGAACAGCAAATGATTAAAAGAGACCTGGTGTAATAAATAAATACCCCTCCCCCCCAAATAAATAAATGTGTGTGTGTATGTATTAAAAACGCTTTGTAATTGTTTTACAATAAACCAAATTAATTCTTTATTGTGATGCATTGGTATGTGAGTTCTTAGTTTATCTGTTGTTGGAGATTTTATACTGCCTGCCCCAACGTTATGAATACCAATCCTTTCTGAGTACCAGAGGAAGGCTGGGTACCTACTTGCTTAAGTGTTTGCAGCACAAGCTGTTGGACTTAGCTGGACATGTAGGTTGCTTCAGTTTTCATAGACTGAAAAGATCCATACCTAGACCACAAGAGTTTAATGAAAGGATAAACTTGGGGGGGGGAGGGGGAGGGAGGAAACATATTAAAAATGAGATTTAGAACTTGGCTTTGAAAGCACCCAAACAGAAAAGCTGCACAAGCACATTGACTGCAGTTAATGAGTTTGTGTTGCTCACCATAAACACAGACTTAGAGACACCATCCACTAAAGAGCGGCTTTCACAGTAATGCTCCCCATCCTACTGTTCCTGTGCTTTTGTAGGTGAGGCTCTAGTCAGCCGTTATAATGCCATACTTCATCTCTTCTGGGCCTGATCAAGCCTTCAGCGTATGCAGTATAGCCTCCAAAACAAATTCCTACCTTCTATTTGGCCCAAATGTAATCCTTTCCCATGTGATCAGAAAGATTAGCTCAGTTCTCCTTCAGCAGGCTGGCCTTCAGGCTGTTCATCCTGTATCTTCTCCTCCTGCAACTGCTCTTCGCTGCCTGCTGTGCAGGTGAGTGAAAGGACCCATATTTCAGAGACCCAGCACAACTAGTGCCCAATAACTTCCTCAGTGTAATCAATAAATGGCAATAAAGCGATGCATGTGTTCGCAGTATGTGCTGTTGCCTTCTGAACAATAAAACTTCTGTTCTGTTGAATGTCGTATTCTTTCGACAGCTGATTATGTTTAAAATTAACTAATAAATTGTAATAATTCCGTCATGAATATCCATTCAGAAATAGCCGTGTCCTTAGCAGATTGGTGGCCCCTAAACAGGCTGTGTGATAACAAAGAAGAAAACCCAGATGTCTTTGATAGCAGAGAGGGTGAGTGATCGTAGAATTCAGTAGAAAGGTGGAGCAGCCCGACTGTTATCAGGCAGAGAGACTCAAAGGTGAAATATCCATACCTGTGAGCTGGAGATTGCAGAGTTGGCTGCTATCAGTAAGCCTCACTGTTTTTAAGGGAGGAATTCAAAGGATAAACTACTCACTGAAGGATTATGGGGCAGGCAGGTGAGGGTTTAACGTATTTTTGGAAGAGGACAAGATGTCCCTTTGGCACTGTGTTTAACAGTGACAGTGCTCTGTCTGCGCAGTGCTGGGGAGAGGATCGCATTCATATGTGCAAAGGTGCTAATGGAGAAGGGGTCTGTAGATAGTTGTAGGTATGGGGTTTAGAAGAGCAACTCAATGATTGTGTAGTCAGGAGAGGCAGTTTGTCAAAGGAAATCCGAGGTTCAAGAAGAGAGAGGAAGCATTAGAGGAGTGATGGAGGCCTGTTTCCCTCAGCACTGGCACAGCAAGCAGCGAGCAAGCAGAGGGGGGATCTGTACAAAAAGAACAATTTTGGCTCTGTCACCAGCCTGTGCATGTGACTACAGACAAATCATTTTCCCTTTCCTTTGCTTTTTTCTTCTTCTCATTGTGGAAATGTTTCTGGCTGCAGGTTTGCATGGCTCCTTGCATGGGAGAGCCTCAGGTTTGTGGGGCCTTCTGGCACCATGCCAACTAAATATTACTTAATTACTACAGAAGTAATAGAAAGGAGGCCGGGTACAAGTACAGACACAGGCTCTTGACTGAAAGGCCTGGAAAATGCAGGTAGTACCGCAGAGGGAAAACTCAAAATGCTCATGGCCTTTACTAGGAAGGAGGAGTGCTCACCTGCTTTGAAACCTCTGGGTCTCCTTCCCTTTGTCTGTTTCTTTCCCTCTTTCAATTCCTCTTACATTGTGCCTTGATTTTTATAGCTATCAGCTGACATCCAGCAGCTAAAATCTACACGTGTCATTCCCATCTACCACTTGCACATTGCTTCAAACTGCCTCTCTAGCCCTGTTTCCATGGAAATGGAAACTAGCAGCGTGACCATAAAATAAGAGAAAATCATCAACAGAGAGCAGTCTAATACCTTTATCTTACTTCTGCTTAGTGGTAGCAATAAGGCAAATGATTTCTATCTAGATCTATTTCCAGTGGTGGATCTCAAAGTACTTTCCAAACATAACTGTAGTTAGCTCAAAATATCCCTGAGGCAAACATTACCCCTGTTTTATACCAGTGAAAAAGACTTTGTAGACTTGAAGCTCCCTCCCCAGCTATGTGCAAAGTCTTTGTTTCAGTCTGGGCTGTTTAAGCACTGCACAGCAGTGATGCATCTGACGTGACAGGACCACGATAACATGTTCAGTAATAGACACTATGGCTTCACATCAAATCCCTTTCCCCTACAATCTTATTCCTAGATGTAGAAGGAAGCAAGAGGAACTTCCTTGGCTTCCTGGAATTAGAGATTCAAATTTAATAACACCAAAAATAACAAAACAAACAAAGAAAAGAGCATCTTGCTTTCACTCCTACTTTCATTCTCAGAAAAATATGAGAACAGTGAAAAGCAAAACCTTTCAAACACCTTTAAAAACAATTGCTTATACCTTACGTCTGACCTTCTCACTCCCATTTCCATGGAAATAGAGAAGAAAAAGATGCAATACAGTGGGGCAGAAGACTGCTAGGCAGGTGCATGTTATAGTTCTCATGACTGGCCTCCAGTTTCAGGTTGGGTGAATTTTAATCAGGAGGTTTGAAATCTGATAGATATCTGCAGGTGGATCTCTGCAGTCTGAATCTTCACCAGCTAGTCAGATCTCACCTTTCACACTGTTCATATCACAATAATCTCCATTCATTGATGAGTCTTGGCATCTATGTCCTTGGTCACAAATGGGCCCTAGTGAAACAAATGCAGTGCAGCAGGTACATGTGAGCAGTGAAGTCTTAAACCAAGTCACAGATATGCTGAAAATAATCCTGTTTGCCTGTCCATCAACCATTGCATTACTTGCGCAGTTCTGTATTTCCAATGGACCCAACATGTTGCTCTCATTTCATATACCAGCGGTCATATGGGTTTCTTTGCTTTCTGGAGTGATACAAGCATTGTAGTGGATGATGTTATCATTCTTGGTATTATCATGGATTAACGGGACATCAGTGGCACTTTTCCTGTGGGTATTTGTTATATTTGCCCTCAGTGAAAATTTGCATGCACATCAACATGTCCATGTGAGGAAGCAGACTTGAGATATAGGTTTCCCAGGTTGAAGAAGGCTCCCAGCTTCCCCTCTTCTTTGTCAGAGCTATGAGACGAGGCAAGGGCTCAACGTGAGGAAGGGCCCAACATGACAGAAAATTCCAAAGCAACCTGTAATATGCAGCTGGAAACATTTAAATGGATCTTACCAAAAGGAAAAAAAAGTAAGGAAAAGTTTTTCAGAACTTTTTGCTGGTGTGTAGATGGCCCACAAGGCAGTGTGCATGACGGGACACTTCTGCACAGTCTGACAGCTGCAGAGGTCTGCCGGGGTTTGGCAGTTTGCCTGTGGGCATCATATTGCAGGGTAAATCAGCCGGGAAGCTTCCAACGACATCCTTCTAAATGAGGTGTATCCCCTGGGCAAGTGTTCAGCTATACAGAGACAGAAAAGTGGGATGCTGGCTGTTAGGGCCTCACACAGTTCATCAGAGCTCGCTCTCAGGAAAGACTCCTTGAGTAAGAAGCCTGTGTGTGCAGCCTTTAACCAAAGTCATTGTTTCGAGATGCCAAAATTCTTCATTACAGCTGCTTTTGTACCACTTCAGGCTCTCCTCTGCCCTCACTGTGGACCAGGCAGCCAGAAAACGGGGAAAAATGCAGCCAACAGCAGCCAGCTGCTGATGGCTCTAGTTAAAACACCCGAAGGAGCTCAGGAAAGGAGACTGAAGGATCTCAAAGTGCAAAGACAAGGTGATGAAGACAAGGGAGAGGGAAAGATTCAGGGAAAGAAAAACCACCTACAGGAGTCCTGCTGGCAGGAGGGGTAGGGGAGAGCAGGTCACAGAGTATAGTCAGTCTTGCAACATACTTATTGGGAAAATGCAAATAAAGGGTAAATGAGGGGTAATTGTGGTCTGGTTATGGATATTCTGGAAGCAGACAAATAGGCTGACTTAATTCAGTACATTATTAACCAGAATTATTCATTTCACCTGGATGATTAGTAAGTCTGCTTATTCCTGTAGCCCATTTGGTATTTCTTTACAGATCTCTCAGGTAAATGCAGAACTGGTTACTTAGGTAAGGCATTTTGATAAAGGAACAAGGTAAACTAGTCAACTTGCTTACAGTGGCTGCCTGCCCAAGGGCACTTGACACAGATTATGTTACACAAAGAAATAATTCAGATGTGACTCTGAAACAACCACATGACTAACACTGAACCTTTATTAGAAACCTTGTTAATTGTTTACATGTGCAATTTTAAAGTCTGTACTTCATTTTGGCATGAGCAGAGCCAGTATATTCTCCTTGAACTTTACTCAGAGAAGTCTGAGTTTAGACGAAGGAAAGCAGATATACCTTTATCCATAGAGCTAAGATGTTTTGGTGAGGTTGACCTGAACTGCAGAGAGCTAAGAGGTGGTGTTCTCCTCCAGCAAAGGAAAGCAGGAACTGCCTTACTCACTGGCTGATTTATTTATCTTCAGATATTGCATGGAAAGAGAATTGCTGTCCTAGGAGAACCTTTCATTTCTGGCACTTGAGAACATTCAGGGCAAGCCTGGTCAGAAAAGAGGTGCAGCATTAAAACTTAACTCTTCTTTGAACTATTTTTTTTAATATATATATTTTTTTCATTCTGCCCCATCCAACTTTTCAGTAACGTGAGATCATGGCATCATGGCAATCCTGGCAGACTTTTTGCCTTGCCCAATGGAAACAGAGCCGGTAAGCCAGAGCACCCAGAGCTTCTTCTGAGACAGAGAGGACGAAGCTCTGCTCTTGGTCATCATGGTCACCGCCCTGTGCCTACTGGACCTGCACAAACCTCCATGAGGGCATGACTCACCCAGAGGCTTGTCATGTGGTCCAGGCTCTCAGTGAGGCTTCGCATCCTGCATTACTCATGTTGGTCCTCCCACCATTATCACAGCTCCACTCCAGATGTGTTTCCTTCATCTTTGTGACTCACATAGTACCTCCACTGTGCAGGTTTCATCATCAACAGCAGCAGGATTTTTAATTTTGTTATGAGTCTTCTTTATTTTGAATAAAAATAAAATAATATAAATAAATTAATAAAAATAATAAAAAATAATTAATTGGGTTCAGTCTGGAACCCAAAATTCTTCACATACGAGAGACGAGTATCAGTGACTGATAATAGCTCCTCTGCTTCCTGGCCTCCCCACTCCTCGCTCTGTGCCCGTCTTCCTCCTTTTCCACCAGTGGTCCTTTCCAGGTCACACTGCCTTTGTCTGCCTTAGGAGGGGCCACAAAGGTGCAGGTGCCAAGGAGAGGAAGGCTGACCCTTAGGATGCCAGTTTCCCCTTAGTCTTTTTTAATGCACAGAGGCAATGCTTACCTCCAGATCTGGACAGGGATGCCTCTGCACTGTTTTAAGGGAGAATGGACCTCATTGCCACACACAGCTGAGAGCTAGTCCTTCAGGGAATGTATGTCCTGCAGTGTTGGTCTTGTATCCTAGAGTGAAGGTGTCCCTGTCCTGTTAGGTCATCCCACACCCATGCTTTATGCATGGTTCGGGCAGCTATGGACAGAACCTTTTCTTTGAGGGTTGTCAAACCGAAGCCCCAGTGAAGAAAAGTATCTTAAATTTGAAGCTGTTTCTGGTTGAATCCTCTTTTGAAAGCAATGTGGCTTCTTTAATGGGAACCCTCCAGGCATTCAGAGGAGGGCATCACCTCCTTCCCCAGACAGCCCTATTCCTCCCTGGGCTGCAGGAGCAACTTTTGGAGCTCTGTTGCTGTCACACAGAGGAGCTCAGTTGTAACTCCTCCATATCACAGTGCCTGCAGGATACTGTGGTGCAGCCTGGTGTGGTTCTGCTGGGAGGTGGCAGCAGAGAACCTCTGGCCATGCCCTGCTCAGACACCATAGCCATCAGACACCAGGCAGAAGAGGGCTGTGGGGCCATACATCCCCTCAAAGAGACAACAGCAGCCTGCTTGCTTTGCCTTTCCTGATGGTGTGGTTGGGAATGTAACCTTGGAAATGCACTTAATTTTCGCAAGTATTACCTTTTGCTTCCAAACATTCTTCAGGAATCTTATCAGCAGTGCTGGATCGTTTTTGTGTTGAGCTAAATTGCCAAAGCAGCTATTTAGTTGAGTTGTGTCTCAAAAGATCTGGCATCTATTCAATGCTCTGCTACCAAGTTCATCTGTGGGCATGAGTAAATCCCTTCTTCCTGCTGTAATGCAGAGGGGTGAAGCGACAGGGATGTGGGGGGATTTAATTAACTAATATTTTGCTTGTTCAGATGCAGAAATTGCCACAGTCCCTGAAGGCTCCAAGAGGAAAGGGAGCCAGTGGGAAACACTGGATGTGCAGCCAGGACTGTGCAGCCCCAAGAGCTGAGAAAAGGAAGAAATAATCTTCTAGAAAGCTTCAGCCAGTGCTGCAGTTTCCTGAAGCCTCTGGAAATGCTTTAGCATTTACCAGGCCAGAGGATTTATCAGACTAATAATTGAGTTTATGCAAAAATAAGCAAGCAAATTGATATTCTGGTTTTGGTAAGACTGGCTGTCACAAGACACAGGTTTAAATGCACACCTCCTCAGTTGCTCTTCAGTCAATACATGCAAAGACCCTTGTTCCTTTCCTCCTGTTGTCCCAAAAGTCCACTGAGTACTGGAGAACTTAGGCAGCCAGAGAAACCTCAATAGAGTGAAGTGATAAAGAAAGTGAGAAAAGGGCAAAACCTTGTGAGGCCCCACCTGGAGTGCTGCATTCAGCTCTGGAGCCCCCAGCATGAGGAGGATGGGGTCCAGAAGAGGGCTACAAAGATGATCAGAGGGCTGGAACACCTCTTATGTGAAGACAGGCTGAGAGAACTGGGGCTGTTCAGCCTGGAGAAGAGAAGGCTCCAGGGGGACCTCATTGCAGCTTTTTAGTACTTAAAGGGGGCTTATAAAAAACATGGAGATTGACTCTTTGCTCAATCCGATAATGACAGAACAAAGGGGAATGTTTTTAAACTAAAAGAGAAGAGATTTAGATTAGATGTTAGGAGGAAATTCTTCACTCAGAGGGTTGTGAGGCACTGACACAGGCTGCCCAAAGAAGCTGTGGATGCCCCAACCCCAGAGGTGTTCAAGGCCAGGTTAGATGAGGCCCTGAGCAACCTGATCTGGTGGGCGGCATCCCTGCCCGTGGCAGGTGGTTGGAACTAGATGAACTTCAAGGTCCCCTCCAACCCAAGACATTCTATGATCTGTGAATGTAGACACATTACTTATTGTCTTTGAGCAAGCATCTCCAAAGTCTTGCTCTGACTCTCCATGAAATGAATCAAAGACGTTCTCTCATCTCTCCAGCCTCAGATTGCTCACAGATGCTGACCAAGCAGTTTCAGCAGCAGGCACAGAGCTGACAGCATTTCAGCATTTTCTGAGAACACACACTAAAGACAGTTCCAGCAGAGTAATTCTCTACTCTGCAGAAGATGTTGTGGGTAGGACTCCCAAACATG
Source organism: Heteronetta atricapilla (assembly GCA_011075105.1). Classification (NCBI taxonomy): domain Eukaryota; kingdom Metazoa; phylum Chordata; class Aves; order Anseriformes; family Anatidae; genus Heteronetta; species Heteronetta atricapilla. The sequence goes on along the minus strand of CM021763.1, from coordinate 24,341,999 downwards.
GCCAAAGAGGCAGGACTGAACTACAAACAGACTGCTTCAGATACTCTTGAGCATTATCCTTCCAGGGAGCACAGCCTGAGGCCAGCAGTATTACAGAAAACAGGATTTCAGCACCAGGTATGTAGGACTTGGCCAAGGAACCAAGAAGCCTTTGTTGTGTTTGGATGGACCTGTTAATTCCAAGTGCTTTCAGGGGAGGAAAGACGCCCTCAGACAAACTCTTGCTGATGATTCAAGAGATATTAGACTAACCAAGAAAACCAGGAAACACTTTGCTCTGGAAACATGCTATCATTTAAAATAGCCTCCCCAAAATTTACATACTCCTAAAACTATATATTTTTTCTCAGAATGCAACATTTTTTTTTTATATAACATTTTTGAGTGATCAAGGGTTGAGAGCACATAAAATCATTTTTAACAGGTTCCCTTTTCTTGTGACTTCTGAAGCAAGGCAACCAGTGCAGAAGGTTCCTCTAAGTCCTACCCAGAGAAGCATTCCCTCCCTCTCATATCTCCACTCCGTCTCCGTGACCCTCACTATCAGAGTTTAATTGTCTACACCTTCTTGCTCAGCAGCCTAGTCTCCACGAACAGGGGAAGTCTCCTTACATCACCGTTTACTAAACCACATGTATTAGCATTGCTTGTATTCTAGGAGGTTGCTTACAAGTTGTGCCAGCACTGGCATTTGTTCACAGCATATCCTGTTTTAGCAGCCTTTGTATTCATTGCCCTGCCCATTTCTCTCCTCTCCTACTCCTCCGCTAGCCAGCCTCAATTCCAGAGAACACTGTCTAATGACAAAAAACATAGCAGTTGTAAATTTTTAATTATAAACAAAATCAAACAGGATAGCCATTGGAAAGCCCTAGTACTTTACTTATATAGTCATTTTCCTATATTGTGTTTTGCTAGTTCATCTTTCTATTTGAATTATTTTTCTTAGCTTGCAGGGACGAAGAGCTTTCTTTTTTTTTTTTTTTTTTTTTTTTTTTTTTTTCCTCCCATCAGATTAATCACAGTGGACTATGTTCAATAATAACATTAAATATATGACATGGCAATGGCTTTGGACATAGCAGGACATAAAGAAGCTAAACCATGCTGTCCTGAAAGAAGTGTCATGGTTTTTAAACTTACTGATTGTCTTTTATTCAAGTCTTTAGTTGATTAGAACCACCAGAATAAATTAATTACTAGATTTTTTGTACTTCTTGATCTTTCAGTAGATGTCCTGTCACTTGCAGAAAATACATTTTTGCCTGAAGGTACTCAGCTGCATAAATAACCTGTTAACCCACAGAGCATGCAGGCTGGGCCAAGGTGAAACATCCATGTAACACTTCATTTTTGAGAGCATATCTTTCTTCCATTCTTCTTGGCTGTACTACTAGTCCAATATCTATTTTTTAATTTTTTTTTTTTCAATCCAGTGACAAGGAGAAAAGCAAGCGAGGGTATTTTTTCATCTCTTCCATGAATTTCTGTGAATTACCTTGCTATAATCCTATTTCTCCTTTATACAATAAACCAGCTGCTCTGATTCTGTTTGTGTAAGCATGATGTTAGAAAAAAAAAAAAAAAAAAAAAAAAAAAAAAAAAAATTGTGGCCTCTCTGATGGAGTCAGAGTGTAGTTCAGACTCCATCCTCTCCAACAAGGTGGAAACAAGAGGAAAATCACAAAGAAAGACATTTTTGAAATTTGGCATGCTATTAGGTGTATTAAAGTCCATGGTGTTTCATAACACCAGATTATATCAATAGATATGAAGAAGGAGAGGTGAGCGTGGTTTAACTAGTGAAACACCTCTGTCACCAAAGTGGAATAGCACTCAATGGACTCAGCATGGTGTTGAAGGTTATTTTTTTCAGTGCAAGCTGAGTCTAAATAGGCCCTCTCTGCTGCTGTAATCTGTATTAGTTGGCCACAGATTTTTCAAAGAAGATGAAACACTGTTCAGTCCTGAATTTCACGTTTATTAAAAGATTTCATCTTCTCCTGTGTAATGTTTGCATCACAACACAAATCATCAGCTTGCTTTGACCCTGACACCATTTTATAGGCTTAATAATAATAAATCTATGTCCTGAAATAGTTTCTGCAGATTACAGCAATCAATCAAAATTCAGGGAGCCTTAAACCATTAATGTCATCGGCAATGATCCAGCACCCTGGGAATCCATCTAAATCAGCCATCATTACTGAAAATGCTCCTTAAGAGCCTTAAGATAAAGGTAGTATTTGGGAGCATAAATTGCAGTTCTATTTTTATCAGCCATTGAGGGATGATTTTCATAGTGGACATGGTAGATTGTTTTACTAGACTTTTCTTTTCTTTTTTTTTTTTTTGGTGTATCTGTTTTGAACAAGACAAATCCAGAACAATTCTTTCTTTTGCCTCATGCAGCTGTTTTGGTTATTGTAATAGAAAAATAAAGGCAATACATGGTAGATTGTTTTACTAGAGTGAAACCGAAGTATTTGGTATGTATAGGAGTTTCCAGACTTTTTGAAGGAAAAAGAAATATCTGCCATCTTATGTCCTTTGTGCACTGCATATTGTAACATTCCTGGTTCAAGGCAGTGCTCCTCAGGGAAGGTCTGACCAGCTTATGGGGCTACAGATATCTACAGGTTTGGTAACTTCATACTCTGGAGTTATTGATATGGAAAAACAGTGCAAGAGGACTAAGCAATTTCACTGAGAGTAAATCTGCAGATCTTTGTCTTGTTATTTTTTGTAGCCATCTATTAACAGGCTACCTGAAAGCACATCGGGCAAAATCATTGGCAATAGTGAAATGTTGTAGAACTCAGATACATTTTTTTTTTTAGTAAAATTCTCTTCATTTTGCAGTTTACAGTTTCTGTGTGTTTTTAAGTTTTAAAAAAGAATAAATTTGTATATGATTTTATTTATTTGCTTATTTTTGCTTGGCTGTTTGGGTTGAAGTATTCTAGCAAAACAGAAGGGAGGCATGTAAGTACACAACACATTTAATCACATCAGTATAGGTACTGTAACCAGCATTGTCCTGAGAGCAGCCATCACATTAGAAAGATCAGAGCTCTGTCACTAGTTGGGATGGTTTCAAGATGCTGTTGATGATTAGGTCTGGCCTCCCAAATTTGCTAGAAGCTAGCTGATCCCCCTGCAACCTAAACCTTAATGGAAGTTGTTGGGAAGCAACTTGGGCAGTTCAGCAGACTCAATCTTTAGCAATCTGAATCTCAGCAGAGATTAAACCAGTTAACTATAAAACATACTAGCAAACTCAAAGTCAGAGGAAGAATTTTTAAGTCATGCTGGTACAGATAAGAATCAGATAATTGGTCTGTCCCTGTCAGAAGGCATCTCTAAAAAGGGAACAACTGAACAACATTTTTTTTTTTTTTTTCCAGTGGCCTAATTTATCCACAGGTTTAGTTCATCCATTATTTTTTCCCAAAATAGAGCAAACATGAAGTTACTGCATGGATGATTTTGAATCAATACCTAAAAGAAAAGAAAAGAAAGGAAAAGTACACAAAGGCCTGCCTCGGAAAGCATGTTGTGTGTTTCTCTGAAAAGCAGCTTATTTTTCAGCTAATTCAAAGGAGATATATCTACAGACAAGTTTTCAGTCTCCTGTTTCATACTGAAAAGTGGACTATGTAAGAGATTAACCTTCTCATTCCCTACTCATAAGGAGTACTTGAGTCTCACTTGGTGGTTCCTTGTTATTGCAACTGCTATAATTCCCTGATAAGAGATTAGCTGCTGTTCGGCACTTGAAATATGACATTGGCATTGTTCTCTGATAATGGTTCAAACCAAGTTTCAGGTGTCTAGGGAAAAAGATTTCCACAGCTGACTCATTCCTAGAGAGAATTCTTTAAACTTTTCTCCCCATCACCACGTATAAAATTTTGGTCCCACCAGGAGTGTGCCAGGGTCCTTTACCTGAAGCTTGATTATAGCCTGCAGTCTATGCAGTAGAGAAAGCTAGGTGTAATGGAAAACAACCAGACATTATTTCTCATCTGTTTTGTGAGTTAATGTGAGAATAATCTATGAAAATCATAATCTAAAGAGCATGCAGCTAAATAACCTTCTCTTGTTCTCCCCTTAACCTTGTATTTCCTAAAATGATACACTTGACCTTTTACGTCTTTTAAGTTTGATAGCAATATCTTTCAAAAACAGACAGGCAACTGTGACCTTGACAATGTCAAATAATTTTATCTACCATTAGATGCCAGTCCTTCTCATTTAACTGATTTGCATTCGGGACTGCAGCTCTCCCTGAGCTAGGTGGCTGTTAATGGGGCCTGCTGCTGTGGCTGGTGATGCAATGAACTATAAATGCAACCTTTTATTTTAGCTTTTACTATGCAAGTAAAACCAGTTACTGTAAAAGCTGTTTGGGAAAATCAGTGACAAAGACCATCAATTGAATAATGTGGCCCAACCTATGTCTGAAACTTTGCTACAGAAACTGCAGTTAAAGACTTAGGATGGGGACCAAAAAAACCCTAAGGCCAAGACTTTGAAGGTCGATAACTACTACTTTAATGGAGTAGAAGAACAAGCAACAATGATCATATTAGTTTATTTTCTGAGGTTATTTCCCATGCATACTAAACTGGGCTAACAAGGAAAAGCACGAGAAGGAGCCATGTCGTTTCTTGGGGTTCACAAAAATTCACCAGTGCCATGATTCTGGGGCTCCATCTCCGTGCTGCTACCCATTTGATAGGTAGTACAAATGCATTTTACCCTGGGTTCTTCCTCTTTTGCATTTCTGTTTGTCACCCCTACTGGGCTTGTTTCAGTCTCTGTTCTAGGGCCTTAACAAATGGTCATGAAATCAGTATGTGAAGTGGTGTTATGGTGTAGGAATGTGCCATAACTAATCCCCCGACAGTGATGAAACAGAATCACAGGATCACAGCATGGTTTAGGTTGGAAGGGACCTCTGGAGGTCACCTGGTCCAGCCTCCCTGCTCAAGGAGTTACTCCCAGAGCAGGTTGCCCAGAACCATGTGCAGTTGGCTTTTGAAGATCTCCAAGGAGGAAACTCCCCAACCGCTCTGGGAAACCTCTGCCAGTGCTCCATCACCTGCACAGTGAAGAAGTTCAAAGGGAACCTCCAATGTTCCAGTTTGTGCCCAGTTTGTGTCCTCTGTAGGAGCTGCTACAGATACGAGGTCTTGAGGGACTCAAAACAAAGAGCAGTGTACAGAAATGGCACGGGGATACACAGCCATTATTCCTGCATACAAGTGCTAAGCCCTTCATATCTGTTACAGTTGCAAGATAAAAACACCATAGACTTGGGCAGTAACAGAACTCAGGGATGTGTCAGATAATGACCTAATCCACAAATGAGGGTAAAAACAGCTTCCTTCTGAGTTGTGTTTTATCTTCAGCAGAACAAGCAAAGGTTAATGAAATACCTATATTCTCCAAACAGGTTTGGAAAGATTTAAATCCCTGGAAACTCTTGGGAAGAACATTTGGACTCTGAACAGCTAACTCTTGACACAGTATCCCTACTCTCAAAGAAGCGTTATCTTATCAGGGAGAACTGCTAATTTCCTCTGAGTTGTATTTCTATGCAATCTAAACAGGAAGAGAGTATTTCAGATCTGGGATGTCTGGTGTGTGGATTCCCTGTAATTACCAGCATTTAGTCTTTTGCTTAACCTTTGGCCTTCCAGTTCTGACTGTCTGGTTTTGGAAATCTGACGGTTTTAATCTGTGAGCCCAACCTGCAAACTGAGACATTGACATCAGCACAGCAAGAGAGAAAAGACCAGCAGAATCACCTGTGTGCACAGGATTTTATATGGCATAGACAGTCCTTCTGGCAACTAACTCTATTCCAGAGATTTCTAACTCTGTTGGTTCTTTTGAGGAGCAGCCCAGATTCTGTCACGTTGCATTCTGTTGACATTATGTAAGAGAGATTGGTTATCTTTGTGACTGTGTATACTACATCTAGCACATTAATTAGAGCATGATCTTATGGATCTACATCTGATCTTTACAAATAAGTAAATGTATTCAATAGAGTATATTGCATTTAGTTGTCCATATGCATACGATGTCTCTAAGAGCAGAACCTTAATTATCGGGTACATTTAGCTCTGTTCCACGTTCTTTCTGATTTATACCATAAAGAAAGTGTTAGTAAAAAGTAACAATCGTGTGGCCTTCCTGGAGATTAATGAAGCCAAATGAGTATAGAAAGACCTGCCTTAAAAGTATATGTGTCTTCCTAAACAAATAAAACCTGATCTTTCTAGGTTTGGATTAGTTTAATCTCAGCAGATTTCAGTTTCTTAATTTCAAAGTTCTACAGCCCATAATATTAAAAACTGGGGGAGGGCCCAAATCTGCTGGTGCCAGCACCACTGTGAAGTTATGCCATAAGGCACTCATTCACTGCAAGTACATGGCACAGCCTTGTGTCTACTGAAGGTTAACAAGCCCTCAGGAATACCAAGTACCCTCTGTAGGAGCTTCTAGAGATGTGAGGTCTTAAGGGACTTCAGACAAAGTGTACAGTTCTAAAATGGCACTGGGGTACACAATAATTATTCCTACCTACAGGCACTAAGCCCTTCAAATCTGCTACAGCTGTAAGATAAAGCAAACTGGTAGGGTGTGTTGAAGAGAAAAAAAAAAGCAAAGTGGGCAAAATGATAAGCATAGTCATGCAAATATGTGTGCAGGAAAATGCTTCAGATCTCCTGGAGGCTTTTCTGCTCCTAATCCGAAAATCCAAATCTCTTCCTCAAGGAGCTGGTATTCTGGCTCAGACTTTCTGACTACTTCTTTACTGGTTGAGGCCCAGAGAGAAAACTAAGTAGGCAGAGGCATGCTGGTGACCTGAGAGAGAGCAGTATTTACAGCATTTGTTTTATGGAGGAGATAGGTTAAAGTCTCTTACTGCTTATGAGTTTATTTCTGAAGATAGAGGGAAGGATTACTATTTTAATTACCTGAACATCTGAAAGGGGCATTTGACAGTCTCTAAACTGTCCAGGAGGAACTGTTGGTTGTCCCTGGATTTTTAGGAGATTAGAAAAACTATCTGGTGTCTGATATTACACTGAACCAAGGAGGGGAGTCCAGTACACTAACGAACTGTAGGATTACATTATTTTCCAGAAAATATAAATCAGATATTGCATTAAGGATTGTTAGAAGTATCTCTCAATCTTTCTTTTCTGTGTAGATGTGTGTCATTCTCATGAGGTTGAGGTGGAGTCTGGGTAGGTGAGAGTACCAGACAGCGTTGCCTCTGCAGCTGAAGAGTAACAGTCCATAGCCTGAAAATATTTCAAGCATTTAGACTTGATGCTGTGATGAGGATCAGTGTACCCAAGGACTAATGAGGCCTAAAGAACAGATTGGCCATAACAGCAAAACAACTTTCTTTGTCTCTTTTTCTATCCCCATTATTCTAGATGTAATGAGAAGCAAGCTCAAAGAGTCACTGACTGCTCTGAAGTGTCTAATAAAATTTCTTAGTCACGCAGTTTGAAATGTGAAGTTTTTCCTCCTTCAAGATGAAGTATCAAGTGGAAGCATTGTCAGTATTGTGGATGATGAATTTTGAGTGCAGTGAGGGAGCAGCGCTGACAACCACACACTGGAGGGTTTCTGAAAACTAGCTGTGGTTTTGAGTCATAATTATACAGCAAACCTGTGCTTGGCCTGGCGTTATGCATAGCTATTAGCTGAGATGTAACAGAGAGATGTATTCCATTCAGCATTTTATATTTTAGGGCTTGCCAAATGTTGTGCAATTCCCAGTGGTGATAAATGGTTTTGAATCCCAAGAAGCCAAGGCGATCAGAAGGTGCTCAGCACTTCTCCTCTGGGGAGGCTGAGCCAGCAGCCTCATTGCAAATCAAGTCCCAAAGCAGTGCAGGTAGGGAAGTGCATATCTGCTGGTGGGCAGAGGCTGAAAGGTCTGTAATCCCCTGATCAACATCAGCCCAGGCAGACTCATTTGCAGTCCTGGGATAATGCACCACATTTCTATTTTACTTGAATAAGTTTGTACAAGAAATACATTTCCCTATTTTTCCTAGTCTGCACAACAGCTTGATACAGGTAAATGGATTCAGGGGGTTACTTCCTGGGTGCTGATTTCAAACCCAGACCGAGAGCTAAGACTCCGGTTTTTCACGGATTTAGATTCAGTTCAAGAAAGAGATGAGGACATAGTGGACTGTTACTGATTCAGACCCAGGGTTTCTAAACATATGGGTGAACTGGGGCATTGTCACTGCTGTAAACTTATCCCAAGCATACAGCATGATACAGATTTTCTGCAACCCAAAAACTTCTGGCAGATTATGATGTTTGTTGCTGCAGCAGTTCACTTTCTCTTTGAAGTAAATAGCATTAATAACACAATATTAAAGCTTAGAAAACAATTTCTTGTCCATACTGGAATGATATGGCACGTTTACAGGGCAGTTCCCCAACCATGGCCCATGAAGCATCCTCTTCCATAAGAGAGATTTCTCTGTGCTAGCCCTTTGAGTTCTGTTACCTCTATTGCATTCCTTGTGCTTGTGTTCACATGAACTCCTCCTCCACACAGTCCCACCACCAGAGGATCTTCCTGAATGCTTTCTTTGAAAATCTAACCAAAAATTACCAAGAGCAAAGACTCTCCCAGTCTTTCCTGTTACTCATAGCTTTAAAATATCTAAGCAGTTTATTTTAAACCACTGCTTGGTCTTATTCGATGTCTCTAATCAAATCATTCTGCTGTTAGCTATTCCATCGGTAATCCTCACGAAATTGTTTCTTAGCTAAGCTGATTTGTAACAAATTCTCCTCCACAGGCTTATTTCTAGGGCCAGAGCTCTCGGTCCCTCCACTCTGACCCTGAGCTTTTAAAGTTTTGAACATTTCCTCTTGGGGTTGTGTTGCCTTGAAGTAGACAGGACAAGGTGATGCTACGCTGCTGAATGGCTCCACAAGCAAAGCCTGCTTCACATGACTTCAATGTCCATATGCAACAGTCCTTGATTTCCTCCTATACCACAGAGATCATTGCAAAGCTATCCACTGAGGCGCCATAATCCACCAATTCAGATGCTGTTTTTTTTCTTTTTTTTCTTTTTTTTTCTTTTTTTTTTTTTTTTTTTTTTTTTCTTTATCAGCAGCAAGCACTTTTTTCATGAGAGTAAATGAAATACAAATAATGTTCCTGTTTGGTGGGAGAAAACTCAGAGGGAAGAGAAATCAGTCTTCTGCTCACCAGAATGGCTAATTGCTAATAAGCTTCTGTCTCTGAGTCAGTTTAAGAGCAAAAAGCATATTTTTCACAGTGTAGTGGAGTAGTCTCACCGTGATGCTAATAGATACTTGGAACAGGACTTTTTTCAAGTGAGATCTCTTGTTATTGCTATTAAAGCAGATAAATAGTGCCTATTAGGGTATATAAATAATTAAATGGATTTCTGAGTAGGATCTTGAACCCAGTTCTCCTATATTCCTGGTGAGAGATCTAGACACTGGGCCATCATATCCCTCCTAATTGCCTGTGCTTGCTCCAGGCCTGTGAATGTTTAATTACTTCTACAAAGGTGAATAACTCCCACAGTTATTCAAGAGGTTGGTATTTATGGGGCCTAGTGGTGATAATGGTTGCTGAGCTTATTGTGTAGTTAGAAGTGCAGGGTCCTTGGTCATTTCTCCCAAACACTACAAATAGATGCTTGATGATTATAAAGTCTATGGAAATTGGTCTTGTTAATGTTCAGAGCTTTTTTTCTTTTGTGTGTGTTTATAATTTTTCACTTTTAATTTTGTATATATTGGGTGTTGTCTCATGCCTTTGCTGAAACAGAAAAAGAATAGATTTGACCAATTGACAGACTTGTACTGGGTAATTTTGTACACACTCAGATAAATTCCTGCTTGCCTAATATATTGTGTTTGTCAGTTGTAATACTCAGCTGGCTGCAAGAAAAGAGAGGAAAAAAAGGAAAAAGAAAGAATCTGAGGACAGGATAACACATCTGTATTCCTGGGGAGGGATTAATTTGTTTTTGGTGTAAGAATGTTTTGGATGAATTGTGTCTATTTCTCCCCAGCACTACCTGGATTGAAGAGGTGAAAGTCATCGGTGAGGTTCCTGTACACACCCTGGTCTGGCAGGCAAAAGCTTTTGCATAGCTTCCTGCCAATTAACTCATACTCTCTCATAACGCCAAAAATAAAGTAAAATGCCTGTAAGGCTACTGAATTAAACAGAGTAATCAAATAGGACAAAGTTGATCAGAACCATGTTACATAGTCTCTCCTACGACAGTCATTCAGCTAGTGGCTCTGATAACTTCCAGCTGTGGCTTCATGTACCACCAAATAGGAGGAACCGGAATATTTGCCTTAAAAATGGCCCAGAATTATATAGTTTGGTATCAGCATGACTCTTTAACTAAAACCTGGAAGAAAAATAAGTTTATCAATGTCTTATTTCCTCTTTCTTTACCCTTTGTTTCTCTACTTTTTCAATCTTTCTTTTTTCTTCTTCTTTCTTTTTTCCTTTCTTTCTTTCTTCCTTTCTTCCTCCCTTTCTTTCTTTCTTTCTTTCTTTCTTTCTTTCTTTCTTTCTTTCTTCCTTCCTTCCTTCCTTCCTTCCTTCCTTCCTTCCTTCCTTCCTTCCTTCCTACCTTCCTTCCTGCGTACAGAGATTCCACTTTACTAGTACTTGTTAAAGTAACACAGAATGATAAACGGGGCAAATGTCAGTAGGTAATAGAAACTTTGAAATGCATCAGATGGAAATGTAATGACTTACTTATGCTAATCCAGGGATGAACAGAGTGATTCTGGTATGATCCTAGGGCTTTTGCATTCTTCCTTCCACTCCAAGATGAAACTTACCATTATGGCTGAACACCAGCTAATAATGAAAAAAAAAATCCCCCCAAAAGAGGAAGAAGCCTCCTTAAGTGATTGGAAATTAGAAGGCCTCAATTATCAGGAAAATATTTCTAACAATGGGAATGTTATTTTCATGCAACATGGGTCCTGAATATATGTGCAGGCAATTACCCAATCTATTATAGGCCACTGCATATTGGATGGCAGCTACCGAACTCTTGGCTTCAACATGTTTGGATAGAACAGTACCTTGATTCTTCTTCCCCTTTCTGTTAATGGGAAGAACAGCAGCTGGGAGGAACATTTGCTGTAAGCAGAGTGTAGACTGCATTAAGGATCAAGCATTTAAGCAGAACATTTCAACAGGGATGCAGAACCCATTTAGATTTCAGCTGTGAACATGTTTAATCTTGTTTAAAACTGAGCCTCTTAGAATGTCTATGCAAAAGCTGGGAAATACTCGAAATTAAGCTTCTGTTTACTTTTGAAGCAAAAGATCATAAGATCACAGTAAGAATATCCCCTTATTTGTTGGTGTTGACAAATACTTACTGTAATTTTAGTACATGTAGCTATGGTACTGTTCACCCCAGAGTTTAAATGTGAGGCTTGCATCCCCCTGTGGAGATGGATTTCTGCCAGATTGTCTAAAACTTTTATTAGATTGGTCATGAGATCTGGGACACTTGAAAAATAGAAAAATAATATACATGAGGCATGAGTTAGAATCAAAATTCTGGAAAAAAGCCAAAGCAGAACAACACCCCATGTTTTTGAAGGCAGGAGCCTAAATAGGGATGTGGAGCTGACCATTGCAGATGAAGCTGTAATAAGACTAATCCTCAAATCCTTAGTAAATTTGGAATTCAGATCTGAATTATTTCAATAACTTTTTTTTTTTTTTTTTTTTTTTTTTTTAGATGCTCTTATAGTTCTCTTAATAATAGCTTCCTTGGTTATCATTGTTTCCATTCCCAAAAAGCACAAGAAAACACAATATAAAAGCACAGGGAAAGTGGTATATATATTGAATCAGTGGCAAATGTGTCTTAATACCTATCTGCAGCTATGACCTGGAGCAGATTATTTGAAAATGAGTATAAATACAGTGTACACTAGCACTTGTCTTGACCGTATTTCAGCTTTCAGCTAGCCACAGTTTAAGGATTTCACTGCCTGGAAGTTGTAGCAGCATTTTTTGCTCAGTACTCCTAATGGATCTGTTTGCCGTGAATTTGTCTAATCAATCATTGGTGTTCACAGTTCCCCGGGTCAAAGAATTTCACAGTTCAGCTATGTATTCATATTCATTTGTTTTAAACCAACCACCTGTTAAGTCAGTTTGCTGCCCGTGGACCTTGTGTTTTGAGAAGCAGCAACTACACTTTCTGTTTGCCTTCTCTGTCTTTCAGAAGCAGTTGTACTTCTATCACACCTTCTCATCACCCTCTTCTCCACACTAAAGCATTGCAGTCTAGCTAATGCCCTACTCTGAAGCCAGCACACACCTTCAGCCACCTTTTTCATCCTATTTTGGTAGCTTTGCTACTTTTCAAGATGAGGGAGACCACAACCACACATAGGATAAGATTTCCGCTATGCTGAAAGAGCTGAGTTGCTTACTAAATTCTGAATCACTCTTCTTTGGGCTGGGTGTTATAAAAGGGCTTCTCACAGATTATTGTGTGATAAAGCAACAGGCTAAGGTGTGAATCTCCATTGCCAACATGAGAAAAAGAGGTAGGTACAGGACTTCCGTGTTGCGGCAGCAGCAGTTAGTGACTTGTCCTATATACCTGTCTACAATTAAAAGAGAAAGAAAGTAAGAAAAAAAAAACAACCCTTTATACTTTGCAGTTTTAGAAGAGGAAATGTACACCTCCCTTTGCCCTTACCACTAACGAAAAACTGCTTCCTCCCTGCTGACTCCCAGCTGTCTGCACAATGAAACAGCAACAGGAAGAGATGAACCTTCCTGATTCAGGTGACCATCACAAGCATATCTGTTCTTCTTTTCTCCAGACTCAGTGAATGTGCTCTCATATCAGCTGTTTTCCTACCCTGAAAGTGACTGCTGATGACAAGGCAAACCAATCATGCAGTCAGTTTGCACTGTGCCTCATTGCCCCGAGCTGATTTTTTAGACAGGCACATGAACATGCAGAAGAATGTTAAAAAACAAACAAACAAACAAACAAACAAAACTCCCCAAACACAAAAGCTAAGGACATCACTGTGAGAACAATATTTAATCAAAGTTTATAGCTCAGATACAATGGACAAAGAGATCAAGAAACTCAGGCATCCGTAAGAATTGTCAGGCTCTCTAACTGGGAGATGCAAGTTCTATTTTCCACTGCAAGTACCATTCTGATGCACTGGGTGCATGCAGTCAGACACACAAAGGGAACAGATTTCTATGACACCAGTACAAAAACCCTCCATGGGAACTTGTGGCAGCACAATTAAATGAGGCTTATAATTTACACTTTCTGACTTACAAATGCAATATCATCAGTACTAGATAAATTATTGAAAAAGTTGTCAAATAAATTGCCTCATGGATATGATCACCATTTTGCTGGTTGAACAGCATTTAAACAGCTGTTCCTTCAGTGCCCCCCAAAAGGGATTATTTGAAAGAAGTTTTAATGTGACTCTTCTTTCACTTAACTTTCTTTAATGTATATCCTTGGTATAATTCTATTACCTTCTCAGGATTTTTATGCTTTACTTCTACTCCCACGTAAATGATAGGAGAAAACTCTCCTGTTCTGGGCTATGAATGCCTTCAAGACTAGGAGGCCAGAACAGTGATTTCTGTTCATTTGCATTTAATAAGATTGGTAAAGAAAGCAAAAACAATTTTAAAATATTTTAGCTTAGCAAGTAGGGGTGGGCTAATCAGTGAGTGGCAAACCTGAATGCCAGCCAAGTCAGTCCATAGGAACTGGAGATAATTCTGGTGAGATTCTGGTGCTGGGATTAGATGAGTCAGTGAACTTAAAGAGATTTTAGGTACATGCTGCCCCACCATGTATATTAGTTCATTTCTAGTTCACATGAATCTGTACTGGGGTTGGAGTACGCTGGAAGGGGGGAGGGGGCGTGGGGGGTGAAACAGAAGACCCAAGGATCTTTCTTTTCAGTTTTGCAACTTCCAATCAGTTAAAAGTCAATTATGCTATGGCATGTTTTTAGAGACATAAAAGCTTCTAATACCTTTGTTGGCATTTTCATTGCTGCTGTGTTCAAATGCTCTTTTTTTTCTGATCCAAAAGGCTAGGCAATACTGAACTTTTCGGTAAAAATGAGCCAAAATAAAAAATGAAGATCTGACATACCTTAGAGATCTGGGTGGATAAAGTACAGTTATGAAAACATCAGTCCAGTCTGGTTTTTGCGTTACAGTCAGATCTCGATGGGTTTGGTTTCCTGTTCTGTTTTTAAGTTGTATCTGTTCAAAGCAAAGTCTGTGATTTCTGTAAATGCATGAGATGGTTTCTCATGGCTGAAAATCCTCCCAGACTTTGGTCTTTTAGAATCCCAAGCCAGACTCACATCACAGACCAATTATGCCTTGAAAGGTGAGTGTTGACCTAAAAGTAGTTCTGATCTAGGTGTCACTTCTTGAGCTGTAATACTCAGTAAAGGACCATGAAATCAAACTGCTTAGAGGAAAAACAACACTATCTTGTACTGCTACACAGTTACCTATCTCAGCTTAAGTCCGTTCAGTTTTCAAGAAGCTTGATGCTGAAGCTTGAAGCTTGTACACGTGTTAACCATTGAAGTAAGGACGTGAACTCAGTCTTCACTTGCTTCTGGTGAGTACCGTAATGACTGGGCTTACTAAATTTCATTCATTTATTTATTTTTAATCTCAGTGAATACTTCTGTTCCTACAGAGTCAAACCACCAGTGGATTGAAGCTAATTCTTTAGTCAGGTGGAGAAAGCAATCACCGAGGATGCCTGATGTCTGACTTTAGCCAGTGCTCAATGGAGAGTCTCATAAAGCTCACATATGCTAAGCGACAGCAAGCATGATCACTGTTGGCCAACATGCTGTATTAGATGGAAAATGGAGTCCTGCCTTTCATTTTGAACACTGAAGAAGGTCTACTGAAATGATGATTCTTGTCAGGGTTTCACATCAAACAAACAAGTCAGGGTTTTTAAGGAGAACTGTCCTTGCTGAACTATCCTTGATCAACCATAGTATGGGCATGCTGAGCCTTACATTCCTGTCTTCTTTCTAGGGCCAAGATTAGATTATTTGTTAGGAATGGATGGAGAATGACAGTATCCCATTGCAGAGCGGGCCATTTATCTGACACAGGAATGTAGCTATGTATTATCAAGTGTGTCAGTACTAACAAATACACCAATAACTTTGTACTGATAAAGATGCTGGGCTGGAAAATTAGGCTCTTAATGATCTGTAGAGCAAAATTAAAAAGATACATAAATCCAAGGTTTTAGATGACTGTTTGAATAGAAAAGCTAATCATTAACAATGTTGTCATATTTCTGCACCTTGTCTCCATCCCCTTGCATTCACATAGGTCTAGGAGTTTGATTCTCTGAAAACTGGCAGCTCAGGAAAATGTTGGAAGAAAAGCTTTTTTTTTATTATTATTATTTTTTTATTTTCCAACGTATCTCACAGTCCCTCTCTCTCAGTGGGAGCCAGTTCTCAAAACTCCAGAGCCAGGTTTGCTTCAGAAGCTACAGAGGTGAAAGCTTGCAGAAAGACATCAGATATGAAGTATCTGCTGGGACTGATAGCCACAGGTACCCATTATTTTTTGGTGGGGAGCCTACAGTCAGCTAGTTCAGCTTCATGACTGTAGAGATAGAGCTGACATTAACAAAAAAATCAGAAGGAGACATCTGCCTAGCTTCTTTTGATTTTTTTTTTTTTTTTAATCTAAAAAGTTTTGAAGGTAGCACTGCAAAGAAGAAACCATATATATATATATATATATATATATATATATATATATTTCATAGACTTGGGTATGCATTAAGCAAGGGCTACATATATATTACCAAATCCAGCAGTACTTTTTTGAGTTTCTGAGTTTGAGAATGTTCTTCAGGTGTGTTCTGATTGTGTATGAGGGCAAAAGTTAACTACTATGTTCCTTTGCAGCCTCACTGCCACAGAACACAACCTAAGGTGTCTGTGCATGCGCATGGGGGGAACAGCTTTGGTCTGCTTTGGCTAGTTCCCCTGTGAGTGCAATATTAAGATTTCAATCAGACAAAAAGACACTACTCTTTGCTTTTGCTTGGAGATGAAACAAGAAAACCTGATTTAGAAATTCCAGATACTTGCAAGAAGGAGAGTTGTGGTAGATTTACTTTCCAAGATCTAGAACATATTTTCTGGGAAACTCCTACAGCAGTTTCACTTGCACAGCATGGTTACTTTACAGAAGCATGGATTTCCTATGCTTCTTACAAACCCTGGGGCAGGTGCCACTTTTCACCAATTTTACACCATTTTTACACTTTTTTTTTTTTTTTTTTTTTTTTTCAGTTTTTCACTAATTTTACACTATTTTCAATGGACAAATAAATTTTGAAAATGTGGGGAGGGTAGCGTTTTGAAATTAGGACAGTTCATTGCTGCAGCCTGGCTAAGAAGCTGACTATGTACTCAGGTAGTCAGCTTGTCTTCAGAGCCAAGGCCATGTTACTGGCTGTGTTTAGCTATGTAGTGCCAAGCACGCCCAGGTGTGCCCACAGATCCTGCAGTCGCAGTGCCTGCAGCGCAGACATGATGAGGGAGCATGTGCGTTCCCATTGCTATAGATGTTCTAAAAAGCAAGGGGGGAAAACCAGGTTTTTGAGTTGCCACATCTACTGCATTCCCCAGTTATAATCAATAAAAGGAGCTCTCATGAAGCGTCCTGTTGGAGAGTGTGCTCTTCTGCATGTGACAGCGAAAGGAAGATTCTTGTGAAAACAAGTTCTTACCAGGACATTAATAATAATTCCCTCCCCTCTTCTGAAATCAGCTATTTTGAACCAGCATTACTGAGGAACTTTACACAAAGCAAGCCAAGAACATGCATAAGTGCCTGAGTGCCTTGCTCTAACAGCAGCGTGAGCCCAGCCCCTGGCCGCACCCTGCTGGAAGCCCATGTGGCCCAGCCAGATAAGAGGCATTTTCTCCAAGGCGAGGTCTTGCTTGGCTGTGCCTGCCAGGAATACTGTGGGAAATTGACCGTGACAAGATTTTGGTTTCAGTAACGGTGTTAGTAGTGAGACACATCAAGACATTTTGAAACAGCAACGTCATTTAGTTGTGTGTCTTTGTGCACCAGTTGGCATTTTTAAAATCACTTTATTCTCTCTCTCCCTCTGAAATACTCACAGCCCCGCAGGAAGGTGGATGCGTAGACGTATTCACCTGCCAACTCAGTCTGTCCTCATGTAGGATTGTTCTCTTGTCCAGAAACCTTCAGTGCTTACCCTAAACAGGTGCAACGCTGTGAACTCATTCTGAGGGTCTTGTTCACATGCCCTGAGGACTCTTGGTGCTCATGGGTTGCCTGACAATCCAGGACTTTCTTGTTTACATTGCCTGTTATCAGTAGAACAACAGCAGTTTGCATAACAGCTTCTCCTCTTTCATCTCAAGTCTCCTGAAGCTTCTTTCCCAAAGGTTGTTCCTGCCTCAGAACATAATCCCACATGTCAGTGCACCTGCTGAAACCCATGGGGCTCTGCAAGGCCAGGTCTCCCATTTCACTGGACGGGGACACTCTCTATGCCAGAACTTCCTTGGCAGATCATTTGCTGATGAAAGGTTTGGTTTAACTGAACTGGGGCATGCATACATGTAGTGCCACAGCCAGAAAAAAAACATAGGGCCTGCTGTCTTCTCGATTTTTCTATATAGGAGATGAATGGGGAATCCCACCAGCTCTCCTCCTGCCTTGCTGCAGAGCTCAGTGTGCCTGGGAAGTAACTTGCCTGAAGTCATTCCTATCTTAGTTTTCTTGTCAAAATATCCCACCCTGTGATCCTGGCTGTGGATCAAGTGGAAGGAAAGATCGTCAAGTTCCATAAGTTTCCCCTGGATAAGAAAGGAAATGCAAATGTGGTGACTAACAAACTGATCTCACTTGGAAAAATCAGCAGCATTTCCATCCATGCCTTTTCAGCTGATCACGTGGCTGGCAAGAGATCAAATGATTCCCCAGAAGATAGGTCTCCGGCTTTCAGGTAGACCAGCGGTTGGTTGGGCCTGAGGGTGCCAAGGGCAGGCCTCAGTAAGCCAGACCTCAGGCAGTGTCAGGGCTTGCCCTGGATCTGGCAGAGAAGCTGGCAGTAAGTATCCTGGCATTACAGCTCGTCCACCTTCCTCTGTATGGAACCCAGCAGTAGGGAGGACGCTGCCCAGCATGGTTTTGACCCTGTTGCCTTCGCAATTATTATGAAATTATTATTCTGCAAACCAACTGAACTTCTCATCTCAAATTAATTGCTCCTAATCATTACGCCTAAGAGCAGAAGATACCACAGCTGGTACTGAAAAGATTGAAACTGAACTGCCTATCAGCAGAGAAGATATTGAGTTCATCTAACTTTAGCTGCCTCCAAGCTGGCATCTCTCACGTCAGCCATTTGCCTGGGCTCCCCCTCCAGTCAATGGAGTGACTCCAGAGCATGATTCACCACAGCCTAGGAATAGAGCCTGAGGTAGGTGGGGTGAATCACCCTTGGGAATTGCCTGTCGTTCTCTGTGAAGAGAGCTTTGCCAGATGGCTTTGATGACAAGTCTTTCTTTTAGGTGCTTAAAATGAGAGATGAATCCCACCTCAAAAAGTTCAACCTCCATGCCTTCCTGAAACAGAGAAGAGGCAGAGGGAGAACTGCACGTTGCATGAGCATGCAAATTTACCACTGTTTTTAAGTGGCAGCCTTCACCCCACAGAAAAATAATCCTGCATGGATTTGAAAGGGAAGGCAAAAGGCATCTGTGCCCCAGCACAGTGCAATTGGGATCCTGCCCAGAGGACATGGTAAGAGGCACAAGGCTGTTGCCTTCGCCTCTGCCTTCTAGTATGGTGTGGCTGGCTACAGCTGCTGGACTTGGCATTCCTATCATATTTTTATATCATGCTCTCTCAGGTCTTTATTTCCATCCAGCTTCACAATGTACAAGCTGCTAAAAGCTGCTTTACCTGTCTTTTAGATTGATAAAGCAATAGGCCGGAGGACACAATGAAAGGCATCAGCAGTATGAAGCACTGGGTAAGTGTGGTGTACCAGCCTGCCACACAAACCAGCCATGCATTTCCCTTCAGACAGGTCACGAAATGTGGACTCAGCGTGGCTCTTCTACCCAGCACCCTGTAGAGAAATCTGCTGCTGAAGTACGTAGGGTGGCTGCCAGATGAAGAAAAGAGGGAAGAAGGATTAATCTAGCTAGCACCTTTCAAAGAACATTTGTTTTACACCAAGAACA
>CM021763.1:24244140-24321843 GCA_011075105.1 Heteronetta atricapilla | reverse complement strand
AGGCAAAAAGCAACTAATTCTGCTTTGCCTGCAGGGACATGGAGTCACAGCTCCCACAGTTAATGCTTTTTGTTGTTTCAAATGCATTAAGGAAAAGCTCTGTGCCTTTTGTACAACTCAGGTCTGCCTGGAAAGTGTGTCTGACTCCATGTCCCTGCAGGCAAAGCAGAATTAGTTGCTTTTTGCCTCATTTCCAGCCTGTGGTGTGGGCAGGACCTCACCATTTAAAATGTCCTTAGTTTCCACCCTCTAAACAAGGGCCCCTGCAGAGGTGCTGGCCTTGTTGCCATGCTGGCTGGGGCCAGTCTCAACTTTGGATGTGCAGAACATGGAGGGGAGGAAGAGGAAGGTGGCCGCCACGTCTCCTGGGTGGAGGCAGAGGTGGCTCTGTTTGGGCTTGGTGGGACATGGTGGGCCACTGTGCTAAGTGTTAGGTGTCTCTGAAATATAATCCTCTCCAGGAACATGCTAATACACCCCATGGCTCTCAGGGTCCCTCAGAGGACTCCTGAAAACGAGAGGGGGCCTTCCCTGTCGGGGTGTAAAGGTGGGCCGCCATTCTGGGTAGCCCTCAAGGCATTGCAAGGCCTTGCCAGCCATTTTGTGCCTGGGTCCCCACAGGCAGCCGAGGGGTGCCAGCACTTGTCGTGTGTTCCACCACTGTGGGGAGGGGGCATTGCCTGTCCCTTCAAAGGGGCTTGTAATAGCTCACAGCAAGAAGTCTAAAATTTCCTCTTCCATTTTGACTTAAAGGGGCCCTTCCATTTTGACTTAAAGGTGAGAAGTTACTTACGCACAGGACTTCACCTGAGTCAAGTGGCTCCACGAGAAAAAGAGGATGAAAATTATTCCTCAACCTTTAAAAAAAAATCACCCACGCGTAGCTGCACAGATAGATTCAAGCAGGTTTTCACATTCCTTATGAAAAATGGCCATCAAGCCTCAGGAAGAAAGCAGAGAGAAAAAGTAGGAGTGTGTTTGTCTGCAGACAACAAAAATAGAATGACATTTTTGCAAACTATTTTTTCCCAGTCTGCCAAGTGTGATTTCTATACAATGTATGGTACAGGCCAGAAAGGCGCTGGTCCGCGGATTTCTGCAGATTATGATCAATCAATCATAATTTCTCTCAGTAGCTGATGATGGAAGATGTGTGATTCATGACCATAACTGTATTTTTAGATGTAGACCTCTCTGGCTACAGGACCTTGTGTTGCTTAGCATATGCTCCGAGAGCAGGAACAAGATAAACATGGTGTCTATTTAAAAGAATCAGCTTACTAATTGAGAAGAACTGCAATGCATATGGTAATCGGAGATCTAACCCCACTTTCGATCAAGTGAACTAAAAATATCGTAGTAGTCTTTAGTCTGTGCTTCTTTTAAGAAACTGTAAGACCAGTGATGATGTAATTTTTAGTAATTACTGCAAGCCTGTGGTACCTGGGTACCTCAGTCTGGGTGTATTATGTGATGACAATGAGCAACACGTGGGCAGATTTTGGAATGGAAGCCTTGTGAACAGGAATCTCTTTCTGCTTTTAGAGGAACTGGCTGGCTTCCTTGGAGGACCTCTCCTGAGGCAAGATATGGACTCGCTTGAAACATTAAAATACTATATGCCAGCAATGAATGAACGAAAACAATGCTCAGAATCAGCCTTGCCCAGTCAGCCTCTCCATTCTCCCCCTTCGTCATTGTTACCTTGTTTTTCACTGTCAGGGGTACTCATGAAGCTGGTAAATTACCTCTGACTACAAAGGTTGACAGGCTGGTTTCGTGGAAACCAATGACAAAACTCATTCTAATTTCAGATGGAACAGCGCTTCATCTGTAGTATAAAACACAGATGCACTGCTTTTGCAGGAGTATAAGATTAGCAGAACTGTCATTTTGGCATTACTTGGTACAAGACTATTTTGGAGCTAGTCAGCTACTTCATTCAGTTCAATCCATAGGATGGCTGAGAGTAAGCTGAAATCATTTTCTCCCTAGTTCCCTCTAATAATAAGAACACTTGGGTCTCATTTTCGAAGTAGTTCACGTATAGAGACAGGAAGTATCAGCAAAGGATTCTGGTAAATGGACATCTCAGTCCTCACTGAAGCCTCAGAAACTGAAATGCAGTTTCAAAACAACCTTTATTCTGCTTGAAGACTTATTACAATTTTTAAAGCAACTTAAAAACAAGACACAGCTCCATCAACTCTATAGCTTGAACAAAATTTCAAGGAGGCATGTTTTCACTGTTGCCTTGTGAAGGCAATTTACAACCCACTTTACCCTCCACCTCCTCAAAGACCATTTTAAAACAAAGTAATCTTAATGTTTTAAAGACATTTAACAGAACAGAGCTTTATTTTTAAAAACAATAATAATAATAATAAAAAAAAAATAGCAGCATCTTGGGCAGCTAATGCAGTCTCATTAGGACAAGTGCAATGTAACGTTACCCACTCCTCCAGTCCAGTTTAGTTTTCCACTGCAGTAAATACAACATGATTCTACATGAAATGTTGCATTTTGGAACCTTGTCCTATGGGAGGCATTGTGCTTTGTGCTGCCCATTTCTAAAGTGACCCTGAAAAAAATACTATCAGGATTCACTTTCCCAACTTAATACCATGCATAGCAAAAGCACTGTGTGAAAATCGGCAGAAGTTTTCCCCATTAGAAGCATTTGCATGTTTTCCCAAGCATTATTATTTCATTGCCAATTACAAGACAAAGCCATTTCTTTACTACAGAACAGTTGACACCAAATAGAAAATTTTAAGATTTGGTTTTACAGTTTGATAAGATTTTTTTAGATAAATGAACCATACAGACAAGCTTTTTTTTTTTTTAGAAAAAAACAACAACAACACAGAAACTCAGTCTTCTAACTGTATTTGGAAACATGCTGCACCCACAAAGGTCTAGTGCATGTGTGTCTTTACACAAAATTAATAATATCACTTACTGAATTCAGCAAAATGATCACGTTTGGTGAAAATGCACCTATACTGAGATCTATTCATACATAAACACAGCAAGTGTGTGCGCATATGCACTGATGCACACATGAATATCCCCAAAACTGGAAATCCCAATTTCAACTTACGGAAATCAGAAGCTCCTAATTTTCCCTGTGGGTGTTGGTTCTCTGTGTTATGCCTCATACTTTACAAAAGCCTTGCAAAAGTGCTGCTGCAGTGCAGCATAACTCAGGGATTTAAAATAAAAAATTCCCCAAACCGAAAAAACATACCAAAACAATTCCCACCCTTGAATCATATTAGGTGGAAAAAGTATACGTCAATAGAAACACAGAAAAGCATTGCGTTTCTTCAGTTATATCCACATGCTTTTTTTTTCTGTATATATTAGTCTGTTTGAGATCAAATCAAAACTGGAGTGAACAATATGGTACATTAAGGACAAACAACTCTGCAGTGAATAGGGCCTTTGGCAGGATGCAGCTCTGTGCATTAAGGAGGGAGGAAAATGCAGAGGCCACACAATACCCAGGTACCAAAGAAACCCCACTCATGCCCACTTTGGGGGCGTAAGTGATCCTCGTGAATTGCACAGACCCTGTGTAGGCAGAACTTCCCCTAACGAAGCCCTAAAAGCATTTATCCCCATAACATAGTGCTTATTTCTCATTGTTGCTTGTGCAATAAAAGCAAGTGCCAAATTTGCACGCACACTATTTTTTCTCTGCTACAACCACAGATGAAGTGAAGTAGTACAGCACAACAGGAACAAATGATATCCCTTACTGGGCTGGGCATGCTAAGGATATGGCCCACTGACATAGCAGAGGTTTTCTTAATATGAGGAAAATTAGATCCAAATGCCTTAACTACGATGAAATTTCTTGAGAAATACTAAGTGAAACATCCATTCAGATTACATATATTTTGCTTATAGAGAAAAAAATACGATTTTACTCTTAAAGTATTTAACATTCAAAAATTAATATATGTCTGAAGAATACCTTGGATTGCTACAAGTGTTAAATTGTTGTATATTGAGCTAATTTGTAATGTCAAGCCCAGTAGTATGACTGTCATGCTAGAGTAATTGTTGCTTTTCATAGTAAAAACCAGTTATTAGAAAACCAAATTTAAATGGTCCTATTCTGAGAGGCCTAAAAGAAGGGTGGAATGAGGAATGGAAGGGATGAAGACTAAACTTCTATTTAGAAAAAAAAAAATCAGAATAATTTTGAAAATGATGATTATCCTGAAACATTTATGTTGGTTGTATCTTGTTTCCTGATATAGTTTCTAGAGTGAAAATACATCTATAGGAAAGCAAAGACAACCCACCAAAAAAAGCACAAAATCCATATAATTAAAAAAAAAAACAAAAAAAAAAAACAAAAAAAACTTTACAGTCTCAGAAATTAAGGGATAATGTAAAAATTAAAAGAGAATATAAAAACTACTGGAGACTGGCAAATTTTTCATTATTTTTAATAGCTTAGTAAGTACTGAATGCTTGGAATCAAAATACATGTATCTCTAAAGCAGAGTTATTATGAGACAACTCCATGGGACCTACTCTTTTGATTGTGTGTCCCTTCAATAGTAATGGGTTTTCCCTGTGCATCTTTGGGAAATAAAAAAATCATCTTAACTTAGTCAAAACTTGTCCAATATTTATGTGAACTTCATTACTTTATCAATTTCCAATGCACGAACTTCCGCAATGGTCATGGCAAAAAATGTATAATAACAATACCACTGCAAGCCACCCACAGTGAATTGTCCCAGAATTACTAAGTTTGCTTTAGTGGGATTCATGTATTTGTTTCCTTTAAACAAACCATAATTCTGTAATTCTCTAGTGCCTGAAACTACGAAAATGTTCACTTTGATACTCCCTCAGTCTACAAACTTATGAAAATAAATCCAAAATGTTAACTATGTAAGCCTAATCATTTTTCAGAACAGAGGTTTTCCAGTCTTAGCCCTATGTTGTATCCAATTGTTCTGAATACAGGTGGGAGATTTCTTTAAAAATACTAGTATGATAAAACAAATCCAGGCAACAGTTTAGAGAAACTTCCTTCATATGAAATGAAAATACCTTGACATGCTGACAAAAATTCTGCCACAGTAGGTCAAGATGTCATTTATTTACTGTGAAGTGTGGATTCATTCTGAAATCCAACCTATCTACTCCAGTTGCTAAATTTTCCTGTTTTTCTGCAGTCATTATCAGAGAAGGATACACAATTTTGCATCTTTCAAATACGAAGACAATCATGACAGAAGTTCAAAATGCTTCAAAAGCAAACATAGCAAGGTACCGTACTCTAAAGGTATCTCTGAAACAATATTGTTGGACTCAATGATACTTTGTAATGTTCATATATTTTTATTGAATAAAGCAGCTTTGAAGCTTATCAGGCACTGCCCAACAAAATATTTAGTCAAAAAAAAAAAAAAAAAAGATGAACTTTTTAAACTTTGAGCTAGTAGCTCAATATTCTATACAAATTGTAAAATATTTCATAGTTTTAATTCTGAAGCCAACTTGCTGGCTTCCTGTACATTAAAAAAAAAAAAAAAAACAAAAACAGAAAACATCAAAAGAATAACAAAAAGTAATCATCAAGAAAAGTATTTTCAGGCATAAGTAAGAAAGAAAAAAGAAGGCAAGGAAAGAAAAAAAAAACAAGCTTAACCTGTAGACATGCTCAAGAGAAGACTACAGCCTAAAGAAAATTCAGTATTGCATAGCATGGTCTAAGAATTCAGCTTTCAGCAAACAGAAAGGGAAAAGAGAAGCAGTTTGGTATTGACAGTTTCCATCAATGATAGTTAGTCATCCAATATGTACATTATTAAAGACTGTATGCCATTGAAAGTCCTGTTTTCTTCAGTCTTAAATATATTCTTAAAACAGGATTTTTAAACGTCTAAGCAAAACACTTCCTGGCACTTCACTATTACAATTCCTCCAAACAACATACTGTAACTGAAGTCCTTTTAAAGTGTCCTTTATAAATGAAAGTGCCATTCTGCTACATATCATTCACCAGAAACCAAAAAATCCACAATGCTGTGTGTGTCTGGATCCACTGAGTGCAGCAACATCAGATCCAAGCCAGGTTGTGACCAAGAAATTCCAATAACCAAATGACAAAGACCTCTTACACCTTGTGTCTGCAGAATCCAACGTTCTAGCTGGTAAAGCTTCAGAAGTGGTCGTAAACAAGCACCATGGTTAAAGGCCTCTATGTCCCTGCAGGGAGATCAGGTTAGGATTTCTCTCTCTTGTGTTTTTCTTTTCTCAATTAAAAAAAGCACTTCAGATTAGAAACATACGTTCACAGCTTAATACTGTGATCTTTCCGACTGCAGTTGTGAAGGAAAGCTCTAGTCCCATCTGAAGACAGATAGCTTTGATACTGCAGCTCAGATTCTTGAGTAAGGCTGAAAGGAGCCTGCTCTCTCCAGAGGCCTCAATGTTGTCAAATCTTTTCTTTAGAAAAAACCAAACACCCAGAGTATTAAGATCTTCATCGCCTCTGCTGTGCATATACTGGGTAGGCTAGTGTGACATTGAGAGAGTCATTGTGCTGCACGAGTGATGTGTGTTGATAATGTAGCACCAGTTCTTTGAGAGAGTTGTACAAGTTATATGGCTCTGCAAATCCATACCCAGTAGGTGTTTTGTTTATCACACAGTGCTTAACTTCTCCATCCACCCTAAAAAAGAAAAAAAAAAGTTTTAAGTTTTAGTTTGTCAGTACAGTAAAATTAAGCTAGAAAATAAGGTACTGCCAATAAGTCTTAAAATGCTAGTCACTACACAGGATTCCTTCTATAGTCTTCTGTGGTGGGAAAATGGTAACAGTGTAGGTTTAACCCAAATTCCCAGGTGTTGTGTGAGCTTAAGGATGCAGGAGTTAGGCAGGACTTTGTAACTGTAGATAAATGAGTTACTCCATGCTCTACTTTCCCTTGTTTTCAATGAGCCTCATCTGTGGGAGCAGCACAGGTTTGAGCTGTGTAGAAAATGGAGCGGCAATAAGAATGGCCTCAGGACTTATTTTCTGCTTCTAAGCAGAAAGATCCAATGGGATCCACACACGTGCAAGTGTGCATGTGCCCCTTGCTCAAGATAGGAGCCTCAAATGTTTACATTGTTCACATCTAGGGTACATACACAACAGAGCAGGCATAGCAGCCTTGCTTGCTGCTCTCTCGAACCAGGAATGTTCCATCTCGTTTTCCCCGCAGCAGATTTTCAGCTTGGCTTCTGTTGATATTTCCCACATTCCATGTTCTCTCATCATGATGGGGCAAGTCTTCATCATCATCTACCATAGAGTATTGGCTGTCAAAATATGACAAAAGATGTTTGTGAAACGTTGCAGAGCAAAAACCATGAATATGCTAGTCCCCCTTTCATATCACATGGAGGAACTTGGTTAGGAGGTTGTCTCCCTGGTAGAACTATGTAATACTTAAAAAAAACATGTAATACTACAACATTTCACCTGCTGAATTGAAATAAAAGTTCTCATCCTTGTTTCTTTTAAAAATACTCATGTAGATGTGAAGATGGACATAAAAGGATGCTGTTTTATCTATCAGAATCTGCTGTGAGAATTTCAGCACTTCCACCATTACTCCCTGTTTTGGTATACAGCAAGCCCACCGAAATCAATATCCTTTGAGACAGCTTCATTTCTAAAGATCAGAACACTTGGTCAGCAGTGAAAAATCATGCAATGTATTGATTACATCTGCTGCTTGGGAGAGCTATGAGCAGTTTTACAGGTAGATAGATAAATTATTCATAGGGGAGATGGCTTTGTGGAAAGGTTAGAATAGTAGTGTACTTTTTCCTTATGAGATTATGAAAAAAAGCATGTAATATAGGACCTTCTTTACCAAAACAGCCACCAACTACAAAGCTGATTCAGAGTTTCATTGAACCCTCTGAGTTAAACCCACAGTCAAAGAAGGTGTCTTTGGTTCAGCTATGGGGACACCACTTTGATACTCTACAGTTCCAAAGCTCCCTATTTGCCCAGCAGCCTGCACTGGTCAGCTTTGCCTCTGCCACTCGGCTTACAGTCAGTTGTTCTGAAAAGTTTCAAAGTGGTCTACCAAGATCAGTGATTTCACACATTTTAATTTTTCAGGAAAAAGGATTCTATTGTTTCAGATGACCTGCTATCCAGCTCCCTTATCCCACTGTACTTCTTTGCCCTGCAAGATATTCTAATGCATTCAGTTTGGGCTCTATTTTCAGCACCTAGAGAAAGAGATTCCTATTTTTACTGCTGCTTATTATACTCATTTTTTTCTGCTTTATTTTAGAGAAAAAAATCAAATTCTCAAAGTTTAATTTGCCAGCAGAAACCTGAGCACTTAACAGATTCACTAACAAGGAGAGTCATAGAAACAGAGGAAAGGAAGATTTTCTTTAAACAGTATCACTTAGTATTTTGATGCTATGTTATAACCACAGCCTGGCATTGCTCTTTCTAACTGATGAGAGTACCAGTGGAAACAAGTGCCTACATATTCTCCGTTATATCTGCTCTGAGAAGTGCTAAGACTGAGTGAACAACGTGGTTTTAAAATGTGCATGCCATTTATTCCTTTTTTCTACCAATGCAGCCACAGCAGTTGCACAATTTCCAGTATAACAGCAGGAAACTCAGCAAACCAGGCCAAATTAAAATAGACCACTAATGTGAACAAAACTAGAATGTAAAACCAGAAAACAGTCATTGTCAATCTGCTGCTTTTGCTACATGTTCAGCCAGGCAGTGTGGAAGGCATGCACAGGAGACTACACAAGCAGAAAATGTTGATACAAATATTACTCAGAACACTTGATTTTTCTACTGGTTCACTCTTCACTGTTTACTATTTTTAACTATGAATTTAAGGTACTTTGATACTATTTGGCAGCTTGTTCTGTTTAAAATTTGCTTTATATTTGCTTTTTGCTGCCCTTTTTTTTTTTTTTTTTTCAGGAATGAAGTGAAATATATTCAGTGGCCAGGCCCCAGCCAGAACCTATAGTAAAACTGAATTGCTGAAATGACAGAATACTATTCTGCCCTTTCCCAGAAGGACTGAATAGACCATAAAAATGGAGAAGGACCACTCTTCAGCATACACAATTTTATCACCTCCATTAGCAATGTGATAGATACACTGATGTGGGCACCACTATACTCGATAGCACCATAGTATCAACATCTGTAATTGGGAAACAGCCTAAGAGACCTTCTGAACAATTTATTTATTCCTAATGACATCCCTCCAAGATACCAACACCTTATAATCTTAATTTTGTTAGTAAGAATAAAGACACAGATTAAGTTCCAGTGCTTTGCTATAGTAACCTGATTACACACTTCCTTGAGTAATGGCAGAGTAGGGGGTGAGAGGGAGTCCTTGCATTATGTAGGCTGCCCTGCGTTAACAGTGACCATTGTTACAAGAAACCTAGAAGAGATTCCCTCTGGGTGGATCTAGAATTAAATATGCTCAATCTCACTTATGTGCAAGCTGATAGGAAATACCAGGAATATTTAAATCTTTTAATACTCACTCTTCTGTATTTTCATTTCCAAGCCATTCATTTAGCTTCTTTTGCCGAACACCTTTCTGAGTCAGCCACCTGGACAATAATACCAAATAAAATTAATTATTAGTTACAGAAGTTTGATGCCAATAAATAAATATACTTGTATTATATTATTGCCATATTATACTATTATTATATTACATTGTTATGCATATATTTAGATATATGGATATATTTGTGAATTCATAATGATACTTACATCAAGTACTGGTCTCTTGTCTTCCTCAGCTGTATGAGGTCTGGCTTAATGCTGTTCATACGCTTGTCTATCTCTCTATATTCAGCGGCTTGCTTCTTTAAGTCCTCTTCTAGTCTACGCCTGCTGTCCACAATTTCACTTATTCGAGACTTCAGTTTTTCATAGTTGTGCATAATTCTGAATGGAACAATGTGGTATGTTATACTCTGATAGTGTCTTATTCATAACTTCATGACTCCTATTTTCTCATATAGACTTTTAAGAGAAAGGATTATTTCTCTAAATGTAGCTTCATGCTTTACAAGTTCACATCAACCCCATTTGATGTTTTCTTTGCTTACAACTGAACAACTTTAACTTTGACATCTTGCTTTAATTTTAGGCAGATTTATACTTGGCATTATTTCTTTCTTCAGAATCATACAATTTGGAATACACTGACCTTTGTATTTCTTTTTCATTTCCTTCACGTTTAAATTTTTCAATGTATTCTTTACTGTATCTCTCCTGCGTCTGGCACTGCTCTTCAAATATTTTTATTGTTTCATTAAATGCTTCAATAGCTGTTCTTTTCATTTGAATTTCCTGAAAATAAAAAGTTGTTTAAATTAAAGTTGTTATCAAACAGGGTGGATGATTTATTGGCTTGTATCATGGAGACATTTCAGTATATTCCAACAGAATGACTTCAATATCCCATTACCAAAATGCATCCTATCTGCAGAGCTTTACAAAACAGAGGAAACAGGCCTCTGCAAAAGACTTCCATGATGAGGCTTTCCAGGAAAGAAAAACAGCTAGACAAAGAGTTAGCTATAAGCTCTTTTTTGTATAAATATTTTTTTTTTATAAATAATTTTTTTGAAGATTAGCCTTATGTCAATGCACTTTGCCCTTAGTACCAGCTAATGTCCTTAGAAGGACAGTTGGCTCTCTGAAATAAAATTTTAAGTTACTGGGGTGGACGGGTCATTTAGTCCATCTTCCTGCCCCTACATGACTAGTCCAGGGCTAAGTCTTTGAAACAATTAAGTTCAAGTTGCCTGCACACCTCCACCTTCCTTCAATTACTTTCACGCATATTTTCTGTTTACTTTAAGGAGCAGTCCTGATTCTAGGGGTGTAAAACTGAACAAATTCACCAAAACCTCAAGACTTGGCTAATAATTGGATAAGATGAAAGAAGGACAGTGGGAGCTTTTCATTTCTGCAGGGTATCTACGTCATCTCTCCACCCTGCATCGGTGAAACCAGACCTTTCCAAAACTAGTATTAAAACAGAATGCTTCCTTGCAGAGGTGTCTTGGAAACCTTAACTCGCCTTGATGAGGCCAGTATGCAGATATGATTGTAAATCAAGGTGCTTCCTTTGGATGTGCGTGTCAGTTTTGAGCACACAGTTAGGTTATAGGTGGTGACTGTTAAAACATGAGTAAGCAATTCCACTATACTGAGCAAGCACATAAGGTACATTTTCCTCTTTTGGGCAATTGTAGTCGTGGTGCAAGGGAGAGGAGGAAGGAAGAAAATAGCAACATAAATTTAAATAACAGTCTTCCAAATCCACATTAGTCTTCCATTCCCCTTTTGGTTTCAAATCTATTTTACCTGAGATGTTCTTGTGTAGTCTTCATAGAGTCTGTCATATTCTCGGCTTTTTTCTTGGAACTGGGTATTATATTCATGTAATTTCTTTCCCACTGCTTCAATGCTGTCCTCTTTTACCACTTGATCCTGGGATGGTGAACAGAAGAAAAGAAATTTGGTAAAAAACCCAATACACTGCACAGATTTCCAGACTGCTTAAAAATGCCCAGATATTTACAAGGTAAATGTGACATCTCTTTTATCAATCTAGAGGTGATATATTATATGCACAATATGCAATTCAAAATAAAACTAAATGACAAAAAGTAATTTTCCATTGCAAGTGTGCAGCTTTATAATAAAAATGATATTTCATCAGCACTGAGTGGGGTATTTAGTAACTTAAAATTTATTTCTTAATAATGCTTCTGCAGTATTTAAAGTTTTAATTATTTATATGCAATTTATGCTGTTGGTTTTAAACAAAAATATCCACTTTTATACCCACTTTATTTTTTCAAATATTAACAGAGCTGAAATTCTTTGTAATAAATGTCTCCCCAGTCTGCAACAATTTCTTTGTAATAAAGTGGAACACAAAGAAAATAGACTAAATTACCTGCTGGTACTTAGACACTGGATACAGTAATTTTACATCCAGTTTAGGATTGTACTGGGCTAGAGATTCATTCCTGTAGTGGTTTATTAACTCAACCACGGAGTTGAAAGTTAACGGGTCAGAAAAGCCGTACTTGCCATCTCGGTGAAATATTTTGATTAATTTGTTATTCCCTCCTTTCCTGCAAGTAAAGTTTGTTGAAAAGTTAGGCATATTATTTCCGAAGGAACGTGGTATCTTAAACACAGTATTGCATTTTACTTAAGGTATTACAGACGTACTGTAACTATCTTACCTTAGTGTAAGCGTGTAGTCCCCATGCATTTTGGTTGAAGCATCTCGTACCAAAAAGGTACCATCTGCAGTGTCTCGAAGCTTCTCATTCACTTCTTCTCTAAAATGAAAGCAAAAGTAACTAATCATTTCAGCTTCTTCTCACACATTTATCCTTTCACCGTGCTCTAAATTCTTGTTTTAAAATAACTTTTTTTTGTAAGCCTTCTTGGTCTCCACATAAATAAACACAGTTATTTAATAGCTTATTTAGAATTACTAGAGAACAACTGGGATACAAAAACGGTATATTCTATGTCCTCTCACTGCTGGAACAAAATTATATTCATGCAGAGGTCTTCTGCTTGTTCATACAAGCCTGCACAATTGGAGCAGCCAGTGCTGGTCTAATGTTCCTATATATAGTACGTTAAAAATGTTGCTAATACATAGCACTTGTTAGTCTGGCTTGTTAACTGTTGTGCCTACACAGTTGAGGATCTGGATGAAAGACAAGAAAAAAAAAATACTTATTTCTTGGTGTTGTCTTTTCATACTAGTATTTCATGCTAGCATTTCATATAGCTGCCTTAAAACAACAGAACAATCATCAAAACATTTCACATATTACATTCTAATGGACTGCCAGTAACTTTTAGTCATGTTTCGAATAAAACCAACTGTGGTATGTTTGTGTTGGAAAATATCCTAAAAATGGTTCTTAGAGCTGTAATTTTTCTATACTTAAGCAGAGTACATACAGAGAAAAACAGAGCAAGAATATAAAGTCAAATATGAGAAATACATGTCTTGAGATGTTTTACCTTGAGATATCTCCCCAGTACCATTCAGCATCTTGTAATGACATGTTGTTATTCATGCCGTTGTTAGTTACAGTATTAGGTTTCGGTGGCTTAGGAGGCAGTGCTGCAGATAAAGGGAGAAAAAGTTGATTATAACTCATTGAAAACATGACCATATATTCCTTGAAATCACACATTACTACATGAATGAGAAAAAAAGTAATAGTTATGAAAGTGTTTTCCACCTCTGACAGTGAGGAAATGAGGAATCAAGATATTTACTGAAAAAAAAAATACAATTCAACAAGAAGGATGTACTGCTTCAAAAAAGTATGTTAGTCTTGCAATAATGTATGTTAAGCAAAAAATAACACTTTACTTATCTCCTCTCCCTGTGAGGAAAGCATTTGGAAAAAAATCTAAAGTTTGCTTTTACCTTCTTTGATTATCTTCAGGTAACTACAAATAATAAAACATGTAAGATTTCATTTTGTTTTATCCTATGTGATATATATTAGTCTTACACTAATATTGCTGTTTTCTCACCTATAAGCTGAGTAATAAAATATGCAAACACACAGCAATCCTGTATGTTTTAATACGAAGAATTAGGTTTCCATGATCCTCTGCATTCTGTGCAATCATTTGCAAAAACAAACAAACAAAAACAAAACAAAACAACAACCAAAAAAAAAAAAAAAACACTTTAAGAAACCCATCTGTGACCCAAATATCCTTTGTGTTAATCTCTGTATTCTACAGAATAAATTGTCTTCCAAATGCCAGGACTGATTAAAAAACACATCCCCTTTTCTCAATGTCAAAGCTGCATACATATACCAGTGGGTGCGAGAGGAAGATACTGCAGCACTCCTGACTTACTAGAAAGGGGGACTACATTGGGATCAGGATTAAAAATCAACCCAGCTCTTTAGTTCTCTAGTAAGTACAACATTTCTTATGAACATCCCTGTATGTATATTATGACCAGCTACAAAATACAATCTTTTTAAAGCTGCAATGAATATAAAGATAGCATAATATTTTTATATACTATGAAAATAAATATGTTATATCAGGTATGCAGTTAATACTGTTAGATTTTAAAATCTGTTTTTCCTAAAGCAATCCAAACCATTGAATTGTAATCACTGACTCAGGAAACATAAGTGTTATTACAGCATCTCTTTTTAGCTAGTGTGGAAGACAGCAAAATAGCAAAATAAAAGAAATGACATTTTTAATGATATAATAGCAGAGCTAGAACTACATATGAAAGAAAAAAAATCAAAACAGAAACAGGTCAATTCAGTAAAAAACATTAAAGTAAGCAGACAGGTATTTCTACAGGTTATGATTCTAATTGCTATAACCATGCACAAAACCACAATTTAATTCTAATTTGTATCAATGACAAAGTAAATAAATCCTACGTATCCATTAAGTATTTTTCATCAGCTATCGTAAAGACCAAGAGGAATTAAGTCTTCCATAATAAGACTGCAGTTTTACCTGGTGGATCCATTTCTATGTAAAACATCAAGTCTGTGCCACAATTTATATCTGTCTTAGGATATTCTATATCCAGTTCTTCCATATTCCAAACAGTATTGTACATTTGTATGAGTTTCACTGAGTAAGCTCAGATACAAGAAAAGAGTCAGGCTCTCTTTGTAATGGTGTCTTGGAATTCATTTTAAAACCTATAAGGGGCTGCACTGTAACCTATTACATCATAATCCTCAGCCAATCATGTCAAAATAATGTCACCAGACCACTCCTGTTTCATCATTTTGTTCTACATTAATCTTAGAACAATTTCAGTTTCAGAAAGAGCCTGCATTTAGCAGAATAGCAATATAAACCTGGTTTTACAAGCAAAAAGCCTGAGCAGGCTCTCCTTGTGCACCCTTATTTCCCTTTCATTTTCCTAACTTTGCAGCATGGTACAGTCCAATCCTGGCAGGATGACAAAAGGCTGATATGCTGCAGCACGTAGCTCTTACACACGCGCACACAACACATGCATGCTCACACACAGTGCAGCACCCTTTGCAGAGAGGTAGGTCACTTCTCAGATTCATTCTCCTATTCAGATGCCTGTAGTTTACCACTGAAAAAGCTTTAAAAGGCTTGTGTGCATGTTAAAGACGCAGAAAAGAAGAGCATAGCCATTATATACCCATTACACACATACGTACTCAGGCTATGTACATTACATACATTACAATACATACATTATTTATCCACATAATGAAATATGGATTAGGTTTTTAAACCGTACAGATTTCTATATTTCAATAGGCACGCAGATCTGATATACCTAATATTATTATATAAATTGTGCTTACTGCAGAGATGCCACCCCCCTGTTTCATTCTGCAATAAAATACAATTCCAATTGATCTGGATTAACTCATTTTGAAATCTAAAAATCAAATATTGTAGTCTTACATTCACCAGACTTTCCTGCACCATGCAAGTAAGTCAAAACTGAGCAAGATCTTGAAAAATTATTTTGCTGAACATAAAAAGCCAGCCTGTCAGGACACGAGATGTAGTCTGCCTTTTCGCACTGTTATATGTTATGTATTGCTCTCATCAATATATATTTATCAAGTTAGTTGTTTTTAAAAACAAAAGTCCTTGTTAGTGTCTTCTTCTGAACTTGACTTTATGCCACCAGCATACTTGCACTATTCAGAAACCATTTCTCTAAGCCCCCCCATCACTGGCTGCAGCGATCTCGGACCTCTTGGAAGAAGCATGCACAGAACAGACTATTGATTCCAGAGCAGAATGCTACGTAAAGCAATCTAAATGCTTTATACTCACTATAATCTATGGGGGCAGAAAACCAGATACCAAAAATAACCACAACAAAGAGTAACTGTAGCAACTATCTGTGCCTACATCAGGAGGAATCCTGGTGCAGCTCAAGTGTGCTCTATCTCACAAACACCCATTAAAGAATTAACACAGTTTATACCCGTCCCAAATATTTCACACGTATCTACCCTCCCCCGGTGCTACTCACCAGCTCACCCCATCAGACGAGCAATAACATATAAGAACATGTCTGGAGAACCAACGGTTAACAAAAAAATACATGCTACTTTGCTCTCTGTATTAACAAGCTGAAATTCATTTTGAAATAGACTCCCCTCCCTGTTTAGGTAGACATGCTCCAAGGATTCCTTCCATTTCCAAAATGAAACAGGATACTTGAACTCATCCCAGACACAAGTCCAAACACTGAGCTTGGAGGTTTAGCCCACCTGCTACCTAAACAGTTGAGTTGCCAAGGTAATTATTTAAATTAGGTTTAAAGATTTCCTACCAACACTATATTGCTGCATTTAGGTCTCACGTGGAATCAGTAAGATTTTTTTACTCTGTTGAATACGGTCTTTCAGATGAAATTACTTCTCCTGGGTTTCAGTGATGGCTGAGTTCCGGGCTGCCCGTGCTCGTATAACCAGGTTAGTGCTCAGCACGGACTAGCCTAGCTTGCGGGCAGGAAAAGACAGGCAGCAGATAGGCAATTCCCCACTCCCCGAGTAATCTGCAGGCACTTGACCTTCACTCACCTATTTTAAGACCGTGAAACCTCTACCTGGTAATGGGTTATAGTGAAATACCTCCACAAGGTGATGCAGAAAACACAAAGAAATTCAGGAGAAATTCAAAATCACTTACTTTGTACATTGTGCATTGCAAACACTCGCCCTTGTAATACAGCCTGAGAACACAATCCAATAACCTGAAAAATTAATTGGCTTCCTCTTATAAAAATCTTTAAGAAACAAAAACAGAACAAAACATTAAAAAAAAAACTTTTACTAGGAAGCTTCTCTGAAACAAGTAAGCAAAAGATAATTCTGAAAAAAGAAGACTGCTTTCCAACCAACGATCCACAAAAATCTCCAAAAAGCTGCAACATGCAATGAGAAAACCCCAGCCTTCTCTCTCTTCTTAATTGCTTACAGCTCTGTGCTGTGCAGAAGGTATCCACTTACTCTGGTTCATCATTAAAAAGTGAACCTGACTTTAGTACTTAAAAAAAAAAAAAAAAAAAAAAAAGAGCACCACCCTGGGTAGCTTGCACGTCTCTCAGAGATAAAGATCTCAGTTTCATGATTAACTTGGGCAGGTTCAAATATTTGCTGAGCCAGGTATTTCAAGTGGGGGAGGGGGAGCCAGATTCAAAGTAAAAGTTGTCATCAGCCAACAAGTGGCCAATGCAAGGCTAACTTTCTCATTTTAGCGAAGTAAATGAGAAGTCCATTGTAAGTGGCCTTAAAATACTCTGTGTAACTGGCTGGTGAATACAGTTTTAAAGTCAAGAAAAGCACCAAGAACAGCTAAATACAGGAAGTGGCTAGCTTTCTGTAGAAAAAAGAAAAAAAAAAAAAAAAAAGATAGATTCAAAATCTTCCTTGAAAAGAGCTGCATCTCTCAGATCAGCCCTGTGCAAGCAAAATAGCCTGCTTGCAAACACAGCATCACCTCCTACACTGGATGAGAAACACACAAGTTGCTTGAAGACCTCTAGAATGATGCCATGAAGCATTTTACCCATATCCTAAAAAATGAAAATAGTAGAGAGAACACCTGTCCATGTTCATGGTGTTTGCCAGTACATCAGGTTGTTTCATTTCCCACAGGCAGGTGGGAAAAGTGACTGTCCAGAGAGAGAGCAGCCTAGGTGAAATATATTTTCCTTCCCTTAGATCTGACTTGCTAAAGGAACGGAAAGGCAAAAGACTGCTCCCCTTTGCCTACAGAAGTTAATTTCTTTTCCACCTATAGTTTTACAAGGAAATAAATCCAAAGTGAAAGGACAACCAGGCTATAAGACCACAGATTCAGAGAAAGGAGTGGAGGGGATTAATATTTTCTTCCCACTTGTTGGTAGCAGTGAGCACTGCAGGTACCAGGGGTCCTTCAGCTCGGCTCATGCTCCCTATGGCAGTCAAACAGCACTGAAGTTTCACCCCCAAACACCTCAACTACCAAAATCCCCACATGCTACAAAATACCACACCTACCAAAAGACACTTATAATTCACAACAAAATCCCAAACATCTTCAGTACAATTTTGATGTTTTACCATTGATGGATTAGCTTCACCTAATATAAATTCCTCACATTCCAAGTCTTAGCCTTTGCCTACCTGAACAATTGTCAGGTCTATATATAATCCGAAGTAGCACAATCATAAAAGTATAGCCTACTTAAAATAGAGATAGTAACCTGGGTTTCTGAACTCCTGACAGCACGCAGCAAAAGAAGAGGTAAAATCTAACTTCTGACAGTAACTGATACACCTCCTATTTACTGTTAAAAGCTACAGATTGGCTTAATAACATTTTTTTGGTTTATAGGACCGCGGCACAGATGCATATTCTCAAAGAAGATAAGACATCCCAAAGCCGGGGTCACTTAATTGCTTATCATTTCAAAACATACAGTTACACAGGCAGAGATGAAAGATAAGACTTTGTTCCTAAGTCCATTTTTTTTGATCCCAGTGCCTTGTGCAAAAATGAGTGCCTAATCATCC
Source organism: Heteronetta atricapilla (assembly GCA_011075105.1). Classification (NCBI taxonomy): domain Eukaryota; kingdom Metazoa; phylum Chordata; class Aves; order Anseriformes; family Anatidae; genus Heteronetta; species Heteronetta atricapilla. The sequence continues at coordinate 24,303,180 of CM021763.1, read as the reverse complement.
TGAAGAAAGAATCATGTGTTCTGTCAAAAAAATTAGATCCCAACATCCACATACCTGCTTTTTCACATAATTGCACCATCTTAACTTTTATTTACATTTAAATTTCAGCAACTTAAACAGTTCCCATTGAATGTATAGATTTGCGTTTGCAGAAAGGCAGCAGCGTACTACTTTTTGCACTCTTAAGCACAGTGTTCTTCTATCAGTAAAGACATTTGTTTCTACAAAATAACGTACGAAGTAGAAGGAGAACTGATCAGATTCCACAACTCTGTATGTACTTACATACAAATACACATGCACACACATATTAATATGTAAACAATTCTGATAATCCCACACATTTAACCAAATACTTTCAACTTGGTAGTGAGAAATGTAATGCATGCCCCACTGTCAACATCTAAAGCAAGAATTCAGAATTGCCAGGGCTGACAACAATACGTTTTGCTGTCCGCTAGACCAAGTATGAAGCCTGACTTTTATTAGCTTAGAAGGGGAGCCCTCTGCCGGGTGAGGAGACAATGCACAATAGCCAGTGTGAAATCAGTTCTCCCAGGGATGGACTGCCTTGCACACACTCCAAAACACGCTCTGCACTGCCAACAGCACAGCCAAGCCTGTGGTAGGGTGCAGAAAAGTCCTGACACGATGAAGAAAGGTTCTGGAAAGGGATAGCAATTGCACATCCTCCTCCACTAAGCCCCGAGATGCTATAGGCAGGACTATGGGCTACGACTGACCAGCACAGGCCAGGGCAGCTTTGAGACAAAATTCCAGAGGAGCAGGACCAGCTTTTATACTCCCCTGGCTCTGGTTATTGTGCTGCCAAGCTTGCAGGTATTTTGTTCAGCTGAAAGCAAAGTGCCAACTTTTTGGCCGTGCTACCAGGATTCTCACTCAGTCCCCAGCAAGTGAGCTGTTAGGTGGTCTCATTACCTCACCTCTTACCTCTGACACAGCAAGTAGTGAAATCTACTTCATGCTTAAAACTTGCAGTGTTTTACAGCAGTAAAAGGGGACAGGCAGTCTGGACAAAGCAGCTCGAGGTCAGCAGGCATTCAGGCCATTATAGGCTCCAGTTCATGTGTACCAGACAGCAAGCAGCTCCTAACAGCTACTGCAGATTCCTCAGCGTCTCTCCACCCCAGCAGGACCCTGATCACCCCAAGTTCCCCCCCAGAACCCAAAGTAAATCTCCCATCACTCTACCTGTCTCTGCCAACCAGAGGGTAGCTGGCTGGCTATCTGACCATCCGGGCACTGGCTGGTCAGTATGCCATTCCAGCAACTGCACCATGTCTTCATATACTGCACACATAAGAATGCCATGCATTTTAACTTTGGTGTTCTGGCTTTGCAGAGTGCTTAATGTTATTGTAAATCACAAAAAAAAAACCCACAGAGTTTGTGATGAACATTGTGACAGGGAACAAAAAAAAAACCAAAACAGTCCAGCTTTGTGCAATAGAAAAAAAAAATAAAAATCAAGTAATGGCCTAACATTAACTCCTGCTTTTGTGCTACAGTTTGCATAGCACCACGTTAGTAGCTATACGATGTCCAATTTAAGATGCTGGTCCAATCTACATACTTTCTATTGTGTTGAGGCAAGAAGGATAATAAGTGAGTGATGTGATAAGAAAAAGGCCTGCAGCTGTGCAAAAGTCTCTTCCCTATTCAGACATCTCCAGCCTTGCATATAATGTACCTATTCACTGCTTAGGACACCACTAGAACTTCATGCACAATTCATTTTAGATTGAACGTTTTCATGCAGGCCTAAGAATAACAGGAAGAAAAAGAAAGAAAAGAAAAAGAAAAAATAAAGGTGGATGCTATCACTTCAGTCTGTGAAAAATAAAAGAAACCTGGCTACATCAATTTACCTGCAATTGCCCAATCCTCATTACACCATTTTCAACAAGATTGTTTCTGTTTAAAACCTCTTAACTTCTGTATTTTCAAATTCTATTACAGATGATAATTCTCAGAATACTTATATAAAAAAAAATCTCATAAGCATCTTTGTTTATTACAATGTCTCTAAATGGAAATTCCAGATGCTGCAGTCAATAATCTTGAAGCCGATAATTTTGAAAAATACATCTTATAATGCTCTATAAGAACGATAAAAAACAGCATTTCAGATGATCAGGTCACTGAACAATTAAGGTGTTGAACACAGGCTTGTGTCCTAATTTTGTAGACTTACATAGCATTCTATAAGGATTCAACTTTTGAAAAGTATTCGAGCACTTTACAGGTCTAAGAGCAGAGACTAGCTTACCACAAAGTTTGAAAATCTGTAGTTTTTTTATAGCGTATTAATAGATATGCAAATGTTCTACTAAAAAACATTCCATTGCCGGGGATGGACTGTGAAACACACACATAAGGAGATCTATTTTTGTAACAGATCATATGAAAAATCCCAGAAGGACCCTCAAAATAGACAATTGTATTACTAAACATTAATTAATTCAGATGAAATATTAAAAACAAATATTTGTTTTTAATGATTAATGCAGTGTCATGAATTTAATGGTTAATGAAACGTCAAACCCTATAAATCTGATTGATACAGCCACATTTCTTCAAGTACTCTAACGATACTCTCAGGATGACTACACTTCGTGTCCTCATTAGTAGTTCTAACATCAACACCTTTCACTTTTATATTTTCCTCATAGGACACAACTCAGAGCTATATGCAACTAAGTGATCTCTTAAGGGCAACTTAAAGAAACTCTCACTATTGACCCCATATTTGTAATGCCCCACCCAACCGGTGCCTCAAGCCACGTAAATTTACATATCCTTAAGTATTTGCAAACATATCATTTCAAAAAATGCCGTTATCAAACTCTGTAGAATATAGAGGTTTCAACAATGTATTTTGCTTTTTAAGGCTTACAACACGTGGCAAAGATACACTCATTCCTTAACAGTAAGTAGTTATTTGCTGCTTAATAAGGTAAGACAAGTAGTTGTTAAAAGTTTGGACTCTGCTGCTTAACTACTTCGAGAAAATTGAAGAAAACCAAGAAACTATAAGTTAGCTGAAAATACACGTACACTAACTGTTAGGGGAAGGTTCCTAACTAACAGAGCTAGCAAGGTTGGAAAAACCTTTCAGTCAAAGCAGTAGGAACAGAAATCTTTGTTTTAGCCAGTTAAAATTAGCCTTCTTTAGCCGACGAAGGGCCTTATACAATGAGCCTACCAGAAATACTACTTTTTTTGGTTGTTGTTGCTGTTTTTCTGCTGCTGTGTTCCAGCTCTACAAAACATAAGCAGCACTACTAATCCTACTGCCATGAACTTTACCTTGTACTGTCAATAGAGGTGGGAGAGCTATACTATGCACACGGTTATGCTCACTATGGCCCCATCCTTTCCTTTGTTAATAAGCTGTAAAAAGAATGACCTCAAGCTAACATACAAAGTCCCCCTGCATTAATAATTTCCTTTGCACATAGTAAGCAACTCTGCCTTCTCCTACCAAACATTTGATTTAAAAACAGGGATTTTTGCGTTACGTTACAGGTGTGTTTTACTGTTTGCTAACTAAATTAGATGCTAACTCAATCAATCAAAATAAGTGTCATCTGATTTTCTTGAATGGGGTTTTAATATTTTCTGCACAGTTTATTGATATTGATTAATAAATCTTTTGAGTCTCTGGATTAAAATAATGAATATATGTAAATAAAGGGTAAAATCTCAATTTCTTCAGATGATCTCTATGGGGAATTGTAGTTCAAGAAAATTTGTCTGGGAGTAGAGTGGCAGTTAACTAAAATCTTCAGAATATACTCCTCCCACCCCTACCACTGTATGATACGCATTTTATTGGTTTACAAAAAAAATCCTATTTTTTAACGAAAAAGAAAGGAATACCATGAGACTGTAGACACCATGGATACTAAACTGATTCTAATGAAAACGACAATTTCTTATAAAACAAATGTTGCACATCACTATGAAAAATATAAATAAATTGGTTCTGTAATTATCTACTTATGCATTGTTTGATTAAAAAGAGAAACAATGAACATTTACTGTCCTTAAATATAAACTTTAATATTTCAGAAAATAACATCATAAAACTTTTAAAATTAGGAATTTTTACCTGGTACAGGCTGTCTCTCATTCCATTCACTTGTGATTAAAACCTCTAGGATCTTTATGTGGTGTTCAGTATTATCAGAGCTGCAAGAGATGGATTAGGCAGTAAGAAACAGGAAAAATACAGAAGTTTACATTAGTGTTATTCAAAAGAATTGGAAAAAAAAATACAATAATGCCCTCCACATAGGAAGTCAGGCTAGAAAACTAATCCATTAAACTTGTTTTTGTACATAGTTAACCCAAGTTTACAATACAGAATATAATAAAGATGCCCCACATACCTTGCTATCTGGAATTTGAAAAGCAGAGGGCTGAAAATTTCAGCTAGAGACCTTGCAGTCAGGAGGTTTTTGCTGGAGGCTTGACAAAGTCTGAGGAAATGTTTGAGCAAATATTGGAGTGTAAGCCAATACTGGGGAGGTATATTTGGAGATCTGATGAGTTTCTTCAGCAACTGAGCATATTCCTCTGAGCTCTGGACTTCTGCAAGCAAACAGATAAAAGTCTCTTGATATCAGAACAAGAATATTTAACAAGTAAAATGTAACTATATATGACTCTTTTGTAAGCATGAATTTTACAGAAAAATAATAAAAATTTTGTCCTTCGTGAGTGCTGCAAGACTTGTTTCTGCTTTTGAAAAAAGTGAAATGCTCAAGGAAAAGTAGAGAACAAGTATTTAAAAGTCAAATGGAAACAGATATGCATTTTGGTAAAAACCACAATGTGTTCAGAGCGTACTGGTAGAAGTCTGTCTTGTGTTTAGCGTCACACATGATTGGGTAAAGCTGAGATGCACAAGATAAGTCTCACAGGTGCTGTTCTAACTTTGAAGGTTACCAGTAGCAATATCCTGTCCTGGGACATATAATAGTATTCTAGGCGCATGATCTGAAAGCCTGTAAGTTGTGCTTGTTTGAAACGGCCACTATGGATGATGAATCTTACACGCCTGCGTTTGTCACTTCGTAATCTGTTAACTCTCAACATACTGTAGAACACCATGACCTCTAATACATTTACTTTGTCAGCACTGATAAGAAGTTAAAAATTAGCTTTCTGCACACAGATAAGTCCTTGATTTCCACCACCCCCCCAGCTTCTCTATAGTCATTCTACCTCCTAAAATGCAGAGATCTGGGCTATCCCTATACTTTGCATTACATTAACTTAAACGGGTAAGTAAATAATGCATGTCTAGATCTGAACTGAAACAGCTTCCACAAAAAGCAATGAAGGTATCTTTTTTTTTTTTTTTTCTGAGATGCTGCTAGGTTGTTCAGAATCTTCTGTGTTCTATGGGGGACAACTGAATCACTGGGTGCTCACAATCCTAACACAAGCTCCTTTGTTTGACATTTGAAATAATTCAGTATTCATACCTTGAGCTAGAGAAATCATGTCACTGTAAACAGCTGCTGGAATGATGGGATTTGGCAGGTCCAGGAGATATCTCTTGAGAGCATCTGATAAAGTGTGTACATCAAAAGTCTCTAAATCCAATGAAGAGGCATCTAAAGGGAAAGAGCAACATACTTTTTAGACATTAGAAACTGGAAGAAATGTACAGGCTGGTGATACAAACTCTTTATACCAAGCCAAAACTGCTAATTAATATCTGTTTTATGGGGAATAACTCCAAAGACATAATGGAAGACACCAATATGCATCTTTGACATGAAGAATATACAGTGCTCAACACCGTGCCCAGGCCTTTGGCATCCGATGAACCAAACTACTACCACAGCTTGTGTAGCCTTCTGTCATATACAGTGCAGGGCTGAACTCATAATAATGGTAGTGACTTGCTGGATGTTGGCAATGTTGTGGAACATCAGAATATTTTTAACAGGTCTCTGTTTTACCTGTAAATATTTTGTGTAAGAAGTAAGTATTAATCAAGGCTTTGCTCAAATGCAGGTTCTCTGCTGACAGCTCCTTCTGTTATGACTGGAAGCTTGATTAACAACTTGGGGCCCCATATCTGTAAATATTTATGCGAGTAAGTGGAAACAAATATACACGTGCAAAACTTGGTGCTTGGTGCACCATCAGTTGGGATTTATCTTGTAAAACCTGGTATCCTTCCAGCATAGTTATGACTCGAGCTAAGGTCTGAGAGTGCCACTAATGCTTTGCACTAAAGCAAGGAATATCAGCAGCAAAAATAAAAACAGGAAAACACAGAAATGCTTAGTGTGAGCAAGACTGTCTTTCCTTCTAAAACATGAAAATGTGATGCAGTAAAGTCCCAAATGTTTACAAAAAGATGCATGTTTGGTACAAGAATTTAAATATACCAGTGTTGACTGACTTTCCAGAGTAGCCATGTACCCTGTAAAATAAGTCTTGAACCTATTTGGGCAGCTTAAACCAAACTCAACAGGGAGGTAGAGGACACAGTTACACTGTGTGTCTACACATACTGTAAAAAAAGGCATACGAGAGAGAGTAGTAAAACACTTAGTGCTCCTCCTTCCCTTTCTTGTTTTCCCCAAAGGAAAGCTTGCAGCAGGAGCTCAATCTTTGTCAGACACCAAAGAATCCACTTGAGAAAATTATGATGGAAAAACTTGTAGCGTGGCAATGAATTCCACAAAAGCAATGAAGCATCAGAGAATCCAACCACAAATTTCTACAAAACAGTTTTCAAAAGTTCTGTTGCTCGCAGTATGTTTATTTCATAATTCAAGTTAAGTCCTGATTCTCTCAGTGTTGTCCCATTCTCTGAAGTACATCCCAAATTATTATAATGAATACGCGAGTAAAAATAAACTTGTGGTACTCTGCAACTATTTGGGTGTAAAGTCATAAACAGATCTTAACTATTCTGTCTGCTGAGCTGGCCAGATGCAAATCAGTTTTGATTTTGGAGCTAAGTAGCACTGTGTTGAAGCTACCAGGCAGTTATCCAAATTAATATGCAGAGCATTTTAACCATAAGCAGAGCAGCACATTAATGCTGTTCATGGTTCAGAAACCAAAGCTGAGTTGCACACTGCTAGATCAAGAGAGCAGGCAGAAGAGATCAGGTCTGCTAGTATCCATGTATCTGGACACTTACTACACAGGCTCTGTCCTGGAAGACTCTGACAGTATGTTAAAGAGAACAAAGAGACTTTGTTACTGAAGGGTGAAGTCCTGATTTCCCTTCCTCAAACCTAATTATATTTTAGAGAATACATGTATACCACAAGTTTTTGATCTCAAGAGATAGACAAACCTTTCATAAAAGTACACATTAGTTTCAAGGCTTAACAAGTGATCCAGATAAATTAAGAAATGTACCCATTCTGTTGCTGTAAATAATATAATTAGAATAGTAAAAATAAGGCTTAGGCAGCTAGCACCACATGCATATCTCCTGTCTTTCATGCACGTACTTCCCTCCCACCACAATCAGTAGAGGACTAGATGCCCTTTTGATTTGAAGGAATGGTCAACTCATAGTATCTTCTCTTGTTTGTTTTACTAATAGTTGTAATTACTGAAACTGATGAGACCTAATTTACAGTATGAGTTGCTTGCTTAGTCCGTTTGGCAATACAGCATTTAGCCAGTTTCATTTCCTAGCTCTTGTATTTTTGTGCTCTTTCATGCAAGAGGAAGCTCACAACACACTCATTGCACCCCAGCTTGCAAAGGCATGGCCAAGCACTCCTGCTACAATAGCTCCTCATTTCTCACAGTGCAACTGACTTTTGTCACGCCAGTATATTCCAGCATGAAAAAAAAAATAATACCAAAAGAGAAGGAAGTATATTTCAGAGAAGTTGAATGGGTATGTGGTATTAGTGGTGTAACAGCATTTTACTGTCCAAAGCCTGAGAACCCAGACTACTGCAGCAACATCAGATCAATTCTCTTGATTTCCATTCCAGCATCATCTCTGTATCAGGCAAGCAACATTCAGCTATTGCCTCTCACTGCACGCAAAAAAAAAAAAAAAAGTATGCACAGAACTGCAGGTAAACAACTGGCCATTTGTTTACAAAATATTAACCTGTAGCCTTACAGGAATAGTGTAGCTTTCCCTTGCCTCTTAAAACAAACAAATTACCCCACCACCTTCCCACCTTCCCTCTCCCCCCCTTTTTTTCTTCTGCATAGCTTGACTTTTAGTCCTTGAATAAGCAAGTGGTCAAGAAATGATTAAAGTAACTATTCTTGGGAAAAGAACCATACAATGAAAAAAAGACAACCCAGAAAAGCAAAAATAAAAATAAAAAATAAAAACTTTTCATATTAAGTGTAAGCTTTACTAAGTTTTTTTTTTTTAAAAAAAAACAAACTGATATTTGTCTGTTTAGTATTATATTATCCAGAATGCATAAATTGAGTAGGGGACCAAAGAAAACAGTATCAGTGTGACCACAAAATCCATCTAGTGCTTTAAGGAAGAGAGTTGTACTTACCACATTCAAGAATTTGTCTTAATTCTGCTGAACTGCTTGAGCCTTGTGTTACATACAAAGTTGAGCACTCCAGACCTTCAAAACAAAATCAATGGGATACATAAATATTCCAGTGACTGTTGCCATGAGACAACATACTTCTGTTTTCTTCAAATAAGTGCTTACACTGTAAATTAGCAACATTCTCCCACCACCATCCTCCTAGTGAATGTGATTGGTTTTCAAGGCTCTAAAACACCCTATGTAGTCAACAGAGACAGTATGGAACAGGCAAGTCTTAGGTTGCTGCTGACTATGTGTAGAGTCTGAAAGCTCACAGAGTATAAAGAAGTGCGTCACTGGTGAGAGAAAATGTCTGTATATACCCCATAATATGTCTGGCTCACACAAGTAACAGAAAGCCTTGGTAGATCACTCTTCAGCCTACCTTTCTTTTCAATTGTCTCCACTATCTTGATGAGGATTGGTGGAGCAACATCAGGAGGTGAAAACTGCTCTGTAAGATCTGGAAGTGAAAAAGCTGCAAAAGAAAAAAAAAAAAGAAAAGAAAAATAAGCCAAGGTACAGCTGAATTCAACTTCTATTTAAGAAAATAATGACGCATAATGAAACCCGTTAATTTTTAAGCACGGAACACATTCGTCTTATCAGCTGTAAAAGACTGTTCAAACATCCCACTTGTCAGGCCTAAATGAGAACACTCCACAATTTACCAGAAAGCTGTAAAAAATGATGACGACTGTATTTTTACAGCATTTTCTTTCAGAGATTTCAATCAGTGCTAGAATCACCCTCTAAAGTACACAGGAAAAGAAAAATCTAATAAAAGTTTGCCACCTATGGAGGGACAGAAATACAATGCAGGAAAGAAAAACATTTTGTTCCTGAAGCATTTACATCCACTGCACACCAGATGAGGGAGCTAAACACATCACCATTTGGGAGCTGCTGATCCACTAGGTAAACATGCAAAAGCATGAAATAGCAGTAGAAACAAATAGTTCATATTTGTACAAAAGCTAAATGATATGTGTACATACATACATATATATGCATATATATGTATATATATAGTTTTTCAAGCTTAATAGTATTAACAGCATAGTTTTATTGAAGCGGGAATTTTCTTTTCTACAATGACCAGTTAAGAATAAGTAGTAGTCTAATCAGAAATAAACATTTTGCCGATTCAAATAAACCTGCATGCTGATTCTGTACAAAGTCAGTTTTCATGCAATTTGGTTTCTTCACTAAGACAACATATAAATGAATGTTCTGGCTCTTCTGGCTCTACGATGTAAGGGATGATCTCTCTCTAAATGCACAATTTTAACCAAAATAATATTTTCAATGTTTTAGACAGATCCTGGTGAATTCCTGGAAAGCAAAAACATTTACCTAAAGATATTATTAAACAGTTGCCAGAAACATCTGGCATTCTTTGATGGGTTATGATTAATAAACAAAGCTTAATCATTGAAGTAAAAGCTGCCAGGTGCCTAAGTGATGGTGATCTCTGGACAATTAAACTCATCATGGACAGAACAATGCTTAAATACACATACACCTATGCGTGCATGCACATTAACACACCATGTTTCTAGAAGCCTGAAACTGAACTGAATTGTTATAATAATTAAGTAGGAGAAAAAAAAAGAAAAGAAACAATAGGAGAATATGAATACAGAGTTTTTACTGAAAATTTTTTAGATCAGAAAAAAATTAAATACACCACAACTGAGACAGCAGGCAATTCTGGCTGAGACCTTACCCTAGTTTGGAAGCAGCAATGACATATCTTTTCAAAAATGCAAATGATTTAAAAGTGCAAAAGACAGGAAGTAAGTTACAGAAGTCTGGAAGTGAAGAAAACAGAAGAATGAAATACAATTTAAAAGATATTTACAAACTGGGAGTAGAAGTAGAGCATACTGGTACACTGAGACATGCTACTTGCAAAAGGAATCAGAATTATGGTATGATAATGATGAAATACTTTCCAGTCCATTCATAACTGAAAAGGACATTAGAAAAATATCTGCTAGTTCAAGCAGCTTAACTTAGGATGTCCAAAAAATGAGCATTCAGGAGTCCCAAAGAGTTGCCTCAGCAGATTTCTGGCCTGCTGATGTTACTTTTTCACGACTCCTGGAACATCAGAACTATTCCTGAGGATCAAAGGAGTTCTAATGCTCTACCCCTACTCTGAAAAGACAAGTAAGATGACCCTGATGACTACACACTAGTTAAACTGGGAAAATCTTGGGCAAAACAGAGAAAAACTTGATATGAGATTCTTATGATAAAACAATAAAAGGCTGCACTGTAACTAAGGACTGTCTGCATACCTTTTAGAGGATAGGTTTTACTAAAAAAACCACACATTACTTCCTTCCTTGGTGGCATCATAGAAGAAAAATGCAAATGAGTTGACATAAACTCTATAAAGTTTTGTCAGGTAGCATACCTAGGACAATCCTGCAATTAAAACCTACAAATGAAGTGTGTGTTCTATAGGTGAAGCTGACCAGCAGATCTCCAAGTGTAGTTATTAATGTAGAACAAACTACTCATGGAGGCACGGATTTCTTCATCTCTTCACATAGTTAAACAACTTCCAGGTGCCTTTTGGAACACATCCTTTAGCTTAACATCTTGTCTGTTTTATCAAACCCAAGCAGGGTTCAAAAGCAAGACTTCGCAATCCAAGCAGCCTCTACTGAGTCATGCTGAAATAAAGGCAATCTGATTTGTAAAACTGCGATCAAATAATTCTTTTTGACCCCAAACCATGAATCTTTCTTACATTAATGGCAAATCAATTGAAAGAATAAATGAATTACTAGATCAGAATTGTATCAATGGGTATTCTACAAAAACACTCCAAGTATGACACACTAATAGTGTCACAGAAAGCTAAGGGCATAAAATGTATCCCCTATATGGTAGCAAAACAAGAGTAGGTTTTAAGAACGGAGTTCACATATTTTTAATTACGAAAAATAAATTTCTGCTCCCTTAGATAGCCAGTTACCTTACTCCTTCTTAAGTTACATCAGAGGAATTGCATCATCTCTGAACAAAGATAACATCTCATAACTCCAGCTGGAGGCAGCAGTTCTGTCTAAACTGAAATTGTGCAAGAAAATGAGAGATGAATAGGGAGAAAGAGATAGAGGGAAGTCAGTCTGACAGACACTATTCAGGTGTTATCCTTTGTTTCAGGCAGCAAAGACTATGCTTCTCACACTATACAAAATGTGCCTTGAAATGATGGCAAGGGATACACTGCAAATGGCTATAAACAGGGTGTATTTAGATAAATAATTTTATTTCCCACTAGATTTAGATTTTTGTACAGGACAGATGAGTTATGATTGATAAACAATGCTTAAACATTGAAGTAAAATCCAAGCAAACATAAAGGGAGAATCTAATATCAAGGGAAGATTTCAGTTCATGGGAAGACACTACAGCGTGAAGAAAGACTATGGAACACAGTTCGTCCGCATGGGACATAAAGAATGTGGTGGATGCAGACCTTAACCAGATTACTTAAACAGAGAATGCCTCTGCATTTCCATGCTTTTCATCTACACTTTAAAGAGGGCCTTAGCTTATAAACTAAACTTCTTTCCTAATCTGTTACTGAATCTGTTTGTTTTACAGTATCCTTAGATCAATAATATTCTTAGATGATGATAATGAAAACCTTTTGGAAGCACTTACCTTTACCATTATGTAAAATCTACAATAAGTTTACATAACGTGCACAAAGAGCAAACATTGCATTGGTTAAAAGGAAATATTTCTTACACTGGAAAAATATTAAAAACAGTAATAAATTGTAAGAATAGAAATCAGGATTTCTGATTTCTTCTCTTCTTCCCTATATCCCATGCCAGTTCTCCAAAAGTGGAAATTTTTGTCCATCAGAGACACTGCTGACCTTTTAGATATGAAGAGAGCCTTTAAAATAATGAAAATCTACTCCATAAATACATAAGCTATAGCATGCTTATGAATGTGACTAAAAATCCAGGATATTCACCACTCTGTTAATGCTAAGAATACATCAGTGAGTACAAGCTCAATAGCAAAAAGACACACATGAACATACACACACAGTAGGAGTAAAAAAAAGTTATCTTCAGCACAGTAATGACAGAATAATACATCTAAACAATACAGTTCGAGTGCTCATCAACATTGAATAAATCCTCATTTTATAAGCATGGAGGAGATATTAACAAATTAATATTACTTAACCCCCCACATATTCTAGTATTTCCTAGTCATTGCTGTCATTTCCCATATAATTACATTATAGCACCATACTGTCTAATACTTTAAATTCCCCAACTTTTGCACAAAATAGAAAATCATGTCCATTTTAAACCAAAGATCTCACAAAACACATATCCGTTAGAGAAAAAAAAAATACCTAGCAGTATTTGCAGAACTGAAGCCAGTTTGCAACATCTACACAAAAGACAGCCACATTTGGGAAGTGCCCTTCACTTTCAAAATGATGATAAGAAATGGCAGAGGCTAACCTGAAGTAAACTATAGCTAATTTTGGAAAAACAATTTGAATCTGGTAGCCAGAATACAAGGCATCCTTAAAGAAGTCCTAATTCTAATTCTAGGTTACATGTTCTAGAAGAAAATATAGCATGCATATTAAGATATTTACAAAGGAAAACTTTTCAGATAGGTCACTTTTAGTAAAAGAGGAAGATAATAAAATCCGACATGCAACCTTCATTTAGTACCTGATTTCAAAAGTATCTTATGCTTTGAAGCATGCTGTAGTACAGAACAGAGGTTTGGAGAACCAAATCCAGTCTTAAGAATCTGAGCAACTTTGTAGATCCCTTTACTACAATCCAGTATGAGTTTTTCACTTAGAGCAATCATTTCTTTTTCCCCAAAAATCCTGTGCTTTATTTTTTTTTTTTTTGAAATCCCACTGTCTCCAAAATAATAAGATTCTGAAAAGCTATCATACAGTTTTCGTGTCTTCTTTCTAGTCACAAGCCTGGTAGTAGGTCTCCAGATAGTAAGGAAGCTTCTGATGACACATGATAAAAGCTGGATTTTCCACTAGCTCTATTTTTACCTTGCCACAGTGAGAACCAATGAGAGGAACCACAAGCCAGGGTTCTCTCCAATCTGTGAACTCTTCACTCTCCCTGATACAGACAGGCCTGAACAGCACTAAGGCAACCGCAACGTGTGGGAGATGAGAGCATACCTTACATTCAAGGGTTGCCAACACAGCTACAAAGTGCAAGATGAAACCAGCCCACAGCTGCACCTTTTGGAAGGGTTCTCAGTAAAAAGAGATATTTTAGAGTTAGTACCTGGCAATGACAAGTGGAAATTTAAAGCTGGAATTAGGCTTCAGAAGTTTCTGAGCCAAGTCTTTCGTTACTCTTGGAAGAGGAATGAAAATGAATACATTAAAAAGTAAAATATAACAACACAAACTGTGGAAGTTAGTTCAATTTCTGGATATTTTACAGGAACTATATACTAACATTACTTGAATTTAACTTTGAATCAAGATTACTCTGTGCACTCTTTTTTTTTTCTTTCAGAAATGGCATTTAAAATTGTTTGTACATACTGCATTTGATGACAACACAGTTGTACATAAAGTGTAATATTTGACAGCACAGGTCTTAAGATGATCGTAAGTGGCTTATGTGTGTGCAGATACATTCTTTATGTGTGTATCCACCTACATAGTGAAGCATGAAGTCGTAAGATTTTCACATATCCATGTTTGAAAGTCATTCAGTATGTCCAAATATGAATGCTTTAACCAGCTCTAAGTACCGTGTATGGGAAAAATACCTCACTATTATCAGCCATTTTTCCTGAAAGAGAATCTGAGTTTCAGTGAGGATCCTGGCAGCCTGGCATTGCTGCGGAACGGTTCGGGCAGCAGCGTGCATTAAGGCACTCCACTTGGTGCACTCTTGTGTTCTTCCTGCCAGCAGACCCCAGGGGGAAGAGACAGCAGCTCTCACCAAAAGCCCCACCCGTGGAAACCAGAGTGCAGGTTTAACACTCCCAGCGCTAACTGGGAAGTGCCAGGGTGCCTCTGCAAGGCCAGTCGGGTGGCCTGGTGCTTCTCAGAGACCTTGATAGCAGCTGCTCCAGACAGGGCCTCACTCGGCCTCCTCTGCCCATCAGCACCCGCCTCCATCAGCATGGGACATAAGGCTACGGGAACCTCACAGCCCATCAGGGAACGAAATCAGCCTGACTGACACAAAACCTGTAACTTTTAGTGTGGGGGAATTTCATGGCCCCTCGAACGTTTTGTTATAGTCTTACAACGCAGCAGTTTTTGTAGAAACATTTGGTGGAACAAGTATGAGGCATCTGTGCTTTCAGTTCAAGCAAGACAGAAGAAGCCAAATCTGGCATTACAAATAAATACCACAGAGAAAATCACTCTGAGGACAGTAACCTTGCCTTGGCACCTATAATTTTAGAGAGCTTAATGACACTTACCAAAAGAACAAACAAATACAGTATTTAGAACTGCCCACCTGTTATTAGCAAAAGATTTTCACTGGACAGGGATGAAAGACAAGAAGGTGAGAGTGAAGACAAAGAAGTTTATGTCATTGTGTGTCATAGATAAATCAAGCACTGCAATAGACAATAAATTCGGCTGCAACTGGAAAAAAAGACCTCTCCTTATGCCCCTTCTGACCTAGGACGATTCAGGTTTGACTGCAATTAAATTCTCCTAGGGGCTAAAAACACCATTGAAAACGTCACCTTTTCCAGTACTCATTTAATTAGAAATATTTCAAAATATTAATGGGAAAATATGAAGGAGTTTTAAACTTCAGTGAATTTGACACATCATTATGAGTGGCTTAGTCAGTCTGTCTACTGTTACTTGTCTTTTATTTTTATCAGATGTCGTCAATCAGGCAGACTCTGTGAACTCAGAATACCACAGAAGCCATGGCTGATAGAGGAGACTAGATCCAAGAGAAATGAAGAGAGACGAAGATTATCTCAGTACTAGAAAAAGAAAAGGTCTGTCCCACTAACGCTATCAGCCTTCAGGCTCACAAGAAGCTCATCTTAATGTAGGCTGAAAAATGTCTGAGAGTCAAGATTTATTACTGTATGAATGATCTCAAAGCTCTGAAAAGGAATGGAGAAAAAGTGTCTGCTGGTGACCTTACGTGACTGAATTACAACTGGGAAGCTTGATGGAAATACTGCTGATTCTAAAACCCCATCAGAAATATTCTATAATATGCAGCCAGCCCAGTTTACATCTTCCATTTGTCAGCAGGTGTTGACTATATGCTAGAAGACACTGACAACTTCATTCAGATGTTGTCTGCTAATGGTATGTTGAAGATATTAGCCTCAGTGAATATACAGAGCTGTACAGGAAAAACAGTTTACCCTATCAGTGGTCAGTCCTCTTGTTACTTCATCTGCAATGGATAAACACTCAAATAAAGCAGAACGCCTTTTCTAGGGCATCTCAATGGTAACTATTAACTCATGGATAAACAATATGCTGTTAATATTATTTTGGACTTCAGTCACTTTTTAAAGCATTCATATTTCTTCTGTGATCCTACATCAGACGTGTAGGGGACAAGAATTTTTTGAAGGGGTTTATTGCAAAAGATAACTGCGGGAATTCTTACCAACATAGCCTTCTGAACTTCAATTGATCCCTATACAATGACCAATCACAAAACCAGAATTTACAGAAACCCAATGTGACATAGGTACCAACAAACACCCCTTATAAGCTTGAAAATTCAGGGCATTTCAGACTGATACTAGTAGAAAAAATGTGTTTAAGTTGTTATATGTGGTACTTAACGGAATAAGGCCATCCAGTCTTCAGGAATAAAATAATAATAATAATAATAGTCTTCAGGAAGACTATTATATGTATATCATGACTGGGCCATATATAGTCCAACCCACTGAATCTACAAGGGGTAGCATAAAAACTGAATGTTACTTCATTTTTTCCTGGCTACACATAATATGTGGAAAAAGACATAGTTACCTGTATAAATCAACTCTGTAAGTGAGACAAGTCACATACTTTGCTTAGATACTTTCCAGGGTTATCAGCGCATATATGCAAGCAATGATCTGATTGATAAAAAATCGTGTGCATGGTGATTACGCAGGAAGTTTGGGGAGCTGTGAGAACAAACTCCTCTCTTCATCCCCTTTTATAATGTCACAGCAGCTGCACTAAAGAGAATAAGGGGCAACTGTTGGAAGAAGAAACAACCCAGGGCACATACAGATTAGTACAAGAAACTAATCTATGAACAGTAGATGGCAGAACTAGACAGAATAAAACTTTGATTTGACATAGGAAGTCATATTTTATAATTTACCAATTCTCTAGAAAGAAATCTGGGGTCTCCTTACCCTTCTCTGACACAAGAAAATCAATACTTGTCAGAAAGCTGTTGCATTAATCATTAAAAAAATCATCTAAGACAGAACAGAATGAAAGTTCAGACAGAAAGAAAGGAAAGACAGGCTGTGTCTGACTTGAGGAAAACTCAGCTGCATAAATGTGCAGAAAATATAAAACCACCAAGCAACAGCAGTGTAGAATACTATATTCCTTCATAATAGTTTAATACTTCTAATAGTGACTGCTAATCATGTTTCGCACCTATTAATTTAATGTTTCATAAAACCCTATTTGTATCATCTGTTGAAAAGGAAGTTATACTGTCTGTACTGGGCAGGAATTTTGTACATAATATTCCATCAGATTAAACCTCAGTAACTTTATGAATTATGAGCTGTCAGGCACTTTTCTCATCTGCGGCAGAATATACTTCTTAGAAATAGGAGCTATAAATAAGACAACAGATGTTCTTTGTTGGCTTCAGCTGAAGCACAGATAATTTTTAAAAAGCAGACTGTTGTTAGGACCTGTAAAGACAGTATTTTGCTTCCCTCTATGGGTGAGTTTTTGCAGTACTCCTTTTTAAACTATAACTGAGCTTAGGATTTGAAATGGCTGCAACTATTTCCAATTAGTATCAGCAAAATTAGAGAAAGAGGAAGCCCTGTTCTAGGGAAAAAACTATACAGCTTATGAAAAAACTAATAAGTAGAACATATTCTGTCCTGCAGTTCACTGCACTGTAATGCCATACACAATGCTTGAACTACTTTGCAGAAGAAAACTCCTTAGAAACTGAAGGAAATGGGAAAACCACTTGTTTATTCAACTGTCTTTCAAAGTGTTGCCAGGCAAGTAGAAACAGTAAAATAAGAAATAAGCAAGAATGTAGTAAAAGATGCCTTTCTGCTTCTAAGTAGAGGAGTGCGCCCAATCCGCTGAGATGCCCACGCCAAGCACCGCTGGAGCTACACACCAAGCGGGCAGGGAGTGGGGTTCCTCACTGCCGGTCTGGGAGAGGTGCATCTCACCTCCTTCCAGCACTATGGAGCACAAAACATAGCTAAAGGCTTCCCACACCTCTCTCAGGGCTCGCAGGCTGATGCCTGTTTCCATCTTACCCTTATTTCTCACAGATTACCCTGTGACTCACAGGAGCACGTCAGGTAGCAGGGTTCTCACAGCCCCTAACTATCACCTGTATAAGCGAAAGAGTGTTCTAATACTTCTAAACCGAGCAAGCCAGCAGTCATCTGAGTGTGATTCTGAAGACAGAGAAAGAAAACATTTTAAGGAGTCAACACCTACTCTTTGTGTCCTGTTGGTAACTGCAGGTTCCCCACAGGTAGTTTGCAGTTAGAGAGATACTGGCAGATTAGAGTTAAAACATGGCGTGTGTACCCAGTTATCACATCCTGATAAGCAAGGTTTAAGATCACAGAGGTGACAGTAAGGAGGGGAAGGTAGAGGGAGGACCAGCGAAGTGCAGAACACCGCCTTTTTCATCAAGAGAGGGTCCTGTACATTCCCTCCTCCTTCAGGATGGCAGCTCCATGAGCTGAGCTCCGGAAAAACAACAACAACAACAAAAACACATCAGCAGTTCTGCCCAATTCTCCTCAGAGATACTCACTGCCAATGAAAAACTTAGCATTCCAGCTTCTGGCAGTGCTTTTGTATGAAACCATACACAGCACCACGAAGGAAAAGCTATGACACTGAATATGCAAGCGTACTGTGTCTAAGCGTGGGCGTGAGGACAAAGCATGTTCCACCAACATCTGCATCTCGTGACCTAATTAACTGGTTTGCTGTGCAAGTTGCAGGGTTATTATTGTCATTAAACATCCAGATTGCAGCAGTAATACCTAGAAGTCCTTATCAGAATCGGAACAAACCTGTGATAGTTCTGTTCAAACAAAGCCTCCCTTATGATTAGCTAAGCAATCTCTTAGAATTCATACCAGTTGCTCTACTGACCTTCCTGCAAACTCTGCCTCCTCTTTCCCAAAGATATTAAAGCCCTAGAGTTCTACTAACTTCTGCATTTTGGTCTTTTATTTTTTTTTTTAATAAACAGTGCAATCCTTTCAAAAGTGTACTTTATTTTAAATAGACTATGTCAGTTAATACATGTAAGCAGTATTTTACTCTACAAAAAGGTTCTGTCTGCTGCCTGTTATACTTCACAGAGAAACAAAACTGCATTTATAGAGCACTGAGATCACAACGTCAAGCACTCAAAACATAAGACAGCTATGACGTAAGGTAGTACGTGCCATTTCAGTTCTTCTTTCAACATCATGATAACCTTTTTCCCGTGAAATTACTCTGCTTGTTTCAGCACACAAAGTTTAGTGTGGAAGGGACAGAACCCAGATGAATAGTTGAGGTACTTATTACCTTGAGCATTATCCAGATTGTGAAAGGACACTTGGTCTTCTAGTAGGCTCATATTATCCCGTTTACTTCCCCCTACAAACCCAAGTCCTCCGTTATTTCATGTCCAACTCAGCTTTCCATGAAAGAGTACTTTGTTCCACAACTTGTCTTCTAACTCTCCAGAGCAAGTGAGGAAGGAAATACATACTCGGTTCCTGGAAACTTTTGTCACTCACAAGAGAGAGACAGCTGCCTATCTTTTAAGGGAAGGAATGTCGAGGTCCATGTCAAGAAGCACTTGAAAATTTTGGTTCTGGCCAGCCACCACCATCTTCTACCTTTTCTGGGCAAGACTGTGGAGAGCGTGATGGTAAGATGACCTCAGTGATCTCTGTGATGGAAAACTTTACAGATAATGCCAAGTTCCCTTGCTGGTCTTCTCAGATATTTGGCCCTCTTAATCTAAAAAAGCACTGGTAAGTTTCCTTCAAAATGGCTGGGCAGTAACCTACTAAGATTACTAACTTAGTTCTCTTCCCACATAGCCATGATGATGGTTAATAGTGGTGCTCGAGCAGCATCTCCTCTTTGTAACAGAAACAGGACTGCTGGATGGACATTCAATATGAGACGCTAGGGAAACTGGAATTCTCTCCAGAATGATCTGTCTCACCTGTAATGGATCCTTGTTCCTTACTGCCGTTTCTTCTGTATTTTTTGGTTTTACTACCATGATTTTCTTATTTTTTCAAGCAAGGCTATCACTGGTTTGTGATAACGACTCTACCTGAGGAGCATATTTTAAAACACTCTTTCTATTCAGTAATCAGAATACATTAAACTTTAGGACAGCATTTCATTTTGCTCTGAAAGAATAATTTATTTTGCTACCTTTTTTTTCTGTGAAGAAACTAAGGTAGGAGGACACAATAAATCACTCTAAAACTATCTATAGGCAAGCAATCTAGAGGAAAAGAATAAGCTCTTTATTACTGCAAGAAAAAGATAATGTGTATTACTGTGCTTGAGAAGTCAAGTTGTTTAGATCTGGAAGATTTACATAAAAGTACTGGCAGAAACTGCTGACAGATAAAAGCCTAAACAGTTCTTCATCTTGGGAATTATGGGAAACATAAGTACACAGAAAGCTGAAAATAATGAATGTACAACAGTCACATAGAAGAAAAAGCAAACAATAGTAACAGTAATCAAGCATCAGAAGGATATATATGTATATGTTATTCTGGAAACTAACATACTTCAAATTAAGTCTTTTTCCTCTTTTTTTTTTAAAAAAAAAAAAAAAGTTTAGGGCTCTATCTGGAAGGCAGTCGTTTAAGAACGTAAAACTGGGTTAATCCTAACAGCCATTAAACCATTCGCTGATCTGACACAGAAACAGAAATAACAACTTTATTCCTGAACTGGATCTACAGAGAGTTAATCCCACATTCATCTTTAATTTCAGATGAAGAAGAAAATTCTCAGCCTTAATAATAACAGATTCTCGCACCCATATGATACACTTGTCTAGGTTTCTCTCCGTAGCAATGTTAATGTTGATTTCTCCTCCCCACTATATGTTACGCAGTTCCTGATCCTGCTCCCCATGAAGTTTCTCTAGAGAAGATGGAGAATGTCCAGTGGCAGCAGCGAGGACGGGAAGGGAAGCAGAGGGTCAGAGTGCTGCTTTCTCACCCACGAGTCTTTGCAGAGGACATCCCCACTCTATGTTACATGTTACTGAGATGCTATACAAAAAGGATGTCATAGAATATGAAGTACAAGCACCTACTGAATGAACTTAAAGACCTCTTTTCCATAAATCACTGTTTGTTCCCACTGTACTGCTAACTTTAATTTAGATCTTAGCAGTTAAAGCTGTAAACTAATTTCACGGATCTTTACAAAGCAGTAAGGGTCTCAACTGGCTGGTTAACTGCAACAGGACAAAGGACTTTATTTGTGTACTGTCTAGCACACAATGTTGCAGAAATTCATATAGTGTAAAATTTATTTATGGGAAGCGTTAAAAAATGATAAGAACAACAAAGATAGTGTAAATGAAAAGCTAGCATGAAAAACTGGCCATGTTATTTTACATTATCTGCAAAGACTGAAGTCAAGGGTAAGAAGGTATGGAAAAGGATTTCAGTTTGAATTGGTGGTATTGATTTGCAAAAAAAAATATGTAGGAGCAATAGGCAAAGCCTGTCTTTAAGAAAACCCTTCGAATGAACTACGCATTGAACTCTGATAAAGCCTTGTGCAACCTCCATGAAAGCCTACAGTATTAGAGCATTTCTTAAGGTCTAAACCAAAGAAATGTGTCCCTTTGGAAAATAAGTAGTACCACGGGAAGAAGTGAGGATGAAGGAGGAGTAGAACAGGCTTAAATAAATGCAAAAACAATCTCTATGTGGTCTTGGAAAACCTAAACTGGAGAAGAGCTGAGCAAAGAAAAATAAATAAATAAATGCATCTGGTTGCAAGCTGATATGTCTCCTGTGATTTTTAACTTGTGCTTAAATGAAAGCTGCTGTTCCAGGGAAGACGCCAGGGAGGCAGAAGCTCACCTTATGTCCTCTGCAAAGACTCGTAGGTAAGAAAGCAGCACTCTGACCCCTGCTTCCCTTCCCTTCCTCGCTGCTGCCACTGGACAGGCTCCATCTTCTCTAGAGAAACTTCATGGGGAGCAGGATCAGGCCTTAATGCTGTCTCTGAACTTAGGGGAATACTGAGTATATAAATGAGCATTACACTAATATGCTGTATACGTAAGTGCTGCAAGTATACCATGTTTGTAAGGGTCACACACGCACACACACAAAAGTTTGTCCACCATCCTGATCCTGGCCATGAAGTTAGCTGTTCTTCTAACACATGTGCATCTGAAAATATAATGGCACTATCAATACAACTATCTGCATTTTCACCTAGGTACAGAGAGCACTTAAAGCTACAATCACTCAGTTGTTTCAGAATGTTGATTGTAGGATACAATAAAGAAGTAAAAATATATTCCTAAGTTGCACAAGATGTGATCAAACACGTGAAAGGGTCCTCCAGCTATGACTCATGTGGAATGGGTGGAGGTTTGTGAGGCTGAAAGTCTTTTGGCTGGATAGAATATGACTTCTTCCACACTGGCCAGCAAAGACTGGGAACTACTCTGCCAAAAGGCCAGGCATACCCAGGTTGTTTTCCTGCTATCCTACTAAGTTAAAAGAAAAGAAAAAAAAAAGTAACAAAAATAAAGAGGAACTCTAACATGTCTGTTTCTGTTACTGTGCTCCAGAGGAATCCCTTTGTCATCATCTTGCCAAAGAAAGAACCAGAGTTACCTTTATTTGACCCTAAACAGAAAAACACACCTCTTCCCCTTTTTATTTTACATTTTTAAAGGAAAGAATATCAATGATTTTTCTTTTTTCTTTTTTTCTTTTTTTTTTTTTTTTTTTTTCTTAAATGTGGGCTATGCCAAGAAGCAAAACGATGGCTCACTGGATTCCCAGATGGAGAATCCTTCCAGAAAACTAGTTCCCTGTCGAGAACAGAAGGAAGAGGAATGCATACATTTTAAACTGACCTGATTTTTCTAACAGGCTTATGACTCTCTGTTTTTAAGGGTACTTCACACGACTTGCATGCTACATCAGAACCAGCATCTTTCTACCTATCCCTTCTTCTAGTTTTACCCTTCCAAACTTGGATATACAACTCGAAAAAAATTGGATCATAATCAGCTCACCCATGGTATCTTCTTTACTGAAGCACCTACAAGATAAAGCTCCTCAAAAATAGTAAATATAGCAGACAGCTGGTGTAACTCACCTAAGCCTTACTACCACCAAGTATGTAATTCCTGCAGGACTAAGAATCCCTTCACAGGAGGCCGTCACCTCCCAGAGGGTTCTAATATTTCATGCTAAACATGCCATGAATGTGCCATTAATAGTCTCTTTAAGGGAGATCAGTTTGAGCAATCATCTAAATCTAGGTCTTGTTTAAAGGGAAACTTTTTTTTTTTTTTTAAGCAGCATATTTCTTGATTTCTCAGGGGAGCTAGCCCTGCTGCTTCTCTTTTTCTTGCGTTTCAGTACATCAGTCAGCTTCCCACATCTCAAACAATGTTCTCAAACTGGGAAGTCTTAGGAAACAAAGCAAAGTGACTGGTTATTCTCATGGTATTCAGTCGGGAAAAATAATGCAAAGCACTAAGTGAATACAGTGATCTGCGCTGCCAAAGGTTGCAAAGGGACCTGACTGGAGGGAGAAAGCGTGAAGCCATAGGTGTAGACTCCTCTGGATGCACATATACTCAACTTGCTGGGTTTCTGTTTCCAAACCCTTGGAGGATTCCAAACAGCTATGTATAGATTGTTTTTTGTTGTTATTTTTTCCCTGCAAGTTACATATCATAAAAGTGCAGGCAGAAATTTACATATACTGAGAGTCAATACCGTATTCATACATCAAGCCAATATGGAGAGTCAATACTATATTCATATATCAAGCCAATCAAGACTAAGAACAAATTTCCTGGGTGCTCAAGTGCCTACTTAACGCCATCATCTGACAGTGCTTTGTAAAGAAAGCTGCCTTTTTCTTTTTTTTCTGCTTCTTTAATTTGAAACAAGATAATAAGCGTGAGCTAAAGATTTCTGAGAGGCCACAAACAGGTGACCAAATCACATTTAATGTGACAGAAAACTCTAGATTTTCTGAAATATTAATTTTGTCCTAAAATGAGAGAACTTCATGCTTTTACTTCTGAATAGCTATCAACTTGAGCCCAACAGAACAAATTGGAACCACATTGAAGTCTACTTTTCCTGCTTGCTTTATAGCTTCACCATGCTTTATGCACATTACATGTTCTCTCTTTCTCTCTCAGCATTTGGTCTTTTCCTTCTGGCATTCTGTAATCCTGCCAACCGACGAGCTTTGCTTTTAATAAGTAGATCTGCCAACTTAAACACCAGTCTCCTAAGGCAATCAAATAATGAAACACACATGTATGTACTTGCACGTAATCTGTCAAATACCTCTATAGCCCACTACAAACGATTTTTGCAATACGGGGTTTTCATAGGAGCATGCTTCCATACACCCTTGGTTTTCAAAGATCAAATGGAGTGGTTCTTCACAGTCCTGTGTCTTGTTTGTACATACAAATGTAATGGCCTGCAGATTACATATCACTATCTAGAAGGCACACAAGATACGAAAAAATAAGAATACAAAGGATGTGCAGGCACATTCCTATGAAATAACCATACTTCCAACTTTTCCATCTTGGTGTAGAGGTCTGGTACAGCATATCACAGATTCCTCCACAGCAGAACACTCTTTCCATGTCTTTTGTGTATCTGGTAAATTGACGACCAACCAGTCAGGAATACATTTCCTACCTCCCCCATTACTCACCTATCATCTGCACTGACACTCTCTTAGTTTCCACCTTCTAAACTAGTATTTCCCAAAGAGAAATCTCATGTATGTTGCTAGTAATAGAGTAATCCAGGGAAAAACTTTGTCACACTGGGATGAAGTTGCATTGCCATACTTCTTGATTAAACAAGGCTACAGTTTACAGCATGGCATAATAAAGAAGGCAGCAAAAATATCTTTCAAGTATTCAAGTTAATGACTGGTATTAGAAAAGTTTTCAAGGTTTCAAGTTTCAGGTTTCAAGTACCATAATTTCCTGCACAACTTGTCGTAATTGGGAAAAATTCCTACATTGTTTCCATTAATCACAACAAAAACAATCATACAATACAATGAAATAGAAGCAAAACTACTGGACACACATCATAAAAATGTAAAGCAAAAGGTACTTAAGATGTGCACGGCTCTAATGTACATATTTCAATTACAAGACACGCTCTACATTTACAGTGAAGTGCTGAGAATTTCAAACTTTAAATTCTCAGAATTGGGAAAAAATTGAGATACCACTAAATGTTACCACATCTGTTCAATGTGTGCGCGCGCACATTCTAGTGATTTTTTTGCTTTTGATGCTTATACTTGGATTCCAGCTGGTGAAGCTGGATGATGCAGGGAGAGGTACGCCAGTAAAATTTGATTGCTCTGCAAGAAATACTCTCAGACTCCCAGTACTCAGCAGCTGAAGCCAGCAGTGGAGTGAGCAGACTGTACTTGTTCCTTTTGACAAATAAAGCCTTCCACTATCAAGCCTAAAATAGTTCTGGTTCTTTGTTTTAGTTATCTTAATGAACATTTAACCAAAATTTTACTTGAGTTGTGTCCCCAGAATCAGCTTTTTGCAATGTTTTTCCACATGACCTCCCTATTATGAGAAGGTTAAACTTAAAACCGTAAAATATCTTAAAATGGTAGTTACTTTTTCCTCCTTATTTTTGGGCTGCCTTATTTCTCACAGGAATTAGGATGCTACTTTTACTCACAACAGTGTCCTGAAGGTGACTGTGAAGCTCTGTGAAGACATTATCAGCAATGCTGCTGGACTGAGCACTCAAGGTAATGAAGAAATCTGTTTCCAGAGATGAGAATACTGTGAAGAAAAGGGGGCTTAAGACCATAAGCTAACAACCAGAATGAAGCAATTTTCTTCCAGTGAAGACCTCTAAAATGAGCAAATCAAGCATGAGAGGGAAAAGGAGTCAAGGAGCTATGCAATTAAAAACTGTATCAGACTTCACACACTCTAAGGAGCTGTAATTAAAAGTACAAACGCAAGTTTTAAATGCATAGTTTTGCAATCTTAATCTCCTCATACAGTGTGCAATTCACTGTATATATGCACATGCAATCACATGGTAACAAAACTCCATATTTATCTTAAATGTAATAATTTGTTACAGTAACAGGATATTGAATTAAAAATGTCACCATACCATTTTCTCATTTTTAAGAAACCCTTGTTACTGTCACACTAGTTACCCGAACAAGCAGCCCTGAGAAAAAAATAGCCTTGCCAAAGCAACATGGAACAAGTTTTTCACTTGTGTTAGGGAAGACAAATGAATATAACGGAAGGAGATAGCCGGGTGAAAAAAATCTCAACACTGTCGTCACCAAATACTACAAAGTGTCCTCCTGTCCTCCCCCCAAATTAATACATTTTTACTACTAAATTTGCAACTCTTCTTATAATGGACATACAAGTGGCTAAAAAGTAGTATCACCTCCATTAAGTATGTACTAAAGGGAGGAGTCTGGACAAGTTAGAAACATGCTTAAAATCATCCAGAAGTTATGAGCTTGATGCAGGAACTACCGAGTGAAATTCCATGCCCTGTGTTAGTGGAGGAGCTCAGACAAGATGATCATAGTAGTGCTTCTGTTCCATGCCTCCAAAATCCATGAAAGTACAGTCAGAGAATGTCCTTCTTCACAGCAGTGCTTGCTGTGTAGTATTCCACGCACATTCATATTATATGCAATTTGGTATACTGAAAAAAGAGAATTTCTGCAGAACAGAGCTAGCATAATTATAGCATTTGTACTCCAAGCCCTAAAGGCAATGGGAATTTTGTCCAAGAGAAACAAGAGAACGAACTGTGGGATTTGTCCCATTGCTACTAAACCCTGACTGTAGGTCTGACCCTGTGCTTTCTGAAGTCAAAATTTGTTTTGCCACCAATTTAAGGGAAAGCAGAGTAGGAGCCTGCTGCTTCTTGTAAGAACAAGTCTTTTAAGTAAATAAAAAAGTATAATATTTACAAGAACAGCAGTACTTTAAAATAATCTTATTTTTAGTTTGCATCCAAAGGGATTTTGAATAAAACTCTTTAATACTCTGCTTAGAAGAGAACAGCTCTCATTAACAAGCATGGGCATGTTACATCTAAACTACCAGACAATCTACCACAGCATTTGATTGACTGGCTGTTTAGATCAAACAGACAATGAACAGAAAAAAAACCCAAACCATTCTCATCTTATTGGTGTGTGCTTTCTGTGTCATAATAAAACCCTAGATATTTGTCTTAGAGGAAACATCTGGAGAAAAAGCACAACAGTTGGTAACTGTCTTCCCCTTTTTTGCTGCACTGCACATGCAACTCAAAGTCCTGTGTCTTAAGTCACTGGGGGGAAGCACCCCAACACGCTACCCTTTTCAGTGGAAGTTTCAGTATCAGGGACAGAAGGGACTTTTCACTAGCTCTGTGAGACTAGTACAGTCCCAAGCAGTGTTATGTACAACAGTTCAGTGCCCAATGTTCCTCTATCAGACAGTCAGAATCCTCCCAAAAGCCAGAACACAGTTGAAAGAGGCAGGACTTCATGATAGTTGCCCTCTAGTAAACACTGTTAAAGTCGTGACTTACTATAACAAAGCAAAACAAACAAAAGTGTCCTGATACTGATAATGGGATTGTGAAAATGGAATAATGGGATTGCGAAAAGCCCCAATTTTACATATAAGGCTGCAGCTTACACAGGCTAACAAAAGGGTCTTGGAGTTGTCGGCACTAAGTCTGAACCCAAGAGGAAGTTAGAAAAGCATGAAAGCGGTGGGGAATGCAGATTGATCTTTCAACCAACGGTAATAAATTATAAATTCAGCACTGCAAAGAGAATTCATACCCCTGTGCCCTTGAGGACCCCTAACTAAGCGAACAGAGGTCCTTTATCCCCAGATATTTGATATGAAAGTTTTGCTACTGACTGTTTTGAATATGAGTTCCTTAACACTTTCTCTATTGAACAGGCCAGACTGTGGGGACCTTTGTTCTCAGAACTGGCTTACACTGGAACAAAAGGCCTCCCTAAATCTTTCTTTCCATAAGAAAATTGCTTATGTAGGCTAACGAGCAACTGTGTTATTCTGGCTTTGGAACAACTGAATAGATTTGGACTGGCAAGAATATAGTCCACATTATACTCAAACATCTGTACAGATTCAACTCCAAAGCACCCAAGATAACTCATTTCAAATGTCAAGGGATGACTTTTTCTGACGTTTCTCTCAAGGGAAAGAGTATATTGCAAATAATGCAATAAATATGAAAAAAAGAATGAAAGACTGTGTTACGGTAAGAGGCACTGAGCAACCAAATCAAAAGCCAAGATCTTGATGTTTCAGAGGAGCTCCCAAATGGCACCAACCCATCACAGAAGACCTACACATCACCCACACAGACAGCTCGGGGACCTGTGCTTCACAGAGACAGGAGACCATGGGAGCAGGGCACACCTCTCTGCATGCCACTTGTACCCCGCAGGCTTACAGCTCTTTGCAGACCAAGGCAGGTTAGAGACCCCTCAGGTGTGTACCACCAAGTAGGAGGAAAGCAGGAAATCACAGAAGGCTTTGCAATTGCCTCTGTCAGTCCTCACCTGCACCAAGCAGCTGTGTCACGGTGAGGAAACAATTCGTGGCTACATCTGCAAGCACAACAGACATTTTCACTTCTCCATTCAAACACAGCCCATCCAAAATTAAGAATTAACAACAGAGGACTTGAATGTGTCATCATGGTGTTACACACCATGTGAAAGTAGGAAAAGGGCTGCAAATATTTGCCCTTAACTGCTTATTTCTGGAATGTTTCTGGGTAGAAAGATAATGAAACCAGACACAGCCGTGCAACCTTATCTATCTCCGTGTGTAATTAGTGGTTTCTTTCATTAATTTCCTAATTAAAGAGCTTTGGTCTACCTCCAGCCAAAAGCAGCTCATGAAAAGAGGGCTTGGAGATAAAATAGTAACTTCACAAACTAAAAGCCCTGCCCTTGACACAGACTGTCTGAGAAGAAAGCATAATACTCTTTGAAACATGGGTCCACACTGTTTGAAACCATTTAGAAGTCCTTTCCCAATACTAATCCTCCATGCTCGTCAGTCCCCTACAAAATGTTGTCCAAGTGGGATCAGGACATCTAGGATGAAATCAATGACTCAAGTTCTCTCTTGTACCCCAGCAAATAAATTTCACTGTTATATTTGTAAACAAGACATATAAAACTCATACAGCCATGCCTCCTGGGAGGTGCGTTCCCTCCTTGGACTACAGAGCTGACTTTGCACACGCTCCCTCCCTTCCCGTCTAGCTATGGCACAGGAGTGCTGGAACATGCGGCGTCAGACATATCCAGTCCTACAGGAGAGAAGTAGCAAGGAAGAGACTCATGAACTACATCAATCTGACGTGCTCAATTGAAATACCTATCAGGCAGTACCTTTACATTTTTGAGTATGTGTGGTTTTTTTAGAAGGAAGCATCAAATGGTAGGAAGGGTTAAATTCACATCTGGTCTTCCAGAATAGAGTAACACAATGAAAAAAAAATCAGTCTAGTTTAAGCCTTGCTTCTCTGTTGTCCAGAGCTGAACAGCACAGAACAGAAATATCTGCCTTCCTTCAGCAGGTCTGCCTTTTACAGGAACATCTTCCCATCTTGGACACTACCGAGTGACCTGACAGCATGGATGGAAAGTGGCATGTTCAGACCTAAAAAGGGTAGATTTCCCTTCTTGACCTCGATATCCACGGTCTCTGTTGAAAAAGCAACCTCGGACATTAGCCTCTGGGAAATGCTCTAGCCCAGCAAATGATGCCAAACACCTATGAATGCATCCAGTGAATTATACAAGCAAATTGTTCGACTGCTAGCTGAACTGTTAAAGACCTTTTCCACCTTTCACGCCATAGCATGCCACAGCAGTTTTGAAGTACAAGATAGTCCTAAGAGGTATTTTGAAGAGTACAAACCATACGCAATCACATCTTCCCCTAGCTCATGGTAGTAGCATGCTTTGGAAACTCTGTCCTGGGGGCTTTTGAGTTCAGATCTTTATTACCTAATAAGGTGTCAGCCTACATATCATTTTCACTTGTTGTCTTGTATGTAAGCTATGCATCCTTTTTAAAAAATTGAATATAAATAAAGAATACTGTTTGAGTGCTGCTTTCCTAGACTGTTCCATACCGCATTCAGATAAGACTGAACAAAAAGCAGTGAAGTTAGTATAGATATATATACCAACCAACTCTTTACCAGAAGACTACAGGCAATGTTCAAGAATGTGAAAATTTCTGTAACAAAGGGTAAAAAAGAAACATTTACCTAAGAAGAAAACAAAACAAAACCAAAAATAAGTACTGTCACTGATGAAATACAAAGTAGGCTTGTTTTTAGACCTGTACTTTGCTGAAAGCATGGACAGAAGTTATTAAGTTTTAACCACAGTTATTACTTCAAAAAAGCCAGAAATTTTCTCTTCAAATTCTCTTAAGTACCTCGAGTCTCACCAAATTATTCTCAGGACTTAAAACCCTTCTCCAGTTGAATTCCTTTTTAAAATCCTGTAATTCCCCTCATCATTCTTAGCTATTCAAATAAAGCAGTTCTTTGTATTGTAGCCTTCAGATTGATTTCACGGATGTTCATCATGGAAAGTAGCTTTGGAGCAAGACACAGATGTGAAAGAGCACATAGCCAGCTGTAGTTACAACACCTGTGTTCTTTCACACAAGAAAATCTGGATGCGTATATGGCATCACACAACTATTTAAGTGGGCATGGCTGTTTGCTTGGGGTGCAGAATGATCCATTCTTGGCAAATACATAGCAGCATGTGTTGCTGAAACTCACAAACTGATGTTATCATATGCAAACCTAAGTAAGAACTATTTGCTAACCAGTGGCTTTTTTTTTCAGATGTTCCTGGATCACAGCTAAAAGAACAGATTGAGATAATTCCAACTGAGAGGAGTAGGCTACTTCACCTTTGCCTTGTTTTGTATCTTGCCCCAGGAAGATTCATGTCATCAAGAGGTATTAAAATACTGAATCTGTATTACAGAAGGTTAAAGAAATTCCAGCAAAAATCACTCAACACGATGCCCCTTTTGTAACTACAGAAACGTGTATCAAAATGAGTGCAATACAAAACAGATAAATTTCTTATAGCAACAAAATAGTAGTGTATTGCTTACAGTTTCTTAAAATATGTGAGGAAAGTCAATATTTTTAAAGTAATTGATACAGCTGGGAAAAAAAAAAAAAAAGGCATTTCAGCCACACGAGCCTATTCAGATCTGAAGTCATCCCCAAGAAACATGAGAAGCTTCTGTGTGCCCCAAGTGATATAATTCTTCTCCAGAAATAGCAATTGGTAAGTAAAATAAAACATTTTTTCCCACACAACATGGAAGACAGTGGTTGTGAAGCTCCTTCCTCCTCTTGCTTCCTTCCTCCTCTACCAGCAGGTGGGGCCAAGCATCAACCATGAACTTGCCCAGGTCTCACTGTTAATGTGAACACTAACCAGCATTTTTAAGTCCAGCTCTGGGCTCACTGCGGCACTCAGAAAAACTATTTTGGTTACTATCACCCTGCTCTTACCACTAAAAAAAAAAAAAAAAAAAAAAAAAAAAAAAAGATTTGGCTTACCTCAATACAGCTTGCAAAATATTTGTTTTCATTAGTGGTGAAACCAGGTGGTGAGAGCTCTGTTTTCACAGACGCACCGATCTAGCAGTTTGAAATTTGCCTCGTACACTGAGAAACGTGACCACAAGGAAGCTGGTGAGTTTTTCTGGAAGGAACTTGCCCCCTTTCTCACTGCAGGTGAAAAATCAAATGGCTTTGAAAGTTTGTGACCGTAGGGCATTCTGACAACTGCAGCCAAACAAAGGCTTGGCCTATAACTGGGATTTTTAGAGTGAGTGCAAGAGCTCTGGATTGAGTGGCAAATACATTTACCAAACGAGATAGTGACTCATCACTTCACCCCATAATTTCCTTTTTCCATGTGCCTGAATCAGGAGAGATGACTCTTCTCTTCCCAGCTGAGGCTCCAGGCTCGCTGCATTCCACTTACTATTGTACCCCTACTTTACAAATGTAAATAATTTTCAGAAATTCAATCTCTCTACTGGCTTTATAGCAAAATTAAATGCAGAAACAAATTCTACAGCATATTCAGTTCAACCATGCACAAACGGTTTTCTGCTCTCGGTCAGTTTGGATCCTTGTCAGACATTGCATAACCCAGTCTTTGAAAGGGAAGAGTTTCCAAATGTCCTGTCATTATCTTTGTCTAAGTCACTGATCTGTATCTGTTCAAGGAGAAAAGTAAAGAGAGCTGCTGGTTTTTTGCTGTTTGGTTGTTTGTTTTAAATTTATGGTATGGTTTCATCATAAGAAGGAAGAGCTTCTGATTATTTTTAGGCTCTAAAACAGCTCAAATGGTATGAAGTGTCAGCAAACACAACCCTTTTAAGTTACACAGGAAGTTGCAGGAAGCTCCAAAACATCAAAATAGAAAAACTTCACATGAAGCTCTCTTTCGCCTTCTGCAAACCGGCCTTCATTTAAAAGTGAGAATTGAGCATTCCAAGTGAAATCTGGAAGTATTTTGGTCAATTAATCAAGGCTTTATGCACCAAAGTCTGTTTAAAATCAGCTTTCAGAAACGTGGTAGAGAACCAACACTAAGAAACAAAGTACGCAGCCATATCAGTCTGAATAAAAGTTCAGAAAACTCAGCTGGACTCAGAACAAAATATGCATTTTTCATTTTCAAAAGGAGTTGTGTGAAATGGGGCTAAGTAAGAAAAATCAGCCCCATGTAGCTGCAATGTAAAAAAAAAAAGAAGTCAAGATGAAAAGAAGAATTTGTCTTATCAAGTCTCAGTCACATCAACTTCAGGGGCTTTGGAGGAGAGCATGAAGATGACCCCGTGCTGTGTCTCCATGCTGGAAGTGCCTCGACCCCTCCAGTGGCACCCATTCACCCTGCCATGGTGGGAGATGGAGCCTGGGAGAAAGAGCTGGGGCACCGAAAGCCTCACACCAGCCATACAAACTAAGTTTGCCTTTTGGTAGCTCTGACCCGCACCAAGCCTAAAACTGAAAGGTGCTAGAGACTTCCTGGGGCCCCCTTATTTTCACACCTTTTCAGATGCAATTAAAAAAAAACCTCAATTCACCAATGAAAACAAACTCAGACTAAATCTACCTCTTCATTGACAAACTTAAGGGGTAGACAGATAAAAATGCAATGGTCCTAGAATTTCCTTATAGTACGCTCACTCCTGGTTTGATCAGTTTGTTCCAGCAATCTAAATGGGTTATCAATAAAATAAAAACCTGGAGAAAGACTTGACCTAGGCGTTAGAATAAGTAAGTTAATGTTTTAACAGAATTTGACACCATCAGTAGTTTTATTTGCTTTCAAATTAGCTTCTAATATTTAAAACACCTTTCTATTTATAATTAAGACTGATAGCGTAAGACAAGCCTGACGAACAGCTCTGCCCATGTTACCAGCACCACTGATGTCAATGCTTGTTTAGGTGCCTCCAGTTACTTGCATCTGAGTGCTTGCTGTGAACACTGGCAGCATTTTGCCTACATATTGCAAGTTTGATCTAAAACAAAAGAATCCAAATATTGGTGAGCAGATGACAACACTTGGAAAGGCTGGGAGAAAATATTCACAATAAATACCGAAGCATTAGAGATTAATGAAATGATAATTTCTTCTAAAAGTAATTTCTTTTAAAAATATATATGCATGTAGTAAAATTAAAAGAACTTGCATGATTATATCTAAATTCTTTCACATCTCCAGTTCAGTTTCTGATATTCTTGTTCACCACATACACACATAGGTATGTACAGAATCGACTCTTCACAGACTGACAAAAATATACAGATTACAAATAACTACGATACATTTAAGAAGTCTGTTTCCAGTTCCCCATTAATTTGTCATTTTGATACACAACAGTTTCAAATCATCAAGCACTGAAAATATAAACTTGACTGTATTTGGTCAAGCAAGTTTCATACTACACATTAATTTATTTGAAATACGCTCCCAGGGTGTAGAGACAAGCATCATCCTGGGAAGAATCTTTTGGCCCACTGCCCGTGACATTGGCTGCCGGACAATATTAACTGCGCTGTTCCCTGCACCACATTTTGTATGCAGAAACAGCACGGCACCCTGAAAGTCAGATGTACATTGCTATGTTATTCTTGTCTTTAACTGAACTGTATTTCCTTCTGCACCTCTGGTTTCACCATAAACATCATTTTTTTTTAGTATTAATTTGCTCAATTAAAATGCCACCTTCTTTATTTATTTTTAGTAACATTCTCTCCATGCACTTCTCATATTTGTTCTAATATTTGAAGCACTCTCTGCCTTAGTTCTTTGCTACAAAAAGAATTGTGAAGAGACACTTCAAATTAGTTTTCCCAATTTCTTTTAAATGATCTTAAAATTAAATACATGATTTTAAAAATAATTACACCTATCTCTTGAGCCATCTTGAGTTCAAGTTTCCATGTTTCTCCTACTCCTTGTTGAGGAGGGTCTAATCCCTGCTGCTTAAGCATTACTGAGTCTACCTAGCCATTTACATGGAGTTTGGAATCTTAAATTCAAAAAAGGTATGGGAACTTACATATAAATTAATCAGAAAAATACACGGTTGTAAGCTCATTCTCAAAAATGTTGGAGCAAGGCAGGATCATGCATGCAGGCTTTATCTGAGGTTAAGATTCCCAGTTAAATTAGCACATTTTCTTGTTTCAAATCCCCACAGTCCCAAATTATAAAGAATAAGCACATGTAAATAGTACTTTGTTCTCAAGGCAATAAAATTCAGATTAGAAGAGAACTAGTCACTGAGGCTTGGGGCAGTGTCTAATCCCATGGAAGCAGAAGAGGGTATATTTCAGCAGAGCTCCCAAAAACCTGCAGCAGGGTTTCACAGGGGAACAACTCCCAGCAGCCAAAGCTTCCAGAAATACCTGTTATGAACAAAAATCCAAGGCAGGCTCGGAAATGGAGATTAACACCAGGGCTTCTCATTGCAGTGCTGTGGCCAGCTCACAGCATGGAGCTGAGAATGGGAGCACCAAGAAAGCACCGAGCCCAGGCGAGTTACAAAGCACTGCTGGAAGTTCAAGGCATTAAATGCATCAAAGCCTCAGGTGACGGTTACCTCATTGCAGCAAGCACATGTGAAAAAATCAGATTTTCCTTCCACCCCCTGTCCCTCCAAAAGACCTGCCATTGCTGAGCTGTCTATCCAAAGAGCAATGGTTATCCTGCAGCTACATGCGATGGAGGTAACCACCTCAGCAGGTGGCTTAAGAGAGAAAGCAAACGTTATCTGATCAGCACATGCTAATATCCAAATCAAGGAATTATCAAGGAAGAAGTTTTCTTTCAAATGCAAATATCCCATTTTCTGAAGCAATCAAATGAGAAACCATGAGTCTTGTGTGACCAGAGGCTGAAGGTTCAAGGACAGCATGACCTAAAATGCCACCACACACCCTTCTGGCTCCTGTCTGGGTGTACATACACCATTGTTAGAATGAAGGCGTTATACACTTACAAGCTATTCTTGAGTGTTTGAGGATATTGCTATGCTACACAGTTCAGGTCTACTCCTTATTAAGACCCCACCAACATCAAAATACTTCTTCCAGGTTTCCACTTTGTTGCCACATACAGTTTTCTGTATTTCTGCTCTTATCTCTGTTGATTATCAACACAGCTAAATACAAGATTCTAACAGGTGATGTTGCAAACATTTTAGGGAGGCAGGGAGTGACAATACTATTCAGGACCACGGTGTCGCTGTGAGAGTAAGCCACATACTGTCACTTTATTTTCTACAGCTAGAAATACTGAGAATTCAAAGCATTAAATGTTGATTCATGTAAATGAATCACACTAGATTTTTGAGGAGCGAAAGGCCAATATAAAATCCATTCTAAGCTGCATGTGCCTTGTTTGTAGGCAAAACTCTAATATCTCAACGTCAGTCAATAAAGCAGACAAATCACTTTGACAAGGGCTTTTTCATTTTGTTTTTAAACCTACAGCTTTTCCAATTCTTGTTATGTCTTTCTTCTACTAACAGGAGAATTCTAATCAAATTCTGTCTGTGCTCTGTCCAACATACTGCTGCAAATGTAGGTTAGAATGCGATTTATGTTTAAACAAAGGAAGATATTTCCTTTGTTTATATAAGTACTATTTTAACACTGCATGCCCTACCCTGAAACAGACTGAATTGAATATGAATTTCTCTTTATCATCACTCCATTGTTCATTTTTAAATACCTACTCTTAATTTTAATGCCACATGAAAACCTCCGTGACAAAGTACATAAACAGTATGTTCCTATCAAATCTTCTGCTGCTGGCAAGAGAGTTATGTGAAATTTGTACCACCAGATTCACCAAGAAATTCCTTAGCAGTGAGTTTGATGAACCACTGAAGGAAATGTGTCCATCAGTTTCTTGAAAACAAGATCAACAGTAACTGCTCATTCTCCATTTAAGCCTTTGCAGTTGTGAATTTTAAGTATACCTTTACACCTGTAAGATGCAGCTCACAGTAAGGCACTGCAGCGACCAGTAGCTGAGGCAAAGCACATGAGATCACAAAGTATACGAGCTAAATATTAAAAGCACGCATAATTCTTCATTGATTGAAATGAGGCAGGCACGAAAATAGCCTGACCAGCACGTGCTAGACACACATATATACAGTCGTGTAAGGCAATGAAACAAGAATATCTGAAAAATGTGAAAGACAAACATGCACGCACACACACACACACACCTTCTGAGAACAGTACTAACCTTGTTGCTCACTCTCTGCTTCAGCTTTTGCAGGACTTGGTGCGACAGGAAGGGGTCGAGGAGGACGAGGCTTTGGCGTTGGGGGAGATATTTTTTTTCTTCCAATGTACTCTACATAAGTTCCTGGGAAATCCCCCCTCTCCCCTGTGGTTTCATTAAAGCCATTTAACCAACCAATTTCATCAGGCTTGGCTTCTTCCCCTTCACTGAATCCAAGTGCTAGTAAGGTACCTTTATTCACAGTTAGTATATCTCCTAAGTGCAAGTCAATATCTTCTTCTCGCTCTTTCTTGTAGTCATATAGAGCTCTGTATTGATATCCTTCAGCACTCATCTTGGCGAATGGTTGAACATTCAAAAGTGTTACTAAATAGTATCAAAATGCAATTGTCCAGTTATTTTTATGTACAGGTAGGTTCAAGATGTACTAAATGTGATAATAAAAATGTCAATAGCACTGTCTAAGTAATAAAATCCACCAGAGAATCAAAAAGCACCAGGATCTACCATTTCACTACTGATGTTTTTAATTCATGCATTTATTCTAAGTCAATGTCTGTTGCAGAAGAAAGTTTTCCACTTCTTCTATGTCTAGCAGAATTCTTCCAGTTAGTTCCTTTTCTGAGCTTGCTGGCAATTCTGGGTCTCCATACTCAAATTCAGCTGATTGTTGTAGCCAGTCACACCTTCTTCTGAGGAACTTGCCATAGACTGCACACGTACCTTAAATATTCTGCCACGGAACTCTGCATGCATGCTCTTCCTGTAAAGAGAAGAGAAAACTGGTATAGTCATTCCAAGTTCTCTTGATGCTTGCAAACTTGAGATTCTGCTCACGGTTTAAGCTTTCTGTAACCCTGGCAGGGATTGTGTGTCCCCTGAAAGAGCCCTGAACAACACTCAAAAAAAAGGAACCTCACACACACACACACAACTGTCAGCTAATGCTCACACTTTCATAAAGGATACGTCTAATGACTTGAATCAAATTTCCATCCCTGCAGTGCGAGGCATGCTGCCACATATTGCCTGCTTCCTTCTCAGTGGCTTACTGCTACTGAACTCTCTGAGAGCGAGCGGGCAAAGCCCTCGAGGTATCCCTGCCAGGGCAGTATCTAACCTGGCAGGAAGGTTTTGCTCGTAATCTCCCCGAAGACACACAGCTGCAACCCCTGCCACGAAAGGTCTGCCAGGACAGGGGTGGAGCTCG
Organism: Heteronetta atricapilla; assembly: GCA_011075105.1. Lineage (NCBI taxonomy): Eukaryota > Metazoa > Chordata > Aves > Anseriformes > Anatidae > Heteronetta > Heteronetta atricapilla. The sequence goes on along the minus strand of CM021763.1, from coordinate 24,264,974 downwards.
CTGCAGTTAGTGCTGACGCACCCAGCACTCCGCACCGGGGTACTCGACCTCCTGCTGCTGATGCAGAAACCATGCAACAACCTCCAACCCAAAAACTGTATCCCCAAAAGCTATCGGAGGGAGGGGACTTTTTGTAGCATGCGAGAGAAACAAAATGTCTGAAATGCTTTTACTGAATCAGCACCATACTACTGTCTTCTTAAAAAGAGGGGCTTCTCCACTCCCCCACCATCCAGATGTTATTTCATGTGTTTATAGTAAAACACTGAAAAAGCAACCAGCAACTGAAACGGGCACACCCAGACCACCTAAGCAGCACTAGCAGGAGGAAGGTATCAGGGTGTATGCTTAAATTACACTACAGGCAAGAGACTACAGGCCTAAGCGTTTGACTCAAGGTTGCCTGACTATAAAGGGAAAACATGATTAAAAAAAAATAAATTTAGAAAACAGTAGTTTAAAGACATATAGAACAGTGAAAGTTTTCTAAACATTACTTCAACTGTTACTCATTTTCATCTACTTAAAAAGTCAAGCCCAATCATAACTCGAAACACTACCCTGGGAACCAGAAAGTGCTAACTATTCAGAAGTGCATTGAAACTCCTAAACTACAGCTGAATAAAAGACCTGAGGGGGCTATGTAATACTGGTAGGTAAAATATTAACTGCATACTGTATACATAATGCCACAGAAGGCTGGTTTTTTTTTTTTGTTTTTTGGTTTTTTTAAGTAGCACACCCTTTCACACTGTGAGGGGACAAGAGTAGACAGGGCTGGAATAGGGAACCTCTGACAGCAGTTTTCCACACTGTTTTCTCTAACATCTCAGTCATCAAGCCATTGGAAAAGCACTGCTCAAAAAGCTAAAAAGGGCTTGTAAGAATGTATGTGGGCTTCCCTTTTCAGTGCGTGGCCTGATCCCTAATTTGTATGGGGCTCCTCTGCAGTCCATCAGGTCTAAATATAATTCCCTGCAGGCTGTTACGCAACATCCCTTGTAACAGAAGGCATAAGAAAGTCTTGCAAATTCTTGAAGAACTTCCTTATCATCCACTGCAACCAGCTTTGCTGTAGGGAAGAATATTCTGAGTTTGAATTAGACTTCTCATTTTTTTCTTTAAAAAAAAAAGCCTACACACATGTATTTATTCAAAAAAAATTTCCAATCTATCCACAAGAACTAGGCGTCCAGCTCCCATCAAAATTTTAAAGCGAAATTTCTGTAGCCACTTCTGAACACCCAAACTATGTGCCTTAACACACATACTACCAAGCACCACAGGCTCCAAAAATAACATGAAAAGAATTTCCCTGATATTTATTTTGCCTTTTCTACCAGAAGAAAGTGTACAGACATTAATTGGAAATTTTTAAAAAAGGGGGGGAAGGGGGGCCAACGATGACAAATCTACAGCACAAGTATCAATTAAATTGTACAGAAGTCTTTTGAAAAGCATGGGTTCCTCTCATAGAGCAAGGAAACAAAAGACACTCTCACACCTTGGATTTCAATGTTGGGGCTAATCTAAATGTTTCCAATCAAAACCAAGAATGCACAGCAAAACCTGCTAGAAAATTACCACTTCGACTACATTAAATATTCTGAAATATTTATTCTTTTTAAGAAAGGTTCAACAAGTGCTCTGCTACAACTACTCATTTTACTCCTACTGCCTACAGGCATTTTGGCTGCTAACCAAATAAGTCTTCTAAACACTGCATAATTTAACTGACTTGACCTACTCCTCTGATCTTTTATTATCAAATGTATCATAGCAACTTTATGGCCAGATATTTAAAATGAATGCTTGTACATCTTGCACTTGATCTGACAACACAGCATTTGTCATGCTGTAAGAAAATGTCTGTGACAGTTTTGAAGCATATCCTCAAAAATAACTCAAAAACCTAGACCGGAGAGAACAAAAGGTGTGATTTACTTGCATGCTAGAACAACTCAATGCAGCGTTGGTAGCAAAACTTCCCAAAACCCATCCTCCCTGGGGCGCAGAGCTGCAGCACTGGTCTGTACATACCCAGCACGGCTCTTGGCACAGCGTCCCCACATCCCGTCTCCTGACTGACCTACGGCGTGCGTACCTTTTTATATTCTCAGTACCTGTCAAGTCCAGGGACGGAGTGCGACTCAGACCCCAAGAACCTTGCAGACAGCCCCAAAGCACATGGATGAGCAAGTAGTATTTCTCCACACCAGCCTGGTAATACACTGCAGTGTCTCCAAAGTGCCCTCTTTGATAGTTCCTCATTTTCTGCTCTGTTAAGATTCTGTATAAACAGACTCCCTTTACTCCAAGTGGACTTACACGGTCTCTACCCTCAGACATTTTGAGTCAAACTGATTTAAGCTGATTACTCGTAAAATAAATAGCTCGGAGACATCTTAAGTAGAGGGGAAAAAACAAACCAAACACTTTAGGCAAGAAACATTGTTGTATTTGAGATGATGCATTACTGGATTTCCAGTTGGCGGGTGGAATGGAAAAGGAGGAAGAAGTATTGTAAGAGAATCAAATGCTCATTTGTTTTTTATTTACTGTCTAAGAGCTTGATCCCAGTGAAAGATTCCCGACTTCAGGCAGAATTCTGGTCTCTCAACAGAATGGTTTATGTTGTGCATATCAACAGCTATGAACTTTGACATTCACCAGAAAGTTGCAAGAGGTTCACGTAAATTTAAGTAGAAAAGGAAAGGGATGTGGAAGTTTCCCTTTTACCTCTCCTTCTGCCCCTGTTAAAAACGATGGCTGGCTCCAACCCCTCTGGTACCCAAGCGTTTTCCCTCACACTGGAATTCCTTTGGGGACTGAGAAGAAAAACAGCTTTTGCTCGGTGAACCCACGCCACTGCCAGCCCAACCAGGGGGGCGTTTGTGGGTGTTACCGATCCTGCACCCCTGGACCAGACAGCGAAGGCTTTCTTTAAAATCGGTGAATTTAATAACCACAGCTCCTCGTACCGTCACCTCTCCCACTAATGCTTATTACGAAGATTTCCAGTACCTCCCCTTGCACAGGTACTGTGGGGTTTGGCGACGGGAGTTCAGGGACCGCACTTCGGGCGGCACTGAAGCAACGGGAACCTGCGTGCCAGCGGGGGACGCGGCCGGGAGGCTGGCCGCTGTCCCCACTAGGTGTCCGCACACCTGTAACTCTGCGACTCCAGCCTCGGCTGCCCCTGCAGCGCGGTGCTGCCGCTCTCCGAGGGGAGACGGCCGGGGCAAGCACCACCGCGGAGCGCGATCTTCTGCGGGACAGCGAGGTCCGCGAGACGAGTGTTCCGCACACCTCGCCATTTAAGCCTCTACACGACTGCCAGCAGTAGAGAGAGGGAGTTTTTAAGCTCGCCGGGTCTCTGAACTGAACAAGTCCAAACCAAGACGCGCGTTAACTCAGCCGCACCACACAGCACGTCCCGCTCCCGACCCCTCACAGCCCTCACAGGGGCTGCACGGCCACGCGGGCGTGCGGGGGGGCGCCGAGGCCGCTTCCGAAAAGCCGGCTCCAACTACGGCCGTACGCGGGGCCGGGTTCCCCGCCGGACCCCCAGGAGCACGGGGCTGCGGCGGGGACGGAGCGGCCCCGGGAGAGAGCCGGCAGCGCTCCGCCGGGGGGCAGCCCCGCCGCCGCCGCCTGCCGGCCTCACCCCGCGCCCCGGCACCGCCGGCGGAGCCCAAGCAGGAAGCGCCGGGTCGGGCCCCGCCGCCGGGAGCAGCTCCGCCGCCGCCGGGGCTCGGCGCCGCCCGCATGGCCACACGGGCAGGCGAGGCGGCGGCACCCCGCTCCGCTCCGAGCCGAGCCGAGCCGCCCTCCCGGCCGGGGCTGCCGGCGGGGCAGCGCCAGGTGAGGCGAGCGCGGCGGCTCCGCTTTACCTCAGCAGCAGCAGCAGCAGCAGCAGCAGCAGCAGCAGCAGCAGCGGCGGCGGCGCCTCCCTCCCTTCTCCGGGGCAGCCGCCGCCGCGTCGCTCCGCTCCCCGCCGCCCGTCTGTCCCGAGCCGTGCCGAGCCGTTCCCCGCTTCCCCCGGCCGCGCTCGCCGACCCAGTGCTGGGCTGCGCGGTGCCCGCCGCCGCCGCTGCCTCCGCCCCGCCTCCGACCGCCCGGCGGCCGCCCCCTGCCTGACGGCGGCCTAGGGGCGGTGCTGCGCCTTGGCCACCGCCCGCCGGGCCCGCGGGAGCCGCTGCCGCCCGCCTGGGGGTCGCGGGGGGCTGGAGGTGTCCCCCTCGAGGGGCTCTTCCTGCCCTGCCCTGCCCTCCGCTCGCCGACCTGTGGCCGCCCTGAGCCGTCGGGAGCCCGGCGACCTTCCCGAACGCCGGCCTAGCGAGAGCAGAGCCGAATGGGCGGGGGTGGTGGCTGTCTGAAGCAGCCCAGATCTCGGGGTGATAGCGTTAATTACCGTCCTGTGGTGCCAAAGTCTGCCGGGCTCCGTGCGGAGCGGGACGAAATGACATATTCCCTGCCCCAAGGAGTTCGCAATCTAACGCGGATCTGGCAGCACGAGGGTGTGACACAGCACCGCGGGGTTGCCGCAGCAGAATCGTGCTGTTGAGGTGTGCGTACTGTGTTCGGACAGGCCTGCGTTTATCTCTAGATGCTAAATATGCGTCCATATGTTACCGTGAGTCAGTCCTTGTAGGTGTCGCCGTGAAAGGGGAGAAAGTGATTTAGGCCCAGGTGTAAGAGGCAGGGAGGTGAGTGCAAGGGCAGCCGTGCAAGCTGAAGCCTCATTGACAACAGTGCCGCGGGATGGGGAACACAAGTGCCCGACATGCCCTGACCAAAAGCAGCTACATGAGAGATACGCAGGCCTTCAAAAGTAAGGAGAAGGCATCTGTGGCGCAAATGGGCGCTGCTGTGGTCAATGGCTCAAAAAAGGACGGAGCTCGAACCAGCCAACTTGCTGAAGAGATGGCTTTTGCAGCTGCGCTCACCAGGGGTTGTAGGAAGACAATCTGCGTGTTAAGGAGGTGTGAATAAAGATGGCCATTATTATAAAGGCAGGACATGAGGACACAGGCAAGAGATTTACGTGTTAGGACAGATTGCAGGGATCAGGCGTTCTGTGTGGAAAACAGACTTGGTGAAGTCTTCTCCAGCCTGAAGTCTTTATGATGGAAAGAGAAGTACGAGTTGGAAGAGGGGAAGGGAAGAGAGCCTGGCTTTCATTTAGCGGCTGGGCAAGTTAGCTCGTTGTCTGATCACAGGCAGCTTAGAGAAGAAGTGAGGACAGTTTTACTACAACAGTGTGACAAGTTCTTGCGAGGTACAGTAGAGGTAGCGTGCATTTCTGCAATCTTCTTGCTTTTGGAGGTATTTTTGCTGAAAATGTTCTAAGCCAAGAAAATTGGTTGTACTGAATGTGGGGAAGAAATTGAAATCTCTTATCAGCTATAGTTCCTTCAAAGCATACTCCTCTGTGGCCTCTTCTTTATGCTTTGGAGTCGATTTTATTATTATTATTATTTTCCATTGAGTTCCTAACTTTGCATGCTTCCAAGAGGCACTGGAATATTTCCTATTAATCCTTTCTGCATTGGTTCATTAGGGCTTCAGATCTGCAGGTGGGAGAAGACGACAGCTCCTAAGCCCTTGAGGAACAGCAGCACGGATCTGGCCACACAAGGGCCAGACACAGCACTGCAAGGCTGCAGCCACGGGGTCGCAGGATCCAGTCCCTGGGAAGCAGTAAAAGTGCTCTCATTAGCCTATCTGGCAATCTAAGCATGCAGAATGCCTTTTAAACTAAACAGTCCATTTGGAATACGGACTGGTGTTTGTATGTAAGCAAGAGCATTGCTGTAACTTAATTACTAAATAGCAAAGTGGAAGGTTGTTGAGGGAAATGCTGGCTCTCATCTCTTACATTTTTTTGTGGGATTGAAAATGCAGGCAGAAGCAGAGTTAAGAAAAAATGTTCCGTTTCTTCTGTCCAGACTACTGTCTCTGGCATTTGCTGTTGCTGAGGGCAAAAACAGCATGGATTTTGAAAGGGATTAGACAGACTGGCTGGTTGGAATGCCAGTCCCGGGCACTGGTCTGACAATGGGTATTTAAGGGAACAAAAATCCTCTCGAGTAATGGTTCCAACTGGTGCAGCTAGACTTGTCCCACAGGTGAAAGGCAGAGCTGGAGCTGGTGGCTGTGCTCCCTCCCTGCTGGCATGGCATCCCTCACTGCAAGGGAAAGCCTCCAGGGCAGGAGGCTTCCTTCTTCCCTTCTCTAGCAGCAGAGCATGTTTTCCTTACCACATTTCCTCCCAGAACTTGACTCTTGAGTTCACCTGAGGCACCTGGCTTGCTTCTTTTTCTCTGTTAAGTGAGGAGAGAAAGGAATCCAGAAGGGAAAGCAGGCAGTGCTTACTGTTTGGCCTGGTGTGACTCCCCTACCAAGGTCACTCCAGCTCCCTTTACCCCCTTCCCCACAGACCCCAGCATCACGCCAGTGTCTTCAGGGATCATTTCCCAAGTGTAATCTTGGTAGTTGAAGGCTATGCAATGAGGTTTGCACTGAGAACATTACAAAGCAGTACTTTGGCGTAAGGCTGGATATGTATGGGAGGAGGATTCATAAATTCAAAACCTGGGTCCTTCTTCAGTCAGCTGCTTTCCAGGAGGTCTTGAGGACTGCATAAAACTTTTATATATAAAGCTTATAGTGGGAATAATGCACCTAGACATGCTTGATTAGGTACAGATTTCTTGAGAATAATATTTATTGACTGGAAGTTATTGGCAAAATGTAACCAGGACTGCTTGTCAGTCAGTAGAAAGAACAAAAGACAGAAAGGTGAAATATGTGTAGAGGACGGGATTATAAAGGTACAAGCCATAAAGGCTTGTGCTTGCTAAGGAAGACAACTTTAGTCTCCATCCATCAGGAGATCACCTAAAGAGAATTTCTGCCAGAGGCTGCATCGGAGAATGCAATATAAAAAAGAGCATTTTTTGCAGTTGATTTGAGCCTTTACATCATACCTCTGGGCAAACTTTCTGTATTAAAGGTCAGGCAGCACTGGAGGGAATCTACCCTGGAAGTTCACTTTCCTGTACCAGAAAAGAAAGTTCAGCTTGATCTTAGGAAATACTGAAGTATGGAGATCGAGAAGAGAAGAAAAAATGCAAACAGTCAACAAAGAGGATCTGTGGGGAAAATAGAGTTCCCAGGGCATCAGATCTGTGTCATTATAACTGGCAGACTGTTTTAATTCTCTGCTGGCACATTTTAAGTAGAAAGGTTTCCTTCTATTTCTTCTAAGATATGAAGGCAAATCCATTTGTAAGGTAAGATACCTAGTTTAGTGGATTTTCTCAGTGCTGAATGTGATCTCCTGGGGTAGTGTGGGCAAGGGTAGACAAGATAGTGCAGGGGACTTTTATTGGAATCTACCAAAGGTGTGACAAAGCTGATGACATATGTCATTTGCTAAATTAGAGCAGTCCTGTGACTCCTGACATAACACCATGCCACCTTGTAGCAGTGGGGTTTCAGCCAGCTGATTTGAACGGTGAAGTTGAAAAGGAATCAATATAAACATTGTATTATTTCGTGCTTCTCAAGATGAAAATGAAATCACACCGTGTAAGTGTGAAATGTGTTGATTCGTGTTAGTATGGAACAATGTTAGGGCCGCACAATGAAATATAACCTTCTATCCAAGAAAAACAGAGTGATTAGTGCACATAGTTTTTCTATCATGCAAAGGAAGAGTACAGCAATTTGTGTAAATAGAGGGTTTGAAGGGGGAACATTGAGACTCGGGTCTGGGAGATAAGAGGACCAAGGAGTTTTTAGGAAACTTCTGACTTTTGCATGGGACGCTGCCCAAGCCTCTGACATCCAGCAAAGAGCTCACCAAATAAGGAGAAAGGGGGAGTTGAAGGACGACCGAAGGACAAAGCCTGGGAGGAAGACTATGAGCCTTCAGCACAAGCAACCTCCAGAGACACCACCAGAGACTGATACGCGTGTGTCCAGGAGAGGGTTCGGATTCCAGGAACTGATTATAATAACCCTGCCTTTTCTAGGAGTAGTGATGAATATGCATTAGTCTAGGAGCATAAAAACCAGCCCCCTGATGTAACAGGTGTGCATCTTGGTGGAGCAGAGACTCCCGGTGCACCCAGCGCTGTTTGCTTGCCTCTATTCTGTTAATAAATTACAAATTTTAATTGGAATCCTATTTGGGACTCAATCATTTATCACATAAGTGTGCAGTTCTATTAGCACACATTGCTAAGTGACTCGTAAAATTCCCTGAGGAGCGACCATAGTTAGTGTAGGCACGAGTTAAATACAAAATAAATAATATGGATCACAAGAAGGACAAGTACCAATGCCCGAGATCTGTGCTATTTTTCTGTCATAGCCAGCACAAAGAAAACATTGCTACCCAAAACTAGTTTTAAATATGTTCCATAAGATGAAACAGTAACATGAAACACAAGTTAGTTCACTGCTTTAGAGAATTTTAGCATATAAAGGGAAAGAATGAGCTAAAAATAAGATAGGGGAATCCAGGAAAGAGAGAGGCAGAACTTGCTATAATATTAAGAGTCAGAGAAGGAAGCCTGACAGCCTTCGTGTTAAAATGGGAAGGAAGCAGATTAACAGTGTGCCAGTCATGTTGGACATAGCAGAGCAATTTGATTTGCCTTTTATTTAATTTCTGTGGAAAGGTTAAAATGGGTTCTACTTGGCCAAAAATCTGACATCAACAATAAATGTCTGTATCTGAGCTAATCAGCCAAATCTCCATTTACAGACATTTCCAGTTTGTGGTTCACTTGTGAGGTGGGTGGGCATCTACAGGTTTTGCTCATTCTTAACATATGGAGTGACTGGGGAGGTGGAGAGATCTCCATCACTGAAGGGTTTTTTGGGACAGTCTGGTCAAACAGCTTCCTGGCTTAGATTCTGGTTGTCCTGCCTTGGCCAGAGAGATGGAATAGGTGACCAGTGGAGATCTGTTAGCATTCCGAAAGTGCATGCACTTATTACTTTTCTGAACAAGACACAAACCCTGACAAATCATACTTTCCCTTAATTAAACTTTTCTACCAGCAGTCCATGTGGCCCAAAAATCACTCCTTTGGCCCCACTTGATATTCGTAAACCAGAATACTATACCTGTGAAAGCAGAAGGCCATACCTTTGCAATTTTACCTGTTAGCAAGCAGTTCCTCCAGTCTGCTGTAGAACACATTTCTAAAACACAGAATTACTGGGAAACAAGATTTCTGTGCACAAATCACAGCCAGAAAATATTTTATGCTCATTAGAAGTCTTCAAAATATTTTGCTTAAAATAGCCACTATTTTTAATCATCTGGAAGTTGATTTTAATGTATTTTTTTTTTCTCTAGTCTCATAATTTTGACTTGTATGAAAATTTTCATTTTGCCGAGAAGCCTTTTTAAATCTAACAGAATTATTTTTTCAGATCTATGGGCTATTAAGACAAATAAATAGACAATGTTTTTCCATCTTTGAAGCAGAACATAATTGATAAAATAGCGTTATAAATATCATATCTGCAAATGCAACATCTGTGTTTATCTTTCAGCCATATAAAATTACATAAACATAGATTCTGCTTTTTATGAAATCTATGAGTAATTCCTCCTCTGCTCTTTCAGTGCTTGTACGCTAAGTGATAGAAAAGTGCAGCCTTGAGAGCCGTGCAAGACTCATGTCTTCTGTGTTGACAAGTGGTGCAGCATGAAATCTTGGAAGTTTTCATGTGCACTGTATCAGTTGTGCACCTGATGTTGATCAGCACCGTCCAAATACAACCACCAGGAGTAATAAGACCCCCATGAATAATAATGTATCAAAATTTCCCCCGCTATCTGTAGGTGTGTTTTCTGTTGAGATTGTTTCCCTAAAGATGCCTTTTGTAGGCTTCAGCATTGACATCATATCCCATATCCCAGGGAAATTTGCATCCTGCAGTAGTGAGCTCAGTCTGACAAGTAGATGAGGTCTGAATTAGGCCGGGACCATCTAGTCATGTTGCATCAGCTTCTTCAGAGTAAGAGTTGTCTTAGTTTCTTCCAATAACACCAAGGTGGAAGAGATCACATGTTATTGCCAATCATCTGCGATATCCTGGACCCTTAAATCAATTATTCATACGAGTCACTGATCACCGTAAGTCTCAGTATGGGTAATTGATAGATGGCACCTTCCTTTCTTTTGCAAAGACCAAGCCTTGGAAAGCTTGCCAATTTCAACGTCTTGTTGTAGAGCCTGCAAAATTCACTGCAATATGGGCATGAATAATCCAAATTCTGCCAGGCAGGAACATGTGCTGTTGCTCCTACGTAAAATACATCTTGAGTGACATCTTTAACAATTACAGTACTGGGAAGCAAATATAAATTTAGGGCTCATCCTGTGAAGCTAGTAGGAGTTTAGGGCCAGGAGAAAAGCGTATTCAGTTTCCTTTTGCTGGTTGGGCTAGGAAGGTATTCTTTTTTATTGCAGCATTAAACAAATGAATCTATTGTTTAATCTGATGGGCCAGAGCTATCATTTTTCTAAACTGTGGTTTGAAATTGCAATATGATTAATTAGCTAAATCATGGTGTTCTGTAGCAAACTAATTGCACAGCAACAAGGCTTCTGCCTGCACAGCATGACAGCTGTCATTCTAGCAAGCCCCAAATGATCATGTAGATGCTGCAAAGTGCTCCTCAGAAAGAGAGCCTCCCTCAGGTCTCCATTAATTGAGAAGGCTGAGAACATTTGCCTCTCAGATTTTTTCAAGTGAGAATACATGGCAGAAAACTGCTTTACTATTTCTACCTGCTTCCTACCTCTTCTCCAGTAGGATCAGCAGAGCAATATTAAAAGTGGCAGTTCCAACTTGCTGCTACAGGGCAGTGTGATTCATCATGGGTCTCCCCAGTGCACATGCATACCAACACACACGTACATGCAATTGTCCCTTTTCTGTGCCTGTCATCTGCCTGTGTTGTTTTATAGCAATAGCATTGTTTCTGCACAACAAGAAAATACGTGGTATTGTGAAAGTGTCACAAAACTATTAAATAAATATAAATGTAAAACAAGCAATTCTATGATAAGTTAGTGTTTGGAACCCATTTTTGTTTGCATGATCTAACTTTGAAGCTATCCCTGCTTGGAGCAAGTTGGAGAGACTGGACTAGATGACCTTAGAGATCCCTTCCAATGTGAATGATTCTCTGAGTCCGTGAGTCTATGAAAATTGAACTGGTTTATTTTCATCTGAAATGTAGTAGACTCCATGTATTTATATATAATATTTCCATAAGGGCAATTGTTTCTTATATGCTATTAGGACACATTTTTAAGAATATAAAAAGTATTTGACAAATGCATTTGAGTTAGTATATTTCATTATAAACATAATAGTTTAGGAATTACTTTCTTTGAAAAAAATAATAGAAAAAGTAAGAAATTTATTCTGGGAACAGAGTGGAGCTAAAAACTTGAAGAGCTCATATCAAAATAATTTCATCAGGTATTTGCTAAACTGAAAAAAAAAGAAAGGAAAAGAAAAAAGAAAAGAAAAGAAAAGAAAAGAAAAGAAAAGAAAAGAAAAGAAAAGAAAAGAAAAGAAAGGAAAAGAAAGGAAAAGAAAGGAAAAGAAAGGAAAAGAAAGGAAAAGAAAGGAAAAGAAAAAAGAAAAGCCAACTAAAGAAGCCCTCTGTTACTAGCTGAACAAGAAAATGCTATCCTTGGTGTTCAGTTGTCATCTTCATCCTATCTACTAGCCTCAGAGTAACAGAATAATGTAATGTTTTTACATTTAGCAAAAGTGGTGAAACCTCCTCCCATTCTGACTTTATCTGTTAAACCACAAAGAAAAGGGGGGGAATACCACAGTTTTAAAGTAAGGTTTTGGAGTCTAAGGAGAAGAATGGAAATTCAAAGATAAGGATGGTAGTTTCTGCCCATTACCCACCAATTTGTACATTGTTGCTGCACATTTCATATTCGAACAAGTATTTCACTTCTAGTTTTGACAATGCAATGCATTTTGGAAAAGGAGAGCTTTCCAGTAACATTTAAAAGAAAGTGAACTGGACTTAGAACAGAGCCATGTCATTCTTACCAGTATTTGTTAACTAGTGTAGCGACTCAGGGTTTTGTTGTTTTTGTTTGTTTGTTCTTGGATGGGAATGGGTTGGACTGCAAACAAAAATCAGAGGCTGGTGCCAAGATAGCAGGATCCCCTCCAATCATGATGAAGAAGTCAGTTAAGTGGCCCGGGGGAAGGTTTACTCTGTCACTGTTCTTGTTTGTCTGTGGCAGTTCCCTGAAGCAGAAACGATGTTATGAAGTGCAGTTTATTCATGCAGCTTGCTGCTCAAAAGAGATCCCTTGATATGATTCAACTGTGGCTTGTGGTAGGGTCACCAGCATCATAAGAGATGGGACTGCCTTCTGGCCTGTTTCCTGAAGCATTGCTTTTTAAAGTAAAAGAATTTGGGGAACTTGTACTTCATCAGCTGTGTCATATCATAAGTCAGTTCTCTCAGGGATCTTGTGACAGCCTTGAAGATGTAAGAAATAGCCTGAAGTCAGTACAAAAATGGATTGAGACAGCAGCCAACATAAAAAAAAAACACAAAACAAAAAAAAAAAAAAAAGTGAATGTGACACACACAAAAAATGTTTGACTTTCATAAATCCTTCCAGAGATAAAGATTTAGAAGAAGCAGAAGATGATGATGGCTTGGGTATAGGAAATTAAAAACAAAATGTATTGGCTGTGGGAACAGAGTGATATGGTGAGGTGCACTGCAAGAGCCATCATGGTTAAATGCATCATGGAAGAATTGCTGGTACAGCAAAACTTTTCTCAGGAGATCACGAGAGGAACTGCTGTTAGGATGGCATGACTTGTTCTGAAACTCTGTTCTTGGATTGTGACAACTGTAAACTGGGGACTGGAACCAGGGACCAGACTACAGGAAGCAAATCCCCCATCTCAGATTGCCCCACAGGACCTGAGGAGTACTTCCCCTCCAACCTGAGGCCAGAAGGCAGAAAGCTGAAGTCCAGAGAGGCCAGTGTCCCTGCAAGGGGGGTGTCTTCTCCCAGTGTTTGTACGCTTCCACAGAGACCTTTACATGCCACAGTAATGTAGATATTCACAGATTCATTCTTGCCCAGAGAAACTCCAGGTTGGGTGGTCCTATGATATGCCTGGGTTAGGTTCCTTGGTACAGACACAACTGGCTCTCGGTTACTTTTAATAACAGCAACGTGGAAGAAGCTGGAGCGCAAAAATGTGGCTAATACAAACCAGATGGAAACTGAGTTATAAGAACATGTGTGGTAGGTACACCTGTGAGAGAAGCTGTAAGCAGCTGCTCTTCCAGTGTTTCTGCTTTCAGCAGAGAAAGACAGAGGGGGTCTGGGTGAGCAGTGTGTTGAGCTGTACGTGCTGCAGGATAGTGCTGTGCTCCATGGCTGGGGGAAGGCAGGGCCTGCTGAATTTACAGCCCAGCACCTATCTCAGTTTTCAGTCACTGAATGTTTCCGCTATGTCTAAATTTTTGGGGTTTGTTTTGTTTTTGTGATTGCTCTTGGTCTACAAAATAATGCAGGAAGCATTAGAAATAGCATTTCAGCTCTTGTACTATGGAATAGTGAGCTGAAAAAAAAAATAGTATTCAAAGGAAGAGTCAAGGAGTTTACAGATACACTGTGGACTGGGAGTCCTACCTTATTTTGAGTTGGAAAGTATCACATATTCTGGATTTTCAGTAAAGCGTGGCATTTCCATGTAAGTACTGTGGCCATATAATACAAACTTGATTTTATTCCACCATTTCTAGTGGGAACAAGGACAGGCTGGATAGATGTCTGATCTCTGTATCTGGGCCACATATAATAATATAATAGCTAAAATGGAAATTAAATAATTCCAGTAAACCTGGTGAGATTATTTCCTGCACAGTGTTATATTTCATACAATATCAGCACTGCATGGAATCTTAGTGAGTCTTGGCAAGAAAAAGCTGAAGCGAGATAATTTTTGGAGGTATTCTGAAACAGATTTCACTTCCTTTGCCAATATTCTTTCTGAAGCTTCAGTATTCATAAAAGAATCATCTCTCCCTCTATAAAGACAGCAGGATTTTCAGTGTGTTGCCCTGGCTATCTCAAGTCAAAGAAGATCTACTCAGGATTGCTTATGCTGAGTGATGAAGCCACTCTGACTCTAGGAAAAGAGAGAAGTTCTCCTCCATTTCCAACTAAAAAGACAGATTACTTCAGCAGCTTTGCTGTAGGGTTGTCTTCAGTGCAACAGAGGTGACCACATAGTTTTAAATTGTCTTGTGCCCTGTGGATAGTTGTACGAGAGGGATCTTAGCCCCAGTTCTGTTTGTCTTTGGAGCAGACACTGCAAAAACTGTCTACTTCTGGACAGCTGTGTGGCAAGAGGTGGGCAAAGGACTTGGATCAGATTCCACTCCAATTATATTGATAATCAATGTGATTGCACTGTGGAAAACCAGTTTCCCCTCTGTGCCCAGCACAGACACTGCCTGTGCCATGCCCAGTCCTGGAAACTGTTGCTGTGCTATTTCTTTTGGAGGCTTCGTTCTCCCTATTAAATGATGTAGGGTTTGACTAAGAAAAGTGGACTTGAATCAGTGGTGCAGTTTGGTAGAGCAGGGAAGTGTGGTAGCCCTCAGAGTTTTTGCTAAGTGTAGGCAGTCAGTTTTAAGACCAAGCTACAGATTTCCACGATGAAGAGCCCCAGTCTCAGTGCTTTCCCTGCAATTAGACTCCAGCCAGCGGGAGTAATTTCTGCTCCATAAACTGCATTAAGCTGCATTAAACAACACACAGGTCTGCTGGAGAAGAGCAGAGCAAAGCAGAGACCCCCATTAGAAGTCTGTATAGCTGGTTTGTAGCAGGTGAGCTCACCCTTGGCATACTAACTTCACCCTTCACCTGGTCTATAGCAGCAGAATAAGCATACAACTTCTTTCTTCCCATAAGTGCCAATGGAACATAAACCTGGGTGGTGGGTCTAAAGTTTTTGCCAATTCAACAGTTTTGGATTCTTACCAGCCTTTGGTTATTCTGCTATCTGAGTGGAGATTATAAGCGGTCATGCATGCAATCTGTTCTGTCCACTTCAGCTGGCCATAGCTGTGTGCTGGAGCCCTCTCATCTGCAGAAGAGCTGGACAAGATCCTGATGTGGTGGATCACCAACTCAGTCCAGTAGGAGTTTGATTCATGAGTAATAAGAAAAAAAAAAAAAAAAAAAAAAAAAAAAAAAAAGAACTTTATATGGAATAGCTTTAATGTTTGAATATAATTTTTAATTCATAGAACTGATTGTTTTCAGAGGCAGACACAGCCTTCTGCATCATGTCACGAAGTTGCTGGCTGGTATTTTAGTTATGTGTTCACTACTTTGGATGATAACTTTGGGTGGAAAACATTCCAGTGAACATTACTTAAAATTTCAGGACATACCCTGCATGTGAAAAGACATACTATTCCTTAGAACACCACTGCAATAGCCAGTCCCACAAAAGAACCACATCCCATGGTCCCATGTCCTTGTGTCAAGTCCTGATGAAACCCACTTGTAAATTGTCACCTCAGGTGAACCAGCATGCATCTATTTCTCATAGAATCATTAAGGTTGGAATTGACCATCTGGTCCAACCATCCCCCTGCCACCAATGTCACCCACTAAATCATGTCCCTAACCATCACGTCCAACCTTTCCTTAAACACCCCAGGGACAATGACCTGGTCAACCCATTGTTCCAATGCCTGACTGCTCTTTCTGAGAAGAAATGTCTTCTCATTTCCAACCTGAACCCCCCCTGGCACAACTTGAGGCCATTCCCTCTAGTCCTATCACTAGTTACCTGTGAGAAGAGGCTGACCCCCAGATCCCCACCTCTTCCTTTCAGGTAGTTGTAGAGAGCAATGAGGTCTCCCCTGAGCCTCCTCTTCTCCAGACTAAACAACCCCAGTGCCCTCAGCCACTCCCCATAGGACTTGTGTTCCAGGCCCTTCACCAGCTTCGTAGCCCTTCTCTGGACACACTCCAGCTCCTCGATGTCCTTCTTGTAGTGAGGGGCCCACAGCTGTACATAATACTTGAGGGACGGCCTCACCAGAGCAGAGTACAGGGAGACAACTTTTATTTATGCCATGGGGTGATTTATTTATCTGGGTTTCATTGCTAGTAACAGGGTGTGATGCAGATGGATCTGTTTAAAGGATTCCCTTTCCACAATGAATTTAAAGTGTTACTTTGACAAGTGACTTGTCATAATTATTCATCTTGTCAATAGATAAGATTTCATTGGAATTTTTCACTGGGCTACCAAACAGGTTTCTCAAATAGTCACAAGTGCACATTGCCATATTCCTGTCTGCCAATAAAAATACTCCACTCTATACGAGGGGAGAAAATGTGGTCTTAGTTATAAGCCATATATAACACAGAAATATTACCTTAAATACCTTGATCCATTTTTATACTACCATATAGGAAAACGAAGTCTTCAGCAAATCCTTTTTTTTTTTTTTTTTTAAATATTAGGAGATATTTCTAAGAAGAATTATTCCCTCAAATAAATCTCCCTGTTAAGTTCTAATAATGCTCCTGGTAGAATCCACTTTATATATTTGAGTGCTAACATTTACAGTACATTTTCTCATTTGTTTTTAAGCCATGCTCAAATTAGCAATTAACTAAAATAGTTGCTTTTGTAAATGGAGTATAAGAATATTTAATAATTTATATTTTTCTGATTCCAGAGTGCAACAGTGTGAAAATGAATGACTAATTTGTTGTTGATATGGGAAGAAATTTTAATCTTTTATGAGAACATCTTGGCTGCGGGTGTGCTTATCTATGAGAAAGAGAGCCGGAATTCTTCAGTGGGAAATGTATGAATATTATCTGAGGCAGTGTTGAAAGTAAAAATAATTGAGCAAGGAGCTAGTTACAGTTTCCTCTTCTTTTTTCTAGGATTTTTATCAGCCACTTTCCAAGCAAATTGTTAGCCCATATGGAACCTACTGTATTTCAGAAACATAACCATTCATTTATTCTTTGAACATTTATAGGATTGAACCATTGGTACAATGGAATCTAAGAGGGAAATTTTTTATCCAACTCTTTTCTTCAGAGAACTTGTGGATGCCTCATCCCTGGAGATGTTCAAAGCCACGTTGGATGGGTCCTTGGCCAGCCTGGTCTAGTGGGTGGCATCCTTGCCTATGGAACTATATGATCTTTAAGGTCCTTCCAACCCAAGCCATTCTATAATTCTATGCTATTTGGCTTATCTTTTCATAAATGTTCCTAAAAACAGGATTTCATGATCAGAATAAGCAACCCTGCTACTGTAGTTGGGATTTCAGAGGAGCTGTGTTCTCATCACCTTCTAGGGCCATTTCCTTGTGTCCTGAAGTTCTGTTCATGCTTCCATTGAAAGATGAGCAGCATGAATATAAGTGCAGACAATGGTGATTGCAGAGTCAAATGGATGCTGTGTCCTCACAAGTAACACTCCCTGGTGCAATGTCCTAAGGATATTTTTCTGTATTCTTTCTTTTCATAGGTGTAGCTGAGACAAAGAAAGGAGGTAGGAGGCCCTGGTCAGCGCCAGCAGTCTGGGTTCTCATTTTCAGGTGTGTGGCCCAGAACCCCTCTCCAACATGTGCAATTCCAAGAAATCATGCATGTTGGTATATTATCTACTGCCCAACTAACTCAGTGAAACATAGTATATAGAGGCTAATGAATTTGAAGGTCTGTACTGTGCCTCACTCTTGTTACTACTGTTGATGAACTAGTGGTCAGTAAAGAAATAGAGGGTACAGCAAAGAAACCTTAACAGAAAACAAAAAGGATGACATGGCCTCTCTGCCTCTGGGCATGCGTGTACACACACTCTCACACACACTACACACATGTACCTCCCTGGCACCTACCTCATTCCCCAGGTGCAGCGCTGCATTGCCTTCACACTTGGCAGTTTTCATGCTCACACTATCCCACTGTATAAGTCACTCTTTTGTTCAGACAAGGAGGCAAAACAACTGAATGTGCTGTTAAACCCATAGATGTTATCAGCTGTCAAAGTGAAATGGACATTGTCTTAGGCAGAAATAGTGACTTGTATGTGTTAGTCCTCCTTTTTAGCATGTGTTTTAGCTGCTGCCTCCTTGTTCTTCTCTTTTACCTCAGTGGTTACCAAATCTCAAGATACTAATTTTACCTTACAATTCCTGCCCCAAGGACAGGATGCCTTTATTTCTGCTTACACAGTACCTAAGATTACAAAACTTCAGTCTGGACAAGCCTTCTGGATGGTATTGTATTATAAACAAACAATAACTACTACTTTAGCTAGCTGATGGAATGACTCCAGTAGTTGAGGAAGATTTCCTTTATTTTGTACTTGGGATATAGTGACAAAATGTAGACTTTGCAGATCCACAGATGTAGTGGCTCATAAAAAGTCATTTCTTGATCCTTCTCCTTACATTCATTTTCTTTTGTCTAGGTGGGGACAAGAGTGGGAACGGAGATTGATAAGAGCAAGGAGCGCAAAGACAAAGTATTGTAAAGGGAAAAGAAACTGTCTTGGAAGAAATATGTTCAGGGGTCTTAGGCTATTGCTTTTCCTGTTTTTTTGCCTTGTCACTTTATTCGAGACAGAATGATCTCGTCAGCTTTCTGTGACTGACTCTTTTGTTTCTCTTTGGGAAATGATACAACTGGAAATTAAAACCATTTCACAGAGAAAATGTTAGCAATTGCAGTGACATAGATTCTTAAACTGTCTTTACTTGTTTTCTTTGTGGGGGAAAGAGGGGGAGAGAAAATCTGTTATTTTCTTCTCGTGGTCAAATACGTCTTGTTCTATAATTACTTGGCTTTAGACTTCTTCTCTTAACTGATTTAATATCATTTCCTATTTTCTTTGCAGAAATGTATAAAAACACTTCTGCACCTTTTGCCAGTTTTTCTAATATACTTTCAGTTATGGTAGATTGTAGACAAAGTGGGGATGAAAGGGATTATACTTCTAGTTCATGATCTTCATGCCAAAATGGATCCATATAGAATGTTCTCAATGCCTTCCACAATAGCATAATAGGTGATTCTTCCACGCTTATATTTGTAGTAACATTTCATGCTCCTGTAGACATTACTAAAAACTTTTCTTGATATGTCACCCCAATTCAGCTCCATTTCAGTCAAGCCACATCCCTTTGTGCCTACAACAGACAACTTTCTCTGATCTGATTTTTATTTTCAGGAGTGCTACTCTAAGAACTTCTGCTGTGACAAATGGACATGTATAAAGATCTATAAATTTAAGAAATGTATGGTCCTAAACATGCCCGAATTCAGATACCACAAAGTACTGAGAGAGAACTTGAACTGTGCAGGAATTATTTATTAGGTGTTTGTGATCTCTCAGCAGAAGTACAGAAAGAGGAGTGGTGTATGCTGACTCTTCTATGGGACAAATATTATTTTATTTTCTTGTAAGAATTGATCATTTCTATATATAGCTTTTCTGTGGATTTCCTTATCATGTCTGTAGAGGCAAAGGAGGATGAGATCCAGATGGGGAGAAAAGTAGGGTACAAAAAGTCCAGTTCTTACAGCAAATGAGCTATCTTGCCTCCCTCCTTCCTCTCTACATATGCCATAGTGATATGCAGCTGCTTTGAATGAGGGGATCAAGCACACCCTCAGTAAGTTTGCAGATGACACCAAGTTAGGTGCGTGTGTCGATCTGCTCAAGGCTAGGAAGGCTCTGCAGGAGGATCTGGATAGGCTGCACTGATGGGCTGAGGCCAACTGTATGAATTTCAACAAGGCCAAGTGCCGGGTCCTGCACCTGGGGCACAGCAACCCCAAGCAGAGCTACAGGCTGGGAGATGAGTGGTTGGAGAGCTGCCTGGCAGAGAAGGACCTGGGAGTATTGGTTGATAGTTGGCTGAATATGAGCCAGCAGTGTGCTCAGGTGGCCAAGAAGGCCAACAGCATCCTGGCCTGTATAAGAAATATTGTGGCCAGCAGGTCCAGGGAAGTGATTGTCACCCTGTACTCGGCTCTGGTGAGGCCGCACCTCGAGTACTGTGTTCAGTTTTGGGCCCCTCACTACAGGAAGGACATCGAGGTGCTTGAGCGAGTCCAGAGAAGGGCGACGAAGCTGGTGAGGGGCCTGGAGAACAAGTGTTATGAGGAGCGGCTGAGGGAGCTGGGCTTGTTCAGCCTGGAGAAAAGGAGGCTCAGGGGTGACCTTATCGCTCTCTACAGGTACCTTAAAGGAGGCTGTAGCGAGGTGGGGGTTGGTCTGTTCTCCCACGTGCCTGGTGGCAGGATGAGGGGGAATGGGCTAACGTTGTGCCAGGGGAGGTTTAGGTTGGATATTAGGAAGAACTTCTTTACCGAAAGGGTTGTTAGTCACTGGAATAGGCTGCCCAGGGAAGTGGTTGAGTCACCATCCCTGGAGGTCTTTAAAAGATGTTTAGATATAGAGCTTAGGGATATGGTTTAGTGGAGGACTGTTAGTGTTAGGTCAGAGGTTGGACTAGGTGATCTTGGAGGTCTCTTCCAACCTAGACAATTCTGTGGTTCGGTGATTGTGTGATTCAAGTTGTTAAAGAAAATTTCCCTAGCAAATGGGGAAAGGAATTACTCAGCTTCATTTTCTTTCATTTCCTCCCAAAACTTAGGTGATTGATTGGAATGAAAAGCCTTAAACTGCCCAGTCTTCTTTTCTTTTCTTTTCTTTTCTTTTCTTTTCTT
>CM021763.1:24197285-24233065 GCA_011075105.1 Heteronetta atricapilla | reverse complement strand
TCCCCTTTGAACTTAATCCTCAAGGCTGGTTTATCCTGTCATTCAATTTCTATAGCCATTTGTATAGTGAATACCACGTAATCCTCAGAAAAGAAGTGGAGAAACTGGGCCTAACCTCGAGTAATTGATAATTTTGGACCAATGGAGCACTGCAGGACAGTTAGTGTTAAGAGATGAACTTCGTGTTTTACTGTATTGTCCTCTACAGAAAGTGGAATTTGTTGTGGAGTGCAATTCAGTTCTCAGGCAGCACCTGTGAGTAACATTTCTTTCTGCTGTTCTCCACAAAGTCTTATTCTGCTGTGCCTTTTACTGAACATGGAAGACAAGCATCTGACATGAACATTGATGGCATGTTTCTCCTGCTTTGAAACAAAATAGTGGACTAGATAATCTCTTGACAGAATTTGGGCATCCTCTTGTGAAGCCTCTACAAAAGATGGAACTGTATGCAAGAACTGACAGCTATTCAGCAGGAACAGCAAACTAACATGAATCCATCTTGAAATCTGCAAATGCCAAGGTAAGTTTTGATAAAACCTCCCAAATTTACTGGATGTTAAATACCAGTAGTAGACACAAAGCCGGCAGCATTCTGCAGACAGACATGCTCCCAGAGAGTAAAGACCATTTCTCCTCCTTCCAGTGCAGTTGATCAGTATGGTGGCTATACCAACCTGAAATTTCAGTGGCATGTCAGTGTGCATAGCCTTTTCATACATCTCTGAGCACTGGGTTTCTTTTAGGCAGCTCTTGAAATGGCAGGGGTCCTTGATAAATAGTTACCATCCAGATTTCTTGAATTCAAGTTCTTTGACTCACAGGTAGCTATTAAATGCTTTAGGATGGTATCAGAGTGAATCATTCATGGTAAGGTGTGGAAGAATGACATTCTGAGATAAATGCGATATAACTTCCAAAGAAAGGTGGGTGAGGATCTATAGGCTGTTATACACAGCAGTTATAGCTTCCTTATCACCACTCTTTAAATATGAAGAAGAAAATAGTGCTGGAGCCTGAAAGTTTGAGCTGAGTAAAATGAGCACCGGTTACTTTTTCCTTGTTGGAATACCTTGTTGTAAGGAATTCCACCACTCCATTCTTTGGACTGCACACTGGGGCATAAATACAGGTATGGAAATTTTGCAGTTAGTCCTGTGAGAAACTCACACATGGAAATGTGGAAGGGGAGAGACTGTAGATAATAATTGAAAATATTTCCCCTGTGACTTGAAGGTACAGGAGAAACATCACATTTTGTTCTTGAAGTATTAGGTGGATTTTAGCATAGTGGTGAGAGAAACAAAAACAGAACATTTATGTTTCAATTGGGATCAGACGCAGCCTATACTAAGAGCAAACACAAATGCCACTTCTTAAATTTTTAGTATTGATTTTTATTACCTGACTACTCTGATGTGCACTGTTCATATTCAGACCCCAGTTTTAACATTCATGTAGGCCTGTGTCCTGTCACGTACATTTTGCTGCATTATGCCCCTAACTGAAAAGGAAACAGTTCTGTCCTGCATCTGATACCATCTCTTCTTTAGGAAGATACCACCCCTCATTCAGTGGCATTACTTTATAGCCACTGTGTTTACTCCAAAAACACCAGTCTCCTTTTCTGTACTCCTGCAGCTCTTTGGAACTTGTTCCTGGGAGTGGAATGCAGACTAATAAAATTTCAGAGTATGTGAGGTTTATAAATAAATTAAAATACTCTCATATGAAATACTTAGAAGGACTTAATGTTTGCCAACACTAACTGTAGGCATGCAGTTATATACCACTTAACATCTCTTTATGACGCTGTGACTTCTTTAAACAGTTTATTCCCCTGTAGTCTAAGCTGCTGCTGTAAAACTTTCTCTGCTCACAGCAGTCATTGTTCTGCATTTTAGTAAATATTTATCCAGTTTGTAGATGCTGCCTGGAGCCACACAGGTGAGAAAATCCTTACAGTAGACTTCAGTTTTTCCCACAGAGCTTTCTGGTGCATGTTACTTTCACTGCTCATGTTCACCTTTAAATGTATTTCAGTAAAAGAGAAGTAAAAGAAATGCACCTATCCAATTCCTATGGAGCATTATCACCTAAATTTACATGTTTTCTGATAGTGGAACAGGTCTGCTGCTCCATATTTGTGAATTGCCATTCCACAACTATTTCAGCATTGTAAGAGAGATTATGGCTTTGGAAATAGAAAAAAGAGGCCAAGTTGCATAAGTAATAATCACTGAATGGTAAGAAGGATTTTTAGTGTGCTACAGGTTGGATAAAGACAAAGCCTCTTTCTTATAGGACCACTTTTTGGTTCTAAATTTGTACCAAAGCCTTTTTAAAAATAAACAAACAATTTTTAGCTAGACAAGCCAAACAACCTGTTTACTTGATTTGTTTTGCTTTTCTGGGCATGATCATAGATTCTGCTTTATAAAGTCTTCAAGATCCTGTTGCAGGGCATAGGTAAGCCACTGGATCTGGGAGTGTGGTGGGCTGGACACATGTACACGCTGTGCTGCCCGGCAGGTTTCAGGGTACAAGAAGATGTAAATCCTGTTTACCCAGCCTTTGTGCACAGAGGGAAGCATTTGTACTAGAAACAGACTTTTCTCTAATCTGAATTGGTCAGTACACCTCATTGCACTTTCACACACGTTTCAGCATCAACAGAATGAGACTGAATCTTAGCTCCCACTGCAGGGCATCCTACAGCACAGTCCACTGCTGCCAGTGTTTCTGACTCAGATTTGCTACTGTTTCATAAGCAGATACTTCTGTGTTAAGATTTTTTTGTTTTTATTTTTACTTTGGCTTTGATCCCATCTTCAGGAGTTTCCATTTTCAGTCCTTAGCAGAGTGCTGTCTCAAAACACATTCAGCTTTCAGGACATGTAGAATGTGTGAATCCATCAAACTTGTCAGGTGGAAGAATGGGGCTTTGATAGGTTTATACAGATGCTAGAAATACTACTTATAAAAAAAGTTGCTCACATTTTAAAATTTTATTTGAAAAATATCTGTGCTTTATTGGCACTAAAAAATAAAATTAGTATAGAATTAGAATTTCAAAGCAAAGCAGACCAACATTACTTCATTTTTGCAACAGAGCAACTGTACGTTTATGGAGTTTTCTCCACTAGAGACGCATATGGCAATATGAGATGTACTAACCAACCAAGTAGAAGATGGCTTTTTATGTGCTTACTCTCTGATTGAGTTTGGAAGCGTTCCCAATACAAATACAATGGCCAGAGGCCAGCAGCACAGCTAATCAAGAGGGTGGGAATCAGACTTTAGAATGAAATGCGACAAAACACACAGAATTTCTTGTGGAATGAATCCTTAAACCCCAAAGGATTGTGTTTATCACTGCGTTAGTTTCAGTGTTATCAAAATATTTAATTACAATTTGGATTTTTTTCTCCTAAATGTAAGATAGGATTTTTAATAAGAAATCCAGTTGTTACAATAGAAAACTGTAGAAACATAATGAATTCCAAATGAAGTGATTTGCTTTTATAGAGTTAGCATGTTATGGTAGAAAATAAATCCATGAAGAAGTTTCATATCTTCTGTAATAGCCACTGTACTGGTAGTCAATTTTTTCTTATGTACCCTAAAAGCAGAGGCACAAATTTACCTGCTGTTTAGCACCTCCCCCAGATTTTTTTATTTTTATTTTTTATTTTTTTCTGGATTAGAGCACTTGCAATTGTTTGCATCTGTAAACAACAATCTCCAAAAAGCAGAAATTCTTCACTTCATTTTATAAATTGATTACTACCTTAGCCGGAGTAACTTTTTAAAGTCAAACTGCAGAGGCATTTAGAAGCTCATCCATCACTTCATTGTTATGGGTATCCCTGACACCACAGCAAATTGGTGCAGAAGGAAAGACGTTCCCTCAGCAATACCAAACACCAGGCTTCCCAAATGCAATGGTTTTTGTAATGCTGTGCTTGCCCTGTGTAGCACCAGTTACCAGGATTAGTTTCTTACAGAGTGGTTAAGATGTTCTACAACAAATAACTCTCTCTCTCTGCAGTGTGGATGTTTCCAGTGCCTAAAACCCTGTTTGTAATGGCAAGAGAACTGTTATCTGCAAGGTGTGACAAGTGTGTCTTCCCTTTGCAATTAATCAGAATGGTGGGCAGAAAGTGTAAGTAGTCAATGAGAACCTGACTCGTTCGTCTGCAGGCAGAGCTCCTAAGTGCAACTACAGAAGTTGGAGCTGGAGAATGGAGGTTCAGGGTCCAGTCCCCACCCACTAAAGGCACTGGCGAGCATCCCATTGCTGTTGGAGACAGTACAGCTAGACATCATCCAGTACACTTTGTATCTTATTAACTTTCCCAGCTGAATGAATAACAATGAATGGCTTGAGTCCCTAGCTTAGTCAGTTCTGAGGTAATGTCCCAAATTAGCTTGCTCCTCAACCTTGTCCATAGATAATTAAGGAACTGCTAGGTCAAATTCAGTCTCCATGAATGGCACTTTGGGGATTGAATCTACAGGACCTACATGGCACAGTGGATGAATGTATGTATACATCTTGACACAAATCCCAGATCACAGATACTTACATAAATTACTTAGCTACTTACAGGTCTGGGTTTCTGGGCCTAAATCAACTGAACTGGGAGTTGCAGCAAAATCCCTGTATGTGAGTAAGGCACAAAGCCTATGCCAAATAGGTTATTTAAGTTTGCATCCTTTGTACAGCTGCCTTTAGTATTTGCATATCTTCTCTACCCTGACCAAAACCGGAAGAGACACCTTTTCTAATCTGCATGGAGATAACTGAATCCACCCAGCAACATCACTTATGAATTACTTTGTTAACACATGTCAAATCCACATTAACTGCTTTGTCAGTGGTTAGAAGCAATGGCAGTGGAGCACCCAAATAACGTTGAGATCCAGGTATAAGATCCATAGCATGTTTTCTTTTAGACCTTTGTTTTTATCCCGGTGCAGACATTAGCACTTCTATTTATTTTATATATATATATATATTATTATTTAACTGTGACTGTGATTGGCTTGATATCAAGTGAGTAACTTTTGTTTAATATTGTAAGCCAGTATGTTACTTCTTCACACTACTATGAAACTACTTCAGATCTTCCACTAGAGACACCAAATTAAGTTGCTTATTGCCAGAAAAATGTTTTATGTTTTCTAAGCCCAAAGATATTGACCAAAAGAAGACCTAATTGAAAATTTTATATCTATATTGCTTTCACATGCTCTTCTCACCATTTGTAATTTAAACGATTTTTGGGCAAATGTCATTAACCCATCTTTTCTTCAAGAAACTTCTGAAAGCTGACTAATAAAAGTATACCTGAAACTTTTAGTTGCTTTGTTTTTCATATGATGGCATTTTAAGTAGATCTTTAATTATAAAATACCCCCCCCCAAAAAAATACAATTTGCTCATTGTACTTCTATACCAACATAGCTCTCTGTACCTTCTTCCAAATATTTCACTCATTTTTATTTATTTTCAAGATGTTAGAAAAATTCTAGTAACCCAATATTGTCAGCTTCTCAGCATTCCTTGTCTGCTTAATGTACTTCTTAATGCAGAGTTGCAAAAACAACATGAATAATGCATTACATCAGCCAGCCATTGCTTTATAATTTCTTGGTGACTTATTGATACAGTTCATCAGCATCATATGTTCCTTATTTATTTATTTATTTATTTATTTATTTATTTATTTATTTATTTTTGTATTAATAGTAGTTACATAGGATTTGGGGTGTTCTCTGTGAAAACCATTGGGTTATTTTCTGTAAAAGGGTTCATCATAGAATCACAGAATGGTTTAGGTCAGAAAGAACTTTAAAGATCACCCAGTTCAAACCCCCCTACCATGGGCAGGGACACCTCCCACCAAACCAGGCTGCCCAATGCCCCATCCAGCCTGGCCTTGAACCCCTCCAGGGATGGGGCACCCACAGCTTCTCTGGGCAGCCTGTGCCAGGGACTCACCACCCTCACAGTAAAGAATTTCGTCCATCACTTCTTGATAAAAGTGCAAAATGGATTTTGGAAATGCACAGAACAATGCAATGAGGTTTATTAGCCATTAGAAGTGCTTAGCATTCATTTTAGCAGGGAGCAGAATAATAATGTGAGAATTGTTCAGGCAGAAATGGATGGAATACAAAGTGTTCCTCCTCACTTCATGTCACATAAATTATTAACATTTCTAAAAATTTCTCTCTCCCTCAGTCATCTCCTGTTAATGCAAGAAGAATGATATTATATTTTTCAACTGCTTTCCTTTTATGCAGTCCATAGTAAGGGTCTTAGCTGTCAAAACAGGAGGATTGTGCCAGCAGTTGATTGCAGGTACAGTGAATTTCCCTCCTTTGTAGAATGACCCAAGTTCTCAGATCTATTCCATGTTGCATAACGTTGACTCCAGTACCCAACTCAGAACACAATTCAGAAAGTACAAAACATGCCCTAATCCTGAACTTTCATCTGCATAATAAAATAACCTTCCCTTCTGCTTCTTCCCTGTACATTTAATTCTCTTTTCTCCCATGCACTCCCCCTCCTCCCCTAAAAAAAACCAAACCAAACCAAACCAAACCAAACCAAACCAAACCAAACCAAACCAAACCACCACCACCAACAACATCAACAACAAAAACTATCCTAGCCTCCTAAGGCTATTAGTTACTTCACCACCCAAGTGACTGGTCCATGTGGCTAAGCAGAAGCCTGCTGCAGGGTGAGGCTTTTCATGGCAGCAGTGTGCCCAGCAGTGTGTCCTTGCAAAGCAAGGTGTCAAAACCAACTGATACTGCACAGTGGGTGCTTTTGCCATGTACTAGTAACTTCCTTCCATGCTCAGGTCACTGGTTTTGTTCAGATCAGTGCCTTACTTTATCTGGAATTTTTCTTGCTGCTGTGGAGCTGATAAAGTTTATTCCAAACAGTGTAGCTTAGGAGACAGCTTGAGCTGGGACCTAAAAACCTTGGAGTCAGTCTCCACTGAATAGTTTCAGGTAGTCGTCCCTGCTCTACAGCTCATGAGCAGATAAATTACACAAAGTTCCTTCATCAGGTACTCAGCCATGAAGGATGAAAATTTCTACAGAGAGCTCCCAAATGGAATTGGCCTCACGTGCATCAAGCTAAGGAATTCTGGATTTAGTCATTTCTGCTAAATTTCAGTTTGATATTTGGCAGCATACTGCACAGAGCCAGAAGCAATGCCCTCCTCCCCAAGGCATTTTGATGTTCTCTTCTCCTCGTGTGCCAGCCGTGGTGATACCCAAGCTGCAACACTTCTCATTTTGTGGGTTTCCTATCGGCAGCCAGCAGCTCACCACTGGCCTCGGAGCACACCTCAGCAGCAGGCAGCCATGCAGCTCCACTCGAGTACTGCTGCTTATCTCAACTGGCTGCAACGGCAGCTGGTTTCCCAATCCAGCTGCAGTCAAACGGGTCGTTGATGAGGTATTATAATTGTGAGTATGGCAGTTAATGGCTGGGAGATGCTGCAAATGCTGATGCTTTTTTAAAAAAATACTTTTTTATTATTTTTTATTTTATCCCTGTGGTAGCTGTGGCACAGGGCAAGGCAATTGTTCCCAAGAAGTTGTGAATCCCCGCCTAGAGCTCCATCCTGCTTTCCACATTTCCTGCTGCTTCCCCAGGCATTCACACTGGATCCTGGCATCCACCTTCTGGATCATCCCTCTTCTCTGGCTCTTTGCTCTTGTTCCGCACTGATTGGAACTGTTGCTTGATCCTTTTCCTCTGCTGGGCTTGTTCTTTGAAAGCTTTCTGTAGGATTAGATATATTTCTATTTGTCCTATAAGGAAGTGTAACTAGTTCCCCAAACAATCTTAAATAAGAACCTTTAATGCCTTTAAAGGCAGTTGTGGAGATCAGATTTCTCATTTGAGTAAAATTTGTCTTTCACATAAACCGTCCAAGTCTTTCTGTACCACCCTACTGTCCAGTACCACAGGATGCAGGCAGATACCCATGCGGTCTGTGCCATAGGCTGAGGGCTGGCAGCCCAGCCTCATACTATTCGTGAGCCTTCCTAGGCTCTTAGCAAGATAGTAGAAAAGTTTTGGTTCTTACTTTTCATCTTTCATCTACATTCCCCAGCTTGCTGAATGGGTAGGCTCTGATCTTGTTTCATATGTCTGCAGAAGCACTTGCTAAGGACTCATGGTGGCCACTGAAGCTTTTGCTGAAGTGCTTATTCAGCCACAGTATATTTGAAGCCAGAAAGACAGTTTAGGTCCCAAAGGGAGTGAGTAAGAAGGACCCTTATTTGTGGAGGTGGGAACAGGCCACATATGCAGGAGGTTTTTTTTATTCATTATTATTATTTTTTTTTTTTTTTTTTTTTTTACTGGGAGGTTGCACACTTGTCTTGCTATAATTATTCCAGGCAGAACTGCAATAATATCAAAATGTCAGTAGTATTATGGTAAATTTTGCAGGAATAATTACAGATATTGTTTGCAACTGCATTCACTCTGTTGTGAGTAACTCCCAGTCCATGCCTCTGAACCTTTCATGAGCCCCATATCAAGGCAAAACACAGACTTTGATGAGCACAACTCTTCTTCTTCCCATTCCAGCTCTTACAATATACCTCTGGCAGGAGCTATGCTAAGCTCCCGGTAGATGCCAGCCTGTGGCATTTATCAATGTTAGCATTTGCTTTCTAATCTGCTTTGTGGCATGACACGGTTGGGTGAAAAGCATGACATACCTCTTCTACAGCTGGGTACAAAGCGAGCTGCGGCAAGCTGCCAAGCTGCTGAATGTAACAGAACCATCATCCTAAGGAGTTTATCAGGCTGTTGCTTGCA
The DNA here is from genome assembly GCA_011075105.1 of Heteronetta atricapilla. NCBI lineage: Eukaryota > Metazoa > Chordata > Aves > Anseriformes > Anatidae > Heteronetta > Heteronetta atricapilla. The sequence continues at coordinate 24,224,196 of CM021763.1, read as the reverse complement.
GTGGTAGCATGATGTGACTTGCTATGGACCTGTGCTGCACACCAGCTAAGAGCCAGTTGCAGCTGAGTAGTCAAATTCTTTCCAGCCTCAACCATTCCGTGACTCTGTGATCTCTGATCTTTGTTTATCTTACCTATGAGTAGAAGAAGAAACCTATTCATGCATTTTACCCAACGCGTGAGTAGAAGAGGGAATATTTTTCTGTTCTTAGGAAATGTCTTCATCTATTCTCCTGTTAAGAAATCACCACCAGAAGACATCCTACACAACAGTCTAGATAGAGTCCACTAGTATCTTTGGTCTTTGTGGGAAACTGGCAGTCTGTTTCTGCAAGACTAATTTGTTACAAAAAATGGTTGTTTGTTCTGACTTTGTTACGGCATCTCCCCTGTAACAACCTTGTGTTGAAGGGATGATTGCTGTATGCTACCTCCCCTATCTGCTCAGTCATAAATGTAAATATCCTTCTATTCTCCTCCATCCACTTTGGTATCAGTAGTAATATTCTTGAGCAATAAAAAAACTGTAACATCCCATATTTTTTTTCCACAATACAGAAAAAAAATGTTGTCCATGTTCCTTCCTACTGATTTAGCAGAAAGTCACAGCAAGATAGGAACACTCTTTATGGATATTTTTGTTCTAGGAAAAAATAGGAAACACAAAAATTTATAGAAACTCCATCATTATAGTGTAAGATCAAACCATATCCTTTGAATTTCACCAGGAACACCTTTCCCTTTTCATTTTCTGATGTCACAGGCTGCTTCCTAGGAGGCTAATGAGCAGCAGGTGATTATGACCTTTCCCAGCTGACCTTTGCCCCTTCAATCTGTAGCCCTAAGACTTTTCACCTTGGTCTTGCCATGGCAACAACTTAGTTAGCTAATCCACCCTGTACCATATTTGAAATCCTGTTATTAGATAATGATATTAAAAACATCACCACCAACATACTTCCAGCAAATGAGCCACAGATTCACTTTTAATTAATATCTTTGTTCCTAAAGGCAAGAGTTTGATTACACATCGAGTGAGAACATGCAATGGTTGCAAATGCAGCTGAGAAATTAGTGTATGAGTTGTAATAATACATTGATGATAAAGGTTCCTGTTGCTTGTGCTACACTAGACATTGTCATGGAATATTATGATATACTTCCTATAACACATATGGTAACCATAATGTGCTGGAAGAGAGATGTATCTATTTTGGTCATCCTTTGTGCTTGACAGCTCTCAAGGTGACACCAAATCATTCTTCTGATCTTACGGATTCCCGTGGAGCTGCTTATCAAATGTTGATCTGAAACATGTGAGAAGAGCTTCTCTTTAGGTAACACAGTCAGAAAGCATATGGAAGTTAGACTACATGCAGCTCACGTTTTCCCTATGATATCAAATTCATTGAGGGATTATACAAAACCCTGAAGTATCTGAGCTACAGGTGTTTGACCTGTTAGGAGTACATATGGCCAGCCAGCTTCCTTCAAGAAGAGTGAAGGCTGACACATTTCTTGAGTGAAAGTACTATATCAAGAATAACGCAATCATGAAAGTATCTCCAGTTAATATTTTCAGAAAACAGAAGTGGTGTAAATGTTGGACCCTCTGAGGAAGCATATGCCTGAGAAAACCTTACTGCCTTTCGGAGGTCATTCATGACAAATGATAGGAGCTATGCACATGTGGCCCTAAATATATTTCAGAGTAGAAAGGAGTTTCAACAAGCAAGAGGTAAAACTTTCACCTCAAAATATTCATCATGTGAAAAACTGCATATCTGAAAGCAATATGTGTTTGCTGTTTCACATTTATGCAGTATGAGATGCTGTATGGGGTCTTGCTGGGATGGAGTTACCTTTTCCTGCAGCAGCACATACAGTGTTGTTCTGTTTGCACCTGTAGTTAGAACAGCACTGGTATCACACCAGTGTCCTTATCTCAACCCATGAGCCTTTTTATTTTTTTTCTTTCCATCATACATTCTTCTCCCCCTCTTCTTCTGAGGAGGTGCAGTGAGAGGGCAGTGGTGGAGGAGTTCAGCTGCCCAGCAGCGTAAAACCACCACAGATACTTTGAGAGACAGAAAATTTCACTCACATGTGGTAAGATTGCTGATATAAGGTGAGGGTTAACAGAAAAGCTGCATTAACGCAGAGAATCAGGACACACCATCATCACTCACAACTTATAACAAGAAATGGTTTGTCAGGACTTCAAGGGGACCTCAGTCTTTTAGTAATGCTAGCCAGCCCAGACCATGGTCGTGTATAGCACAGTGCACTGTAGTCAGACAGGAGCTGGATTTTCCCGAGTTTGATATCTCTGAATATTTTTCAGCACTGCTTGAACAAGATGTGTATAGCACAAACTGTTCTGACATACGACTGTGAGGTAGGTGTTCCTTTCCTAGAGAATATTAACAACCTAACAACAGTAAAGGAAGTTAGTGTTTTTAGGAAACAGCAGAGTTAACTTGGGAGATTAGTGATGAGAAGAGTATTGGTCATTAAAGACAGAGCAAACAGATGAGAAATGAAGAACTGGCCTCATAACTCAAGACGAATAAGAGATTTTAAGGCATGTGAGAGGTAATAGCATCTAATTGGTTTTCTGAAATGAAAGTGAAATCACCCTAAAAAAGCTAAAAGGCAATTTGAGATAAAAAGAAATTAGAATAACATATGGTTTTATGTAACCATTTTTCCCGGAACTTCAGAAATTTCCAACATGGATCTTCTTTTGTTATTTAAAAACATTAAATTAGGAGCATGAAATCATCTAACAGGAAAGTACTGGTCTGGGAATCCGGGAACTTTTCATACAAGGTAGGCTGCAAAAGTTGCCTGATGGAGAGATTTCTCTCAGAAGATGGACAGTTTCCTCACTGTATGCTTGGCCACCCACGTGTAATTCAGCCTTAGCTTCATGACCTGAGTATGAAGGGGTTGGCACCCCTGGAAGTGCCCGTCTGTAGAGGAATGGTTAGCTGAGAAAGGCCACGTAGACTTAAGGCAGCTGGACAAATATCGGACACTCCGAGACTACGGTAAGCAGCAAGAGGAGGGGAATGGGAAACAAGACGGCTGGGAGGAGTGCTGCCTGTGTGCAAACTGGGGGCAGACACGGACCTCTCCTCCCAGTGGAAGGCGCAGCTTTGGAGGTGGAAGCTGCAGAAATGTTGCTCGCTGGAATACTCTCTAAGAGAGGTATCGAGACAACAGGAAAGCAATTGATCAAATTGATCAAGTTAGGACAACGATGGGGATATTTTAGAGAGATGACCCTGCTGTTCTCTGTTACAGAATGGCAAGAATTTGGGAATACCATGTGGGAAAAGACTATAACGGGAGATTCAAAAGATGAAAAGGAAATGAAAACTGTCTGTGAGTTGTGGCGCACAGTATTAGAGACATTAAAGACCATGATGGCAGAAAGGGAATTAGCCTGTGCTGCTGCTCAAATGCTAATCCCGGGGATGGCCCCTATAAAATCTGGGGACTCTGAAAGAAAACCAAGGACTCTTGCGCGTATCTTTGGGCTCCCTGCGGTTAAAGGAATGACCGGGGTCCCGTGCTCGACGGTCTCCGAACTCCTATCGCGCATTGACGACGAAGGGCCAGGTAAGGCCGCCCCCACGTTATGCGGAGTCCCGCCGGACCCACCACCGAGCGCGGAAAAAGCAGAAGTTGACGGGGCCAGGCCAAAGCAGAGATATGAGCCGCCTGCGGAAAAAACACCCCAGGACCAAGGGGGGATGTCATGCACTGCCCACAGGTGAGGGAGGAGAGGCGTGCCGACCCCCGCCCTCGGCTCCTCCTCGCCCCGCGAGCTGAGCGCACGGTGCAGGCGGTGCAGCCCCGCCGGCCGCTCGCCCTGCCCGGCCCTCGGTTGCCCACTCCCCGGTCCCCCGGGCCGATACCCCCTCATCACGCCACCCCCCCCCTCATCACGCCACCCCCCCCTCATCACGCCACCCCCTCTGCGGGCGCTGCCGCCGGCAGCTCGGCCAAGGGTGCGGGTGGATCCCCTGAAAAGCCGGCCACAGACCTCAGCAGTGAACACAAGAAACTCAATAAATCCCAGCAGCTGAAAAAAGTTTTCAAAGAATATGCTGCTGTAGGGGTGTCATGTCATGTTGAAATTTCATTAGTATCTCTAGGAATCTTCTACCTGGCTGTATCAAGTAGTGTGGACATGACTGCAGTTCCCTTCAAACTTGGTTTCAGTGAGTTATTGCTGCAATCTAAACGGGCTGCTGGTACAGGCACATTTGGGTTGGCATATGCTATTCACAAATTGTTTGTTCCAGTACAATTCAGCATTACTATAGTTTCTGTGCCATTTACTGTCCGATACTGCTGGAAGATTGGTTTCTTCAAACCTCCTACCCCAAATCCATGATAGCTTACTGTTTTTTTACTCACCCAATGTGGGGCTCAAGGAATTTGAGATAAGGATGACAGTTGAGAGAAGTAACGGGCAAAACATGGACTGGACATTTTTATGAATGTAAAAATTGTGAAGAATTCAAGAAAGTTGTAATTGTGAAGGAGTATGTTTCATATTAGTGTGGTGAAGGGACGAGGGGTGGTGTCTATAAGTTGTCCACCTCGTCGGTGTTGTGATGATGTTATGTTTATTTTGGTGTGGGGAATTATTTTTATTTTGATGGAAGTGGAGTTTGTGAAGATTGTGATAATTGTAAAGGGTATATTGTGATTATTCTTAAATATGCTTTTCACAGAGGTGAGGGGTGGAATGTAGTGGGTTTACGTGGCAAACTTTTGGTAGCAGGGGGCCACAGGGGTGGCTTCTGTGAGAAGGATCTAGAAGCTGTCCCATATTAGGTAAGGGTCCCACTGCTGACCAGAACTGAGCCAATAAGTGATGTTGTTCTGCACCTGTGTGAGAGCAGATTTAAGACAGGAGAAAAAAAAAAAAAAAAAAAAAACGTGAAAAAAAATGTCAATGTTACACTCCCTCCTTATCCCAATGCATCTCTTTGGTGTAATTATACAAAACTAGAATAGCATTAGTTCTTGCACCAGGAGCCGCTCTGCTTGGCTGTGGGATCGACTGTGGAATGGATGCCTCTAGGTGAACCCCAAGCATTTTTCTCGGAGGGGTCTCCACTCTCAGTCGCTCACCATGGGAGTAGACAAGGACCTCCTGAAGCCGCATACAAATTATTTTAAGTGATATTTTCTTGTGGTATGAATGAAAGGTACAAGAGGCCTCTTTGCGTGATTGTGTGATTGTGCTGTGTGAGTGAGGAGCAGCATCGCTGCGAAGCACTATCCTATCTTTACCCTGTTACCTGTAGTGCCTTGCTTATTACAATGTTTGCAGTGTTAAAGGTAGTAGACCAGGCCTGGGTTGCTCAAAAATAAAAACGGGGGAGAAGCTGGGAGAGACTGTGGTACTAGAATGGTTAGCTCCTCCGTTACAGCCACGATGAACAATTCTACCACCATTCTGCGGGGCTCAAGATGCTCACTCAGTATTTCACCAGAACGCGAAAGGAATTGCTCGAGCCTACAACTTGTCTACGACTGATGCTCAAGCGATTGTGAAGGCTTGTCCTATATGTAGTCATCATAATTCAGGACTAGGACTCGGATGTGGGGTTAATCCGAGAGGGTTGAAAGCTAATGAAGTATGGCAAATGGATGTCACTCATGTTACAGCACTTGGACGGTTAAACTATTTGCATGTAACAATAGATACCTATAGCCACATGATATGGGCTACTGCGCAGCCAGGGGAAAAGGTTCGGGACGTGCGGCGTCACCTTACCAGTTGTTTTGCGGTGTTAGGGGTACCTAGCACCATCGAGACTGACAATGGTCCAGCTTATAATAGTGGGCCACTAAAATGGTTTATGCAGCTATGGAACATTAACCACATTAAATAGTAGTGAAAATTGGACACAAACATGTTTTATGTTGGGTACTTATCAGCAAGGACTGAATGTTTTCCGGAGTCTTAATCACACGGGTTGGACTAATGTATCTCCCACAACACAAGGATTTGGATACCGAAATAAAGGGGACTATTGTGGCACCAATGCCAGGAAGCAAGGACTGGGGGCTTTGGGAACTGAGGAAAGCCCAAAATCAATCTGGAATAATAACACTGCAAAGGCTCTGCCATCTGGCATGTTTTTGATCTGCGGGGACCATGCATGGCAAGGAATACCTGCCAACACATTTGGGGTTCCGTGTTATCTGGGATGACTCACATTGTTCACTCCGGACCTACACAGTCTCCGGAACCAGAGCTTGTCTCGGAGATCAAAACGGACTCTTAAGACTTTGGGTTCTGATTGTGACAATGGTGTGGAACTATGGGGCGTTGCTGAAAGAATATCTGCCTCGATTGTTCCAGGGATTGGAACTGCACACGCGTTAGCTAGTATTAATAAGCTTGCTTGTTGGGCTGTTAAACAATCAAATGTAACTACTGAAATTCTTGTAGAAATGGCACAAGATATGGATAGCTTTCAGCATGCAGTTTTACAAAATAGGGCAGCGATTGATTTTTTGCTTTTGGCACAAGGGCATGGATGTGAAGATTTCAAAGGGATGTGTTGTTTTAATCTTTCGGATCATGGTCAATCGATTCATTACCAGTTGAAATGGTTGAAAGAGCATACAAAGAAAATTACTGTGCAAACTAGTTGGTTTGATGATTGGCTGAAATCTATCTTTGGGGGTATGTCTAATTGGTTAGTGAATCTAATCAAAGAGGGGCTTCGCTTTTTGCTTATGGTTATATTGATACTAATAACTGCGCGAATAATTTTTGGTTGTTTAACTAAGAAGCTTGAACAAGTCACAAAAAGGGTGTTAGTAGTCCAAAATAAAAACGGGGGAATTGTAGAGGAATGGTTAGCTGAGAAAGGCCACGTAGACTTAAGGCAGCTGGACAAATATCGGACACAACTTGTCTGAAGCTAATCAGACACAAGGATACAATGTTTGTTGGTGGTTTGGGAAAGTACTGTCTATGTTGCTTTGGTCGAAAGGAATGTAGAAGAAACTGATAAGTAGGGAAACCAATCATGAGCTTAACTTTTGCAATATGTATGAGCTAGTTATATGTTAGAGAATAAAAGGTGTCTGAGCTATCCAATAAATCGAAGCTTGCTGATCACTCATATTGAGCGACCTTGTCTTCCTTCCGTCACCAACACCCGTCCTGTAAGCTGCCTTCGCGAGCAGCAGGCCAAGGGGTTTCAGATTTGCTAGGTGGATTAAAGATATCTGAAATGAAATGCTAGACATGATTTCAAAATAAAATGCCATGGAAATCTCCCCTTTCCAAAGAGCTTTGGAATTTCTGAAGACATTTTGGAACAAGGTAGTACATCTTTCTCTCTGAATTTTGTGATTTTCTACAGAAAGCAAATTCTTTCATCAGCTCTAGCACTTGTGTAACAGAACTGCCAATGCTCCTTCACTCTCTTTAGCAAAAAAAATGGAGTTGTATCAGAAAATCATCATGGCAGGGTTAGCACTACACGCCTTGCTTGACTTCACATAGCCTATCTGTATTTTATTGTAGCATTTTGTTTCCACTTTTCACTTTATTTTTTTACTTAATATGCATTGGTAATGTCAGATTTAAAACTTTCCTGAGAAGTGAACACAAAGGCATTGGCAAGCAATTAGTAAACACAAGAAAAGACAAAGGCACCAGAATAGGAAAAATGTGAATTGTTCAGGATAAATAAGGCCAGAAAGAAAATTTTTTTTTTTTTTTTTTTTTTTTTTTTTTTTTAAAGTATGCTTTGATGGTTTAGCTCACTTAAATCTTTCATCCATTAACTGCTAATGTCTTTTTTAAGTTTCAACCACTACTTCTTTCCTAGATTTGTTTATGGAGACTTAGATAAGTAAAGGTAAGGGGGGACCAGTGGCTGAAATTTGCTAAATGGGAAGTGAGGAAGAGAACTAAATATTACTAAATCAGATTTTTTTTTTTTAAATACTTCAATAACAACAACACAGAAGAATCTCACAGATGTAAATACTGACCCTTTAAGTAAAGAAACAAAGCAAGTGAAATGCTAAGTGAACATAGTTACAGTTGGCAGTTCCACCCTAAATGTTTACATAACCAATTACATGGACCTATTTTGGTTAGAAAAGCAGAAACCTTTGCAAACTCTAGTAGTTCTTTATGGCAAAATCATACAATCCATATCAGAACATGTTGTGAGCTTTTTAGTCCTGAATGTATGGAGGTTCCTCCTTCATTAATGCAAGGTTATTTTCCTGTTTGTATGTCCACTGAGGGTCTGAGAACATCCCTATTCTTTGAGTATCTGTCTGGTAGGTTAGACTTCTGAGTTGACAAATCTGATACAATTATTACTCAGTGATAAATAAAAGAGTGACAACAAAGATCTTTGTTTGTTTCTGCAATATTGCAATTTTAATTCGTACTGTAATGCAATATTAAGCAATCATGTTCTACAAGCAGCAATGCATTTCGCTGCTGTACAAAATGTAGATCACAGCTGTGATGTCTTTTCATCATTTTTGGCTACAAAAAATGTTAGAAGCACAGGCTGAAGCATGGGTCTAAAATAAATTCTTCTTTTTCAAAGTAAAAAGAAAACCTAGGTCAGCAATTTAATCAAGAGACTTTCAGTGTCAGCCTGTCTCCTGTCCTTCCTGTTTGCCAAACTGTACTGTGTTACATTCATGAAGGAAAGAGTAATCTCTTCTACTAATATTCAGTCTTTGTCAAACAGACTGTAAGCAATACTGATGCTGCAAAGGGCATTCACTCCACTCCAGTGTGCAATTACTTTTGACATCTGATTGGGACCTGATCTGGAAAAATGGTGTTGGACTAAATCACCTAATTTCATTTTGCCCAAACACACAGGGAAACCCAGTAGAACAGACATATCCTATGCATTTTTCTTTAGCCATGTATGTTTCTCATGAGGAATATGCAATGAAATTAAACTCATGGTCAGAAGAGAAAACAAGGGTGTCTTCCTGCTATTTCAGATCCATCCAACCATCTTCCTTAAAAGATGTGAGATTTTGTCCAAACAAGATGATTGCTGTTCCACAGTGAGAGGGTAATTTTGATGCTCATCTCTTTTCTATCATCACTAGTAATACCAAGAATGAAGGCAAGAAGCTGCTGGCAACTGAAGTGTTTGCAGCCATTCTGTGTCAGTGATTCTGTGATTCTGTAATCTTGGTTCTTTTCATGAGCCTGAAAGAAGATTAATTTTGCACTCTAGGAAAATAGATTTACCCTATTCACTGTGGAAGAATTTTAATGTTCTGTACTACTTAGTTATGATGCTGGAAAAACAGGGCTGTGTTGCCCAGGCTTGTGATGGAGGATTGAATCAATCTTCTGTGATTCTGGACTTTCAGTCTGAAGTACAAGAAAAAAGGTTGGGAGTTGTTATGACTTCTAATCTTTTGTTATTTTCAGCTTCAAATCCAGTGTCACTGTACATAGATGAAATACGATTCACAGGCTAATAAATTCTTTTGTTTGCTGTTGCTGTCATCCACTGAGCACTCCTGTAGAACAGTGCAAATATAGGCTCTGCGTCATGTTATTGGCTTTCAAGGCACGAGTGTAGGATTCCTCATAGTGTTAAAGCCTTTCACAGTAAATGTCTATGCTATAAATTTTGATGTGCTTCCCAGCTGAATGGATGCTTTGAGTGGAGACAGACTGGCTGGAGCTAAAGTAGTTAGCTTTGATTTACCTCTTCTCTATTATTCAATCCTATTGAGAATTTTGAGTAGTGATATCAAGGCACGTTGATTGGCTTCAGTTTATAGATTGAAATAAAATGAGTGATGTTTAACCTTGTTCAATACCATGCAAACTTATAATGATATTAGTGGGATGAAGTAATGTGTAGATTTGTAAGACAGAGACAGTGAAGTATGATGTTTGCAAATAAATCCATTGACAGATGAGTTTTTCTTATTAATCATTCAGTGTGTGTGTTTTGTGCAAGTCCTTGAGGGGTTTCCAGTGTTAGGGAAATACTTGTGAAGAGTGCGTGTGTGTGTCATTTTGTAAGCACCATTTAAATTTAGTCTGATTTGTAATGTTTGGTTTTCTTATCTTAGGCATATTCGTGCAGTGCATCTCAGCAGCTTATTTTCCTAGTGCTAAAGCAGTTCCTGCTCTCCAGCATTCACAGCATTTTAGTCCCACTTGCTGCCTTTTATTAGCTGCAAAAGTAGTGAGAGTTAGTTACTCAGTTGCAAGTAATCCAGAAGAAGTAATTCAGTTTCTAAATCGCTGCTCCCCCATAGACACCTGGGTGTTTCTGATATTTCCCTTTATAGGAAATATCAGAAATATATAGGAAAGAATAGGAAATCACATGTATTTAAGGAGTTAAGTAATTTCCTAGCTAGTTTTAACTGGCTTCCTAGAAAGCAAAGCATCATTTCTCCTTTCTTAAGCAAGTAATCAGTGATATCAGGGTTAGTTTCCAGATTATTATTAATGAGATTGATTAACAGTTTTCAATTCATTAATCCCATGCAAAAATCCTCTGTTCAGCTACAAATCATACGTGAGTTTTAACTGGTTATCAATACTGACATTTTTAAGGACCATGCAATAAAAAAGGCAATTATTGGTGGGAAGAAAAAGACAGACATGCAAGCGGCCTGAAAAAGACCAGTGGTTCTAAAACCAAGTGAGTCCTTGCCAAAAGTATTTCAGGGGGCAGCATGTTAGCTTTGTGTGAATCTTGAGGGGCCATCTGAACAGGAATGCCTGTCAACTGTGGCAGCTATAAGTTATAGTCCTCCAAGGACATATTTGGTCCCCTGCATATTTGTCATGCTGTCTGGTGGCCCAAGGTTAAGCCAGAATTAGGATATTTATATCTCGAATATTACTGTCACCAACCAACACCAGAGTTAGACACAGTTAAACCATATTTGGCTATTGTGTTAGGCACTGTGCACTCGAGGGAAATTTCCCAAAAGGAGATGGGAAGGTCTGAGTGGTATCAGCTGTTACCATGCAGCAAAGCAACAGTTAAAAGCAGTTAAAAGCGTGTATAATTTTGGTTAATGTCTATTTGTGCAGTGAAACAGCCATTTCTCAAACATGCATCTCTTGTTACTGTGAACTATGCCGTGCTGCTGTTGTTCAGGCAAAACTCTCAGCAGCTGGAAGTGGAGCATGATCCCAGGTACTCAGGCCTTATTTTTTATTTGTCACGTCCTGGAAATGAATTAACCTGAACAAGCTGAAATCTTACAGCCTTTCATTTAAATAGAAGTATTTAAATGAACCACACTTTATCCCTTCTCATCTCTGTCAATATTCTCAGACCCACCCTTCCTATAGACTGACAAAAATTCTTAGCATCTAACTGCAGAGCTATATCAGGCTCCAGCTGAACTGGAAATAGTAGCAACCCTGAAGTCTCCAGGTCTGTCAGAGACTTTGAAAATTCAAAGTGTGTGCAACACAGACCATGCAGACAGAGGGAAATTGCAACAGGTGACTTAGTCTCTCTTATGTATCCTGAAGGCTTGTCTAATATGTTCAGGTTGATTCTGATTCTTTTTTATTATTATTATTATTATTTGTTTTTGTTTTGTTTTTATTTATTTTTATTTTTTATTCCAAGTGCAGAAGGTAAGTGTGAACAAATAGAATTTTACAGAAAGTTGGGAGTTTATCAAGTAGAGCCAGATACAGCCCACTGAGCTACCGAAATACGGTAATGTAGTTCCCATCCATGAGTTGCAACAGATGAGAATTTCCTTTTAAAAGACTAGCACTGCAGGTTTCAGATGATTTGCTCTGATTGGCTGGCTCAGGGTTTTGGCTGTTGCATGTAATGCAGGTTAGAATATTCCTAAGATGGTATGCTTGGAAGAAAGGTAGGGTACAGTTGTGTCCTTCCATGTGAAAAGCTGTGCAGCCAGGTGACAGCGTGCCCTGGCAGCTCAGGGCAGCATGAGGAGGAGGAGGAGAGGAGTCCTCACAGGTATAGCTCCCAAGATGTAAACCAAGAGGCATGCACATGACCACATCCTTTGAAGTGGCTGCTGAACCAAATCAGCTCAAAAGAGCCTGGGAACAGCTTTCATCATCTACCTCCTTGGTGCCCTTCCTTGATTAGTGTCAATTTGCTTGGGAGTGGGGGCTGAAAGTGGCTTGCCTGGGTGCCACTCCTTGTTCTGTCCCTAAGGCAGGGTTCAGAGAAACATGGGCAGTGAATCTTTCTTTATTTGTGAGTATTTTGCATGTGGGACTAATGTAACCACCTGTACAATTGGCTGTATACAGCACGCACAACTTATGTGCGCTTGTGTGTGCAGCTGACATAAGTACGGTGTTGGCAAAGCACCAGTGCCCGGGGTGGTTTGGAGATCCCGGGCTATCAGCAGTATGCAGTGGCTTGTCTGCGAGCAGTCTAACTGCCGATGTAAGTAGTTCTCGGTGCAATATGAAGTTCTGAATCTAAGATGCCCATGTTCCAAGCAGCAGAGTAGATCCAGCTGACTGTAATTTACCTAACATTTTCTGAATGAATTACTATTACTCAGGAGAGCCGTCATTCTCATTTCTTGGTGTGCCTCTGAATCACTTGCAATACATTTTGGCTTTACCAAACCATGCTGCTGTAGAAGAAAAAAGCTCAACACTGGCTTCCTCTTTACTGCCTTGTATTGATAAAACATGCCCAGAGATTTGCATATGCCTTATTGCATCAGTGTCCAGTATAATAAAAATGCAAACCATGTCTCTCTTTGAGCAGTCTTGTGAGTTTTACAAGCAGGCTACTTCTAAAATCACTCCATTACTGATTAGTCCTGATTGGTTATAATTGGTCACTTACTCTAGTTTATCTACATTTATACCAACATTGCAGATCAGTAGCTTCAGATATAAAAATACAAATCTCACAGAAAGTAACCATGAGAAATCCTTGGTGCTCATATGTCAAAATACACATCCATTCAAAGGAAAACCGATAGTAGAACTGTTTTTTAAAAAAAATCTCCCAATTCAAAAACTGGTCAAAACATCCTCTGTTGTCAGAATGAGGTTAAAAGAAAGTGGTTTAAAACCAGTGGTTTGGTTTAAAATTGTTTTGCATTTCAAAATTGTCAAATTACAATATGGAAAGAGAGGGGGTAGAGGATGAAACTAAACAAAACTGTCAGGCAAGTAAGCTATAAAATCACATGAATTCAACTACATGAGGAACTTCTTGTAGAGCAAGTACATAAATAAATTAAGGCTGTATGCACCAAATTAATACCTTAAATAATGCTTAAAATCAGCGGGCTAACATGGCTCATGCTCCATAGAGTTACAATCAGCATTATTAGCAAAAGTACCTTCTAGCTGGTAGCTTCCAGCACCTACTATGATTTCCTGGAGTCTCCCAGGACTTTGACCTGGTGCTTGTGAGCCTCTTGCAAGCCCGCTAGCCAGCATTCAGGATCCAAATCCAGGTGACAAATGTATGCCAATGTGTGAAAAGACCAGCAGGTCAGGGGTAAACAGGCAGACTCATTGCCTACCACAAATCATGCAAGACACTCTTGACAAATACCTACCTGGCCAAACTTCAACATTTTCATTTTGCATTCCGCGCTGCTGTTGTTAACAGTTCTGCTGATGAGCTTTTCTGTCAGCAAGATTCATAACCTGGGATCATCTTGGACTACTCAGTTTCAGAGACTCTGCTTTCTTAAAGGGCATGTGTTCCCATTACTGCTTTCCGTAACTAATTCTTCCGTGTCAGTAGCTGAGATCACCTGTTCTGATGCCAAGCCAGTTACCCACACACCCAGGCTATTATCACGAATAAAATCCCAGCATCATATAAGCCACTATGTGCATAATTCTCTAGTAGCCTTGCATTCCACAGCAATGTCAGTGTGCTACTTAGTGGGTATATTTGTGTACCTGTCCTGATTCTGACATGACAAGAAGCACAGACAGTTGTTACCGTACTTTCAAAAATCTTCTCTAAATGACACAAATGTCCCAAGACTGGATAAAATATTCTCAAATCAATGAGTCTTACACAGCATTCTGACATCACTCGGTTTAACATCTCTTTTAAGGAGCTAAGAGCTACATAAGAATCTCAGCTCTTGCTAAAAGAGAAAAGAAAAAGAAAAAAAAAAGAAAAAAAGCAACCCCCCCCCCAACATAAATATATAAGTAACAGTCCATAAAACTGGTCTTTTCAACAAAACCTTACAAAGAAACATTGCAGGTTCAAATATCTTCAGGTAAAGAAGCAGGTCTCTGCATGCATTTTTATTTAAAATCTTATTATTTTAAAAGCATTATCTGGAGCATTTTGTGAACTAGGTCAGAATCATAGAGTGACAGAATGGCTCAAGTTGGAAGGGATCTCAAGGATCATCTAGCTCCAACCCCCCCTGCCATGGGCACGGATGCCACCCAAGGGACGGGGCATCCACAGCTTATTTGGACAACCAGTGCCAGTGCCTCACCACCCTCTGAGTGGATAATTTCCTTCTAACTTCTAAGCTAAATCTCCCCTCTTTTAGTTTAAAAGCATTCTTCCTTCTCCTATCATTATCCACCTGAGTAAAGAGTCCTTCTCCATCCTTTTTTATAAAACGCCTTTAAGTATTGAAAGACCAGAATGAGATCTCCCTGAGGCCTTCTCATCTCCAGGCTGAACATGCCCAGCTCCCACAGCCTTTCTTCACAGGAGAGGTGCTCCAGTCCTCTGATCATCTTTGTGGCCCTCCTCTGGACCCTCTCTAACAGCCCCACATCCTTCTTGTGCTGGGGGCTCCAGATGTGGATAAAGCACTCCAGGTGGGGCCTCACAAGAGCAGAGCAGAGGGGCACCATCCCCTCCCTCCACCTGCTGCCCACCCCTCTGTTGATGCAGACCAGGACACACCAGGACACAGTTGGCCTTCTGGGCTGCAAGCACGCACTGCTGACTCATGCCGAGCTTTTTGTTCACCAGAAACCCCAAGTCTTTCTCTGCAGGGCTGCTCTCAGTAAGTTCTTCTTCCAGTCTGTTCTCATGTCTGGAATTGCCCCGACCCATGTGCAGCACCTTGCACTTGGACTTCTGGAACCTCATTAGGCTTGCATGGGCCCACTTCTCAAGCCTGTCCTGGTCTCTTAGGATGGCATCTCCTCCTTCTATCATATCAATTGCACCACTCATCTTTTTCTTCTTTTTTTCTTCTTTTTGTTTTTGAAAAGGATGGCAAACTCACCACTTGTTCCATGGCAAGGAACTCTAATGACATTCCAACCCTCTAGATTTATCAATGAAAAAATGTCATCCAGTAGTAAGATTTAGATGCCCATATAACTTGCATAAGCATATTTCTAGAACAGTAAGTATTTTGCTGCTTACCAAGTGTTATTTTATGTTTCATGGAGGGAAAAGGCTGGTGAGTAAAAGTGATTTTGGAGATACAGGGAATTGATAAATATATAAGGCTGCATATACCTGCAACAGAAGATATAAAACATACTTAGGAGCCATTTGTTATTTCCAAGATGAATGCAAAAAATACACTATGAAAATTTCAGTTTCTCTTTACAAAATACATCAATATTTGAAATGTTCTTTTACATATGATATCAGGTTCTGCCATTTCCACTGGCATAGGATTTTTAGTTTAATGTAAAGCTTTTTACCATGGGCTATTCTGAAAACTGGACAAATACTGCAGTCACTCTCCTTTGGCAAAGTGGAGTATCAGTGCTATGGTACCAAACAGACAATAGCAGGTTTTTTCTACAAGGTTGTGCCTTAATGTGGAAGAAGTAATACACCATACCTTCTCAGTACTATAGTTAAAAATTTGCAAAACTCATTGATAAGGCCATAGTGCAGGTGCTAGCATAATAAGATGAAGGACCAACAATAAGGGCAAAGAAGTGATTTGGTGATTTCAATTTTCAATACTTTCTTAAGGTTCTTACATTTAGAGAACTAAGCTTTAAGAGAGCTGTATGAAATGCCTTAAATTCATTGTTAGTTTAAGTTGGATGTTTTTCAAAATATCTTTTGTATTTTTGATGCTGACTCAGACGTGAAAAGATCCAAAGAATGAAATACAATTTGTAATAGCAAAGATCTGATATGCAATCAACCTTTTATTGACACAACTGTTAGGCATTTTCTGTGCATGGCAAAGTCTCAGACTACTTTTTGGAACATTGTAAATCAATCCAAGCTATAACTTCTTAGCACATCATATTGTCATGAACACTGCAATGAAACTACTCCACATTTTTAGGAGAAAAAATATTTTTTTTTCCCTATGGAAATTATTTGAACTTGGATTATGAAGACATCTCAGAATTTGACCCGTAGTGACTCACGGCAAAAGCATCAGTTGGAAATGACTTGTGAAGAATAAGAGTTTAGTATGAAGTTGATTAAATAACAGCTGTAAACTGCCAATGCAATGCAATCAGAAAAAAAAATAAAAAATAAAAAAATAAACATTATACCAGATCAGAAGAAATACTTCCAACAGATATGGAATACTTTTACAGTCAGTGTAGCAAGGAGTCATGAAACCACATCTATACAAGACCATTCAAAGTTGGTTTGCCATATTTGAGAAAGATTAGCTCAAATTACAATGAGGGAGAGATGGAGGGGAGAGGGGAGATTAGAGGAAGCTATAAAGCACTAAAAGATCCTAGTTTCTGCCATGTAGTAAAAGGCAAACTATGAAGGAATATGATGATTTTCTAAAGGTACCAGTGATGAAGAGGAGTTATATCTAACAGGCGTGACATTGGCACAACCAGAAGTAGATGGCTCATAGCCATTAAATTGAGAGGTTCTTTCAACCAAAGCAATGAAGCAAACCACCTAAGCAATCCTTAAACTGGTGATCAGTTAAATTCTGGGAGTAATGGTACCTCACAATGCATGCAGTAGTGTAAATCCGAGCTTTAGCACTTGGGTCAAATCCAGCATGCCCTGCTGTGGAAACCAAAATAAGAATCAAGAGCTTTTTTTTTTTTTTTTTTTTTTTTTTTTTTTTTTTTCCCAGTATAATATGTTTCTTGTGGGAAATTCTAGTTTATCAATTAATATGTTTCCTTGTCTGGATTGGAATTCCTTCTTACTCTGAAACTTTCAAGATTAGTTTTTTTCCTCAGATTTCATTCTTTGTCCGGACTGGAGGATAAACATTTTCTTGTGAGAAAGGAAAATTTCCTTTGGGCACTTGATAGCAACCATACTTACATATTGCCTGACAGGACTGGGAGGTACAGATTTGCACCATGATTCCCTTTGCTCTACAATATATTCTACTTCCCAGTAACCCCAAAACTGTTTTGTGTATACTCTGTAATAACAAATATACCTTTTCCACCTCATTCCTACTCTATGTCAAAACTTGTGGAACAATCAGATTAAAAAACATATTTATATTACATGAATTTTGGTCAATGTTGATAGGGTATTCAATACTCACCCTTCAGAAAATAGCTAAAACTGGAAGCACAGTAGCTGACAAACCTAACAAGTTTAGAAATCTTTCTTTAAAGTGAAAGAAAGGCAACGTACAAAGATTTTCCAACCGTAAGGAAAAACTATTTCTCATTCATGAAGGAAACGATACTGAAAATGTTCTCACTAAGGGACATTTTTGAGAGGTAAAAAATGTGGTTTAATACAGGTGATCTTTTCCTTGCTTTAAAAGCCATTTGAATCAATTGTAGTCCAAAAGAACAAAGAATCCTTCCAACAGTGATGAATGGGGGCAGTGTTCAGGATGGATCCAATCCAGACTCGAGAAGTGGTGGACATGTGCATAGTCCAAACAGTTGAGCTGCCCTACAGCTGCTGTCCCTAGAAGCCCCGAATTTCTAAATGTGTGGCTCTGTGTCAGGAACCTTAGGCCCTGAGGTTGCTGATCCTAAGGCAGCTCCATGGCAGGGCCGCCTGTCTGCCCTGGAGCTTTTGTCCGCAGGCACACTGCAATGGGCATGGTACACCCTACTGTCAACAGCAGCACAGGCCTTCAGACTCTGTGCTGGAAGGTGCTGGAAGGAGATTCAAAGCAGCACATTACACAAACCAGGGAACTCTTCTAGGTTTTCCTTTTTCCTTCCTTCCTTCCTTGGCATTTTTTCCTTGCATTGTTCAGTCAAATCCACTGGGCAGTTCTGGTCTGAGTTTTGCAGTCCCTTCTGGCTTGTACAGATAATGTTAACATAATGAAAACATGCTTGATTGTCTAGTAGAACTGGAGCTAAAAAGCCTGAAATAACAGCACCAATAGTTGTGTTGTCTATCTTCCATCCAAAAAAAAATGGTTAGCTCTTAAACATACATTAGGACAGCAACAGTTAGCTGAGCAGAAATGTGGGAGATGAGATACAATTGGAGTTGTCTGCCTTTTGTATTTCCAGATCTGAATTAGTTCTTGGCTGTCTCCTTCAAGCTGTTTCAAACCTCTGATCCAGCTTCCTGGATTATTGCTTGGTGTCCCAGGTGACATGCCACCCATCTCCAACCTGCTTAACTCTCCTCCTGTGCTCTCAATTCCCTCATCTGTACTTGGATGCAACATCTAAACATCCATCAGTGGAACAGAAGACATGTTTCCTGCAGCTCTCTCCTTGCCCTGTCTCTCCATGTTCAGCTACTGGCCTTTTTCAGCATTGTGCTTGTCCGGATCTCAGCTGCATGCCAGTGTTTCCTCTCCCCGGCTGTTAGGAAGCGCTGCGTATGCCTAAAGCAGGGGAATGGCTGTGCAGCATCATGACAGGCAGAGAAAATGAAAAGGAGCAGCACAGCTGTAAGGCTTAGCACAGTTTTTAAAATAATCACCTTTTATTTAAGCAAAATGACCAGAGGTGGCAAGCAGCAGAAAAGTGGACAGAAAAAAGATGTTGGTAGAGATGGAGAAGAGCTTTCTAAGATTTTTCATGTCAACTAGTTAAGAAGAAACTGCCAGGGAGAAAGGAGCTATTTCAACAAAGTATCCCGAATTTCCAAATCTATTGGAAGTGATTAACACCATTCTCAGACATTTCAAACACATACAACTTGCTATTTACCCCTTCATTTTACTTTTTTTTTTTCCTAAAAAAAATTGAACTAGTTTATAATAATACATAATTGCATATAAAAGGCCACAGTCAACATGAAAGATTTTTAACATAAAAAAATAAAATGATACAGTTCATCTGGCTTTTATTATTATTATTATTATTATTATTATTATTATTATTAGTGTATTAGTTTATGATATTTTCCTACTTTTCAATTCCTCCTCCCATTTAGCATCAGAGAAAAGTTGCAAAATGTCAGAAACTCTTATGGAATGGGAGAATAATTTTCTGTCTGCATTCATCCAAATCAGATATAAAATGAATAATATTATTCTTGACTCTTATTTTAGTTTGCCTTTCCCTTAGTTTCTCTTCAGTCACATGAGTATGGCTAGAGCTATCACAGCATGAAGTGTCAGAGTTCACCGACTCACACAGACAGAAAGCAAAAATCTTCTGGCTATATGATGAGAATAAGCTTTTTATATAATTTCTCAACCACTTATCTTCAATACCTGTCATTACATTTAGAGCACATCAAGAGCTCTAAAAGTGTCAAAAGAAATGAGAATCTGAGAGCATGTCTAAATATAATGCTTTGTTCAGGCCCAGAACAGTGAATTTGAAAAAGCATCTCACAACATCACTCGTGTTTTTTGTTATCTGGGGTCTTTTGGTTAACGTAAATGGCTGTGCAGCTATTGAAAATGATATTCATGAAACAAAAAAATAATTCATAATACGAAAGAGGAGAAAGCTACTACATTTTTCTCCTCTGACTAAACTGTAAGTTGTTGTTGTATTTACAATATGCAGTATTCTGGAGAGAGAAGGAGGTTTGTGTGGGACTGGCCTCCCAGAAAGATCAAGCAGCAATGGCAACAACAACTTTGTTGTTTCGTGGTTTTCAGAGGCGCATTCAAAGCCCTTACAGTAAGAGTACATTAAAAAAAATCTTTAAAGAAACACAGCCAAATATTACATTTAAAGCAGAAATGAAAACATGGTTTAAAATAGACTAGAAAACACATTCCAAAGAGACACCCTTCTAGGCTTTTGAATGAAGCTAGGGAAGATAACTGCAAATCAGAGCAGAGAGTGGTCTTGAAAATAATACAACCAAAATTGTAAGAATACCTTTAAGAACCGTCTTTAGAAAACTTATTTTTTCTTTTCTAATTTTGCATAACACCAAGTAATTCTTAACCATGCTAGAGCACAATATAATTCCTAGTTAAGTATTCTTCCTCACACTTCTAACAAGAGCCACATTGGCTACATTTGGTCTTCCAAATAAATAGGGTCCAAGGAAGTATGCAAGAGTGTTGTACTCATGATTGCTCACACATATTGGTTAGTACTTCACTCTGCTTTGTTTGAGCTATTCTGACTAGCACTGTCCAAAGCAAAGCTACTCATATTTCTAGTGTTAGCTGCCTTGAGGAACTGTTCCCCCAAAGCATCAGTGTAGAGGTATTATATCCGAGCTCATTCCCTTCACAGCACATGGTCCTCAAATGCAGTCCCATCAGTCTTTGTATCCTCTGACGTTTTCTCATACCTCCTTTCTACACCCCAGGGCATGTAGCAATTACCATGAATTTCAGCCTATAAATGTCCACTCTGGCACTGCATTTTCTTTGCATTACTTTAATCAGTCACAGGCCCCCTATCCAGAGACTGTGTCATTGTTACCAGAGCTCCCAGCGTTTAGTTGCACAGACATATCAGCTGCATCAAATGAAGTTCCACACATAGAATATCCTGAGTTGGAAGGGACCCTTAAGGATCATCAAGTCCAACTCTTGACACCGCACAGATCTACCCAAAAGTTCAGACCATGTGACTAGGTGCACAGTCCAATCTCTTCTTAAACTCAGTCAGGCTCGGTGCAGTGACCACTTCCCTGGGGAGCCTGTTCCAGTGTGCAACCACCCTTTCTGTGAAGAATCCCCTCCTGATGTCAAGCCTAAATCCTAGTATTTATACACCAGCACCACTACACCCAGCTTCTTAGGCTGAGAGCATAGGAGCAGGAGTATAAGAATAAGAAAACAGATCAGAGAGCACTATTTCCCTTCTTATACCCTAACACTTTGTGCCCAAGGATTTTCTGAGGCAGAGATTTCCTTCTCTTTAATAACCTCTGCAGCATGAATACTTGTCTATACATAAAAGAAACTGAGCGTGAGCTGTGATATGCCTACATATGTGCAAAAGATACTCCAGTTCTACTCTGCACTGTTAATGGAATTTGAAAAAGAAATTTTAAAAAATGAGAGCAGATTTAACTCCTCATGCACTATTGAGCCTTGAGTTTTTATTTTGAAGATATTCAGTACTTCCATGAGGGCCAGGGCTTTTCATTGTTTTGACCTGAAAGCTGTATTTCTCATGCAATCAGTTGGCTCTGGAAGCTTTAGGAAGTTAACTGAGCTATCATGAGAACTGGACATGCTGAGCAGGCCACAGAGCATCTGACTATAGAGCCAGGTTTTGAATTCAGAGTTTTCTTATTCCAGCACCATACTTTTTCTGCTACTTCTGCTACTTCTGCTAATTTTTTTTTTTAATTTTTTATTTTTTTTTAAGCAAAGAATCTCTAGGGCTTAAGGGTTTTTAAAACAGTATCTCATAACCAACTGCCTTTGATAGCTTATGAAAAATACTATAATCTATGAAATCTGTCATTGCTTTCTTGAGTGCAATGCTAATACTGGCAAGAGTATTTGAAGCAAGTTGAAGCCTGTTTATCATCTCTCTTGGCAATGCCTAAGTCTGCACAGTGTAGTAACATATTCTGGATAAATGTTGTTTTTAGTATTAATCTCATATACAGATGAAAAAATTTAACTTACGGAAGCATTTTGTGCTAACGCGTGTAATCTTTGCTCAATCTAGCAATGTTAGAAGGTAATGCCATTCAAAATCAATAAATTGTGTGTATTCAAAATCAACAAGAAAATATTGCTGCAATTCAGAAGTAACAACAACAACAACAAAAAAACCTGTTTTGTTTAAATTTGTCTTTTAATATAACTGCTTGCCTGTTTCAAACTAGGCAATATTTCTCTCTTTGTGGCACACCCAGCCCAGGTAGATTACATGTTTATTTGCCTATTTATAGCACTGAAAACATATACACACAGCAAAATATTCTATATGCTATTATAACTCAAACAGAAGTTGTGGGTGAATATTGAAATTACTGACTGTAACTCTATAAACAGTATTATGCTGAAAGTCTACCTATATCACTATGATGGTCCATTCTGGTTTTAAAATTCCTGACTAATTACCAGTAAACTGTTCACTGGTACACTTGAAGAAAAAAGGTGGGTTCTGCTCCCGGTGAAAAACAGCTAGCCTCGAAAAGTGAACGAAATCAGAGTTAAACCAAGCGATGGCCCCACAGAGGGAAGCATGCCCACAGAGCGGGGTGCTGATTACAGCATCAGGCCGCTGCTTTTGGGGAATGGAACAAGAAATGGCAGAAGAGATTCCTTCGAACCACAAGAAAGGTTTTGTTTGCATTATTTTCTCCTGCTGGATCCAAGTTTAGACTGGTTCTCATTTTATCTGCACACTGTTCCCCACCTTCATATGAGTACACACAAAGCGGGGGCTTCAAAGCTCGCAGCACTGGCCTGACTCTGTTCTCATTAAATGCATTGGCAAAAGTCCCAGTGGCTTCAACAGAAACAGGATTAGGCCAACTGTGAATGCTTTGAAAATCTCACCCAAGGCTATAAATCTACCATTAATTCACAAAATGAAAAGCAAAAAAAAAAAAAAAACACCGGGAGCAAGGTAGGAAGATAGGGGAAAAAGGAATTATCATGCAGTTTCTCCAAGTGATTTATCAGAAAAGGGACCAGAATTACCTATTTCAGTCTAGGGTGTCTGTGGCTGGTACATGAGGCACTGGACACTTATTCCTCTGCTCAGCTCTGTGCATGAGGTCCAAAAGATGAGGATCCTTTCAGTGGTCACCATGTGCACAAACCCACAGAGTTTGCAGAGTTTCCAAGGCAAGCTCCAAGCTCAGCCTCTGTGCTCCTCCTGGGCTTGGGGAAAGACCCAAGCATGGGGCAGCAGAGCTGGGCTGGCTGGGGGGAGCAGGTTTAACCTCTTCCCACAATGAAGCATGGGCTGCTCTGGCCTGCACAGAGCTATTATTTGTTTGACATATCCACATCCAGTTGTTCTCAGCTCACCTCACACATCATCCCTTTTAGTCCTCTAATAATTACATGTGCTTCTCTTTGAATTACTGCCGTCATGCTGGTGCTTCTTGAGCACAGAGATGCATTATGCAGCCATGAACTTTTCCTATAAAAGGGAGCACACAGCAAGCATGCACACCATATAAATGGCACCTGGCACTTCAGTCTCATTTTATTTACATTTCATGTATGACTTGGTATCCTGCTCATTTTATTTCGTGCACACCAAAAATATGGAATTGTGAAGCTAAAACTACAAAGCTTCTGTCTGTCTTCTCCCCTCTTCCCTCAGTGGAGACAAAGAATTACAGAATCACAGAATCACAGAATGGCTCAGGTTGAAAGAGACCTTAAAGACCACCCAGTTCCAAGCCCCTGCCATGGGCAGGGGCACCTCCCCCCCAGACCAAGTTGCCCAAAGCCCCATCCAGCCTGGCCTTGAGCACCTCCAGGGACGGGGCATCCACAGCTTCTCTGGGCAACATGAGCACAGGAGAATTTTAAGATTCTTGTATGAAAACTTGCATATCCCATTGAGGACACTGAAAGATAGGCAGGTGCCCTTAAGATGAAATATCCTGGTGGCAAAACAGCACTTTTCTTTAGATGGGTAGATGACGTCAGAGCTCAGATCTTGCAGTGGATTTTCAACTGTATTGCATCCCATGGGGGCAATAGCCATTTGAACTACCTTTATGAGGTTTTGAAGCTACAGCTGTTTAAAAAGTGGGGTGCGTGTTTTTTGTACTTCTTGTTGTAACTACTCTTACAAACTTTTTTTTTTTTTTTTTTTTTGGTTTAGGGGTAAGGATTGGCAAGAATTCATCTCTCTCTGAAGAAGAGATGAAAATGGGCAGCTAGTTTCTTTCATCACCTGACAGGTGTTGCCTGTACTTAGCAGAATTAAAAAATAAATTAAAAAAAATGTACTAGTAGCTTCAAACAATGGATCAAATACAATTAATAGGTAATCTTGACACTTTTATAGCTTTAACAAAGTCAGCCCCATTACTAGAAACAATAAATTTATTCTTCCTCCTCCTGAGATTGACACAGGAAAGTTATTCTTTAAGTAACTTTAGCACTCTCTTCATCCTTTGAAAGAGGATCCAGGGAGGGCCTGGAAAGGCGTGCATGATACTTGCTGTTGTTGGTTCATTCTATTTGGCTGCACTTTACTTACTCTCTATGGGTGAAAAACACTTACTATGCAGCAAGGATTTTCTACAGCTTTCATTACAAATGATTAAGTGATTGTTCTGTGCTTGGCAAAAGAGTAGTGTATTTTGGGAACATGAAGATAGTTTTGTCCAAAGTTCTGTGTTACAGTCCACGTCTGTGTGCAGTGCTTTAATTTCTGTTGCAATGGGGAAATCATTTGGCTTTGAATTCAGTGGGACTGGACTTTCGCCACCCTTTGCAATGAATAGCAGAACCTGCATCTGAACTTCTTTTCATCTCTTTTCTTCCACAACTAGAATCTTGCTGGGTTCTGCCACATTCTCCAGCTGGGCTGAGAGGAGGAGAATCAGTGCAGCACTTCCATAGAGTGAGTCAAAATCCTCGAAACATTATTGGCAACACTCTTCCATAAAAAGGTGTCTTTGGAAATTGTCCAGGCCCTTGTGACATCTCACAAATGCTCACACTTACCTTTCACAAAGGGACTCACCTCTCACACATGCTGACTTTTCTGGCTATATAAATAGGTGGCATTTCCCCCTTAATGAACAACACACACTGCCCTGGAAAACTGGAAGGGTTTTGTGTAGGCCCACGGCATGCTGGATTGGTATCGGTGCACAAGGATAGGTCCTGATTTTCAGAGGAGAAGGGCACTCATATCTGCTGCTGACATCCATCAGGAGAACAAGGATTTTATGTAACGGAGATGTTAGTACATATCTTGCTTCAGGCACCTAACTGTCTGTGACTTTTATTTCAACTGATATTATTATAATGGTAGTCTCCACAAATTTTATTTACAAATTTTCCTGTTCATAGAATCACACAGTCACAGGATGGCTGAGGTTGGACGGGACCTCTGGAGATCATCTGGTCCAAACTCCATGCCAAGCAGGGTCAGCCAGAGCACATTGTACAGGGTCGCATCCAGGTGGGTTTTGAGTATCTCCAGAGAAGGAGACTCCACAGCCTCCCTGTTCCAGTGCTCTGTCACCCTCACAGTAAAGAAGTGTTTTGGTTTCTCATATTCATCTGGTACTTCCTGTGTTTCTGTTTGTGCCCATTTCCTCTTGTTCTGTCAATGGGCACCACTGAAAAGAATCTGGCCCCATCCTCTCAACACCCTCCCCTCAGATATTTATATACATTAATGAGGTCTCCCCTCAGTCTTCTCTTCTCCAAGCTAAACAGGCCCAGCTCTCCCAGCCTCTCCTCATATGACACATACTCCATTCACCCTTCTGTTGTGAGGAGCCACATCCAGGATCCAAAAGAGCAAAGTAGAAGTGGACTGTTCTGTCATCCCCTTTAAGACACCAAGGCCTTCATACTTGAATTGCTGTTGATTCAAAACCTGATATCCAAAGTCCCTTCTGGCATCATGCTATCATCATTCTCGCACAACTTTATGACCATAAGTTGTATCTTTGTGCATTGTCAATGTGAAAGCAAAACTACTGATGCATAATAAGTACAAACAAACAGAGAATGTTTGGAAGAATAGTGACTTAAAAGCATACCATACATTTATCTGTAAATAACCTAGGAGTTCAACACTCACACAAAAATTACTGTTGGTACTCTTGCCAAAGAATTGCTTCTAAGCAGACTTTTGTATCCAGAGCTGGGTAAATAATTGGTTTGGGGGGCTCACTGGCAGATCATAAGAATTCATTTTGCATCAAGCTGGAATGAAGTACTCAGCCAAATAAAGAGCAGGAAAAATAATATTATTTTTTTAATTGAGAACAAGGTTTGGGGTTTGGGAGGGGCTGTTTGTTTGCTTATTCATTCTTTCGTAAAACTAAAGTTGATTTCCAAATGCTTTGAACTAAAAATCAAAGTATCTCAAAACTATAAAGTTGACATTTTTCCAGTGTTAAAACTATTTTCTCCTTAAGCAGCTCACAAAAATGAACATAATTGAATCACTGTCGTACAGGAATAATGTTTTAACCAAAAAGTTTTGCCCAGATCTATCTGTATATCAGATGTCTTCACATGGCACATCTCCACTTTATTTAATACACAGTGGGAATGTGCTGAAATACAAAACTTAGTGCAACTTCAGTAGATCTATGCAAAAGGGCAAGTCAGCACAGGAGACAAAAGGAACTACGATGCTCAGCTTTTAGTTAAAGCTATTAAGCCAGTGGATATTCGTGTTCACATCAACCTTATTAAACCTCACAGGACTGCATAATTTTTTCTCTCTCTTTTAGTGTACCCTGGGATACTTCTGACACATCTGCCTCTCCATATGCTCAAAAGTCAATTGTGATCTGGAAATGGGAAAAGGCAAATGCTGTGAAAACAGGAAATCACACATGACATGAAATAAATGTATTGTTATTGATATATTTCCTATATATATTATATATAGGAAATATATCAATATTATTAATATATATTAT